>CM066035.1:161849345-162457470 GCA_033557465.1 Ichthyophis bannanicus | reverse complement strand
AGCTCCTCTAATGGCTGTTGGAAACCTGGTGCATTCTGGGACTGGTAGTCTTTTATGGGAAAATTCTGTTTTCTTATTTCTACCAGAACTGACAGGTTGCTTGTTCAAAGTCACTTCACCTTTTCTATAGCTCCTTCCTGAGCTATGATAAGCTTCCTTATCACAGTATATATACATATACACACACACACACACACATATGTATATATACATATACACACACACACACATATGTATATATACATATACACACACACACATATGTATATATACATATACACACACACACACACACATATATGTATATTGTGGCGCTCCACTCCATCTAGGCGATCACCTATAAGAGGCAGAGTGCCATCTAATGTTCCTTTTATTGCTTTCTGCCCAGAGCCAAGGCTTCTGGGATTGTAGTTGTGTGCAAAGAAAACAGTCCGAGTGGTTTTAGAGGCAAAACACAGGAAATTTATTTTTGTGGTCTAAACTTTGCAAACAAAAGTTTCTTTAGAAGTTGTGAACAAGGCAACACAAAATGAAGGATATTTTCTCCACTCAATAAGGTATCATACAAACAGTGTTCTGGCAGTGATAAAATAAACTTGTTTCATTCAGCTTATACATAACAGAAGGTATTTTCTTTCTTCCACTACTACAGTTGAAACTGTTGCTTACTGGTTGCTATTATCTTCCAGCACAGAGATCAGTTCCCTCCAACTATTCAGGGCTTAAAACAAGGCTCCGTTGTGCTTGTCTGTATTACCCACAGAATAGCTGCTTCTGTAACCTTCACTTCACACTGTAACACTTCTTATGGCTTTAACATTAGCAGTTCTTTTTCTCTCCCAGGTTTCCAACACTCAGTATCAAGACAATTAAATACTTTGGCTCTGGGTTTTCCAGCTTAAAAAACCCTGGCCCCCCTTCACTCTGACGTCAGGCATAAAGAGCAATCCATCAAAGAATCAACAGAGTCCTGTTCCACCTCACAGGGTTCCGTTTCCATTTCTTCATAATCAAATTCACATGCCTCTGGGTTTTTAACTGTCTCTGAGAATGCAGGTTTAACTTCCTCTAAAAGTTTAAACAACTTTTCCCAGTGATATTTCTTCCTCTCCTCTGGGCTTCTATAAAGGCTGCAAGGCTTTTTATCTCTGACTAAAACATTCAAAGGTTTTAGCTGTCTCACCTTGCTCTTGGGAACACTCTTTCTTACAGGCCTTTCAAAAGGTAAAATTCTCCTTCAGAGTCTTGTAGGACTTCTCTGGTATCTGAGCTGTAATCCACGGCTCCCCCAGGACTGTGCCTCCTACCTTCAAACCATGCTGCAATCTCTTCACAGCAAGGGCTTCTCTCTGAAGTGCAGTCTCCTGAATAACCGCTGTTCTGAGAGTTTCTCCTGTGTCTGTCCCTAGACACTCTCTGCCTTTCAGCACTGCCTGTGGCCAGCTTCCTCAGTCCCTCTCTCCTGGACAGCTTGTGACTGGCTCCGTCACTGCTGCTGTGGCTGGCTCTGTTCCCGTGCCCGTGCCCCTTCCTCTCTGATTTTGAGAGCTTAAATGTGTGTGAGCGTCTTCCCCCTTTTAGCTCCTCCCACAGGTGCTTCCTATCTCCACCCTGCGTTGCCATGGAGCCTGGGTGTGGTCTGAACTCAGTAGTTCTAGCTGTGTGGTATTTTTCTCTGCCTGCAGCTTTATACATATGCTTGGCTGAGCCATTCCCTTGTTCACAGGAAAAAGCTTTATTTCTAGCTATTCTCCTAGCTTCTGCTGCAGCCTCGTCACCACAATATATACATATACACACACACACATATATGTATACACACACACACACATATGTATACACACACACACACATACACACATATGTATACACACACACACATACACACATATGTATGTTTGTATTTGCACAACTTTCCCACCACTTGGACACTACAAATTTCTTGCACCCCTGCCAATCTGGGTTTCGTCGGGGTCACAGTGTTGAGACAATTCTCTTGGCTTTCACGAATGCGTTGCATGTGGCACACGAAAGTGGTGATATCTCGGTGGCGGTTGCTTTGGACCTTTCGGCTGCTTTCGACTTGGTAGACCACTCTCTTCTTCTTCGCCGTCTGCGGGATGTGGGTCTCTAGTACAGTCCATCACTGGTTCCATTCTTTCCTTTCTTCTCGTTCTTGTGCGGTTACCTCCTCTCTCCCGTCCACCTCTCCCTCAGACTCTTACCCTCTTCCCTGTGGGGTTCCCCAAGGTTCGGTTCTTGCCCCCCCCTTCTTTTTAATCTTTTCCTGGCCCCTCTCCCTTCTTTGATCCAGCAATTTGGTGTCTCCATGTTTCTCTACGCTGATGATATTCTTTTACTCTATCACACTTCTCCTTTATGTCTGGATCTCGCACCCCTTAACTCCTGCCTTGCAGCTGTGGCTGATTGGCTGACACTCAATTGTCTCCACTTGAATCTCACCAAGACTGTGGCTATTTGGTTCTCGTATGGTAGTCCCCCTCCATCACTAGCCCCCTCTTTCTCTGGCACTCCTGTACCTCTGGTCTCCACTTTTTGCTACCTGGGGGTGCACTTTGATTCCAACTTATCCTTCCATTCTCATATCTCTCAGGTTACTAAAACCTCTTTTTTCTTTCTACGACGGGTTCGCTCTGTTCATCCCTTTCTTTCCCCTTCAGCTCTTGTCACTCTAGTACTTTCTTTGGTCTTATCCCGCGTTGATTTCGCCAATTCCCTTTTCATTGGTCTTCCTAAGAATCAACTTTCCCATCTCCAACGTATTCAAAACACTGTCGCATGCCTTGTCACTCACTCTTCCCACCGAGACCATATAACTCCTCTGTTATTTCACCTCCATTGGTTGCCAGTTCCTTTCCACGCTATGTTCAAATTACTGACCTTGGTTCACAAAGCTTTCCATGATAGCACTCCACAATATCTCACGGATCTCCTCTTTTTTCACTTCCCCAGGCATACGCCCCGTTCATTTCATCTTAATCGTCTTACCCTCCCTTCCCACTCCCATGCTCACCTCCAGTCCACCTGCTCTACTGCATTCTTCTTTGCTGGACCTGCCCTTTGGAATGCCCTTCCCTCCTCCCTCCGTTTAGAACCCCAACACTCTACCTTCAAGCAGGACCTAAAAACCCATCTGTTTTCTTTGGCCTTTGATGTTCCCTCTCCTTTTCTATGACTCATACCTTCCCTCTCCTTTTGTTTTCTCTTAGGCCTCTTTCACTTTTGTGTTTCGTCTGTCTGTTCTCTTTGTCATTCATCTGTCCTATAATATATTGTACATTTCCTTTCCTTTTTTACCGGCTTCCAGCCATCTTTTAATGAATTTTATTTTATTGTACACTGCCTTGGTTCTGTAGAAAGGCGGTTTTTATCAAATAATAAACATATGTATATGTATATGTATATGTATATGTATATATACATATACACACATATACATATATGTACATATACACACACACACACATACGTATATGTACATATACACACACACACACATATGTATATATACATATACACACACACACACATATGTATATATACATATACACACACACACACATATGTATATATACATACACACACACACACATATGTATATATACATATACACACACACACACATATGTATATATACATATACACACACACACATATGTATATATACATATACACACACATATGTATATATACATATACACACACATATATGTATATGTATATATACATATACACACACATATGTATATATACATATACACACACATATATGTATATATACATATACACACACACACACATATGTATATATACATATACACACACACACACATATGTATATATACATATACACACACATACATATGTATATATACATATACACACACACATATGTATATATACATATACACACACACACACACATATGTATATATACTGTCGTGACCCCCTGCTTAGGCCAAAGGCTGGCAGGCAAAAGGGCTGCCTTATTTGCCTTTAAGTAATGTCCCAAGACTTGATTTCCAGCAATGGATGCTGGGACTTGTAGTTTCTATCACTCTTCAGACAAAGTAGTTTTGTGGCAGGTGAAGGCCTGTGATCCACAGTGTCTGACATAAACAGACAGGCCTAGCTAGCTTGACCTGTAAATGAAGCCTGTGAAGAGGCCCATAGGAATTACACATTCCCCAACATGCTGCTATTGTAGAATTAGAACTCAGTAAAAGTATTGGATTAGCTTAGACAAGCAGAACTGAAAGTTGGAAATATGTTTAAAAGCCACTGATAAGAGAATACAGCTGTAAGGGATTTAATTAAAACTGCTGACAGAAAGGTTACAGAGCCCTGCTTCCCCACACGTACTAACTAGCCCAATGGCCTTGGAAATAGGAAAGTAACAAGTTGGTGAACTGGCCATTGTAATTGGGACTAGAAGGGGGGTAAGCAGGTGCTGAGCCCACTCAAAGAACATAATTGGATAATCATATCAGTACCGGGACCAATAGAAGGGGTACGGGAGGTACGGGAGGTTACCGGAACCATTGAAATGTTTTCCTATACCTAGAATGGAGCAAAAGTCTATAAAAGTTGTTGTATTGCCAGAGAACATTGCTCAGCCATTTTGAATTTGATTCTGCTTGAGACTTGTGCACAAATAAATGATTTGGACCTTCTGAACAGACTCCTGGTATTATTGGTCTGTCTGCGCTCTGCTGCTACAGTTTGACCACACGGGGTGTTCAAGGCAAACAAAGATATTTATTCTGGGTTTCCCCCTCGCATCAAATTCATAACGCAACACAAGACAAGGATTCTTTCTCCAAAGTAAAGGATATCAGGAACAAACTAGGCTGAAACGTCAAACTTAGAAGTATTCTTTATACAGCAGCTGTTCTCAGGCTCCTCCTAGATAAATGCCCTTCACAGCTATGGCTGGTTATTACATCAGGTAAACTTAAAGTTTTCAGCAACAGTTCTTTCCCTTTCAACTTAACACACAGGCTATGCAAACTTCTTCTCACAGCATGAGCCTAGCACATGTTCAAGCTGTTTGTTTTACAAAACAAGCAATCCATTTCAATTACGTCATTATCAAGAGGTGTCTCATAAATATCTACTTGCATGTCTTCACAAGGTTCAATTGGGTTGTCTTCCTGGGAGTCTTTATCACAGGGTTTAAACTTAATATTGTGCAGAAGCTTCTGAAGTTTTCCTAAAAACTGTTCTTTCTGGTCAGCACCCACACTATTTAGGGAATGAGCCTTTCTCTCTTGCAACAGCTTTTCAACAGCCTCTAGTGCTATCTCATTGGACTTACTTGAACTCCTTTTACTTCTGCTTGGAGCTGCTTTCACTGCGTTTCTGCCGGCACTCTGTTCAGTGCTTAACCTCAGCTCCCTGACAACGTCCTCAGCACAGCCCCTGCTAGGAACTGAAGCAAACGTACCTTCCCAACGTATATTGCTTCCCTTGCTATCAGAGCTGTTTCCCCACCTGGAGTCAAACCTTTCCAGTTTCTCCTCTCTGGCATGCTTTGGCACAAGCTTCAGCTTTGGTTCCCATGCTATCTGAGAATAAGAATCAGCAGTCTCCACTTCTCCTTCTCTCTCCACTATGTCTCTGGTAAGCTCAGAGACTGTACCTGTATCTCTGCCGGGCTCCCCTCTACAAAACTCTGAAGCAGCTTTAAAATGGTGCTTCTCTCCAGACACACCCTCCTTGCTGCACATGTGAGATTTGTTAGGGCTCAAACTGGCTCTTACGTCACTGCTAGGGCAGAGCTTAGCTCTAGCTACTGCATGCTTCGGTAGCTTGTGGTTTCTATGGGAACCTTGTTTACCTCTGCTTTTAAAGGTGTATTCCTCACTTTTCTCCCATTCCATTCGATCAACACAGCTCTCCTTATCACAATACATACACACACACACACACACACACACGTATATACACATATACACACACACACACATACACACACACACACATACATACATATACACACACACATACATACATATACACACACACATTATATATACATCTATATATATCTATATACACACACATATATATATATTATATATATACATACACACACACATACAGTTGTGGTCAACATTATTACTACTTTTGCAGTTTAACCACTTAATGTCCAAGATCTCCTTAAAAAAAGTTGACAGTGAAATGGCTTTTGACTATATATGCACACGTTTGAAACACAAAAGAATGAAACAAAACAAGTCCAATTAAAGAAGGAAATAGTACAAAAGCTGGGACATTGCCAGGACATGATTATTGGTACCCTTTTAAACAATTCAAATCAGTTTGAACAGAAGAACCACATTCCCATTGCTGTAAAATTAGACACACCTGTGATTGTCAGTACTCACATGACTTGAATCAACCAATGAATAATGGATCTAATGTTTAAAATGGCCATACTCACTCCCTCTTCGATATTCACAATGATGAAGACAAGAGAGCTGTCTTTGACCATCAGAAAAGCCATTATCACCAAACATCAAAGGGTTACAAGGTCATCTCCAAAGACCTTGGGATTCCTGTGTCTACAGTTATTAAAATGTTTTCTGCTCATGGAATTGTCAAGAACCTCCCAGGATGTGGTGGGAAAAGACAAATTAATCCAAAACATCTTTGAAGATTAGTTTGAACTGCTGGAAAAACACTATGGGGTATGTTTACTAAACCGTCTTAATGTTACCGGCGTTAACTCCAGCGATAATGTGAAGAATGCCATAAAAGGAGTGGGCGTTCCAGTCTTAAGGTAGCAATCACGGGTTATCTTGCGATAAAGTGTGCTGCACTCATTATCGCGTGATAGAGGGAGCCACGCACGTTACCGCGCGTTAACCTCAACTTCATGTGCTGACCTGCAATAACAGTAATAGAGGTGTAGCACACAGGTTATTACAATGCCTGCTGAAACAGGGGTTATGAGTTCGATCCCCCAGTGGGCCGAATGAATAAGGTTGGCCGAGGCAATTCCCTTTCCTGCCTGTAACAGTCAAAAACAGTACAACAATCTGTGTATCCAGCAAAAGATTCCCGCACCCCAGTGCAATAAACGAATGCACCTTTTAGGGTGCACCAGAAGGCACATCCTAAACCACAACGTCAGCCAAGGCAGTTTATAATGTGCCCCAGAGGCCATGTCGAAAGGTTGTCAACTCCCAAGGCACCATAGTAGGCACCCCATAAGCTGGCTGAAAGTGTGGCTTAAAATGCCAAGGATGTATAGCTGACCCCAAAAATGTTGGCTAAGGGCAGTAAGGTCCCCCAAGTTGAAAAGCAAGAGAGATATGGGCCAAACATAGATGTAACCCTAACACTGCACAGAGCAACAAGGAAAGACAATGCACAAGTAATGGAAGGAAGTAGATCTGAGCTGATGGACCAGACAAATCTGCATCCAGCCCATGTGGCAGCTGGAAAAATGGACAAACATATCGGGGGCAGCTGTAGCGATGCACAGGGTGATGGTAATGTACCATGCAACAATGACAGTGTGTGGCAGAGGATGGGAAGACGTGTCCAGTAGAGGAGGTAGAAGTGGCAAGATAGGCATAATGACAGGAGGACAGCGGAGTAGCAGTGCCATGCAGAGCACACACAGGTGAGGCAATCAGGGAGAGCTGCAATGCAGAAATGTGTAGCAGTGCAGGACGTGGGGTAGCAGCATGCACATCAGGGTAGGATGGCACACAGCTGGCAGACACACATAAATGGACAGAAGGATGGTTGACAACTGTGATAAGGGTACAATGTGCTAACAGCACAGATCTGCAATGATATGACTTTCACAGGAATGAAAAGTAGCTGTGCAGGACAGGCATACAAATGCAAGAGAACAGAGAGGAATCAAACCTATGACCATTAGCACAAGTGTCAATGCACAAACCAGTAGGCCACACCACCAACGTGAGGTCCTTAGCAAAGGCTGCATACAAGAATACTGCAGGGCATCACACAACCTCCAACAGTAACCATGATGAAATGCACATGCAGATCTGGTGTGTATAGATCAGATCACAGTCTGTAATTGGGACCAGAGCCACATATAACTACATGCACACACACAATGAAATGTTATGCAGTGGATACAGCATGCAAAAGAGGAAAGAACCTAAACCCAAAGGGCGGCAGGGGATGCTCTGTGGAGCAGGGCAAAATATGGAACAGAACAAGAGAGAATTGAACCTGCAAACAGGTGTGCCACAGACCAGCTGAACTGCAGCAATGCCAATCCCCCAAGCGGACTACCATGTAAACACCATAAAGAAAGAGACATATTTAACAGCTAATATGTGATGGATAGGCAGCACAGAGGGCACACTTTGGTGTACAGTGAAGAGATGGAAGTGTGTGTGCATAGGTGATGAACCTGCAAGTACCTAATGGCCATGTTAGCACAACAGAAAAAAAAAGTAAACCCCATATGGGGATCAAACCTGCAACCTATGGCATTATAACACATGTCTGTAAACACTATCCCAAACAATCACAATGAGCACAATGCAAAAATAGTACCACAAAGGGAAAGTGTGTATGGGAACCTGTAACACCCAGTGAAGTGGCAAACGGCTGGCAGATAGACAGCTGGCACTGTACAAGGATGTGAGCACAGGTGGGCCATATACATGACCAGGAAGTCATTAAATACAAGTGTCAGTGTGATCAAGCAGCAGCAGAGACAAATGTATGTCAAACACACAATTTTATTTTGGTTAATCATCACAGATAGTGTAGATACCGCCATCATAATATCAAGGTGAGTGGATCCCAGGTGAAAGACGGAAAACACATTTAGCAGGGCAGCAACCCACATCTTACAGAAAGGTCACTGGCCTGTCTACAAATGATGGGCAGGAGAGATAATGTGCATCAGGTGCATGGTGTGCAGTATGCATTAGGCCCCCACCCCTCACATGCTGCTGCATGCCCCAAATGTGTTAGTTACATATGTGTGCATGTAGACAGTAGGCAGTGCATGATGAGGGCCCAACACACATCAATCATGATCTGTTCCTTAAAACATATCTATCTGGCAACACAGGAGGCACACAAATGAAAAAGCATATGTTGTTAAAATTTTGAAAGTTTAAAAACACATATCGAAATTTATCTTACAGCTGTCACATAATGCCTGATATAGGAATCAAAGCTGCAACAATGTAACCCTAAACAATCGTCAAATGCACAATGAGGATATGCTAACAGGTATCAGAGGCACATGAACACAGAGAATTCAAAAGAAACTATCTGCACAAACAGGCAGAGATAACACTATGCAGAAGGTAACCATGCACTGGTTGGTGTGGATACAGTGTCCTTACACATATATCACGGTACATGGAATGCACAAATGAAGGAAGAAAATGGACACTCACAATGCCACACTCCAAATATAATGGGGCAATGTGACTGTCGTTGCCTCAGGGGATAACTAGGACTGCATAGACATGCAATTCTATGTGTGTAAATCAATGCTTGCAACATCAGCCCAAATTGCAGAGAGTAAAACATCAATATGTACACATAAGCAAACGTCACACAGGCAAACATAACATGATCACAACACAGAACACACTTCATGTTGGGGACATTTTGAAATGGAGCCGCAGACGAGAGTGTCACATGGAGATGGTCATGTCCATGCCCATGTTACACAGGCGTTTCCCAGCTCCACCCCATGTGCATCAGCATTCATGTACAGAGACCCAACAGGAAATGTCCATGAGACCTACAGGAAATCATTAACATGTAAAGGCTGATTCATTCACATGTAAAGGCTGGTCATTCACAAAAGACCAAATGTGCAACCTACCATGTGTTTGCAGCAAGTGTATGTTTGCGATCCCTGAGGCACTCAAAGGCCATAACACATCACAGTGAAGGGAGAAGATGTCATCGAAATGTTGAGAGTCACCATGTCCCCATGTCCAGTCACTGTTGATGCGTGTCCACATTATGGCGATATCTGTGATGCACGAATGCTGTTGCGCAGTGGTCTGTCAGCACACAAGAGATAGGTCAGCTCACAACACACAACACATGTCCACAATGTCCACAAGGTAAACAGCATTAAGGTAGAGATAGCACAGTCCCCACCGCTCCCCAGGTGTACAGACCCCTCACACCACATGCTAATGCAAAATGCCTACATGCTGTATCATCACACAGCCAACACAAAAACACCCCCCCACACAGTATGCTAAGGTGAGTGTGCCAGCAGTAGCATACGGCCTGTATGTGCACAATTGGAGATTAGTGGAGAGAAAGGCCTGTTAAATGCAATGATACCCTGCTGTTGGCTGATGCTACAATGTTAGGGAAGGATGTTACGTGTCCCAGAGACAGTGTTGGAGAAGACAAACAGGCCAGGAACACATGTGGATATATGTGCCAACAGCAACATATGGGGTATGGGGGTGCAGGGAACAGAGGTGAACAACAACATATGTACATCATGACAGATCACTGCAGACATGTGCTCCCCCTGACTGTCGTCACAGACAAAGTACCTGGAGGTCCACCTACCCCAGACTACTGCATGTTGGATGACGTACAGTCACCTGCCAATGCACCATAGCACCAGGAAGGTCACCAAGTATGTCCTGTGGATTGGGAGACACAAGAGAAACATACATATGTCATGTTGGAGCTGTGCAACACACACTGCACCTTCACGTTCACAGCTCCAAGACCCCCCCCCCCCCAAGATCCTTAACAGACTGACTGTTCCACATCACACTGTACAGATTTGTTTTATGTGAAAGTTATCACTGAAGCGTGTGGGGCAAACAACAAGGGTCCGTACTCTGTCTGTCCCCTTCCTCACCTCTCTTTTGCTGTAAAAAATGTGGGACAGAATTATCTCCTCCCTAACCTGTCCCTGTTTGGCTCTAAGCACGCAGTACTATCACTGTGTCCCCCATATCGCTCCCAATGCCCCTTCAGTGTGTGATCTGGTGTCTCAATGTCAACTGCTACACCGCTGTCAGTTCCTGTAACACAGGGAAATATGCACGGGCTCCATCCTTATCCTCTGCATATACATTTTCCTGGTGTGTATATCTCATACCTTGACTTACATTAACAGCTGTGTGCTGATGTGTTGCAAATATATCTCTCCACGCCTGAGTTATGTCTGCCAAACCACACCCCGATGTTCAGTTGCCACCTGACATTGATGGCTGCATGTCATCCCACTGTGTCTAAGTGGTAATTGCAAAGCATGGATATCCTATATGTGCACCTAAACCCTCCCCTCCCATCAGAGCCTTTTCGTGGTGTGTCCAAAACTTCCTCTCTCTAGGGTCCGCAATGAAGGTGTTGTTTTGGACTGCACTCTCCTCCTCTACACACATACCCAGCTTGTAGTTGAGACTTGTGATTTATGTCTAGTTGTCATCAGCTATATCTCCCCAGTACTCCCTAAAAGAAGCAACAAGCAGTCAAGAAATCAGACGACGCATTGCTCTTGGCAGAATGGCTATGAAAGATCTAGATAAGATTCTCAAGAGCAGAGATGTCTCTCTCCATACAAAGATTCGACTTGTTCAAGCCATGGTATTTTCAATAACATCATATGGATGTGAAAGCTGGACAGTGAAAAAGACAGACAGGAAGAAAATTGATGCCTTTGAATTATGGTGCTGGCGGCGAATACTGTGTATACCATGGACTGCCCGAAGAACAAACCAGTCGGTACTAGAAGAGATCAAACCTAAGCTTTCTTTAGAAGCTCAGATGACAAGACTTCGACTTTCATACTTCGGACACATCATGCGAAGAGAGAGATCATTAGAGAAAGACATCATGTTTGGCAAGATAGAAGGTCAACGCAAAAGAGGAAGGCCAGCAATGAGATGGATTGCTACAATAACAGCAGCTACGGGTACCAGTCTGTCAACAATGAGCCGCCTGACTGAAGACCGAACACAATTTAGGATAGCTATCCAGAGGGTCGCCATGAGTCGACTCCGACTCGACGGCACTTAACAACAACAACTCCCTAAAAACACAACTAAAACCCAAATCCCTCTCACTCCTAATCAGCTCCTGGCTTGCCTACTGTAACCTACACCTTGCTGATCTGGCCTTGAATCATCCCTGTTTCCCTGCAAAGATGCAACACTGCACTACATGGCTATTCTACAGCCACACACATGATGGCACTAATACTCCCCCTGTCACGACACCTCACAGGATCCCTATCCATTTCCGCATCCATATCAAAGCTACATGCTGACCTATACATACAGGCACACTGTGGTGTTGCAGTAACCTCCCCTACTGATCTCAAATACCAGTAATCAAACTACTACCCATCATGTATATAGTGCTACGTATCACATGTAGCACTATACAAAAACAACTAACACACAGTCCCTGCTCATGAGAGCATACCAACCACACAATCAGCTCAAATTACAATCTGCTAAACACACACATCTAGACAACTGGCCCCATCTATGGTCTGCTCTCCTACTGTTTACTCCATACTACACGCCTTTCACCTTGCTTCACCCAACGCATGAAACTAACTACCTGTGGCTGTACAGCAGCCCCTATCCCAATCAGCCATACATCAGGTATGTCAGCGTAACACCTCCCACAAGCCTAAAAATACAGACACACATAATCCACCTCCACCAGCTGTTGTGGCCTGCTCACATCGTCTGTGTTTCAGTCATGACTAGATCGTAAGCTGGGATGGCCAGGCAGTGTCTGTTACATGTCAGTGCAGTGTTGCATCTTACTGATATTGGTATACAGATGTTAACTAGTGGTAGCAGTACACACATATTTAAACAAATGTAGGTGGCAACATATGCAGTACTTACATGAGAAGACCTCCTCAATCAGTTGCTGCCTGACTGTTGTGCACTCACTGTGTCACCACGGGCACATACAGGAGGGCACATAGGATCATCTTCGAGATCCTCATTAATTTGGACAGGGATATGGTGCCTGAGAGCAATATTGTGCAGGATGCAACAGGCTATAATGATCTCTGCCACAGTCTGTGGTCTGTATTGTAAGGCCCCGTCTGTCCTATCCAGACACCTGAAGCGACTCTTTAAAACACCAAAGGTGCGCTCTATGACAGAGCAGCTGGAGGCATGGGCCTCATTGTAACTCCTCTCTGCACGTGTCCATGGCTGACACATAGGGGTCAACAACCAGGGGCGACACCCATATCCTGCATCACTTGCAGAAAGAAATGTAGAACGTTAAAGCAGGAGCTCATGCCCACATAAATGGACACAGGTATGTACGTGCAAACCAAATGCATGACACATCCTGACATATACATATAACAGCACATGATGGGACACCACAACTATGCATCAGCGTGTGAAGTTATGACACACAAAACAAGGGGTAGGTGTACGGATTGCCATCAACATAATCTGTAACCACAACACAAATGCTACCGTCCATTCTACCATCATCACACACCACCATAGCAAGGTAGAGCTGGAGGGCACCACCCCCCCCCCCCCAACATCAAATCACACACAGACAGATGAGACACACACACACATGTCAGAGATGAAAAATACACACCCATCAATATACAGTCCTCATACTGTCCAGCCTCGAATTGTGTGAATAGTGCCGAGTGATGCAGGATATAGGAGTCATGGTTGGACCCTGCAAACCTAGGGACCACATTCAGAATATGCATATTTGCATCACATACAACTTGAACATTCAGGGAATGATAGTGTTTGCAGTTGCGGAACACTACCTCCCTGTCTCTAGGCGGGACCAGGGCAACATGTGTGCAATCAATAGCTCCCATCACATATGATATCCCAGCTAACGCCTCAAAGGCCTGGTTCAGGGTCCCCCACTGTTACCTAGTGTTGGGAATGGCAATGTAATTACCCACCCGGCTGATCATGGCACACAGTACCTGGTGGAGACAGCATGAGAAGGTGGGGCGGCTCATGCCACCCACTGCGGCCACAGATGACTGGAAACAGCCAGAGGCAAAGAAATGTAGGGCAGCAAGGAGCTTGACCAAACCTGGCATGGCATGTGACCAACCAGTCAGGGGCTCGAGGTAAGGTTTTAGATCCTCATAGAGCTCCCTAATAGCCCCCGTGCTCAGGCGGTTGATGGAGATGACCTGGTCCTCACACATGCCCTGGAGCTGGGCCCTGGGCTTGTATTGGTGAGGCTGGCAAGCCTGCATCTCTGCACATCTCCTGCGCTGTGCCCATACAGCCCCTGCCTGGCCTGCCCCCACAGCTGCAGGTCTGTGTTGCAGTGGGACTACACCCATGGCCTGTGCCTCAGCCCCATGGACACCATCTCCCCCATCAGGTAACCGCAGCCCCTGCTCACCTCCCACCGCAAATGCAGCAGACACAAAGGCCGCCATTAACTCCACCCGACCAACACCTCTTACTCACGCAGACACTCAGCTCACTAACCAAGCCACACACCTTTCCCACCACACACAAACCCAGCCACACAATAGAACCACCACTCACAAACCCAGCCACACACCATGATACACCTGCTTCTGACTCTCCTTGCTTCTCCAACAACACATGCCTTCTCTCCATCGCCTACACAAACCCCTCAATGTGATCCAGATGTGCAGGTGTAGTTATAGGGTTTTCCTATGTTGCGCGCATTGCGCATGCGCAGCAGCACCAGTGCGGCAGCGGCTGCGCACATTGCACATGCGCCATAGAGACATGGTAAATGCGGTGTGCACAGAGTGTGCTGTGCATGAGCATGAGACATGCGCATGTGCTGCATCCTGTTACGTGCATGTGCCGCGCCTCACACACACGCTGTGGCACTGCAGACCAGCTGCAGGCAGAAGGAAAGGTTTTAAACACAGAAAAAAGAAGTAAAGACGAGCTGCAGCATCATGAGGAGCCACATAGAGGGAGCCAGAGAGACCTCTGGAGGTCTGAAGAACCACGCCTTAGAGCCAATGATGTAATTCCAGCCAACACCCAATGCAGAAAGGGAAGAACTCCTCTTAAATGCTCAGATGACTGGAGGAAGTCAGAGAAGCAAGGAGAGTGGCAAAAAGACTCGGATTCAGACTCCGGTTGGAGAGAAAGAGAGAGACACGGAGAGTGGCAAAGAGACCGGTACAGAGAAGGAGGTTGGCGAGAAAGAGAAGGACAAGGAGATTGGCAGACAGCTCCAGATGGGCAAGGAGACTGTCAAGGAGTCTTGCAGGAAGTTCCAGTTCCAGAATTTTACAGATATCTGGAGGATCCAGGGAGAGGAGTCCTGACCAAGGGATCCGGCCTAGCAGACCCAGCCAAGCCAGGTACAGAAACCTACTTTAAACATTGCAAAAGAGGAAAAGATATACTTTCCAGGAGGGAAAGGTTTTATAAAGAAGCTAACCCTGAAAGAAGGTGGACTATAACAGAGAGTCCCAGGCCTAACTTTAATAGGAGCCAGCAACTGTTGGAAGGAGCAACAGTGAACGGCAGTGAAAGGGGTGAAAGAGGAATTGAGAAGGGTCACTTCCAAAGCCGTGGGAGAAAGGAACCATGGCACCAGTATGCCCCGACTCCAGCAGAAGGCAGAACTAGGAACCAGAGGCCTACCTGGGCACCTGAGAATCCAAGACCCAGCAGGCCCAAGCCTCAGCCTTCACCTCCCGGAGACCGCCTTAGAAGAAAAGGTAAATGCCAATTTTATAATGATGTTTTTATGAATGCTGTGACACAGAAGGAGTCAGACACTAGAGCATACTGTCCTTCCAGAGGCCTTCATGAAACAAAGTACAGACCTGCAGTTAACAGGAAGCCTACTAGAGAAGGAACTGTATGCAGGAGAGACTGTCCTCAGTATAAAAATATAAAAAGCCAGGACTTACCTTGTAACGCTGACTATTGGCGCATCATCCAAGCGCTAGGCAGAAAGCCTGAAGGAGAGCCTCCAAACATTCTGGACTGTGAGCCCATGCAGGTCGAATACCAGGAGGACCCCTTGGACATTCCCATGGACGTTAACTATTGCCTATCAGAAGGATTGAGCCCTAGCAGAGGCATAGCTGTGGTTTGGGGATAAAAGTGGATGCTGTATTTCATTTACCTGTGCTGTGAAGTTAACAGTGTTTTCAGTACGTGTTTTCCTTTAACCTGAAGCAAGGATATTTCTTTTCATGTGTTGTTGTATTCTGGGCTAAAGAACCTGTTTGCAAAGAGGGAAATAAAAGCCTTACAATTTCCCTATACTCGGACTGTAAATTCTTGGGAGTGTTAGTTATAGAGAAGGCTACCAGGCCTGTAGAAGCCTGGGCCCTGCAAGAGAACCAACCTCCTCCACAAACAAACTTTTCTCCTTCCTGTCCACGCCCTTCTGTCGTGCCACGCCATCACCACTAGGGGGGCAGTGTGACAACGCACAGCGTGTGTGTAATGGAGTCCCATGCACGCACATTCCATGCCTCCGCAGTGCATGCGCAATGCACGCAGACACCGCGCTGGCGCTGCTGTGCATGCTCAACATGTGCAACGTAAAGAAACCCTATAAATACACCTGCACACCTGGATCACGTTGAGGGGTTTGTGTAGGCAAAGGAGAGAAGGCGTGTGTTTGTCGGAGAAGCAAGGAGAGAGTCAGAAGCAGGTGTGTTGTGGAGAGTGTATTGGTCCGTAAGTGGTGGTGGAGAGTGTCAGAGGGAGGTTTGTTGTGGAGAGGTGTGTGGCTAAGCAGGGGAGAGAGTGAGGGGGTGAGGTGAGGAAAAGGTGAGAGAGACACGAGCTGAGCTGAGGAGCAGACAGCGGGGAGACGAGGGGTGGGGTCAGAAGCAGGTGTGAGGTGGAGCTGCGGGGCAAAGGAGCAGGTATGTGTGACAGGGAGGGAGAGGGCACAAATGGCAGGGAGATGGAGAGACAGGACATGGCAGGAGTGGAGGAGGGGGGGCACGTGTTCAGCAGGACCCAGAGCCAGTAGGGAGTGTTGGGTCTGTGGTGGTGGCTGCAGGCCCATCAGGTGTGTCCCAGCCCACACAGGGGCCACCCAGAACCAAACGAAGGTGCATAACTGTGCCATCTGAAGAAAGGAGGAGGGCTGTTAGGTTCAGCCAGCAGGAGAACCACATCCTGCTGGCCAGTGTTCTGGAGAGGTATGATGTGCTGTATGGCCGCCTGAGCACAAGCTCCACTGTGGGCACATGGATACAAGTGTGGGAGGAGATCCAGGAGGCCGTAGCCCAGGCAGGGGGGCCGTCCAGCGACCTTGATAGCCATAGGAAAATGTTTAATGATATAAAGCGGGGTGTCCGTGCCCACATGGTGGCAGAGAAGCAGCATGCCATGGGCACCAGAGCGGGTGGTCCCTTTGCACCAACTCTGACACCCCTGGAGCAGGAACTGGAAGACCGTCTGGGCCCCATCTACTTGCGAGGGCTGCCGGAAGCGCTGGACACTGCCCATCCACAAGCAGGTAGGTCAGAGCTATGCTACACATGTAAACCACACAGCCCAGTATATGCCTGCCATGGACGGGAAGGTGGGGGGGGGGGCCTATGTCCTGAGAACACATGTGCCCTAACACAGGCAACTGGGGTCCACATATTGATAAAACATGGCTGTGTAAGTACAAGGTGGGTGAGACAGGTACCTGAGACTGCTTGCACGACAGCCACAGTCCTGGACGTTTTACAGCACTGCACAGGTGTAGTTATGTTACCTGCGCTAACTCATCCTTGCTGTGTACCTTCTTCTACCCCCCAGGTGACATCCAGGCCATGGGGGCATATGAGGAGGGGGATGTGCCGGTGCCAGGGGATGCTGAGGGGCCAGAGGCCACTGAGTCCGGGGATGCGGACAGCACTGGTGCCGGGACCACAAGAAATGTTGTGCTGCCCGAGGCAGAGGACTGGGCAGAGGATGACAATGCACAAGTGGGGGCCAGTGACAGCAGCACACGGGCTGTGGAGGACGCAGAGTCGGAGGAGAGTCCACACACGATGCAGGCACCAGAAACAGCAGGCATCCATCACACCAGCATGGATATCATTCTTGCAGAGCTGCGGGCTCATACTGCCTCTGCAAAGCACGATGCAGAAGGTGGGTAACAGAATACACAACAAGCCCCCTGGGGGTTGACGGCACATCCACAATGAGATTCTATGTGCCCCCTAATATTAGGACACCACAGCACATAGTTCTGTATGTGTAGTGGGGGTGGGTGCCATGTGCACTCCCCCCCCCCTTGTATCATGTCCATCTGGTGTCATCATGCTAATGAGCTCATACATCCACCTACTATTCACCCCAAAATACCCCATGGAGACATACATTGATACACACCTACCCCAGATCACCTATACAGTTTACCCGTCGGACCCCTCCTCCCTGGGTAGTGGTACGTAGCAAAGATAGTCAGGGTACTCAGTAGTGTGCGTCAGGTTTAGAGTGAACAGTGCCCCCCAGATATCTATCTGTGTGCCATAAAGTCCCACATTATCCAACCTATCCCATACGACCAGTGCACAGATACAACAGTGACACACTGAAGTGCAACACAGTACCATGTGTCATATCTGTGATCACCACGACCACCAGCACGATCATTTCCTGGCCTGTGGATGGATCATGGGACACACAGATGTAAACATGGTACTGCGTTGCTAGACGTTGCATACATGAGTGGTCTGCGGACTGGTCTTTTGGGATATGCCGTACATTTGCATGAGTCACGGTGGGGGGTGCAACACATGTCTCACACATCACCTTGTGTCTCACCCACAGCCACTCGTCAGGTTCTGATGGGCATTCAGGAGAGGATGGACCGGATGCATGCCACAGCTGAGGTGATGGCAGCGGCGCTACTGCGGATTGCAGATGCTCAGGAGGCCATGGCTGGGCGATCACAGCAGCCAGCCACAACCCCAGAGGCAGCACCAGAAGAACCACAAGAATGAGGTTGCATGGGCCATGGTCGCTGTGGACGTGGGCGCCCACGCAGGTCCTGATTGGGGGGATTGGGTCACTGTGTGACAATAAAGTAGACAAAACTAGTAATACCTATGTGCCCGTTCCGGTGTTTGACACTGTACTCCCCTGAGTACCCTGTCCCCCATATTGTCAACATGGTCACATGTGCCTTCCCAACTCCCTTAGGGGTGTGGTGTATGCACAATCACCAATCAATGCACAGACCTTATACCATGCCCTGTGTGCCAGGAACCATGCCATGTGTGCACCCTTCTACCTATACGTGGGGGTATATCCTACCTCTCCAGTTAGGCAGTAATATGTATATGGTGGTACATGTATGCTTTACGGATCAGTCAGTCTCTCACACCCCATATCCTCTCCAGTGCCCCACGCACATGTGTGCCATTCCCTCTGACCCACACCAAAGCCTACGTGACTGTTTAGCTATAGATGTTTGTGTAAGACACAGGAAGACATAGATAACTAGCTACAGTCAGTTATTTACTTCCCCCCCCCCCACGCCTGTAGTGAGCCTCTGCTCCCCCTCCAGACCAACATCCACCTGTCTTGACCTCACCAGCTATCCCCTTGGGCAGCTCCTGGTTTCAGCGGTCCATCTCATCCTTCCTGCCACATACCTGCTGCTGTCCATCCCCACTATTCCCCTATGAGCATGGTGCATCAGATATGGTGCCCACACATCACAGGCAGCATGCATGTGACCATAGCTTTCGGGACACACTGCACTTTGGCACATCACAAGGACACCATGGGACACAGACACCTACGCACATGGGCAGCCCCCACAACTGCGTGTGGAGACGGTCCATGTATGTTACCTATGTCAACCACACATACACATAGGGATTCTACACACATGTCCCATGCTCACATCAACAGTCTGTCTGTAAGGGAGACACACGACCATTGCGATGTAGTAACACAACTGTATTAAAAAAAATGTACATGTAGCATATACAAAATCCCCCATATTGGGTCCCGGGAGACAGGATAGCACAGGAAACGTGTGTGGGCGCCACCTGGACCCTCACATGCTCCTGGGACACCCATCAGGGGATGGCTGTTGAGATGCAGTGCCCCTACCCACCACACGCTGCATCTCGGCAGCCATCCACTGAATGGAACCTGCCAGCCATCAGATGGTGTGGTCCTGGGCCCGCAGGCATTGCACCACACCTTCCATTGCCACATACAGGTCCTGGATGCACCTGCCACCACATACACACAAGGTGCCAGGTTTCTGTGTGGTGGCATGTGCGTAGGACCTGTCTGTGGCAATGGGTAGGGTAGCTACACCCAGTTGGGCACCATTACCACACACATGCAGCGGCTGGCAGGGACCCACAGTGCCCTGTGCTGTCCTGTGTTCCCTCCCACCCCCCTCCCTCCACACCCCCCTCCTCCACCCCCTCCTCCCCTCCTGGCACCTCCCACCCACCCTTGCCACCCTCCATGCCCCCCTCCTCCTCCTCACCCCCCAAAACATCAGACACACTCTCAACCTCCCCTCCCACCCACCCTCCATCCCCTCCATGTCCCCATCATCCTCTTCTGCCTCCGCCGCCTCTGCCACCTTCTCCTCTGCCGCCTCCTCCTCCTCCTCCTCTGCCCCCTCCTCCTCCTCTGTGCAGTGTTGGGCAGTGGGTCATGTTGCTGTGTGCCCTGATGTTGAGGGGCCCTCGCCAGCAGGAGCATCCTCTGTGGGGGATGACAGTCATTAGCACACTATCATGTGAGTCACATACCACATGTACATAGTTTGGCCGCACAAAGGCTGGTGGGCCACTGTGACATTCTTTACTGAGCTGCAGAGGCCGCAACACTCACCTCCACGTCATGACATTGTCCCCCTCTGGAGGTGGGCAAGGACCTCCAGGCAGTGCAGCCACAACTCCCGACCCTTTTTCCGTAGGTCCTCTACCTGGCAGGGAAAGCAATGGGTGGGAGCATTAATGATCATATATCTCTGGTAGGTGGCCAACACATATCACACATCTCTGTGAGCAGCATCATGCTGCTCCTGCTCCTCTGGTCAGTGTGTCCTCTACTAACTGTTGCCAGTGCCACCTGCATGTGTGGCTGTGGGTCTGACCATGTGTGCAGTGACACCTATGTGTACTGTGCATAACACCCTGAACACAGCATAGCCTGTTCCTATGCTCTCCTTGCATGACATGGCAGCACCATGTCACGTGTGGTTTGGGCAAGCTGGTGTCCAGGGGAGTTCCTCCCTAACTCCCTGTGTGGTCTGGCAAACACATGTGTTTGCCTGACCTACACACATCATTTGACACACCTGCCATGGCACCATGATATCCTACCACGCATGGGTGATGTGTTCTGACATACAGCGGAAGGTGGGTGGCCCTGTGCACCTTGCCAGGTGCCAATACCATGGCACTTGGCTTTCTATTATACCTCTATGGTCATGACTAGGGCCTCCTGTGATTAGGGCAGTTGTGGCTGACTACAACAGGAGCATGGCCCAACACACCTAGCTGGCCTATTAACATCTGTGCTCCTGTCTGGGGTTATGGCAGAGCTGTGCAACCCCAACAGGTGCATGTACCCTTACACCAGTATCTATAATGTTCCTCTGCAATCAGGTACGGGACTCCTGGGGAGTGGGAAGATGTGTGACTTGAAACTGCGTACACTTCAATGATATATGGATTTCTTACAGACCTTCGTAATCAGGTCTCAGGGCTCCTGGGGGTGGGGTGGTTTACAGCACATCCACAGCTGCACCTACCATACCATCAGAATCCATAACAGACGTGTGTAACGAGGTCTGGGCCTCCAGGGAATAGGGCAAATGTGTGACCTAACCCGGCATAACCTACCACAATATCTAGATGTCATACCCACCTTTGCAATCAGGTATCAGGACTCCTGGGGATAGGGTGTCTTAGCACACTTCATCAGCAACATACACCATATCACCAGGGAGACTGACAGAACACTTTGAGCAGGTCTCAGGACTCCTGGGGGTAGGGTGGATTATAACACATCAACAGCAGCATAGACCATACCAGCAGGGTGACTGACAGACCACTTTGATGGGGTCTCAGGCCTCCTGGGGGTAGGATGGATTATAACACAGCAACAGCAACAGAAACCATACCAGCAGGGTGACTGACAGACCACTTTGATGGGGTCTCAGGCCTCCTGGGGGTAGGGTGTATTATAACACAGCAACAGCAAGAGAAACCATACCAGCAGGGTGACTGACAGACCACTTTGATGGGGGTCTCAGGACTCCTGGGGGTAGGGCAGATGTTTTAACCTGCAAATGCACACACAACCATAACACCAGGGTGATTGATAGACCATTTTGATGGGGTCTCAGGACCTGTAGGGGGAGGGCAGATGTGTGACCCTGCAACTGCGGAACCTACCATATCAGCATGCTGTTTACCAGACCTCTTTAAGGCAGATCTAGAGGCTCCTTGTGTTAGGGTGTATGTTAACACATCAACAGCAGCAGCTTCCATAACACCAGGCTGACATCTGGACCTCTGTGATCAGGTCCTTAGCCTCCTGGGGATAGGGCTAACCACTTTGATGTGATAACTATCAGTATCACTGCATGAACACACCTGAACCACTCTTATGATTGTTTGCTGTGGAGACCGCCTTGATTGTAGGAGAAGGCGGGACAGAAATACTTTTAAATAAATAAACTAGGCGGTATATCACGTGGGTTTAACTAAGAAACATAAATGGGCTAGAATGCCTACACACAGCAGCATACACAGCTACAATCAACACTGGATATGTATATGGATATACTGACCTGTCCCCATACACTTACCTCACGTGGGTAGTCAGCAAGACAATTATAACGTCTGGTGATGCGGTCCCAGGCCCTCCTTAAGTGCCCGAGGTCCTGCCACTTGGAGGAGCCAGGGAATAGTTTTCTCTGCCTAGTGCAGATAAGTCCTGCAAGGTGACGTAGCTCCCGGCGGGTAAAAGCAGACTTTCTAGACCGAGTCGCCATTTTCAGCAATGCCTTGCTCACGCACGCACGTCACATATGCGCGCCTCAACGCGCACAGCAGCGCTGCCGTGCCTCATTAAGGTGCACTAGCAATGTGTCCGTGCCTGTGCCGCAGCCGGTACACAGCAGATGGTGGCGTCGTCCATATATATAAAGATCTATGCTGCAGACACACATTTCAGTGCTGTGTCTGACATTTCATAACACAATTTGTTTATTATGCATTTATCTCGGTGTTGGCACACTGGGGTCTCGAACCCATCACCACTGGGTGTGAGGGCATTGTATTAACCGGTGTGCTATGCCCTTTCACATAGCAATGGCTGGCTACACAGTTACACCAGGTCATCTACATATACTTTCTACTCTGCTTACCAGGCTAGTGTACGGACACAGCTAGGGCACGTTAGAGGGCACCTTGGTTTGGCCAACTGAGCTGCAGGTGTTTTGAGATGTGCACACGGATTTCAGATCTATGTCAGACTGCTACATGCATAGACAGCCATATCCTCTGACAGTTATACTGACGGACACACTTTGTATGCAGCTCACCAGCTGATCTAGCAACCTGCAGCCCACGCCACTCTTCCAACATAACCACTGCATGCAACTGGCAACACCTTTGGACATATTGTCATGTGGTAACATGCTCTGATGTGATGATAATACACTATATCCTATACATCCTGATGCATCACTATAAAGGCCCACTGGGGAATTGAATCCATGACCTCTCCCACTGAGGTCAGTATATTCACCATTGTCCTGCAACAATATTGGTTGTAATTAAACTATGGCTAGCTACTCAACCAGTGCAGGTCACCAGACACACTGTCTGGTGTGGCTACCAGGATAAGTTAGCACCAAGGGTACCCATGATGCAATACACATGCAGATCAGCAGTCTACATCTTCTCACCGGATAGGGGTTTGCAACTCTGCAACACATCAACTGGGTAAGGGGACCAAGCATGCATGTTACTGTTACAGTGTGCCTACTGACCATGCCATTGTGCATGTTCTGTGCTCACCCTGAGAGTAAAGTCGTGGGGACAGCACCAGGTCCACGCTACCCGGGATGTTTGCAGCAGGTTTTGCTGCAGTTCACCATCACTGACAGTGTACGGGGTATTCTTTGCAGACAGCCTTGGAAGTTTTCTATGTACATTCCTATATGCCATTGATGCGTAGCCCATGTGGACCAGGATGCTCGGAACATAATGCATATTGAGTGAGGTTGCCATGGACACCTGTTTTTGGAGCAGGGGTGTGTCTGGACTCACATGAGGATGATATACAGAGCAAGCCCACCCTCTGTGGGTCAAGGGGGGGAACATGATCTGGACACAACAGACACACACTATCATTGTTTCCAGTAGGGCCAGTTGAGCTAAATGATGACAGACT
Source organism: Ichthyophis bannanicus (assembly GCA_033557465.1). Classification (NCBI taxonomy): domain Eukaryota; kingdom Metazoa; phylum Chordata; class Amphibia; order Gymnophiona; family Ichthyophiidae; genus Ichthyophis; species Ichthyophis bannanicus. The sequence goes on along the minus strand of CM066035.1, from coordinate 162,433,060 downwards.
GTGGGTTCAGCAACCCCTGGCCAACTAAGGAGCAGAGAGCTGATGCAGATCTGAACATGAAACTCGACCACTGGCAGTGCAACTGGTCAGCTAAGCTGCCCCTCATTGCATTCTGACATTCAACAGCAGAGGGCAGTCAGTGTGCACCTGCTGCATCCTGCAGGGTGTTGCAGCCATACACATGCTAGCTACAGACAGTCTGCTGCCACATACATAGTGCATGTTCCAGAAGGAACACTGTGCACCCTGGTGTGGGATCTGGCGCACACATCATGGAGCTTTGTCAGTGATTGGGCCCCAGAAAAGGGAACCCATAAATATCACTAGAGAGAAATGCTATATGGTACTATGGGGGAACATAGCCATGCCGTGCTCACTGCTCAGTCAGGGTGAGAGTGACCTTCCAGCATGACATGCTGTGGCCACCCTGTCCCTGCAAGTGGTGGTCGGGCACTACACTGTCTCAGCCATTGCCCTATACCCTGTGCAGATGTATCCTGCTAGGCCGCCCTGTCCGGCCCATACCCACAGTGCCTTGCTCCTCATTATGCACATTGGCAGGCTTACACTGGAGACAGTGCAAGCAGTGTGGGCTGAGTAAGGTGTGGGCAGCCACAACACTCTGGATAGACAGACACACACTCCCACACCTATGCCAGCATTGTGCAAATATAGAGGCTTTTAGCAGCCCTGGCAAACACACTAGTCCTGGGCACGGTGCAGGCATGGCTATGGTACCCAATACTGTTGGGGTCACTCCCCAGGGTGGTAAACACTGTCAGAAACCAAAACTGAAACATACTCCACAGATATCAGAAAGGTTGCTATGATGCAGCTCTATCAGCAAATTGTGCTTAATTAGGAATTGTTATCCGCCATTAATCATAGCAACCTTTTGATATATGTGTAACGTATCCCCAGGTTTAGGGCGGCATTGCTAAGGTATGCAAGTGCTAGTATTGGGAGATGCTGCTGCACGCAGGGCCCAACAGCCTGACTCGCCATGAGGCTTTGGATAGTAGAGCCTGTGGGTGTGGTTGTTTATGCCCCTGTTGGCCACTGCTCCAGGGCAGAGGTTCCCAATTCCGGTCCTGGTGGGCCAAACACTGTTCGGGTTTTCATGCTGTCCCTAATGACTATGCATGAGAGACATTTGCATACCATGGGGGTGGCTCGTAAAATGCAGCACAGGCATATGTATTAGAGAAAGCATGACACCTGAATGGTGTTTGGCCCTCCAGGACTGCAGTTGGAAAACTCTGCTCTAGGTATTGCACATGTTTATGGTGTCTGTGCTCTGTAGGGTAAAATATAGGTGTTTCAGGCATGTTTATGTTATCTGCAATAAAGGTTCCTCCTTTATTACCATGGTTTGGTACTGGGTAAAATATGGGGAAAGAGTTGGCAAGAGCCACAGCTGGGACTTGAACTTGTGACTTTCTGCTCCTGAGCACACTGGCTGTGTGTACTGCACCACACTTTTGCCACAGGGACAGTTCATTCCCTGGGGATACCATGACTGTTCGCCAGACAGACCCTGTCTGTTGCAGTGCAGGGCATCCACCTACATGGGGCTAGGCCATGGTCTGCTGTGGGCAGATGTCACTGCCCCCTCTGCCACCAGCACCCCTCCGCCAACATGCTGCCATGCCATTATGCCGGTGGTACTGGTGGTGCACAGTCCCAGGTCATCGAGTGTGCCGGTAGGCAGCTGCCTATGGTGTGGGTTCTCAGGTAGGGGTGCCTACATGGACATGTGCGCTCCCCCCCCCCTGCCAATGTTATGTGCCCTTGGGGGTACCTGCTGGATAATCTCCCCTGTGACACTGTGGGACACACACTCGTGCCCATGTTGGACCCTCATCAGTTGCTGTCTTGCTGCTTTACAGTTTCGGCATCCCTATGTGCCACCTAGGCATCTGCCTAACACACACTGTGCCCCAGCTGGACCACAGCATGTGCCATCTGCAGCCCTCTATATCCCATTTACAGCATCAGTACAGTTGCCCTTTCCTATGTGCCCACTCTGCTGTTACTGCACATGTGCATGCCATAACAAACCTGCCCAATATAGACATGAATAAACCCTGATCAGCACTATTTCAATGTGGGATCATTCACTTTACAGTGGGACAGAGAATAGACCCTTCCAAACATATCATCTTATTTTTTGAGCTTTGGCAGTGGTGTTGCTTTATGTTTATCATTACTATCACTTTTGGCCAGCTTGGTTATTGGGATTTTAAATGTGGTTCAGGTCATTTTCTATGTTTATTTGCCTTTTTGTTCCGTGCACATGTATAACTACTATCATGTTTTTGGGTTTCCCTGGCTTTGCTGTACATTGCTGACTGAAATGGTTTCTCTTTCCTGCAAATGTGCCTTAACACGAGGGTTTCACTGGCATTAGTGTTCAGACCCAGATTTCACAGCATTAGTGTGCCTGGGGCCTCTCCCCTCCAACTCTCCGCCCATTGACCCCTTCTCTCCGCCCTCTGGGAAGCCTTCTCCACCCTTCAGAGCCGGATTTCACAGCGTTAGTGTGCCTTAATGCCGCTGCTGCGTTATCGCGCGATGTTACATTATCATGCGCTAACATCACTTATAGCGCGATAATACCACCGCTGCGATGTTAAGACGCTTTAGTAAACATACCCCTATGTACAACATCCAAAGAGCCTCAGGCTAACCTGGTGCAATCTGGAGTGGTGGTTTCAAGCTGCACCATATGCTGCACATTAAACAAAGAAAGACTTCATGGGTGAAAAGCAAGGAGGACCTCACTGTTCGAAGACAGACATATAAAGGCACGCCTGACCTTTGCCCAAACCCACCTAGTGAAACCACAATCCTTCTGGGACAATGTTCTGTGGACAGATGAAACCAAACTTGAGCTCTTTGGCAATGCAAACCAGCGATACATTTACAGGCACAGACATGAATCTTATGAGGAAAATCACCCTTCCTACAGTTAATTATGGTGGAGGTTCCATAATGTTGTGGGGCTGTTTTGCCGTCTCAGGAACTGGAGGCCTGAACAGATTAAAGAAATCATGAAGTCAGAGAACTATCAAGGTATTTTGCAGCTAAATGTGCTACTTAGTGTCAGTAAGCTCTAGGTCTGGGTCGAAGCTGGACAATTACCCAAAACATACATTCAAAAGCACAAAAGAATGGTTAAAAAGGAACAAGTGGACTGTTTTAAACTGGCCAGCAATGAGTCCTGATCTCAATCCAATAGAGAACCTTTGGAAAGAGCCGAAATCTGCCATTGGAAAAAGGAATCCTGGAAACATTCATGTGCTGAAACAAATCAGAATTGAAGAGCGGGAGAAACTACCAGCAGACAGATGTACAAAACTTATAGATGGCTTAAGAAACGTTTGGAGGCTGTCATCACTGCTAATGGTTGTGCAACCAAATAGTAGTGAAGGGTGCCATTAATCCTGTCCAGGTCATATTTTGTATTTTTCTCAGAAATTACTACATCTGAGCTGCTCAGACATGTTTTTTTGTTGTTGTATACCTTTGAACATACTATTAAAATATTATGATGACATACAGTTGGAATATTTCCAATTATTTCTTAAAATATTGTACACAACATACCTAAAATGCAAGGGTGCCAACTGTATATATGTGCATACACACACACATATCTATCTATCTATCTATATATATATATATATATATATATATATATAATACACATTGTTCCTGCAAACTGTAGCCAGTTTATTTTCATTCCTAAAAATGAATAACTTTTCACACCAAAATTAGTCATAAGTCTTTAGTGAACAAGTTAATGTGTGTCTAAGCTGGTTTCGATTTGAAAGCTCTCATTATCCTTTAGTGAATAGATTCTGTAAAGCAGTGCAAAATGCAAGATTTTGCCATCTTCTTATCATGAAGTCATTATTACAATTATTCACAAACACAACCTTTATAATGTGTGCTTCTTATTGACCAATGTCCTTGTTGAATAGAGATCCAAGATATGCATTATTAAATTATTAATTCCTTGCATACAATATTTCATCCTCCATGTTGGGGACAGATCAAGAAGGCTTTGTATTTGGTCTTGATGCTTATGATAATACAAGTACAAATCTGTATATGCTAATACCAGAACAAATCTTAATGCATCTCATCTGCTGTGAACCAAATTAAATCCCAGTTTAGTAACAAAAAAAAGTGTTATTCAATGCTGTCAACAGCTGTCTTTAAAAACTATTAGATGCCATTGGTTTGGAGGTAGGTGTGGGGGGAGGGGGAGGCATTCCAGATGACCTGTCAATGCACACTGTCCTTCAGCCATGGCTGGTTAATGGGAAGGTTGGTCCTCTTCCAATAAGAGGAAGTCACTCTCTCCTTTTCATTGGGTGCTCTTCATAGAAACCTTTGTATCACATTATTTTTTCTAAGAAAATGTTCAAGGTAATTTCCTGAGAAAGGAGATATAACCCAGTGCTCAAGCTGATAATGTCGCCTTGCTCATTAGTGAACTCTGAATACAGGAAACAGTGATACATGTTTTGGTCTCGGTTGTCTGCAAGGATGCATGGATATTCAAGGATTTATATTAAGGTTTGTTAGAAAAGAGAAAGTCACAGCAACTCAGATTATCAAATTGCAGTTGGACGAATTCTAAAAAAGGATTAATAAAGCCAAAAGGAATAGTGAAAACTTTGTTTTTCTATTTCTTTTTAAGCCCTAGCTTTTCCCCTCCTACACAGTCCTCTTTTCAATCACAGACAGGACGTCCAGGCAGCAGGTACTCCCACCACCAGCTGTAAAGTATCTAGGAGTCTGTGCTACTACTTTGCCCAGCAGGGGTCCCCGCTATACTGGCAACTGCTTTACTTGCCTCTCTGGTCTCAAGCACATTGTCTGCTATCCACATCTGACTCCTGGAAATCCTCAGAAGACAAGGTACACTTGAATCACACAGTTCCACAACCTGGACCACAGGGCCAGCAACAACAAAGTGCTTCTTTAAAAACATGGGATAAAACTCAAGGTTGTTGGCCTCAGATTTTATTAGTTATCATCAATCGGTTTAATTAAGGATGACAGAAGAATGTTTGGACAGACACCAGATGAATAATGAAAGCTTATTTTGTTTCCCCTTTCCTTGGTTCTTTTTTGTGTTCAGAAATAGAAACACCCCCCCACCCCACCCCGCCTGCCCCCAACCAGTACCAGCACCAACCATTTGGTCTATGTTCTCATCCAATTATTAGCTTTACTTTGAGAACACAGGATTCAATCTGTATTAAAAATAAAAGTCACTTCCCCTTTTTAATGCTTGGCTAGTTTACAAAATGGAATCCATTAAAACTGAAATATTTTAATGGTTTCAATTTTCCATGGACTTGCTGAAATAGCTTTTTAAAAATAGACTTGAAACATCTGTATTTTCTATATCACCTAAAATACGACTAAGAATTGTGATTCTTTGATATCTCACTCTTCGGCAGACTTTAGGAAATGTCTGTTTAGATTAGGAACCTTGTAATGGATATGGTGTTTTTCCTTAGATATCCCTGTAAATGTTTGATTAAATATGCGATTTAATTTATGGTTTTAAAAAAAATAAAAATCCCAGAACATCTTAGGTTTCATCGTTTCTAAAAGGCTCATCAGTGGTGATGGTGAGGTCACTCAGTCTAATGTAAGTTGCGATTCTATTTCTAACCATGTGGCTAAGGCAGGTGAAAAACTGAAATGAATTCCAAACAGAATTCCCCCCCCCCCCAAAAAAAAAAAATATGAATTTTGTAATATTGATCTGTAATGATTACTTTTAAGTTGTTTTTGTTATTGGCTGTTATTGTATTTTGTTGCTTTGTATTGCTTAGAACCCAGTGAAGACTCAAAGTGAAATGAGCAGGGGGTAGATTACTACAAAATAACAAATCTCCGGTCTAGGTCATTTTACCAAGGAGCTGCATACAATTTTAAGTGAACAAGATTTACTAATGGGCCCTACCACATTAATGCATTAATGTATTCATGGATCTTATTAGTAAATAGATCCCAGTGCATGAAATGCAACCTTCAGTAAACAATACTCATTAATGTGTGTTAGTATATTTTACTAAATCTAGCCCTATTTGTAAATTAAGTTGTATTTAAAGAACGAGCACCCAAGTTTGCTGAGTGTTTGGGATTTGGATACATGCTCATTGAATGTCACCTGAAAATTCCTCTCCATCCAGCAAAGATGTTTATTCCTCGCTGAGGTACCTCTACTTCACGGTCTCTGTGGTTGCACTAGCAGAGTAAAGGGCAGGACTATTAAAAATGCGAAAAGCCTGGCTTCTTTTCATTTTTGCGCACTCTAGCCTACATCGGCAGTACTTTTCTTTTTTGTCAAATAAAAACAGCAATAGCACAAGGGGTCTTTCATTTCCTGGTGGGCCACATGCAATCAACAAGCATCACAGCCTGGTGAAGGAAACCTCAGACTTGCCAAATGGGCCAAAAAACAAATGGATTCCTAAAAATATCTCAACATACTACGTAGCACACTATAAAGAAGCAAATGTTGCCATTTCAAAACACAATCATAAATCCTGCTTAAAATCTGGAGGTTTGCTCCAGGAGTGGAGTGGGTCCGACAGTGAGCATAGATTGCGAAAATGAGAAGGGGGCGTGGAATGGCAGACACTGATTGTAACTGATAGCATCATCAAGTTGGTTGCAAAGCTTTTCTTTGGCCTATCTGCACTCACTATTGTTTTCAGTCAATATGAATACAGAAATCAATCATACTTATCTATTACTACAATCAAAATCACTATGAAATTCAAGGCTACCCACAGACTTCCACAGCAAGCTGCAAAGTCATTGTTAAAATCTGAGACTGTTGGCCTGCTATGAAAATCTACAGCTTTGTATGGACTGCCAACAGCTTTTAAGGCTTGGCACTGTAAATCTGTTAGTGCGACGTGGGAAGATTATTATGCATTCTTTTAGGACTGAAGTCTCTTTGGACTGTAGCCAGCGCCTTTCTAAAAGTCATCACACACTTCCACATTTTTCATATTCTGCTGTTTAAAAAGTACAATTCAACATGCTTTAGAGCAGGAGTTTGTTTCACTGATCTATATAACATACTCTAAACAATTAATATGCAAAAATTTATAAATGTAACTATTCAAAATAATTAGGAAGAAGAAACCAAAAATTCTTGATTATATAAATCTTTGCAACCTGTCACAGCAAACCCAAATGGACTCTGGTTCCAAAAACTGCATTAACAAGTTACATAACTTAAATAGAAGCAGCACCGGCGCAAAGAGATGAGGCATGCTGGGTGAACCCTCATTCCTGCTGCCCCTGCACCTCTCCAGGACTGCAACAGCAGCAATGACAATAAAGCATGAAAGCAATGCTTCCCAGAGCCTCTGAACCGCTCAGTGGTGGTGCTGTGCTCTGAAAGGCCAGCCAGTTCCACCTCCTCTGATGCAGACTTCCTGTTTGCATTGGGGTGCAACTGGCTGGCAAGAGCGCAGCACCAATTAGCATGCATCATCGCTGCCACTGCAGTTTCCAGAGAGGCATAGCAGCATTGGAACTGCTTTTTTCCTAGGGAAAAAAAAAAGATGCTGGTACTCAGAGCTGAAGTTACCATCCATGGTTCTGCCTCTACAGCAGCCACATCTTCTTTAACCAGAAGCAGAGCATATGAAATGGCAGCCTTGCAAATATTACACCAGTCCCAAGAACACTAACACACCTCTTACTGGAAAAGCAGAATAAGCAGATTCTCTACACAGAAACTATAAGTCTGCAAAATACAATTATTTTGTATTTGCATATATATGACAGTTATGATCACAACTGAGAAAAACTGAACTGGATACCCCAAGAATCCTGACTTTGACTGGAGTGCAACACAAAAAAAATTGAAACAGAAAAACATTTCTTACAAAACAGAATCATTATAAAATAATATGATATCAGAGATCTGTAGTTTCATATTTGCAAAGCAGACATTAAACTGACATAATGACCCCAACCCACAAAAATGAATGACTGGGGATCAGTGGCTGAGCCCCAATGTGAGACCTACCCAAACACTAGAGAATGAAGAAGGCCGCAGGGCCACGTACCTGGCCGGCCGGTGGTAACCGGGCTGGCAGCGCATGGCATCCCCTTTCGGGCCACGGGGGCCGGAAGAATGCAGCGAGGCCGGGCGGCGTCTTTTGAATCGATTGGCTCCCGTGGCTGAGTGGCAGCGGCGGGAGCCAATCGGTGATGGCAAAGGAAGGGAGGAGGGAGCTAAGGAAGCGGGACCTGCCGGGGCGTGCATTCAGGCACGTGAGGCAGGAGACAGAAGACGTGTTCTGCATTTATCCTGTTTTTTGCTTTTCTCCAGGCCGGTATTTGGTGGCGGTTGCAGTTCGGGCAGTCGGGCGTGTGCTGGCTTGTCTCCACGGAGTGCTCTCTGAGGCATTCCATTTTTTGAAGCGGCGCATCCATTGGGCTGCTCGGGGCTGGATCAAGTGCAGATCTAGGTGCACGTGAGTTTGTTCGTCGGTGTGGGGTGAGAGGGATGCCTGCTCAGTCTGGCGAGAGGGGGGGAAAAAAGGGGGGAAAAGGAAAGGGGGGTTCTAGGAAGTCTGGGAGTAATCCCGGGGGGGGGGGGGAGGGGGGTGATAGGCGGAGAAGAGGGGGAACGAAGGGGCTTTTGCAGGCTCTTCTGGGGGCTCTTCTGGTGGGGCGGTTTGGTCTGGGAGATCCCGGGGATGGAGGGGGGTTGGAGGGCAGTCCCCCCTCAAGGGGTGGAGAGACAGCAGGTCCTATGGAACCCTTGGGTGCTGGACAAGGGGAGGTTGCTGATGGGCCCCCGGAGCGTGTGCGCGCTGTCCCAGATGGGGCGGCTCAGCCGTGGGAAATGGCTGTGGGAGTGGGGCAAGGGCTACGTTCGTGGTGGGGGTGTGTGGCGATGTTGGTGGGTCCGTGGGGGTGCACATCTCCCTCCTGCAGGGCTGTCTAATCAGGGTGGGGCAAGGCACATCTCAGTCGGATTAGCTGGGTGCCTGGTTACCCTCCTGGCCAGGGGCTTCCCTTCCCCCTCCCCCTCCCCCTGTTTTTCCTTATGTTCCTTCGCAGGCTCTGGCGGCGTGGCAATTATGGGGGGATTTCCTGTGGGAAGTACTAGAGGAGCGGCAGCCGGTTTGGCGGGGATGGCTCCAATGATGGCGGCTGATGTCGAGCGCGCTGAAGGCTTACGGGGCGATCAAGAGCTGGAGGTACCTACTGAGCAGATGGCAGATGCCTCTGAAGTCAGTGATGCAGCAGTGCGTGCAGGTGAGTTACTGGTTGGGGGTGAAGGGGGTGGGACCCAGGTGGGGGGGTCGGGGGTCAGCGGGGGGGGGGGCAAGGTGCAGAGGAAGCAAAAGCATGCTTGTCGGAGACATCGCAGGGACGAAACATAATCATCTTCTTCCAGCGGGTCATCGAGGGACACTTCGGGAGGAGATTCAGTGGAATGGGCAACGGTTCCCACGACCCTTGGGGCGGAGGGGCGTGGGGCAGTACCGACGCTTGCATCCTTTTCGGAATTGTGGGAGGGGGTTCCGCAGGTGTTGTGCAGAAAAATTCGGAAGTATATTGACATTTTCCAGTTGCTGGAGGGGAGGCGGCGGTCAGGAGAGCATCGTAAGAAGAGGAAGGAGGATGAAAAGGCCGGAAGGATTAAGCGAGCTGCTCATAATGTTGTGAATTGGACTAGGGTTTTTTTTTACAGTTGGCCAGCGTGTGGGGCCATCAGTATCCGGAGCAGTATGGGATGTTGCTTGCATACGCGGATTCGATATTGGAAGCCGCGCAGACACATGATGGTTGGGCTTGGCTCAACTATGACGAAAGGTTTAGGGATAAGATGGAGGAGAATAAGTTGTTGTCTTGGGGGGCACAAGACATTAGTTTGTTGTTGACTCAAATGGCCGCCCAGTCTGGGGGTGCCGGGGGAGCGGGGGGACAAGGGGGCATAAAGGGTGTGGGGGCAGGCATGGTGGGTAGGGGGCGTTCCTTTCGTGACGGAGCCTTCGGGTCGCAGAAGGCCGGGGGTGAGAGTTTCGGAGATCTTTGCTGGAGGTTTAATAAGTCGTCGTGCCCATTTCCGGATTGTAAGTTTCAGCACGCCTGTTCCCTATGTGGAGCGGGGCATTCCGCCCTTAAATGCATGAAGCGGGTCACTCCCTCCCTTGCGGCTCGCAAGTAGTGCGGATTTGGGGGAGCGAGCTTCCACGCCGATTAGGTTGGAGATGATGCGGCCGTGGCTCCAGCAGTATCCACGGTGAAGGATTCGGGAGGTGCTGGGGGAGGGTTTTCGGGATGGTTTTCGTATTCCGGTGATAGGGGTGGTAAGGTCGGGGTGGGCTGACAATGCCGCATCGGTGCGACGATTGTCACAGGTGGTCCGGGCTAAACTACGATCGGAGCGTGAACTGGGTAGGGTAGCTGGTCCATTTTCTTGCCGGCTGTTTGCGGATCTGGTAGTGTCTCCCTTGGGTGTTGTTCCAAAAAAGGAACCAGGGAAGTACAGGCTGATTCACAACCTGTCATTCCCTGTAGGGTCTTCGGTCAACGATCGGATTCCGAAACAATGATGTTTCGTGCGTTATGCATCTTTTGATGCTGCGGTCGACTTGTTGCGTCGCTGCAGGGCGGGGAGCTTAATGGCCAAAGTTGACATTGAATCCGCTTTTCGGTTGTTGCCGGTTCACCGTCGGCTTTCCTATTGTTGGGTTTTCATTTTGAAGGGGGCTGGTACTTTGACAAATGTATGCCGATGGGTTGCTCGATTTCCTGTGCGTACTTCGAGAAGTTCAGCACCTTTTTGCAATGGGCTTTGATTCAAAAGGTAGGTTGTGCGAATGTCATGCATTAGACAGACAATTTTTTGTTCGTGGGTGGGGCGCGGGCGCTTCAGTGTTGGGAGTTGTTGGATGGTTTTGTGGCTTTAGCTCGGGAGTGGGGGGTGCCGCTGGCGGAGGGGAAAATGGAGGGTCCAGGTACGTGCATCACCTTTTTGGGTATACAGCTGGATACAGTGGCAATGGTGGCGCGCTTGCCGGGTGCAAAGATTGTGTGTTTGCGGTTGCTGGTTGCCAACGCGCTGGGAGCGCGTAAGATCACATTGAAAGAGTTGCAGGCCTTAATTGGCTAGCTGAATTTTGCTTGTAGGGTGATACCTATGGGTAGGGTGTTTCTGCGGCGCTTGGCAGCGGCTACGGCAGGTGTGACGAAGTCTTATCATCGGATCAGGGTAACTTGGAGTATTCGGGCGGACTTAGGAGTGTGGGACGTGTTCCTACAGGAATTTAACGGCACGTCGGTATTGATGGGAGGCGGTCATTTCTACTGTTGATCTACAGCTTTTTACGGATGCAGCCGGCAGTGGGGGGTTAGGGATTTACTTTGTGGGGGGCGTGGTGTGTGGTGTCCTGGCCTCAGTCTTGGCGGGATGAAGGGCTAACGGTGAATATCACGTTTCTGGAGTTTTTCCCTTTCTTGGTGGTTTTGGAACTGTGACCGGACAGGTTGCATAATCGTAGGGTACTGTGGTACTGTGGTACTGTGACAATGAGGCGGTGGTCAGTGTGATAAATAATTATACGCCGTGTTGTCTGCAGGTAGCGGCGTTGATGAGGTCATTAGTTCTGGCTTGCTTGCGTTTGAATGTATTGGTTAGGGCTCGGCATATTCTGGGTAGCACTAACTGTATTGCGGATGCTCTTTCTTGTTTTAAGTGGGAGCAGTTCCAGATTTTGGCGCCAGCAGCGGACGCCAAAGGTGCGCAGGTCCCAGAGTACTTATGGCAGCTTGGCCGGTGGAGATGCTAATGTTGCGCAGGGGACCTGGAAGAAGTATCAGCGCAGAAGCAACGACATGGTCAACTTTCTGGTGACTCGGGGGTGGCAGGAGGGGCACGTTCCCGACCATTTATTGGCAGAATACGTGGTCGCGGCAAAGGCCAAAGGGGTGTCAAAGGCGACCGTGTGGGCGCACTTGGCGGGGTTTTCCTTTTTTGCGTGGGAAGTGGGTTGGGGTGGCCTGGGCGGGGGGGTTCCTGACACGACGATTATTACAGGGATGGGAGCACTCTCAGCCGACTCAGCGGGATGGTCATCGGCCAATTACACATGAGTTGTTGGGTCGGATCTCTGTGGCATTGCCGGGGGCTGCGTCCTCTGATTATGAGATGCGGCTGTTTTGGGCAGTGTTTAGTTTGGCATTTTTCGGGGCTTTCCGAGTTGGTTAGTGGCGGATTCACGGCGTGTTGCGTGCGGTTTGGGTAGGAGGCACGTCTATTTGGGAGACGGGGAGATGTGTATACTGCTTGCACGGTCCAAAACGGATCAGCGGGGATGGGAGCAGTGGGTGGTGTTGCGAGCCATAGGGAATTCCCTGACTTGCCCGGTGGCATTGATACAGGAATATTTGAGAGTGCATCCTGCGGGTAAGGGGAATTTTTTCTTGCATGAGGATTCTAGCCCGCTGACTCGTTTTCAGTTTGCGGCGGTTCTGCGGTTGGCTTTGTAGAAGATAGGGGTAGAGCCGGCAGGGTTTGCCCCGCATTCTTTCCAGATCGGTGCTGCTACCAGTGCCACGGTGGAGGGATTGTCGCAGGGCGATATTCAGCGGATTGTCCGTTGGCATTCGCAAGCATTTCAGGGTTACGTGCATTTGTGAAGAGGATGACAGGGGGTTCTTGGGGGGGGGTGCTAACTGTTGTTTTGTGTTTCAGGTGGGGAACGGTGTCCTGGGACCTGCTGGTTGGTTGGTCACTCCTTTGTGCATTGGGCGGAGCAGAGAGCAGTGGTACGGCCGATGGGGCCCAATCTCGGTATGGACCCGACAGAGCTGGTGGTCTTATGGCTGGGCATGAGAGTGCTGCATTGGGTGCAGCACCTGCCTTTGCTGTGACATCATGGGCATGCGAAGGAGTGGCTGAAGTTGATCCTGATACATCTGGGGGGCAATGATTTAGGCTCATGGATTTGTAAGCAGCTGATACGAGCAGGAAAACATGATCTGAGCGAAGTGCTGCTAATGTTTCCAGATGTCCGGTTATTATGGTCGTATATCATTCCACGGCCAGCCTGTTGGGAGCAGCGGCGGTGGTCTCGTGGGTTAACTAGGATTACTTGTCAGATTGGGCATTGGGTGGTGGAGCATGGGGGTCTCCAGATACGCCATCCCTGGGTTGAAGTTTCCTGCTCAGGTTTATACCGGCAGGATGGGGTGCATTTATCCCCTGTTGGGCTGGATTAGCAAGAGGCCGTGGAAGAGGTGGTCGACAGGAGGTTCATCGGTCGCAGCTTGGGGGGGCGGTTCAGGGACTTGTGAGTGCCTGAACCGGTGGTGGGATCCCGGAGGTTTCCGGGGTCCGGAGCCATAGGTATTAGTTGGGCGGGGGTGGGATACCCCCGACCCAGATAACCCCCGGTGAGGCTTTTGCTAGTAATATGGCGAAGCCGGAGAAAGGGGTGGTAGGATGAGCAGTAGCCTCACTGCGGTGGCAACAGCGATGACCTCACTTTGCTACCCACATGGCTGGTGAGTCATTACTGTTGAGGTAGAGGCGGGATTGTATTGTTTGGAATTATTGTTGAAGTTTGTTAAAGTTAATAAAGCTGCGACCGGTGTATGCCAACGACGGAGTACTGTGAGTTATTGTGGGAGTGGGGATGGGGGAAGGGGTGGGCGAAGGGGAGGTGCACCGTGTCCGCCGTGCCACGGTTATGATCTAGTAGGACATAACCTCCCCTCAAAAAATTAATGAGAGGGACTTAGCATCCCATACACAAAAAGGAAGTCAATAGGGATTCAGTGGCCCTAATTTTACACTTCCCATCCCCCTTACTACCACATTGTCCCCAATGTCACCACTTTTCTCTACCCCCAACGCCAGGTGTCCAGTGTCTCCACTTCCATTTCCCTCAAGTTTCTAAGAAGACAGAGGCCAGACAGACTCACAACAGGAGGCTCTGTATGCAATGTGAATGTTGCACAAAGCGAGGTCTAGATCTCTCTACCCTGCATGCTGTCGTTTAAGTCCCACACTCCAGAGCATATGCTCTAGCTAGAAAGCGGAGGCATGCAAAACTACTTATGAACTCAGAATAAATATAAAAACTTTAAAACAATGAACTCAGAAAGCTGCTCCCATAAGTTTAAAAGTCACTGCAGATGTCTCTTGTTGATGTGACGTACTCAGAACAGAGCCCACGTGCTGGTCTAGATCTGCACATTATACAGTAATAATGTCTTGGCACAAACACATGCAAGTCTGATGGCACATTGATTGAAAAATACTACAGTAAGCTCTTTGTCTCATCCTGTCTTCAAGAGAGAAACTTACAGACTTAGGCATCAATCTTTGCTTCTCAGTGATATGTACCAGGCTTTTACAGAGCATTTCTGAAAGCTTTCCCTAAATATCAAATATTAAATGCTGATATGGTCAGCCATTGTATCTTGGAGAAGAGGGAAGAAACATTCTAGAACCCTCTGTGCCTATACAGTTTTTGATCTTCAGATAAAGTTAAGAGGGGGGGGGGGGACGACAACGAAGGTGCAAATTCAAGCCTACCTCCTTGCAGCTTCATCTCGTGTCCCCTACACTCCTTTGGAAAGGGTTTGCTTCTTGTTCAGTAATACCTTTCAAGCATTTAAATATCTGTAGCATATCTCTTTCATCCTTCTTCTCTTCTAAGAAATACAAATTTAGGTCCTCAAGTCTCAAAATGGGGAGAGGCTGAGAAGAAGGGAAACCTGAAGTAATTCTTTCTTCTGTCACTAACATTCTCTGTGACCTTGACCAAGTCACAGTTTTCACTGCCTCAGGTATATACCTAGATTGTAAGCTCTTTGGGGCAGAGGATTTACTGTACCCAAATACTTATCACCACCTTACAGTGCTGTATACTTCCAGCAGCACTATAAAAATGTTGCACATTTTCTCAAAGCTTTCGGTGTTGACGCCATGCCATTTTGGCTACTTTCCTCTGGACCACCTCTAGCTTCTGTATATCTTTACTGAGATTCAACCTCCAAAATTAAATACAGTATTCTCTATTGCCTCAAAAACAACTTAGATTGTAAGTCCACTTGGCCAGGGAAAGAATTTGTCTCCCTGAACCTGTAACTCACCTTGAACTTGGCGAATAAAACCAATCTAAAGTGAAGCAAATAAAACCAATCTAAAGTGAGGCCTCACCGACAGCACATGCAGATACTTTATCACCTCCTTTTTCAGACGTTTATGCTTCTCTCTACACAGGCTTACATCGGTTTGGCTTTGGCCGCTGCCTTATTGCACTGTTTCACTATCTTGAAATTGTCAGATACTATCAAACCAAGGTCTCTGTCCCCAAATCACAAACAACTCCTTTGTATGTCTGCATTTCTTTGCATTTAAGTTTAATTGTCAGTCAACCACTTTTCTACTGTTACCCCATGTTACTGCATGGTTTCTAATGAAATCAGCCCCACCGAAAATAAAGGAGCTGTAGCAATTAAACCATGTGGTAACAGCAGCAAGGGTGACTATGCTTTAGTGAATCAATCTCTAGAGGGCCCTTTTACTAAAAGACACTAGAGTGTTGCACCTAATGTGCCAAAATTATCAAAGCTATGGCATGTTAGCTGTAACAGCACTGCATTAACCTTCGGGGGTGTAGAAAGTTAACGCAAAACCCTGTCCCTTAGTGCATGCCACATTAGTCTGGGTGCACTTGGTGCTAGGTGAACGGAGCATGCCATGCCCACTCTCCATCCCTACCCAGCTCACTTGCAACCTTAGCGTGGGTTACACAGTGTGGTGAAGGGATAATTGGAATAAAGGGATAATCAGCTCAGATCTGCTTTATATGTTTGCCTTATGATTGCATATATATCTGCCTTATAACTGCACTCTGGCCTGTTTGAAACATACACAGCAACATATGGTTGGCACAAAACAGGTGGGCAACAGGAAAAGAGTACATGCAGCTTACTACTGTTATAAAGCCTAAAAAAAGCTATACTTTGGACAGAAGTGTCCAAGGATATAAGCCTAGGTTCAAACAGGTCAAGCCAGGAATTCAACTAATGCTCTTGCCCTGAAGGTTTCAATTGGTGCCAGCAGATGGAAAAACACAGGAGGAGGCAGAGGGCTATGATTGATTGCATAGATAGGCAAGCCTTGATCAGCAGATCCAGCTGCATAAACATAGGAGGCCCTGGGAAAGAGCTTTGCAGGAAGCCTGCAAACACCTAAGAATTTATGCTGAATTTGCTGAAACTATTTAGAATTTGAAGCAGAGAGGTATATATAAGACAGCAATTTTAGAGGGTCTTGGGCAGTTCTTTTCTCCCCTTGCAGAGAGAAGGCTGCCCCGCTGTCCCTCAGACAGGCACTTGCTATCTGCATCTATAACCATTTGTTTGCTGTGCCAAATAAAAAAGTTTTTTTGTAGCTGAGCAACTTGCTGTCTGAACTGTTTATTAGTAATTGGGGAGGCTTTGTAGGTGGACCTGGCCTACAAATTGGCGCCCGAACAGGGACCTCTAAACTGAGTTTAGACACTCATAAATTTTTCTAAATTGCCCAAGGACTCCTCTGACTGCAGTTTTATTTGTCAGAGGGACTACCTCCTGTTTTTCACTAAGAAAAAAACAGGGGATGAGAATACCTTCTCATTAGGAGAAGAGGATTCCTTCTGCTGGTACAGAAGATGGGAATACCGCTCTGAGTGACGTCGAGAGAGATTTTGATACCCTAGGATGACTCTATTGGTGAGTGTTCAGTTTCCCTGTCTGTATGAAAGGACAGAAGACTTGCCCGGGTTCGAGTGGTGGGTAAGTATGTAATTAATATTTTGTTATGTAAGAAAACTGTTAGAGTGTCTCTGTATTTAGTTGTAACATTAGGGAATGATTAGGGAAAGGACGTTTTGCCCAGACATTAGGTCTCTTTTTCCAGGATTGATTGGTGTACGCTTGAGACTGTACATATCATTGATATGAAGCGAGTGTGTGTCTTTATCCACGTTTCCATACCCCTGCGAGGGGATTGGCTGGGTTTGGACGAAGCGCAAGAGTTGTATGTTTATATGAGTCCTGGATTAATTTCGCGCCTCTGTTAACTATGAGGTTTGGATTTCCACCTAAAAGCGAAATTACGCGTGCCTCTGTATATAAGGAGGTACAATTTGCTATTGGTAAAAGGCGAAATTAATTGCCCCTGTCCCCAAACAGTGAAAACACCAGGTTTACAGATCTTAGAAAGAGGGACAGCTAAGGAGAATATTTATAGAAAAACAGGGATGATCACCTTATCTGGGATGCTCACAGATCAGAGAGGGTGACAATTAGATCTATTGAAGAATAGCTTTCTAAGTATCTTTTTGACTAATTATAGCTAGATAAATGCATTACTTTACAAGTTCCAGATCAAAGCGAATGAAGGAGCTGACTGCATCTGAATTAAATAACCAAGGGGGAGTGGGTCTAGTTCAGTTTCAGTATTCTGATCAGATAGGCTGTTAGGTATAATGCATTTAACTCTGTCCTGTGTTTTTAGTTTTAGTCTTTAGTAAACACTGTCCTTTCATTACTGGCTACTTCAGTAGATTTTATGGTCCCTGGAGCTGAACTGATTAGAATTCTTTGTTAAAGTTGAACTAAGTGGGGAATTCCTGGAGAGCGTATCTGTTTGCTTTTATTTTCTTCCACAATATTCATGTGCTTGTAAGACGTCCCAGTCTCTGGAGAGGGTAAAACCATTGGCCCGGAGTCCCTTGAACGCAAGTGACAAGTGGTGTTTGTTTATCTGTCTCTATTCTTCCAAGTCTTTCCTGTCTTCTTTAGAACATTGAAAACAACGAAAAATCTTCCAGGGTCTGCTGTAGTAATTGATGTGCTGAGACAGCTAGTTTTTTCCCCTCCTGTCTGTCTGAATGTATTGTAACATGGAATGGATTTTCTGGGTTACTGGATTGGGATCTGAATGTATTGTACACTGAAGTGAGAATCTTAGAAGCAGACCGCACAGATAATTGACAGTGTTTTATTCTGAACTGCCAGCTATTGTGTGCAGTGATCTGACTGGTAAAAAAAAAAAAACAAAGAAAAATAGTTTATAGTTACAAGTACAGCCTGAAAATTTCAAATTGTTTCTTTTTCCCCTGTGCATATTTGTGTGCAGTAAATAAGTCTGATCCATATGTGTAAGATTTATTTTTGATTTGGGATCCGAGTATATCCTGGTTAAAAAAAAAAAATTTGTCTGCTGTTTTCTGTGTGTCAGAAGATTAAATAGCTCTGCCTGGGTCTGTGATAGGTCATAGGGCAGTTGTACACAATGCGGAACGAATTCCTATGTATGTGTTACTTTTTGAGAAGCTTATTTTGATTTTTCTAACAAATGTGGAAGATCCTAACAAGAGATTAATAAAAAAATTGTTGTGATGCTAAGAAATTCTGTTTGATTAGTTTTGACTCAGTGATACAAGATCAGTTTTGTTATGTTCTTATGACTTTACAAATTTAAGATCAAATTAATAAAGGGAAAAGACTACAGCTGGATTTTGTAACCAAGGAAAAATAGCTTTAAAAGTTAAGAAAATCTGTTTAAGAAAATATGTAACCTTGTGATGCAAAGATGTCTAGTTCAGTGCTTTAAATTTATCCTGTAGAGTTAGTACTAAATTGTTGGAGAAAATCCTTATATAAGATTATGAAGAAACGACTTTTTACTTGTTTTTTTTTTAAAGTTCATGAGTTTCTCAAGCTAAAAGGTATGCTGCTTTTCGGGATTGCTCGGGGGGGGGGGGGGTGGTTTGGCGAGGTCTCTCAGGGAAGCCTCTCTATTCTAATCAGATGGGCTGCTGTACTTAATGACTGATAGCTTTGTATTTAGCTGTCAGCTGTTCGAGTGCTCCTAGATGTTAGATCAAATAATCAAGGCATGAAATTGGAGAATCTGTTTGTTGTCCTTTGCCCTTCAGAGTGGGGGTTTGACGGCCCTGACAGGATAATGCTACTTGGAAATGATTTGAATCCCGAGTGAATGAGAAGTTATATGTTTGGTTTTGATCGAGCAAAAGTAAAACAGAATTTTATATATTGTTGCAAGCATTTCATAGAGGACATGCTTATTGTTCATAAATTACAGAAACCCAAAAGAGCTGTAACTAAGTTTTATTTTAACTTTTAGTGTTGCTTTAAAGGACGGAAGAGAGATCTACTGTTTGCTGTCAGTTCAGTTTGACACCAGCCTCATTCATTTTAAATGTGAAAAGGAGTGTTTGTATTCTTAAGCTCAGTGCTAATGACTAATGACTAAGGACAGTAACACGGGAGTTGCTGAATGTTTGGATAAATTCATCTGTTTTTCTGTATTTGAATTTTATATGTTGGGGTCCAGAGAAAACACAGTGTGCTTTGTTTTGAAAGATTTTTTTAAAAAATTTCAATTTTAGGAATACACTATATTGTAGCACTATGACATACAAATTTACTTTAGTTTACACACTTGCAGAACAAATTTGGTGAAAAATGGAGCTTAGTTCCCAGAAAAATATGAGAATATTTGTAAAGTTATTTACACATAAAACAATAACATTAAGTTGAATTGATTAGACAAAGTCTCCTACAGCCCAGAGGTTTGTTTTTTTTTAACATGTCTGTCTAGTTCTGTTGTCCATTTGCATTTCTTGAGATAGCATGCCGGTAAGGTGAAGCTAGCCCAAACACTGCTTTGAAGTCTCCCTTGACATGCAAAAGTATTAGTGTAATGAAAGACCCAGGATAATTATTTTGCCTTGTTCAGCACTCTCACTGATAACAGTATATACAATAGATTCTAGTCATACGTGAGAGAGAGACATGTGGCTGTCATGTTAAAAGTCATGATTTGTCCTATTACGACTGCCGTTATAAAAGTGTTACAAAAATAATATTTTTATACTGTAGGGACTTTATTCAGATTGTTTAAGACATTTGCTATTTTGAATGAGCACATATGTCCATTTTTGAACCATACCAATTAAGTTGGTGAGAAAAAAGGACACTGTTTACTCATGTTGTTATATTTATTAAGAAGAATCCAAATTTATATTTTCTATATACCATTTGTTTACCACAATACTAAGTTTTTAACAATTGTTTGATGTTCTTAGCATGCCAATTAAGAGGTGGTACTCTGATGGACATTAAACTGATGAAGGTTATTTAAAGTGACATATCTGTCTAATGAACATGTAAACAAATTTTATTCAACTATGCTGTCTCCAGAATCTTTAATTCATTTAAGCCCCAACACATACTCAACAATTGGAAATAGACACCTGGAGACAGGCTAGGTGCATTTTGCACCCTGATATGCTTTGGAACATCCACACTGGCCATGTGGTACTTCCAGATGCTTTTTGCCTCATTTTGCCTTTGTATGTCCTGGCCAGACATGCAGGGGTAAAAAAAAAAGAGGGATGATTTGATGACAAATTTTCACAAATAAAAATTGGAGTAATTCTGAAACTTGCCAAACTTACAGAATATGTGCGTGCAACTTGTCTAATCTATTAATATGTAAAGATCAGTTAAGAGTATGGTGGAGTATTTCCTACCAGCAAATGAATCTTCAGTGATGGAGAGACAAGATGTTTATCAAACTGAGAGACACAGTTGATACCATATGAGATAGTTATGATCTTAAGTAAATGTGGATGAAATTATGTTTGTCACATTGCATTGTCTCATTGTGGAATCTAATCTAGAATATTTAGTCTTTTCATTTAATATTGGTGCTGCTCTTCTGAATGGGACCTGGAGCCATGTCACCAATTGAAATCCAGAGATTCCAACAGAGGGAATTGGCCATAATCCAGATGGAACAGTCCACCCCAAGACCTCTGAACTAAACCACACTTAAACTTCAGAGACAGGTGAAGCGCACGACGCAGTCCTGAAAAACTGCTGGGAAGCAGGCCCAAATTATCTGAAAATAAAGACTATTAAGACTGATTGGGACTTTTGGGAAAATCTACAAGCCATTTGGGCTACAGCAATTGCAATACCCACACCAGTTCAAGTTTTGCTGTGACATTTTCAAAGCTTTCTTCATTACTTTGTTGAATATTTGATGTGTTCAGTATTATTGCAAGCTGTATGTCTTCCATTCTCTTAGAATGTTGCCTGCTGGTATTCCAGACTCGGAGGAGGCCTAACAGCTTTCTTTATAACTCGTTTAAGTATTGCTGTTTTTGGTATTCTTGCCTGCTGTATTTTTCTGTTTTATTAGGATGCTGTAAGAAAATGATAATGCAAAGCACCAATACCATGTACATTGTATCTATGGAACAGTACCAGCGGTTGCCTCTCAATGATCCCTCTCTGTCTCAAATGGTTATTGTTATCAATGCCCCTTAGTGGGATTACTTTTGCCCCTCCACATAAAAAAAAAAAGGAAAAGAAAAAGTGGAGAATGAAGGGATAATTGGAATAAAGGGATAATCAGCTCAGATCTGCTTTATATGTTTGCCTTATGATTGCATATATATCTGCCTTATAACTGCACTCTGGCCTGTTTGAAACATACACAGCAACATATGGTTGGCACAAAACAGGTGGGCAACAGGAAAAGAGTACATGCAGCTTACTACTGTTATAAAGCCTAAAAAAAGCTATACTTTGAACAGAAGTGTCCAAGGATATAAGCCTAGGTTCAAACAGGTCAAGCCAGGAATTCAACTAATGCTCTTGCCCTGAAGGTTTCAATTGGTGCCAGCAGATGGAAAAACACAGGAGGAGGCAGAGGGCTATGATTGATTGCATAGATAGGCAAGCCTTGATCAGCAGATCCAGCTGCATAAACATAGGAGGCCCTGGGAAAGAGCTTTGCAGGAAGCCTGCAAACACCTAAGAATTTATGCTGAATTTGCTGAAACTATTTAGAATTTGAAGCAGAGAGGTATATATAAGACAGCAATTTTAGAGGGTCTTGGGCAGTTCTTTTCTCCCCTTGCAGAGAGAAGGCTGCCCCGCTGTCCCTCAGACAGGCACTTGCTATCTGCATCTATAACCATTTGTTTGCTGTGCCAAATAAAAAAGTTTTTTTGTAGCTGAGCAACTTGCTGTCTGAACTGTTTATTGGTAATTGGGGAGGCTTTGTAGGTGGACCCGGCCTACAGTGGGCACTGTCCCATTTTGTTATAGCCCTGGGTTAGTTGGCAGCATGCGCCCTTTAGTAGAAGACCTCCCTATATGTTTGAGGCAATATATTTTGCAATCTATATAAAAAAAATACACATATAACATTTACTGTATGTATATACATGCGCTTTAATGACAAACACTGTAATATTCCGCACAAATGTCAAATTTATACAGATGGTCTTTGCAAAGATTAGTTATATGTTAACTGCTACATCTTTATATGTTAATGTGACAAAATAGAATATTAGATTTTTAGTGGCTTTACAGATTGGACTTTAATGTATTCAAACATTATTAATATGCCTTTATTCAGAACACACACATAATACATAATACAAAATGTACACTTTTCATCAATGGTCCACACTCCTTGAAGCTGCTGAGGATTATAAGAAGAGAGAATATAAAGGTGACAATTTACTTACCATATAATGTCTTTTCCTTGAGTCCTGCTAGACCAGTCCAGAGAAGTTGGCTGTGTTCCCCTACCAGCAGATTGGTGGAGACAAAGAACCAAAGAAAAACCCAAGTTTCAATGACATCACTTCTGTGCCTCTATCCGCCTCAGTCATCAGGAGTCCCTTCAGTATTCATCTCAAAGCATATGGGAGATGCAGAACAAGCTTCACACAACCTCGATGTGGGCAAAAATGAGTAAACAACAATAGAGAACTATGTACCAAAAGGTAGAAACAGAAGGCTGTCAGTAGAAGATGAACCTGTAGAGTCAAATAAAAAAATCATGGCGGACCCAAGGGTACCACAGCAGAAGAACAAAGCAAATACAGTTTCAGGAGCATGCCGTGGACTGTTCTAGCAGGACTCAAGGAAAGGGCATTATGGGCCCAATATTACATTGGGAAGGGCTAAGGCGCAGTAACTGCATAACCGTGCCCACCGACCCTTAACCTCGGATTTTCACTTCCATGATGACGGAATGAAAATCTGGGGTTCGCCACACAGCCGGAAAGCTATCAAGCCTAACCGGGCAGCAGCAATTTTGGATGCTGCCTGGTTAGCCCCAGTGCCTTAAAGATAGGCGAGAATTTTCCTTGCCTATCTTTAAGGCACATAGCGCTAACCAGGTAGCATCCAAAATCGCTGCTACCCGGTTAGCACCATTCCCCAATTCCACTCTGCCCCATTATGCCCCAACACGCCCTGATGCTAACCAGATAACATCAGGGTGCATAGGGGACTTAATCGGAGGATGTAGGTGCCTTTGAAAATTCCCAATTAAGACATTTACTAAACCTGAATTTGTATATTTGCCTGTGCTGTTTTCTAGTGGGGAGGTTATTATTATTTTTTAGTACCTTAGAAAAGGAGAGAAGGCAAACCACCCTGTTCACGTGAAAAAGAAACAGTACTTTAGGCAACAAGGAAGGCACAGGCTGAATGGAAACGGCCTCCACTGAAAAGGAAAGATAAGGATCCCAGCAAGACAGAGCCTACAGCTTGGAAATCTGCCTTGCAGAACAAATTCCAACCAAAAAGACAGTCTTGAGCATCAAATCCTTTAAGATAACGTCTCAATGATTCAAAGAGGGCACCATCAGGGCCCTGAGCACCAGACACAGATCCTAGGAAGGGATCACAGTCCAAAGAGGAGGACGTAGACGGTGAACCCCTGTAGAAAATGTGAGACATCTAGGTACAAGGACCACCGGACCACAGAAACAGGCAAAGCTTCCACCTGAACCTTCAGGGAGCTAAAGGAGAGGCCCTTCTCTAGGCCATCCTGAAGAAAGGCCAAAAGGGAGGACATCTTGGCTGCCTCAAGAGCCAAGTGCCATGTGCTGCATAAATGCTCAAAGAGGCATCATATCCACATGTATGCTAGCTTGGTAGACCTCCTCTGGGCACTGGATAGAGGTTACTGCTGGAGAGTAGCCCTTATGCATGCTAGCAGTCTCCTTTCAAAAGCCATGCCATAAGCAAGAAGGGAATCGGGTCCTCCGGGACAATTGGTCCCTGTTGCAATAGTCCCTGGGACAAAGGCAACCGAAGATGAGGCACCCGAAGGAGCCACATCAGGTCTCTGAACCACATTCTCTGCAGCCAATCTGGTGCTACCAGAACAATCCTCCCTGTGTGGTGCTCTATATGCCGAATCACACACTCCACCAGGGACCACAGAGGAAACATGTACAGCAACCGCTGACTGGGCCAAGACTGAGTCAGAGCATTGACGCCCTCACACCCTATGTCCCTGTGGCGACTGAAGAAGTGGCAAACTTTGGCTTTGGAGCGGGTTGCCATTAGATCCATTTTGGGGAGACCCCCGATAATGGAGAATCAACTGAAATTCCTCCTAACTCAATTCCCACTCGCCGAGATTCAGAGAGTGCCGGCTGAGAAAGTCCATTTCCACAATGTTCATCCCGGCAATGTAATGGGCTGACAAGGCTAGAGGGTCTTCTATGCCCAGGCAAACAGGAGAATCATCTCCAGAGTCACTCCGGGGCTCCTTGTGCTGCCTTACCAATTGACATCAGCCACTGCTATGGCATTGTCTGAAAACACTTGAACCACCCAGCCTTTGACCAAGGACTAGAAACACAGAAAAGCCAACCTGATGACCCATACCTCGAAGAGGTTGATGGGCTATACCACTTTCCAATGGTTCCAATGACCCTGGACAATATGGTATCGACAACAAGCTCCCCAGCCCAAGAGACTGGCATCTGTTGTCAGCAGCATCCAAGAGAAATTGTCTAGCAGTATGCCGTACTTCAGATGACAGGATTGCCGCCACCACTGCAGGCTGGCCTTCATCCTCAACATGAGTGAAAGCCTGTGCTTGAATGCCTAAGAACTCGAGGGCCATTGATTCAACAAGGACCACTGGAGCAGCTGCATTTGAGCATGTGCCCATGGAACCATCTCTATGGATCCCGCCAACAGTCTTCTGACTTTCTACTCTTGCAGGAAAACTCTGCACACTCAAGTGTCAAAATGTGCTCCCAGAAACTTCAAGAACTTGGAAGGCAAAAGCTGCTCTTTTCCTGATTGATCACCCAGCTGTGGCTTTTCAAAAAGGACAGCACTTGGGACGTCACCCGAGATACTTCTGACAGGGAATGGGCTCGGATGAACCAGTCATCTAGATAGGGATGGACAGAGATCTGTTGGTAGCTACCACCACCATGACCTTGAAGAACATCGTTGGGGTGGTGGACCGTCTGAAAGGAAGGGAAGCAAACTAATAGTGAGAGCCCAGTTTGGGATACGAAAATACGCTATGGCCAGATCCAGAGAAGCCAAGATGCACTGTTTGAATCATGGAGAGCAAGGTTTCCATCCAAAAGCATGGAATGTGCAAGTATTCATTGACCCCTTTGAGGTTCATAATGGGCAGAAAGGACCCGTTCCTTCTTTGGCATCACAAAGTAGATGGAGTATTTGCCCTTGCACTGCTCACCTGGGGGGATGGGCACCACCATCTTTAAACAAAGCAACTTGTCTAAGGTGGTCCACATTGCAGCTCCTTTGATGGTAGACCCACAAGGGGAAATGATGAAGGCCTCAGAAATCATCTCTTTGCATTCCAGGACATAGCAGAAGTGAATAGTGTCTAGCACCCAGCAATCCATGTAACCCAGGCCCATGCCTGAAAGGAGGCAAAGCCTGCCACCCACTGGAAGTACCAGGGGAATGGGCCCCCTAAGCTAAATTGTGTAGACTGGGAATGTCCTCCTCTGGAAAGGACCAAATCCCTGGGCCCATGTACTTCATGAAATGACTGAGAATGAGCCTGAGGCCCTGAAGCAGAGAAGAAGAAAGGTTTTCCAGGTCGGTACTGACGATAGTTCCTAGATCTCTGGGAATCCAGCCAGTGTGTTCTTGGTGAGTGGGCGGAGGCAGATGAGAAAGGGGCACTAGTCTGCTACAAAGGCCCCCTTGACCTGTCTTCTGGGAGTCGTTAAGATTTTGCCTCGCCTAGGTCCTTCACCAGCTTCTCCAAATAAGTTCCAAACTGAAGCTTTCTCTTAAAAAGCCAATTGAGCCAACCGTGCTTTGGAGGGCCTGTCCGCCACCCAGTGGCAGAGCCAAATCCAATGCCATGACACCACCATCAGGGCACCATCCCTGGACGCCAAGTGCACCAGATCATACATGGCATCAGAAAGGAAGGCCGTAGCTGACTCCAAGAGAGAAGCAGTATCAACAGGCAGAAGAGACTGAATCCACTGCAGCAGGGCTTGAGACATTAAGGGAGTACATACCCCCAAGCTGTAAAAAAAACGCCAGCATGGCAAACTGGCTCCTCAGCAAGGAATCTACCTTGTGGTGCAGAATATCGTTTAAAGCCGATCCGCCTTCCAGAGGAATGGTGGTACATCTGGTAACCATCGTGACTTGCGCATCCACCTTGGGAATGCCAAATCACTCACCAAGCTCCTCATCTGGGACAGTGCAGCTCTTCTTATGCAGCCTTAACCCTTTAGGTAGGAAGCTGGGGGAGTTCCACTTTGACTGGATCATATCTCTGATCACCTCTGGAAATGGGAAGACAATAGTGGCTTTCGGCACTCCTTGAAGGAGTGGGCGCACCTTCAGCTCCTGCTCCATGTTGGAAGCATCGGTCAAGTTCAAGGTGGAAGAGACCCTGCAAGTCAATATGGCCAGCTCCTTCTTCTGTAATAGGTGGATCATGCCAGCCTCTGCATAATCTTCTAAAGGTGAGAGTATGTCCTCATCCACAGCAGAGCCCAATATCCATTCATCTGAATCTGAGGAATAATCAACATCTCGGAAAGATTCCAACTATTCCCCCATCTTCAGGAAACGTCCCATATCAAGGATGTTTAGCCAAAGAGAATTGAATAGGGCTTCTGCTTTCAACCTGTCTGGCAAGAGACTGCGTCTGCGGACACCTAGATGCCGCAAGGTCTGAATTTCCATGCCAGAAAGACCAGGCCTGTTGCAAAAAGGAAAAGAATTCCAGGGAGGGCAATCTGGATTCTGGAAGCTCTCCTCTCAGAAAGTTTCCCAACATCAGGGGGCACAGCCACCACAGATCCCCTAGAGGATGGGAGGGGGAGTCTCACAGCACGGTTGCTGGAGCCTCCAGCCGGCTGAACATCCTTACCCTTAGCGCCATCCTGCACCTCCTGCCCTGAGGGAGGCAAGGGCAGACTAACTGCATCTCCCAGCTGAGAGGGATGAACGCATGCCCTCCAGAGGTGACTCAGAAGCTGCCATACAGGAAGGGCAGATTCCGGAATCCAAAGATGAGGCTCATCACTTACCTGGAAGAAGACAGAGATAGTTAGGGTAGGTATAACAAGAGCATGCGCTAAAGCTGTGTCAGCCTGCAACCGTGCATTAATTGCGCTTTTATATAACGCGCGTTAAAGGCACTACGGAAGAAGCGCGTATTGGAGCTGCTTGGGCAGAACACGCATTAGGAACATGTGACCGCTAGGTGCACAATAGGCAAAAATGTTATAAAGGAATGCAGAAAACAGCAGGAAACCCCCACACGGCACCAATGGTTGCTAGCAGTCCACCCCAAATTACGTCCCTCAGAAACAGAACCAGGAGCCCTCAACAAGAACAATCTCAAGGTCAAGCCTTGGTACTCACCTCTTCAGAGTCCCAGGTGAAGGATCCATCCCAGGGCTCAGCTCTATCCCCTGAAAGAGTAGTTACTCACCTGTAACAGGTGTTCGCCAGGAGCAGCAGGAATCAGTCCTCACATATGGGTGACATCGACATCGATGGAGCCCCTGCGGAGCATTTCTCCAGCTTTCTATGAAAGCCTTTGGGAATACTGCACGCATGTACGGTCCCCTTCCCGCCTAAAGGCGCCATCTTGCTCAGTCAAATGACATAGCTAAAAAACAGCACACAAAAAGGTAAAATAAACTATGTACAACTGCAACTCCCAGGGGAGGAGGGAGGGTTGTGAGGACTGATTCCGGCTGCTCCTGGAGAACATCTGTTACAGGTGAGTAACTACTCTTTCTCCAGGACCAAGCAGGAAGTCAGTCCTCACATATGGGTGACTCCCTAGCTCTAGGCTACCAGGAACCCAGGCTGAACAAGAGAACTCCCTCTAGTCCCAGCATCAAAGAAAGGCTTTGCACTGAAAGAACCTCCACCGGTAGCCCAACGGAGGGCTGGAGGGCAGGAGTTGCCTAAACCTCAAAGAGATTCCGGAGGACTGCCTGGCCAAAAGCACTGTCCCTACGGGACTCCCTCTCCAGGCAGTAATGGGCCGCAAAAGTCTGGCTTGAGGACCAAGTTGCAGCCCTGCAGATGTCGGCCAACGGTACAGAGCAGAGATGAGCTACTGAGGCAGCCATTGCCCTGACACGATGGACCGTGACCCGACCCTGCAAGGGAAGGTCAGCCACCCTGTAAGCCCAGGTGATACAGTCAGCCACCCATATGGACAAGGTACGCTTGGACACAGCTAACCCCAAATTATTAGGGTCAAAAGAGATGAAGAGCTGAGTAGCCCTTCTATGTCCTTGCATACGGTCAAGATAGAAGGATAAGGCCCTTCTACAGTCCAGGGTATGCAGGACTGCTTCAGTCTGGCTTGCTTGAGGCCTAGGGAAGAATGTTGGAAGAACCACCTCCTGGTTGAGGTGGAAAGAGGAGACAACTTTAGGGAGGAACTTTGGATGAGTCCTAATGACTACCCTGTTCCTATAGAAGCGGGTGTAAGGCCTGTCACAGACGAGGGCCTGAAGCTCACTCACCCGTCTGGCTGAGGTTAAGGCTACTAGGAAGAGTGTCTTCCAGGAAAGGAAGCAGAGAGGACAAGTAGCCATCGGCTCAAAAGGTGGGCGAGTCAGTTGCTGCAAGACCACATTCAACTGCCACTCAGGGGCTGGAGGACGGACAGGAGGTTTGAACAAGAGCAAACCTCTGAGAAACCGGGACACCAAGGGGTGAACCGATAGAGAATGTCCTTCCACCGGTGAGTGGTGAGCTGCTAGAGCTGAGAGGTGGACCCGAACAGAATTGGACTTAAGGCCCTGATTGGATAAGTGCAGCAGGTACTGCAGCACCACTGGTACAGCACAGGAGAAAGGATCCTCTGTACGCAGCTAACACCACACAGAAAACCTCTTCCACTTCAGGGCATAGGTTTTTCTAGTGGACTGCTTCCTAGAGGCCAGGACGACCTCCTCAATTTTAGGAGGTAAGCCCCAAGGAGCCAGGCCCCAAGGAGCCAAAACTACCCTTGCAGCTTCCAGGCCATCAAATTGAGAGATTTGAGATTGGGGTGCAGAAGAGACCCCTGGTCTTGAGAAAGAAGGTTGGGCTGCAACCCTAGAGGTAGTGGAGTGTCCACTGCTAGCTGAAGCAGAAGTGGGAACCAAGGTTGTCTCGGCCACCTGGGGGCTACCAGAAGGACCGAGGCCTGGTCCTTTAGAATCTTGAACAGGGTTCGGGCCACCAGAGACATGGGAGGAAACGCATATAGGAGGCCTTGGGACCAGGAAAACAGAAAAGTATCTGCTGCTAGTCTCAGAGGATGCGGTTGCCTGGAGCAGAACTTGGGCAGCTGTCTGTTCAGGGGACTGGCAAAGAGATCTATAGATGGAAGTCCCCATCTCAGGAAGATCTTCTGAACTACCAAGGGATGGAAATTTTGTTTATTAACACATGCAACAGAAGAACAAACAAAAAGCAAACACAATCACCCCAACCAAGTCCCACACCCCCCCAAAACCCCCACCCCCCCGACATAGCACAAAACAGGTATCACAACCCCCCCGTGACCCACCTCCCCAAACCCACCACCAAACCCAGCAATCAACACACGTGCCCTCCTCCCAACAACAACCCCCAAAAAGTCCTTGTCAATGTCCGTGTCCCCTCCCCCCCTTCAGTCCAATGTCCATGCCCGACCCAACCTCCCCCTGCAAGAACACCCCAGCATAGTCCACACATTGCATCTTGCAATCCCTGAACCCCTGCCCCGCACAACACCCCCACCAGTCCAAATGTCCAGTCTGTCTGACTCTCAGACTCCCTCTCCCCACCCATCCAGAAACAAACCCCCTATCCCCATCCCTCCCCCTTCAGACCCATCCCATCCAAACAAACACCTCCAAAACAAACCTCCCCATCCTTTCCCCCCAAATCAAATGAAAACATAAGGGCCCCTTTAGCCCATCCCCAACACAGTCCCACCAAGACAAATCATAATTAATCAAATACATCAAAAGCAAAATACAAAAGAAAATATAACCCTTGTGTTGCCCAACGGAGCGGGATGCCCAAGACACAAAAAGAACAAACAAACACGAAAAACAAAAATATTGGGACGGCCACCCTCTAAGGAGAAGGGGAAAAGGGAAAGCGGACAACCGGTCACAACCCCTTATGGAGCCCCAGCTCACCCCCCCCCTCCCCTCCCGGGAGGAAAACATCCCAAAATCATAATGAGAAGGAAACCCCAGGGAAGGGAAAACTAACCCCTCCTATCACACCCCTCCCCCAGGGAACAACAAAACAAAAGCAAAACCTCACGGTCCTACAGGGACGAAAACCCCAGGGAACCCCTCCCCCTCACGGGGGGCGAAGGGTGAGGTGACGCCACAAACGCTCCCAACGATGAGCCTCCACCACCCTCCTTTCACGTTGCGCCATGCTGGACACTTCCTCCAGAATGTCCCGCACCACCTCGTCGAGGGGCAGGACCAACCCCCGGGTCGAGACATGACAGCGCGCTTGCCACAGGTGGTAGCGTACCACGGCCGTGACGAGGTAGAGGGTCCCGGAGTCCTGCCTTAGAGGAAAGGACCAGGCCCCGTACACCCACTCCGCATACGTGAGGAGGGAAAGGTCGCGCAGGTGAAGAGCAGCGGACACCAACCGGCAGGCCTCCACGTTAAAGGGGCACTGCCGGAGGAAATGGTCCATGGTCTCCGCCTGCCCCTCACACCCGGCCCTCGGACAGACCCGCTCGGCCTGTGACCTGTACTTGAGGTTGTCCCTCACGTACAAACGCCCGTGGAAAGACAACCAGGCTACATCCCGAACCTTCTTCGGTAGCCGAGGGGAGTTCAACAGCCGAAGGCCCCGCTGCATCACATCCGCCGGACAGTCCCGCAGGGCCCACCGTGGTTGATAGTGAGAGGTGAGAACCATCCGGTATAAGCCTTTCCGCCCCAAGGACTGGGCGAGCGGGTCGGTCACCCCCCACCGCCGAATGAGCCCCACCATCACGAATACGTACGATGGGGCCTGTTCCCCTCTCCGGCGCACACGTGGGACCGAGGACTCCCCCTCCCACTGCTCCCAGAAGCGGGAGAACCATTCCCGATAGGAGGCCACCCACCAAACCCCACCCCCTTCCCTCATCCTACCTAGGTGAAACGCCATAGACAAGACTGACAGGAAGACAAGGGGGTGCAACATACCCAAACCACCCTCTGCCCGATCCAGGCAGACGATGTTGCGCTGGACAGGGTTCAAGCGGTTACCCCACAGAAAACAGAAAAAGACGGCACAGACAGACGCCTGACGGGACAACGGAAGGACGAAGACCGTGGCTACGTGCAGAAAGAGAGGAAGCAGAAACGTCCCGAGGAGTTTGATCTTCTCCTCGTACGTACACCTCCACCCCCTCCACCGCAGCACCCGACACCGTGCAGTCTCGAGACAACGGTCCCAATTGGACTCCGCACAGTCCTCCGACCCGAAGACGAGGCCCAAAACGCGGACCTCCCCCACGGGAGGAGGAAAGGGGGCGCAGGAAGGCGGGGAGGCCTCCGAGGGGCCCAACCACAGCGTCTGGCACTTGCTGTGGTTGACAACAGAGTGGGCTACCTCCGAGTACTCCTCCACGGCCTCCCGCAGGGCCTCTACCCCTTCAGTGCCGTCCACGTAAACTGAGATGTCATCAGCGTAGGCAACGACGGACACCGGGGGCGCACCAGGCGCCTCCAGGCCCCGCAACCCACCTGAGGACAATCTCCGGAGGAAGGGGTCGAGGGAGAAAACATACAGCAGGGGGCTCAAAGGGCACCCCTGCCGCACCCCCGAGGCGACACCAAACGGCCGTCCGAGCCACCCGTTAATAAACGGGAAGCTCACCCCCCCTCGGTACAGCGCCTGCACGACGAAGAGGAAACCTGCGGGGAGGCCGAAGTGCTGGAGCACCACCCACAGGTACCGGTGACTGACTCGATCAAAGGCCTTGGACTGATCCAAGGAGACCAACCAGTGGTCCCGTTGGAGCGACCGGCCTCTTTCCACCATCTCCCGGACTGTGGCGACAGCGTCCAGAACCCCTCTCCCCCGAACGGAACAATACTGGGAAGGGGACAGCAAATCGCCCGATACCTCCACCAGTCGGTTGGCCAAACACTTGGCCATGATCTTCCGGTCCGCGTTCAGAAGAGAGAGCGGCCGCCAGAAGTCCAAGGAGCTATCATCCTTCCCCTTGGAGAGCAGCAGCAGGACAGACTCGCGAAATGACCGCGGGAGATACCCCGTGTCCATGATCTCCTGAAACAGGGAGGTCAGGAAGGGGGCCAGCTGGGCAATGAAAGTGCGATAGAACTCCACAGGGAGCCCATCGCGCCCAGGCACCTTCCCCAACGGCATGGCACGAATCGCCCTCTCCACCTCCACCTGCTGAATCGGTGCAGCGAGTGCATCAACCTGTGCCTGGACCACAGCCGAATACACCGGGGGAAGGCCCAGGTACGTTCGGATATGGGTGAGGTCCACGGGGCGATCCCCAAACAGGTCCGAGAAGTATTCCCCCACCATCCGCAAAAGGTCCTCCTGGGAGGTATGAATGGTACCGTCCTCGCCCCGCAGGGCCATGACCTCCCGACGCTGAACCCTCTCCCTGCAAGTCCGGAAAGGGTCTGGAGTGGCGCCCCCACCGGCCGCCCCCTCGAAGCATAGGGAGGCATGGCGATCGTAAAGCAGGCCACGGAGCTGGACGCGCACCTCTTCAACCTCCTCCCGCGCTGCCCCTCGGGATACCAAACGATCCAGCGACCTCCGGAGGACAGTGTAAGTGAGGTAGCGGGATCGAGCCATGGAGGTACCCCGGGAACGGAAGAGTTGTCGGGCACGCGTCTTCACCTCATCCCACCAGGCGCCACGGGAAGGAAAAACACTCAGCAGGGTCTCCTGGTCTGCGAGAAAGGCCAAGAACTCCTGGACCACCTCTGATGTTGCCAACAACTGCACATTCAGTCGCCACAGGCCAGGACCCCTGCTAAGCTCCTCATGGTTGGCCAGGAAGGACACAGAGAGGACGCGGTGGTCCGAAAAGTCAACCGCCTGCAACTGCGGAGGGGAACACTCCACCCGGGCACTCACATATATCCGATCGATACGACTCCTGCAGGTCCCATGGTAGTAGGTGAAACCCGGCGACCGTGGAAAGGCCCGGTGGAAAACATCCACCAGGTCAGCCGTCCGGGTCATCTCGGCCAAAAAGAGGCCCTCGTAACTAGGTGGGCAACGCTCCCCCCCTCGGTCCTGCAAAAAGGTGGTGGTGTTGAAATCCCCGGCAAGGACCACCAAACGGGAGGTGTGTAAGTAGGGGCGGATAACCCCGAACAGGGTCTTCCGCGCCAACTTAGACTGGGGGCCGTAGACCACCACGAAACGAAACCGATGAGGCCCGCAGTAGCCGTCTAAGAGCAAACACCGGCCCTGCTCCAGTTCCCACACGTACTGCACCTGAAATCGGTTAGACGTGAACAAAACCGCCACTCCTGCGTAGGGCTGTGCCGCAAGGGACCAGTACGAAGGGCCCCACCTCCACTCCCGCTTCGCCCGATGAAGGCTAGCGAGCGAGGTGAGCCTGGTCTCCTGCAGGAAGATGACATCCAGCCCACTCGTAGAAAGAAAATCATAGGCCGCAGCCTGCGCCTGGTCTGAGAAAATGCTGGCCACGTTGATGGTGGCACACGAGAACGCAGGAGTGCACGCCATGCCTATTTCGAGTGCAGTGACCCTTTCCTCCTCTTCTCACCAACCCCGGGATCCCCAAAATTCCGCTTGCAGGACAGGCCCGCGAGCTCAAACAACTCCTCCTGGTCCACATCGACCACCTCGAGGATCTCCTCCTCCTCCCGCTCAACCCTATCACCCCAGGAGGTGCTGGCGCCCCCGGGACCACCAGGCAAAGCTGTCGCGAGGGCAGACCCAGCCCCCACGGGATGAGGAGGCACAAACGGGTCAGGGGTCGGAGGAATGACCTCCTCCGTGGGGTCCACCACCTGTGCAGCCCCCCCCCTCCCCGGACAAAGACTGAGACAATACGACAGTGCCCACCCCCGCGGGGGAGGCCAGGGCGGCCGGGTCAGCAGGGGGCTCCTGCGAAGGCCCCGAACCCAACTGCGGGGGTACAAGGCCATCCTCCCTCACCCGTCGGGCGCCAGTATCCCCCTTGATTGGAGGACCCTGACTGCGGCGCGCCTTCTGCACCTTTGAAGGTCGCCGCTGAGGAAGAGGGGCCGCCCCCGCCGCTAACCGCTCCGAGCGCCGCACAGGAAGCCCTGCTTCCACAGGCAAGCCCTCATCCGCCTCAGCCGCATCAGCGGCCAAAAAGATGAAACGGTTGATGTCCAACACGGGCTCTGCATCCAGCAACGGGGATGTCTCCCGTTTCTTCCTTTTGGACTTGCCACCCTTGGAAGGGACCGTAGTCCATTCCTCAGGTGGCACCACCCTCAACCCACTATCCTGTCGTGCTACATTAACCTCCACCACATCAACCCTCTCCTCCTTCCTACCCGAATCCCCTCCCCCTGGTGGCTCCCTCGGCTCGATGGACTCCTCCGCACTAGGGCCCCCGGTCTCCTCCTGAGGGAGAGGGGCCTCCATAGCCTCCTCCCGCACAGGAGCCCGAGGTGGAGTGACGGCAACCCCCCCCCGGTCCATTGTGTGACGCGGAGGGGCAGCGGGCAAAGGGGTGGCCCAACTCCCCGCAAAGGTTACACCGAATTAGCAGACACCCGGCCGAAGCGTGACCCCTTCCACCACAACGGGTGCAGACCTGCTCGGGACAGTTCATGCTCAAATGGCGGAATGAGCCACAGCGGTGACACTCACGAGGTTGCCCAGGGTAATAGCACAGGATGCGATCCCGACCGAGGAAACCGGCCGAGGGCACGTGCTGCACCATGTTTCCCACCTCACGCAAACGGATCCTGCCCTTCCACGACCCGTCCCACACCCCTAGGGGCCCAGCGCCCTTAACCAGGGGTGCAAGAAGCACCGCATGGCGCGACAACCAAAACTGGATGTCCTGCCCTGGGAGCGACTCATTCCTGGATAGGATGGTCACAGGTACCGTCCCCTGGCGAGAGATAGGCACAACACGAAAGTCAGCCCACCCACCCGGCCCCCACAGCTGCGGGTATCGGGGCCCGAAAAAATCCAGCCCCCCTCTCAACATGAAACAAACATCATATTCAATGGTGTTGTTTCATGTGGATAAAGGCGTAGAGATCTCCCGGGAGAAACCCCAGCCCAAGGACCATCCTCAAGACCTGTTCCCTGGCTGGAGGGGACCCCTCCCCAGCCCATCGGATCTGCGCCACGTTGCGTCGTCTAACCTCACCCCCTACCCCTCGGAAACTTCCCCCACCTCCTCCCCCTCCTACGGGATCATTCCCCTGGGAACCCCCCCTCCCCCCAGCCCCACCCGATGTCCCAGAAGTGGTGCCTGACCCCCTTAGAGCCTCCGCAAAGGTACGGGGGGAGGGAGCCGACCGCCCAGCTCCCAACCCCTGTCCTCCGTGATCCTCCCTTGCTGCCACCTGCGGGGGATCCCGCTGCTGGTCTGCGGGATCCACAATCTCCGCACATGGGGTGACCTGAGGACTGGGCAAAGTCAGCTCCGCCAACACTGCATCAGGGATGCTCTCCCTTTCTGATCCCTGGGTGCCACCGAGAAACCCCGGATCACCCCCTGCCGCCACCTCCAGCTGCCGGAAGGCAGTAAAGGCCCCGGGAGGGCCCGTCGGGGTCTCCAGCGCTAATTGCAGGGCATCACGAACCTGGTTCTCGGTGACACCCAGGGGACCGGAAAGCCCCCCCAAACCTCCATCCCGCATTCCCGACCCAGCGCAAGGCTCCTGGGTCTCGGCCACCACCACCGGGGACGAACCCCGCTCCCCTCCCTTCCCGGGATCCGGGGGGACCACCCCATCCCCTAACCCCACGGAACACAGACCCTTCCCCCTATCAGGACCAACCACTACCATCTTCCCTACCCCTAGACCGGTCGTCCGCTCCCCCCTTCCCCCCGCTAGACCCTCCATCGACCCACCGTCCGCTACCCCCTGCACGGCTACCAACAATAAGGCAGGATCATCCCGGGACAATAGGGCAGGTTCCCCCGGAACAAAATCCCCCAAACCTCCACCCCCCTGCCCCTTGTCACTCCCAGATCCTACCTTATTGTTGGTGCCAGACGTGGCACAAGGTTCCAGGACCTCTCGGCCGGTGGCCACGGCTCCAGCAAGAAGAGCGGATGCCCCCTCCCGAGTCAGACCTCCCTCGGCCACAGCAACAAATGGGACAGACAGTTGCACATCCCGCTCCGCTGCCTCACCCTGCAATGACAGCCGATCAGCATTCTTCGTCCCTCGGCCCCCTTCAGGGGCTGCAGTAAAGAAAAAGCAGCCCCCACCCTGTTCCTTCCCCTTTTCAGTACCCCTCTGGCGCCGGACAGCCCCCCCAGAGAACTGGGACCGACCAATCCGCAGCTGCCGGGGATCCTGAAAAGGGGAAGCAGCACCTCCAGCAGCCCCCTGCACTAACGCAAGGCGCTCATCCCCGGTAAAGGCTGAACCGGCATGTAGCTGATAATCTAATGAAGCAGCCGCAGACCCCCAACGTCGAAGAACCGAATCCGGGTAAACTTCAGGAGCTGCAGGAGCCCCTCCGATAGAGGGGCCACGGGAACGGTCCTGGACTGTCACCGCTGATCGCCGTTGGTGTTCTTTCGGCGGGGCAGAGAGTCGAGGACGGTCGGCTTCATACTTCCGGGAGGACCCGGAAGTGACATCAGTTTCATCGCGGTGGCCATCTTGAGAGCACGATGGAGTAGAGGGAAGCCCCACCGCGTCATCCAGCAGCGGGGCAGCCCTCTCCGGAACCTGGACACCATCAGGAAGTATTCCCCGGCGAACAGAAGAGGAAGATTCAGCTGCAAGTGCTGTTGTTCGGGACGCAGGGCAACCGGCCAAAAACACCCGCGGATGGGGGGGATCGACGCCTCCAGACCCCCCCTTCAGTACCGGACCGTCAGTGCCTGAAGCAGGGAGCAACACAGGTACCATTGCAGAAGCCGGTACACTCTGGGGAGCTATACCGTCCCTTGAAAAAGGCAAAACGCCAACACGGGAGACTGGATCAAGGGAATCAGGAACCGCCGGCCCAATCTCCTGGAACGAGACAACCCTACTACCACCAACACCAATTTCCTGCAGGTAAGGGTCTTCGGACCATGAGGACACATTAGGGAATGGTAGGAAAGCTTCTTTTCCCCGCACAGGATTCAGATAGGGGACGGGCAGGCTGCGGGATGGGGGGTATCCACCCTTTCTACCTACCCCTGGGGGCCCCCCCTGGACTGCAGACATACCATATCTACCGGCCCATCGATCATAATGTTGGAAAAGCTCCGAGAGGGACCCACACCCCTGGCTCTTGATAGAGGTAATTTGGTGATACTTGCCCTTCAGGACCCGCTTTACCCCCTTCCGATAGTTGTTGTAGGCCACCCATTCCTCACCTGGAACGGTGGCCTGCAGGCTCTCCAGGTGGGAGAGCTGGGCTTGCAGCTGGGCCGCCTCCTCCTGGAGACCCCGGAGCTGCCGTACCGCCGCCACGATTTCCTCTGGGGCCCTAGCTGGCTGCTGGAAGGACGGCAGGCCCGACCCCCCATCCTCATCCTCACTAGAGGAGGCCTCCACCTCCTCCAGGACCCGAGGTGGAGGGGGGAACCCACCTCCTCCAGCATCGCACAAGGCATATCTCCAAGGCCTCCCTAGGGCCTCTCCCTGCCTCCACCCAGCCTCCACACCCTGCCTGGGGAGGAGACAGGAGCCTCCTCCCTGGGGTAACGGGCCCAAACCTCCATACCTGTGGGTCCCTCCTCCCTGGCCAGGCCCAGTCCTACCTGGGTGGTCCCCCACCCGGGGCGCCGGCTGTTCCATACTGCTCGTTCCCCCATCCAGGTTCAGTGAAGGAGGCCCACCAGGCTTGGCAGGCCTCTGGGCCTGGGCCTCTCCTGCTGGAGGTGGCCCAGGGCCCGACATCCAAACACAGGTAGGGAGCAGGAAATCCTCCCTAGCAGGAGCTCTGCAGAACAGGTCCTCTCACCACGATAGCCAAACAGGAAGTGGGCGGAGCTGCCACTCGTGGGGCTGCAGAATCCTGCTCAACCTGTCTGCTAGGTAATTTTCCTGGCCAGGGAGATAAACCGCCTTGAGCAACATGTTGTGCCTGAGCGCAAACAAGTAAAGGTCCTGCGCCTCCTGACAAAGGAGCCTGGACCCAGTGCCCCCCTGTTTGTTCACTTAAAACATGGTTACCTGATTGTCTGTTTGCACTAAAATGGACTGGTGAGCCAGGGTTTGAGAGAAAGTATTGAGGGCTAACTGAATAGCCCGAGGTTCCAGTAGATTGATCTGCTGCTGGATCTCCCAGGGAGACCACAGGCCCTGGGTGCACTTGCCCAGACAGTGTGCACCCCAGCCCTGTAGGGAGGCATCGGTGGTCAACACCACTGTGGACCCAGGTGGCTGAAAAGGCATCCCTTTCAGTAAGTTGGGGGGATGCAGCCACAAACGTAGGGAGTGCAGGAATGGTCTGGACAACCTTACTCTGTCGCTGAGGCTCCCTGTGGCCTGCGACCACTGACTCCTGAGACACCATTGCCCAGGCCTCATATGAAGCCTGGCATTGGGCGTCACATGTACTGTCATAAGAACATAAGAACATAAGATATGCCATACTGGGTCAGACCAAGGTCCATCAAGCCCAGTATTCTGTTTCCAACAGTGGCCAATCTAGGTCATATGTACCTAGCAGTTTCCCCAAGGGACACAGGTTCCACAATGCTTGTATTGGTTCAAGCATTGATATCCTGGGTCCCTTCTTAATAATGGTTTATGGACCTTTCCTCCAGGAACTTGTAGAAACCTTTTTTAAACCCAGCTACACTAACAGCCTTTACTACATCCTCCGGTAACAAATTCCAGAGTTTGATTACACGTTGAGTGAAAAAATATTTTCTTTTATTAGTCTTAAATAGTTTACCCTGTAGCTTCATTGCATGTCCCCTAGTCTTTCTATATTCTGATAAGGTAAACAATCGATCTACGTTTACCCGTTTCACTCCGTTCATTAATTTATAGACTTCTATCATATCTCCCCTCAGCCGTCTCTTTTCCAGGTTAAAGAGCCCTAACCTTTTAAGCCTTTCTTCATAGGAGTATCCTTCCATCCCCTTTACCATTTTGGTGGCTCTTCTCTGAACCTTTTCTAAAATCACTATATCCTTTTTAAGATACGGCGACCAGAATTGCACACAATATTCAAGGTGCGGTCTCACCATGGAATGATACAGAGGCATTATAATACCTTTTGTTTTATTTTCCATTCCTTTCCTTATCATACCTAGCATTCTATTTGCTCTCTTGGCCGCCACTGCACACTGGGCCGAGGGTTTTAACATGGTATCCACAATGACGCCTAAATCTTTTTCTTGGGTGGTGGTTCCCAATGTGGAACCTTGCATCGTGTAACCATAGTTTGGGTTGTTCTTCCCTAGGTGCATAACCTTGCACTTGTCCACATTAAATTTCATCTGCCATTTTGATGCCCAGTCTTCCAATTTATCAAGATCCTCTTGCAGTTATCCACAATCCTCTTGGGTTTTAACAACCTTAAATAGTTTTGTGTCATCTGCAAATTTGATAACCTCACTCGTTATTCCACTTTCCAGGTCATTTATGAATATGTCAAAAAGCAGCGGCCCCAGCACAGATCCCTGGGGTACACCACTATTCACCTTTCTCCATTGGGAAAATTGGCCATTTAGCCCTACCCTCTGCTTTCTATCTTTTAACCAGTTCCTGATCCACAATAGTACATTGCCTCCTATCCCATGACTCTTTAATTTTGTCAAAAGTCTCTGATGAGGGACCTTGTCAAAGGCTTTCTTTAAGTCCAGATACACAATATCAACTGACTCACCTTTGTCCACCTGATTATTCACGCCTTCAAAAAAACATAACAGATTAGTAGAAGCCATGTGGCCGAGAAACCTCAGGCAGAGTCTGGCAGAGACCCGTGACCTGCTGAGAAACTGGTTTGCCAAGGTCATCAGTCTTTGGGCTCTGTCCTCTGGCAAGAAAGCTTTTGCCTGCAGAGAGTCTAGCCTTGCCCCTATGAACTCTAAGTTTTGGGAGGGGAGCAAAGTGGACTTTGCGAAGTTTATGACAAACTCCAGATGCTGGAGTAGAGAAATCGTTTGGAGGGTGGCTTGCCTGGCCTCCTGGCTCGTCTGACCCCTGATGAGCCAGTCGTCCAGATAGGGGAAGACAAAGATACCCTGATTCCTCAAGTAGGCCGCCACCACTGCCAGGCATTTGGTAAAGACCCTGGGAGCGGAGGTGAGGCCAAATGGCAGCACTCGGTATTGATAATGGTTTCCTCCCACAATGAACCTGAGGTACTTTCTGTGGTCTGGATGTATGAGGATGTGAGTGTACGCATCCTTTAGATCTAAAGAGCATAGCCAATCTCCCTGCTGGAGGTAGGGCAGAAGTGTTCCAAGAGTAAGCATCTTGAACTTTTCCTTCTG
Organism: Ichthyophis bannanicus; assembly: GCA_033557465.1. Classification (NCBI taxonomy): domain Eukaryota; kingdom Metazoa; phylum Chordata; class Amphibia; order Gymnophiona; family Ichthyophiidae; genus Ichthyophis; species Ichthyophis bannanicus. The sequence continues at coordinate 162,392,013 of CM066035.1, read as the reverse complement.
TAAGAACTTGTTGAGATTTCTGAGGTTGAGAATAGGCCTGAGATCCCCTGGTCTCTTTGGTACTAGGAAGTACCTGGAGTAGAAACCGTGACCTTGTAGGTGGGGAGGCACAGGCTCCACCGCCTGGTCTCGTAACAGACCCTGGAGCTCCCACAGGAGGAGGGCTGTATGGAGAGGAGGCCTTGGAGGCTCTCCTGGAAAATAGGAAGGAGGCAACTGATGAAAATAAAGCAGGTAGCACTTGTGGACTATGCTTAAGACCCAGTTGGCCCCTGTAATGGGTGGCCACCGGTGGGCAAACAGGGCTAGGTGACCTCCTGTGCAGGGATGGGACAGCAGAGATGGAGAGGCTATGCCTTGGGAGACAAAACCCCCCACCCTGCTGAGTGGGAGCAGGAGCCGGAGGCTTGGGGGCCTTCTGCCTACGCGGCCCATGTCCCTGCCCCTTGGCCTGCTGACCCTGTGGGGGAGCGGGGGAGGCCTGGTAAGGTGGGAACTGTTTGTAGGCAGTCGCCTTCCTTGGGTAAAAGGACTTTTTACCCGAGCCCTTCTTCTTTTGTGAAGGGGCAGAAGTCTTTCGAGACAGCCTTGTCCTCGTGAGGTGCTCGGTCTCGAGCTCAGCAGCCTTCTCGGCCATGGGCTTGCCAAAAAGGTTCTCACCTCGGCAAGGGACATCGACCAACTTGTCCTGAACCCATGGCTCGAGGTCTGATGACTGCAGCCATGCCTGGCGTCGAGCTGCGATGCCGGCAGCCACAACACGGGCTGAGGCCTCAAAGCCATCGTAGGCCATTCAGGACATGAACTTAGAGCATTCCCAGATCCCCAAAGACAAGGACTTGAACCTCTGCAAAGGTTCCCTGGAGAGACCTGCAGAGAACCTGGCAAGCTCCTTTGCCAGGTCCCGCAAGTACATGCCCATGTACAGCTGGTAAGACTGGACACAGCAAGCAAGCATCGAGCCCTAGAAGCACTTTCTAGTGAACGCATCCAGGTTCCGGGCCTCCCTGCCAGGGGGCACCGTGGAGTGCATCTTCTGACTTTTCAGACGATGGAAGGCCGATTCCACCACCATGGAATGGTGCGGCAGCTGCGCCTTTTGGAACCCAGGGCTCTTACGGAGTCGATAAATGGAATCGACCCGCTTGCTCAGAACCGGCGCCGAGGCCGGTGCCTCCCACATCCAGAAGAGGAGCCGTTCCAGCATCGGAGGAACTGGCACAGTAAAGGCCTCCTTCGGAGGAGAGTCATACTGGAGGGCCTCGAGCTCTTCGGCTCGAGGCTCCTCCTCGGGATCCGCCGGGATCGCCAAAGCAGTGGCCATATCCCGCACGAACTCCGAGAACCGGATATCCTCCGGAGAGGACCTACTCCGGGGCTCAAACTGCAGTGAGTCCGACGGGACGCACTGAGTCTTGAAGGTTTCGGGGGACTCCTCATCCTCCCAGGCGGACTTGTCCGAAGAGGAGTCAGGCTCCGACCGTGCGGGGCCCAGCAGCACCCGCCCTGACGCCGAAGGCACCGGCGTCGGCGCCCTCAGTCCCGACCGGGAGGTCGAGGGTGACCGCAACCGAGGACGACCTCGAGCCTTCATGGTCTCGAGTATCGGCTCGGTCTCCGGGGTCGACTTCGATGTCGATGTCCCGGTGGTCGGGGCAGATGCGCCAGCGAGGCTGGCCATCAGCACCCGCTGCTGATCCATGAATGCAGACAGTCTGCACTCCAAGGTTGTCAGCCTGAGACCCAGCTCAGGAGATTCAGCAGCTACCGACTCGGACCCCGGCGGTGCCAGGCCCGATGTCAGCTCCCTGGGAGGAGAGTCCTCGAGGACAACAGGACTTATGTGTCCAGCAGACTCCGGCTCCACTCGAGGTACTTTTGACGGCTTCTCCTGTTCCACGGGCCCGGGACGGCGGTCGGGGGTCAGAGACCTAGCCCTCGAAGAGCCAGGGACCTCCTCCGATGCCGCCCTCGCGAGCCGCTTCTTCCTCTTTTGCTCCCGCTCGGGGAACCCCCTCTCCCAGGAACCCCGACGATGCTCGGGGTCAGACTCCCGAGACGTCGAGGCCTCAGATGAGGTTCGGGCCCGGCCGGAGGCCGAATCGGAGAAAAGCCTTTCCTTTTGGTGCTGACGACTTCGAAGTGCCTTAGTGGACATTTTTCCACACGGTTCACAGATCTTAGGATCATGATCAGGACCGAGACACCGAAGGCAGCAGTCGTGTGTGTCGGTGAGAGACATTAGTTTCTTACACCAATCACACTTCTTAAAACCACTGGAAGCCATCGGGGAAAAAAGAGTCCCCACGAGGTCAAAGAACCGGCCTTCCAGGGAAAAGGGAAAAAAGGGCGTGAACGCCAGCCACGAAGGGAAAAAACCGAAAAAATAAGATCGGGCTCAATACCGGTGTACTGAACCCGGCGAGAAGGGGAACCGGCGTCGAACCCGGAGAAAAAACCACGAAGAAATTGCAAGGCATTGATGAAAAAATCTAACTATTTTCCAGGTGAACTAGGACACACGTCCGATGGGCTCCACGGAAAAAGACAGACTGAGCAAGATGGCACCTTTAGGCGGGAAGGGGACCGCGCATGCGTGCAGTATTCCCAAAGGCTTTCATAGAAAGCTGGGGAAATGCTCTGCAGGGGCTCCATCGACGTCGATGTTACCCATATGTGAGGACTGACTTCCTGCTTGGTCCTGGAGAAACTGTTTCACTGGCTGGGTTTAACAGAACTGTGTGAAAAGTGGCTGGCAGGCAGATCCCTCTGAGAGCCGTCTGCAATCTTTGGGAGAGAGAAGGGGAGGAGGAAGGGAGTGCCGAGGTTGTGTGAGGTTGCTGTACTCTTCCAGATCCTTGCAAATTGTAGCTGCTCAACAGGCCCTTATCTTGATAAGGGCATGGAGCTGAACCAATTTTCCCTCCTACTATGGCTACTGAGAAGACCACAGTTTTGTGGAGCCTTCCATGTCACGCTCAAGTGAGAAAGTCACTTTTTTAAGGCTCAGGTTGGTCATTCATGAGCGTTTAATCAATCACTTTTCCTCTCAATCTTCAAATTTTCAACAGAGAAGAGAAAATCCATCCGTCATCTGTCCAAGACAAAGAAATACTGAAGGGGCCTCTGATGGCTGACGTGGATAGAGGCACAGGCATGATGTCATTGAAACCTTGGCTTTTCATTGGTTCTTTGTCTCCACCAATCTGCTGGTAGAAAAACACAACCCACTTGTCTGGACTGGTTTAGCAGGATGATATGGAAATACCACATCTAAACACAACACAGGCCAGATATTTCTTCTTCCTGTATCCAAACATCAGTTGTAAAAAAACATTGTTTTAACCACCAGGAGTACAAATGGTCAACAGCAACATGAGCCATGGAAAAGCATATACTGTAAGCACAGCACAGCCCTCACTTATGGTTCAATAATGGGAGAGAAAACAGGAGCATATGTGGCCTAGGAGATAGAGCATTAGGCTGGAAACCAGATGACTGGGATTCAAAATCTTGTTGCTTCCAATGAAACTTTGGGAAAGTCACTTTATCTCATGTTGCTTCAGGTACCACTCTGACTAAGTTCTTTGTGGCAGGGGTATACACTGTATTATGCACTATATAAATGACAAAATATTTTAGCAAATGGAAACTCAAAGCAGACATTTTAAGTATGCTTTGCATAAGACAACAACATAAAAAAGTTTATAACAATGGACAAATCTGTTAGCAAATTAAAAGTGTTAACTGAATATCCTTCATAGTTATGCAGCCCTGGCAATCACAAACAGATATACAGTATCTATATGCTTCCCACACCTTTTTGATAGTATTAATTCACAGCTGATTCAATGTGTACCATACTTAGACCACTGTTTCCAAAGGCAAAAAAACAACATATGTAAATTAAACAAATGTTGAGTCAAGAATTCCACTGGGAAAATAGTAATGTATTGATATCAACTGACCAAGCAGTGTTACATTAACAGGAATGAGAAAGGAACAAGGGAAATTTGAGAAAATACTTCTATACTGAGAGGGTAGCATATGCCTAGAATAGCTTTCTGACAGACAGCAGAAACAGAAGCCATCCCACACAATTTAAACATGCTGAGGGACTGTGGTGGAAATAAGTTGCCGAGGTTGCAGTATTCTAAACAACCCCCCTTCACATGCTTGAAGACAGGAAGGTGATAAAGGAGCACGATGCTGAAGGCCACAATAATAGCTGGATGGAAACCAGAAGGCTACCATTCCTCGGAAACCAATAACTCTGATGCTGGTAGGTTGGTGGTAAGCAGGTACTAACCAGCATGACAAAAGGGATATGGATGGCCAGATTCTATGACAACAGTCTAGTTAGTTTTTGTAGTTGCTCGATGGCGAGATACAATGGGTGGGAAGGCCTGGGTGTAGGACAGTATCAAATCTTCTATGGTTGGCTGCTGGGATATATCTTTCGTAGTGCCAAACAGAAAAACTGGACAGTAGAGATGGACTAATTGATCTTTCTTTGCAGACAGCTACTATTTTATTTACAGCAAAGAGAATGTCCTCCTATGCAGCTAGGAGAAACTTCAACATCCCAACTGCATGCTGATCCTTTCTTTTAGTGGTATTGATCAGACAATTAATTTAATAATTGAACTAGGGGAGCATGAATCTAAATTTGTACTTGACTAGAAGGAAATGAACATAAGAAATTAATCTATGTCACATATTTTGGAGGACTTAATTTTAAAAGTTAAGTCACTGTGGGTAATTTAACATGCTTGAATTATATATACTCCACATACATTAATTTGGGTTGAGATATGGTGACAACCATACGTCAGTAGCATCAAGGGGAAATTAAATTTATATTCACTTTATTCTGCAAGTGTTTAACAAACAGTACAAAATTCTGTTACACTGCAAGAGACATTAGCATCTTCTTTAAAAGGTAAACATGGGATAACAGAAAGCTACTATGGTATTTCACTAAAGTTAGAAGATAAACTGAAAAATATAACTTAAATAATTAAAATATATATTTTAAGTTTTAAAATAAATGATTCCTAAATATAAAAGCAAAGAGATCCTTCACAGATAGCATTGTCCAAAGTTTACTCACACATACGGGGTTAAAAAAAAGGCACTTGACAATAGGCCAAGACGGTTATTACAACATGGTCTCTGGCCAATTGCACTGCTTGTTGCATAATCATTTCTGAAACATTTGTTAAAATAATATATTAAAAATTAATAACTTGTTAAAAAAAATCTGTGATGCTTGAAATCGATGCATGTGTCCCAGAGTACCACTCCAGTGCCTTATGAACGTACCAGGAGAATATCGTACATCCCATATTTGGGCAGCTTACCAATAGATGCATACTCCAAATGCATTTAAATAATGTTGTGCAAATAGAATTCAATCCTTAAGGGCAAACTTGAAACCAGCACTTAAGTTGCTAACTATTTAGGATGAAATACCATATCCTGCAGGTCATTTTGGTTACACAATGGTGCATAAGTCTGTAGTTGCAGAAGCCAAGGGAAATCTACCACTTTCAATTAACTGGCCGGTCCCCATATCTGTGTCAGATAAAATCAGAGGACTTATTATTTGTTTCCATGGATACCATGAAGATAGAGCTGTCCAATAAACATTATTAGAGGAAGACAACATAATTTTCTGGAACTAATCCTGTTCTGCCTTCGTAAGTTGCTTTCAGCCAGCCTGGTTCCACAGAAGGGTACACTGTACAAAATATTAAGATGTTAGAATCAACAAATGCATACTAAAAGGATTACATATAAAATGCATGTTACTAATTAGCAAGCAGATCACAAAATGCTGGCTAATAGTTAAGGAAAAAGTAATGCATTCTTCATTATAGCAAAGAATTGTATAATTTACTGTGGATGGGAAATTTACATTCGGCTTACCATTTATAAATACTGCTCCGTGTGGGAAGGAAAGTTCATGGCTGTGCTCGGCTTTACAGGAATACATAGCTTTGGCTTGGCTAAAAGAATCAAGACCAAAAAAATTATGAGGAAATGGGAAAAGGTAAAGATGCATTAGTACTGAACCCCCCCCCCCCCCCCGCAACATTTCAGCGATTTTAATATACAGTACATGCCAATATAAAAGACAGCTGTGGGTTGTTGTTTTTTAATCTGAGACTTCGTATCTGTCTCAAGATTTCTTTAGCATCTTTTTGTTCATGTTAAAAACGTTAACGCTTCATAAACAGTAGTGCAATAATCTATATATGTTGTGTTCTCGTGAAAGGGCTGTGAGAGAATTTATGTCTGTAAAAGTTACTGCTATACACATACCGAGTCTGCTGTTTTGTACGAGTAGGAAAATTAACTCTGACTGACATCTGTTGGCATGATGGTCCATAAAGTCATTTGCAGGCAGAGTTTGCCACCGTTAAACTTAGTCTGAGGCCTATCTGGCCTAGCTTTCTTTAACCTGCACAATTCTTATAACAGTTCATAAGAGAAAATACCCAAGCTAAAAGAGGATAACATGGAAGTTTGAAGGTCAGCTCACTGCTGGAGTGGACTCATTGAGTTGCAAATGTGGTATACCACTTTTGCAACAATTTTAAAAGAATACAAAAAAGGTTCTTCAGCAAGACAAACATATTTAGGGACTCTTTTACTAAAGCCCGGTAGCCGGTTAACATGTGTTTTAATGTGCGGCAACTGGCAGCTGGAAACACTAATGTGGGGGCATGCCAGTGACCATGCGGTAAAATGCTTGGTAATCTGCCATCATGCCATACAGCAGGGAAGGGGCAGAGTGTCAGCACTGGGAACTCTTTGCTGTTCGTGTAAGGGCAATTGCTATGCATGTGCTCACTCATACAAAACTCCTTAGAAAACCCTCTCTACTACCAAGGGCCGGCCCGTGCATTGTGCGAGAATGTTGTTTGCACAGGGCCCCACACTTCAGGGGGCCTCACGCCAACAACATTCCACATTCAGCACCGGCAGGCAGGGCGGCTTTAGAAGGAACCGGAGAGACCACGGCTCACCTCTGACAGCCGCCAAAGTGAAGAGCATCTTTTTTCTTCACTTCGGCAGCTGTACTGTAGTTTAAAATGCTGGCACGCTGAGTGCTGGGAAACAGGAAGTCCCCTTTGATCTCAGCGTGCCAGGTCTTATACTACAATACAGCTGCCAAAGTGAAGAAAAAAATAGGCTCTTCACTTCGGTGGCTGTCAGAGGTAAGCCGGGGCTCTCCGGCTCCCATAAAGCCTTTTAGATAGCCACGGGGACCTTCGGAGGGAGGGGGAGGGGCTAAGACTGGAAAGAGCCGATGGGGAGGGGAGATTGGACTAGAAATTGGCCGTGGGAGGGGAGGGGCTTTGACTGGAAATTGGTTGAATAGGGAGGGAGCTAGGACTGGAAATGGGCTGAATGGGGGGGTGGGTGATGGGACTGGAAATTGGCTGAGTGGGGGGAGCTAGGATTGGAAATAGCTGATGGGGAAGGGGGCTTGGACTGGAAATGGGCATATGGAGGGGCTAGGATAGGACTGGAAATGGATGGGGGAGCTAGAACTGGAAATGGGTTCATGGGGGGGTTGGATTGGAAATGGGCCGAGTGTGGGGGGGGGGAGCTAGGACTGGAAATGGGCTAATGGAGGGGCTAGGAAAGGACTGGAAATGGATGGGGAGCTAGGACTGGAAATGGGCTAATGGAGGGGCTAGGAAAGGACTGGAAATGGGCTGATGGGTGGGCTTGGATTGGAAATGGGCTGATGGAGGGGCTAGGATTTGAAATGGGCTGATGGAGGGGCTAGGATTTGAAATGGACTGATGGAGGGGCTAGGATAGGACTAGAAATGGGCTGATGGGGGGCTAGGACTGGAAAGGGCTGATGGAGGGGCTAGGATAGGACTGGAAAGGTCTGATGGGGCTAGAATTGGAATTGGGCAGATGGGGAGGCTAGGATTGGAAATGGGCTGATGGGGGGCTAGGACTAGAAATGGATTGATGCGAGGGTATGGGAGAATGGGACTAGAAGAGAGTGGATGCTGGGTGGGGCTGGAACTAGAATGGAGCTGATGTTGAGGGAGGACCAGAATGGGATGGGGTTGGGAGAGTGAGGATGGAGATGGGAAAAATACTTTGAGTGGAAGGGAAGAAAAATCTACAATTGGCCAGTAGTGGGGATTGAGGATGGAGGGGTAAAATTTGAGTGAATGAAAAAGGAATAAAGAAAGAAATGGAGGAAAGAGCAAAAGGAGAAAGATCAGTATGTTACAGCAGACGTAGAGAGAGAATGGAAAAAAACTAGAAGCGAGAAGAAAGGACAAATGGAGAGCAGACAATGGAGAGTTAGCAGAAGACACGAAGAAACCAGAAGAAAGTGACTGGAGCAATTACAACTGAAAAATAAAAGGTAGAAAAATACTTTTTTATTTTGAATTTATTATCTGGAATACATCAGCACTGGGAAATGTGCATCGTTAACGTCTGCATTTTGTTTAGTACAAGAGAAAATTAATTTAGAGTTTTATTTCTGCAGTGTTGTTGTACATTCCAAATTTGGCTTCTGGGGTTCCCAGTTAAATTATTGTCTTCCTATTTCTAAATTTTGATCCCTTGTTCTTTGTTTGGTGATGGTCTATGTTCTGCATGTGTAAATGCCCGAGGCTGCCGGGCCGGTCCCGCGGCCGACGGTAACCTGGGCCCGGGCCCGGCCTCGTCACGTGGCGGGGGGTTCAGGGGGGGGGGGAAGGATGAGAGCGGCAGGCTGGGATTGCGCCGTGGCATTGTGGGGCGATCCCATTGGCCGCGTGGTGAAGGTGGGCGGTCCTTAAGACTCCGAGGAGCCGCGTGGCTCTGTCTTTCGCCGCGGCTCCTCGGAGAGAACAGGCGTGTTTCGTGCAGGCGCCGGTTCCAGCAGTGCGGGCCTACTACTGCCGGGTTGCGGGACGACAAAGGTTGCTGCTGGGTGAGCCGGGACGCGGTTTACAAGGGTTTTGGTGTGCGGGAGTTCGGGGGTAATCCCGGTGGGCTGGGGGGCAGTAATTTAATTGGAGTTTGGGGGTGATTTCACATAAAGCTATAAGTAGATATTGGTGGGGGCTGCTGGTACCACGCGGAGCATGGGGCAGGCAAAGAAGGGGGGGGCAGCGGGCTCAGCCTAGGGGGAGGGGTGTGGAGCCACAGGGGGTTAGCGTGGCCAGCAGAGCACGTGTGGAGGGGCAGGATGCCGGTATGGCTCCCTTGCCAGTTGATCCCGGGGGTAGGGGAGGCCGTAGGGGCAGGGGAGAGATCGAGGTGAGCGCTCCCACCTCTGAGTCTGGAAGGGGGGGGACTGCTGGAGCCCGTGGTCCTGAGCAAGTAGGGCCAGTGCCAGGTGAGGTTGGTGTGGTTGGGGCTGATAGATCTGAGCCAGTTGGGGCATTGGGGCAGAGGGGCGGTAGTGGTGAAGGGGGGGAGCAGGGGGGGGGGTCGGGGGGTTTGCAGGAGGCTGAGGCAAGCCACTTTAGGGTTTCATCCGGGAGACCTGGTGAGGGGGGTTTCGTGCCATGGAGGCAGAGTGGGCAGGTGGTACAGTACGCTCCGGGGGGGGGGGGGGCGGGATGTGTGTGCCACAGGGAGGGGGGCAACCGATGGCTATGGGGCCGTGGGAGCCTGGCTGGGGGGATTGGCCCAGTACGGGCTTCCCGTGTATGGGGGTCCAAGGGGCATGGGAGGGGCCTCGGTGGGTGGGGGGTGGGAGTACCTCAGCGTGGCAACCTGGGGGAGGGTTAGTTTGGGGAGCAGGGCAATATGGGTTGGGTATGGCTGCTGGTGGTTCTTCTATTCCTCTGCAGGTGCCGGTGAGTGGAACGCCAGTGGTCGGGAGCGTGGGGACCGATGCAGTTGCGACAGCTCAAGCAATGGAGCAGATCGGTATGGCTGGGGCATCTACAGAGACCAGCGAGCAAGGTGCAGAGGGTGAGTGTATTGGGGGTTCGGGTGCGCCAGGCGGTGAACGAGTTTTGGCTGAGGCGGCGGCGACGGTAGGGCGAAAAGCTAAAGCTAAGCGTAAGCACGGGCGTCGTTGTCGGCGTGGTTCGTCATCATCCTCATCCTCCTCCTCCACTGGGAGTTTGTCGAGTGATTCGGCAGCGGGAAAGGGACGAGGGGATGGAGCAGGGTCTTCGGTGGTGCGTTGCGCTTAGTTGTGGGAGAGTGTAATGCGTAAGCTGCGCCGGCGGATCCGAAAGAGAAGATACATTGATATCTTTCGGCTCTTGGAGGGAAGGAAGCATTCGGGTGAGAGTCGGAAGAAGCGTAAGGAGGACGAGAAGGCGGGGAGAGTGCGGAAGGTATCTCGTAACACATTGAACTGGACGCGAGCGTTCTTGCGCTTGGCGAGTGTGTGTGGACATTCGGATCCGGAACTGTATGGCGAGTTGTTGGCGTACGCAGATGCGATTTTGGCTGCGTCTCAGGCGCACGACGGTTGGGCATGGCTCAACTATGATGAGGAGTTTAGGGATAGGATGGAGGAGAACACGCAGTTGTCCTGGGGGATGCGAGATATTAACCTCTGGTTGACGCAAATGTCGGCCAAAAAGGTTAGTGGGAATATTAGCGGGGGACAAGTGAAGGTTAGTGGGCAGAGTTCGGCGGTTGGTTTGCGGTCCTTTCGGACGGCAGGTTCTGTGCCGGGATCGCCTAATGGGGGGGGGGCGGCAGGAGATCTCTGTTGGCGCTACAATAAATCGTCCTGTCCCTTCCCGGATTGTAAGTTCCGGCACGCTTGTTCAATGTGCGGGGGGAGTCATGCGGCCACGAAATGTATCAGGAAAGGAGTGTCTGGAGCAGGGAGTGGGGGCAAATGAGGGGGTGTTCAGGGGGTTGGCGCCTACCCCCATTAAGACACAGGCGCTGCAGCCATGACTGGAGCGTTACGGGAGGCGTCGATGTGGCAAGGCGGCACAGTTGTTGGGGTTGGGTTTTTCAGAGGGTTTCCATATTCCGTATGAAGGTGAAGTCACAGGAGTTGTGGCTAGTAACCCTAGCTCGGTGCGGGTGCTGATTGAGGTGGCCCGTCAAAAAATTGCGACCGAATGTGCATTGGGCAGGGTAGCTGGGCCGTTTGAGCATCCCCCATTTTCGCCGTTTATCATGTCACCCTTGGGGGTAATACCTAAGAAGGAGCCGGGGCATTATCGTGTAATACACAACTTGTCTTTCCCGCCAGGGGACTCGGTAAATGACCATATTCCGCCTGAGCGCTGTTCTGTGCGCTATGCGCCGTTCGATGTGGCAGTTGACATGCTGCGCCAGTGTGGCAGGGGGGCCTTGATGGCGAAGGCAGACATTGAATCGGCTTTCCGGCTCTTACCAGTTCACCCCTAGGCATTTCCCTTGTTAGGCTTCCAGCTGGATGGCCAATTTTACTTTGACAAGTGTCTGCCGATGGGTTGTGCGATTTCATGTGCTTATTTTGAGACCTTCAGTTCCTTTTTGCATTGGGTGCTAGTTCAGCGGGCGGGTAGTAGTGCTATCGTACATTACTTGGATGATTTTCTGTTTGTAGGTCCAGCACAGAATGCCGCGTGCGCGTCCTTGTTGCGATTGTTTCAGGCGATGGCGATGGAATTTGGGATACCGTTGGCGGCAGAGAAGACGCTTGGGCCGGTCACGTGCCTTTCATTCTTGGGGATCGAGTTAGATTCAATTGCCTTTGAGATTCGCTTGCCGGCGGAAAAAATTGAGCGACTGAAAGCATTGGTGGTGGAGGTGGGGGCTGCGTCGAAAGTGACGTTGAAGGCTTTGCAGGCGCTTGTAGGGCACTTGAATTTTGCGTGTCGGGTGATCGCGATGGGACGGCCGTTCGCACGGCGGCTGTCTTTGGCCACGGCGGGGGTGCAGCGCCCGCATCATCGTATTCGGGTGACGGCGGGGATGCGGGAGGATCTGCGGGTTTGGAGTGCTTTCCTTGCGGACTTCAACAGTTGCTCGCTAGTCCAATCGGCAGAGTTGTCCAACGTCGATCTGCAGCTCTTTTCGGATGCAGCGGGCGGTTCGGGGTTTGGGTTGTTTTGTCAGGGCTCATAGTGTGCGGAGGCTTGGCCTGCATTGTGGGTGGAGAGTGGTTTGACTCATAATGTGACCTTTTTGGAGTTGTTCCCGATAGTGGTGGCGTTTTGGGTGTGGCCAGATAGGTTGAGGAACAGGAAGGTGGTCTTTTGGTGTGACAATGCGGCTGTAGTGTAGGTGATCAACCGGCACTCTCCTAAGTGTCCGAGAGTGGCGGCTCTCATGCGGGTTTGGGTGCTAGCATGTCTGCACCTTAATGTCACGGCTAGAGCACGGCATGTTCCAGGTTCGTGTAACTCCATTGCTGATGCTTTGTCTCATTTCCAGTGGGCGAAATTCCGGGCTTTGGCTCCGGGAGCGGACGAGACGGCGACGGTAGTGCCGGAGCACCTTTGGCAGCTTGGGACCCTGAAGTGATGGGGTTGTTGCGGTCTTCTGTTGCTCCAGGTACGTGGGTGGCCTATACGCGAGGATATGCTAAGGTATGGGCTTTTCTGCAGAGTAAGGGTTGGAGTGGGGGGAGAGTGGATGGTCAGCAGGTGGGTGCGTTCATAGTTTGGGCAAAGAGGCAAGGCTGGTCGCGGTCGACTGCGCGGGCAGCAGTTGCGGGATTCTCCTTTTTCAGCAAGGTGGCCGGTTGGGGTAACCCCAGTGCTTCCTTTTTGGTGAAATGGCTGTTGGCGGGGTGGGTGCGTGAGAGGCCCCAGGGACGGGATTGGCGGCGACCCATATCGCACGAGTTGCTCGTGAAGATATGGAGTGCGTTGCCGGAGGTGGCGGCGTCGGAGTTCGAGGTGGTGTTATTTCGTGCTCTGTTCGTGACGGCCTTCTTCGGTGCATTTCGGGTTAGCGAATTGGTTCCGCGGTCCCACCGGAGAGAGGCGCTGGGGGGTTTAGAAGCGCGGCATGTAGTCTTAGAGGCAGCGTCGGTGCAGATCTATCTCAAGCGGTCGAAGACTGACCAATTGGGGGTGGGATGCAGGGTGTTGTTGAAAGCGATCCCGGAGCTGTGTTCCTGCCCGGTGCGGAATTTGCGGACCTATGCACAACAGCGGCCTTCGACGGCGGGCCAATTTTTTCGACACGCAGACGAGCAGCCGGTAACGCAGTTTCAGTTTACGGCGGTGCTGCGATTGGCCTTGCGGCGGTTGGGATATGAGGAGCGGCAGTTCGCGTCTCATTCCTTCCGGATAGGGGCGGCAACGAGTGCTGCAGCGGCGGGTTTGGCGGGGGAGGTGATTCCTGTTTCAGATGGGCTGCTGCGAGGTCCGGTCCTGGATGGGGGTTCCTGGGAGTGCAAGGCGAGCGAATGGTGGATCGTCGGGCACTCCTTTGTGTATTGGGCGGAGCGGAGGGCTCGACTGCGCCCTCTGGGAGAGCATCTGGGCCTGGCGACCTGCAACGTTCGATTGCTGTGGATTGGAGAGCGGGGCATGCGCTGGTGGCAACTTCTTCCTTTGATGCGGCGCCAAGCGGACCGGAGGCAGCGCCCATGTGGAGTGTTGATTCACTTGGGCGGCAACGACTTATCCAGTTGGACTTGTCAACAGCTAATTCGAGCAGTGCAGCGGGACTTAAGGGAGCTGCTGATGGAGTGGCCGGGGGTGGCCGTTATATGGTCTGACATTATACCAAGGCCGGCCTGCCAGGCTCAGCGGCGGTGGTCGCGTGGCCTGGCAAAGGTTAATCGGCAGATCGGGCGATGGGTGCAGCAGGTGGGTGGCTGGCAGGTGCAGCACCCTTGGGCAGAGGCACATTGTGCGGGCTTGTACCGTACTGATGGGGTACACCTATCTCCTGTCGGACAAGATCTTTTGTTAAATGATTGGCAAGAAATGTTTGAGCAGTTGGTTGGTCGCAGCTTTATGGGGGTGGGTCGGCGTGAGGATAAGTGAATACCTCGCGCCGGTGGCGGGGTAGAGGGCCAGCGCTCGCCCAGGCGGCGCAGCAGTAACTGATTTAGGAGCTGGTGAGGAGCGAAGGAGCTCCCGGAGTGGGGCGAGACATTCCGGTTGGGGGGTCTCGGCCCGGTAGCGGGGTGGGTGTGCCGGCCTTTGCTACTAGCATGGCGAGGCAGGCGGTGGGGGGTGGTGAGGATGATGCTCAGCCTTGCTAATAGTATGGCGGGTGAGGGCATCGTCCGGAAAAGGGTGGGGGGGTGAGGTTGATCATGTTTTGCCCATGTTGGGCGGGTTGTTATATGTATTAATAAAGCTGCGACCAAGGTTCTACCATATTATTGTGTTGGTGTATTTGTTAAGTGTAAAAGGACGGGGGGAGATGGGGGAGGAAAAGGGGTGAAGGAGGACGAGGAGGGCCTCCGGGTTACCAGAGTTAATGCCCGAGGCCGCCGGGCCGGTCCCGCAGCCGACGGTAACCTGGGCCCGGGCCCGGCCTCGGCCGTGTCACGTGGCGGGGGGTTCAGGGGGGGGGGAAGGATGAGAGCGGCAGGCTGGGATCGCACCGCGGCATTATGGGGCGATCCCATTGGCCGCGTGGTGAAGGGGGGCGGTCCTTAAGACTCCGAGGAGCCGCGTGGCTCTGTCTTTCGCCGCGGCTCCTCGGAGAGAACAGGCGTGTTTCCCGCCCACCCTCCCTATAAAGGTTGGGGGCGTGATTGTTGCAGCTGGGGGAGGGGGGGTAGAGGGCCAGCGCTCGCCCAGGCGGCACGGCAGTAACTGATTTAGGAGCTGGTGGGGAGCGAAGGAGCTCCCGGAGTGGGGCGAGACATCCCGGTTGGGGGGTCTCGGCCCGGTAGCGGGGTGGGTGTGCCAGCCTTTGCTACTAGCATGGCGAGGCAGGCGGTGGGGGGTGGTGAGGATGATGCTCAGCCTTGCTAATAGTATGGCGGGTGAGGGCATCGTCCGGAAAAGGGGTGGGGGTGAGGTTGATCATGTTTTGCCCATGTTGGGCGGGTTGTTATATGTATTAATAAAGCTGCGACCAAGGTTCTACCATATTATTGTGTTGGTGTATTTGTTAAGTGTAAAAGGACGGGGGGAGATGGGGGAGGAAAAGGGGTGAAGGAGGACGAGGAGGGCCTCCGGGTTACCAGAGTTACTGTATTCTGTATTCATGTGTAACATGTATTCTGTTTATGTAGTTTCTATTTGACAATGCCACTTGTTCTCTTTCCCCAGTAGGAGATGTATTGGTATTCGAGATGTATTGGTTTAATATTTGCAATGTTGCCTTTTGATAGGTAAGGTTTGGTGGTTTGTGAGTCCTGGTAGTACTGTTATGATACGGCGTGTTTGCTATGGGTTCTAAATGCAAAACAATACTTTGATTTCCATTTAAAGGCCTATGTTTACAGGAACCAAAGCACCAACCTACATCTCAAAATTTTCCATAAACATAATTATGTGAAAATAATAAACTTTGTTTCCATTACATGTTACAATTTTTTGTCGGATCACTCACCATGAACAGGAACTTTCCTGCTCTCAAAGTGAGCCCTCCTTTTTAATCAACTTATAACTGACCCGAAGGCCGTAATAAACAGAAACCACAGCACTATTCAGCTGTCTGATCCGTTCAAGCATTAACTGAATTGTCCCAACCGACACCAAACATATACAATAAACATATACATATATTGTTGTCAGTAGTCTCCAGAAGAAGCCGCATCTGTACCTCGAGATCCCAACTTTCCAACAAACTGTCTTCTACCTGCCTACTTGCTGCAGGTATACCAATCATATCCTATTATGAACATAAGTCTTTCACTTTCTTAACTGCTCCTTACTATGCAACTGTATTCTGTTACATAATTGTTACTCTTGCCTCTTCACATAGGTATTTAGCCACTGTTTATATCTTGCAATTGTACTACTTGCTACAAAAGTATCAACTTCAACTAAACTGACAAAGATATTTAACTGCTACTTCTTGCCTTGCAATTGTATTAGTCTCAACTGCTGCCGCTTCTCACTCCTATTCTCCACTTACTCCACACCCCTTATTCCAGACTGCCTTCTTATTCCTCTTCCCTCCCAAATATGGCTACTCCCAAATCATGCTCATCCACTCTGTGGCTTGCCCTCAGTTTACTTTACCTCTTTTTGCTTACCCTCCCCTTTGTGCTCACTTTAATCCATAGCACCCCCATTCCAATTATCTACTTCCACAGGCACCTATATTCCATACCACCTCTCTCTTACACCCTTCATAACCCCCATGCAAACTACCGTCCATGCAAACGTAAGGCCATTCCTATAAACTCAAACCTTAAACACTACTCCTCATCTGAGCGCCCTCTTCCCCCCCCCCCCCCTTAAATGTGCCCTACTCAATGCCCGTTCAGCCAGGAACAAAATCCCCTTACTTGCTGACCTTATTACTGATCACAACCTCGATATTCTTTGCCTCACTGAAACCTGGTTTCAAGACTCAGACACAGTCCTAACAAATCAACTATGCCCTAAAGAATTTCTATCAATATATGTAACAGACTACATGGAAGAGGAGGAGGTGTAGCTATTATCTCTAGATCTAACTTACAATTCTCCTCTGTGGAATCTACCTCCACCTCAGGAATGGACACTATTACTGTCTCTAATTCCATGCTTTCCCTGCACTTGCTATACCGTGCCCCCCAGACTGACTCATCTGATCTCTCCACAATCCTAGACACAGCCTGCTCTCCTCAACCTACCTCACGCCCACTAATTATCTTAGGAGATCTAAACCTGCACTCCATATCCTCACTCCAATCATCCTCCTTCCTTCAAGCAATGAAGTCACTTAACTTTTCTCAAATACTCCAACTCCCTACTCATTCTAAAGGAAATACCCTTGACCTTATATTTATCCCACAACATCCTCGTCTCAATGATCAGATCCAACACTCCATTCAGCCCATACCCTGGTCTGATCATGCACTCATCCTTTTCTCCGTCCCCTACTCTACCCACAGAAGCCAACCATATAGCCATCTCCAACATACCCGTAAATTCAAGCAATTTAACGCAGCCAACTTCTTGGGGCAAACACTCCCTTCACTTGACCAGCTAGACAACAACCACCAAAACCAAGAGTCATTCATAGCTAACTGGAATCAAATTTTATCTGCAGCCTCCCTACTCCCTCCCAAGCAACTTCCTCAAAAACACCGAAGAAGAACCCCCTGGTTCTCTACAAACCTGAGAAACCTTAAAAGGGATCTCAGACGTCTTGAACGTAAATGGAGACGTACTCAAGACCCCAATATACGTGTCGCCTACACAACCAAACTCCAATCCTACTGCTTAGAAACACTCACTCACAAGAGAGAATATAATGAGAATATCATCCAAAGAGCTCTTAATAAACCACGAGAACTCTTCTCTATCACCAAATCCCTAATTAATGAACCTCTACAACATGACCTACCACCAAAAATATCCGCACAAACTATAGCCAACCATCTTACTTCTAAATTCCTCCCACCTTTAACCAATAACCCCCAACCCACTTCTTTCCATGACACCCTAATACATGAGGCAACCCTTCCAAATTCATGGAAGGAGTTTCATACCATCACATTAGCCAATGTAGGAGATGTTATTAAAGAACTGAATGCTTCAACTTCGGCCCTCGACCCTTGTCCTGTCCCTTGGATTGTCTACCAGAAGTTCTCTTTCCCCTTACATCTTAAATATTGTACAAGCCTCTCTTCAGTCAGGCTCCGTTCCACCTTCACTTAAGAGTGCCTCTATCCATCCAATCCTAAAAGGTATAAAGCTAGACCCCACCTCTCCATCTTCTTACAGACCCACATCTAGTATCCCCTTCCTTGCAAAAATAACCGAGAAACTTGTCCAAATCCAACTTCAAGACTATATTGATGACCACTCCCCCCTTGACTTATTCCAACATGGATTCAAAAAAATCACGGAGTCGAAACCCTCCTCACATCCTTACTAGATTCCCTGTATGCACACACCCAGAACTCCACCCAAGGATGCCTACTTATTTTCCTAGACTTATCTGCTGCTTTTGACTCCCTTCCCCACCATCAACTCCTATACAGACTTCATGATATAGGTCTAAGAGGCACAACCCTAAAATGGTTCCAATCCTACCTAGATGACAGAACCCAACAGGTCCGTATTGGAAGTGAGGGAAGAAAAAGAAGAGATTCTTCTGCAGATGGACAACCAAAAGAGGACAGCGGAAGGAATGACCACGGCCTGCCGGATGATAAATAAAATTCTTTATTGAGGACCCAAAACCAAAAAGGCGATCTAAAAACTCAATCTCCTTGTTATGATATTTGGGGGTAAACTGCAAATTGCTATTCAAAGTGTTCAGCCACTGAAGGAATCGTTGTAAGGAAGCCTCAGAGTCCATCCAGATGAAAAAAATATCATCTAGAAACCTTTTCCACAATAATATATGTCAAAACCCCCCAGAATCATAAATAAAGCATTCTTCAAAGTGTGCCATGTACAACGTAGCCACCGAAGGCGCTACCGTGGCGCCCATAGCCACCCCAAACTGTTGATGGTAAAATGTCGACCCATACACAAAATAATTGTGAAATAAGACCATTTTCAACAAACTCAATACAAAATGTATTTGGTAGTCTAGCTGGCAAATTGATTATTAGGGGCTCATCATTGGAGAGCACTCACTATAGGAAACCGGTACAACGCAATGTATTGCTGCGGTATTCGAGTTATCACCCCCCAGCGTTGCGAAGGGGATTACCCTTTGGACAATTTTTGCGAATTCGGAGATTGTGTTCTTCGGTGGAAGAATACCGGAAACATGCGCAAGATCTGAGCCGGCGGCTTTGAGAACGTGGCTATCCCCATTCAGTGATACGCACGGCTTATAAACGAGCTTTATACATTCATCCAGACTGGTGGTTGGATGACCATGTCCAGCCTAAGGAGACAACTGATAGGGTTATAGGGGTTATTCCATACTTACCATACGCTTCTAAAATAGTGGCGATTTTGAAGCATCACTGGCCATTATTGTCTTTACATCAGTGCTTTCAAAAGCCTTTAATGATTGCTTATAAACGTTCACGTACCATTGGTGATTGGGTGGTCAGCACTCGGAGGGAAGAGCCTGTTGAGAGTTTATCACTGCAGAAGGGCCATTTTGCGTGTGGCCACTGTGAGTTTTGTGAGACCACATTGCAAGGTGAAAAATGGGAAGTCCTTAAGACTGGGAGGGTCTATTCATCTTTTCATAGGTCTAATTGCTTAACCTCTTTTGTAGTATATGTTTTAATTTGTCTGTGTCATTTAACATATGTTGGAAAAACTACTTGCCCAATCAGAAAACGGTTGCTTGAACATCATTCCCGCATAAATTCAAGAGTATCATCTGCTCCGTTGGTCCCGCATTGCCAGGCAAGGGGCCATAAATTTGACAATTTAAACTGGAGAATTCTGGATGTTATATCTCCATTACATATGGGGGTGATCGCAAAGCACAATTGCATCTAAAGGAACAACAGTGGATTTTCCGTTTACGTTCGTTGGCCTCCGAAGGCATGAATATGGAGATTGACTGGTGGAGCTTACGTCTTTGAGTGGCGGTTACTTAACAGGTGTGTGATGAAACTGATGCTCTCTGACGTTCCTCTCTCAGCTGTGATTTAATTGGAACCAGACTGGGGTAAGGTTCATTCGCCTGATGAAGAGCTGGGAAGCTACATGGCTTGAAACAATGATTGGTGTACCGTGAACCTTATGTTTGGATTGTTCCCGACCGTTTCCTGGAAACAGAAGGATTTCTCCTCCTCGTTGTAGGAAGAAGTGGATAGAATTTAATTGAAGAGGCCATTTTTCTGTGAATGGACTTCAAAGAATACGGTTGAAAAAACTACTTCAAAAAAGAAAGGACATTTCCAACACAAGCTAAGTGGAGTATATGTTTGGTGTCGGTTGGGACAATTCAGTTAATGCTTGAACGGATCAGACAGCTGAATAGTGCTGTGGTTTCTGTTTTTTACGGCCTTCGGGTCAGTTATAAGTTGATTAAAAAAGAGGGCTCACTTCGAGAGCAGGAAAGTTCCTGTTCATGGTGAGTGATCCGACAAAAAATTGTAACATGTAATGGAAACAAAGTTTATTATTTTCACATAATTATGTTTATGGAAATTTTTGAGATGTAGGTTGGTGCTTTGGTTCCTGTAAACATGGGCCTTTAAATGGAAATCAAAGTATTGTTTTGGATTTATTAGGATTGATTTTGGGGGGTGTATTTTCTAGTACTCGCATGGGTTCTAAATGGGCAGTGTCTGTAGTACTTCCTAATGTGCCTGGCGGTTGGCACTGGGGTATAGTAATGTAGAAATTTGGTAGTCTTTCTTTATCCAGACACTCATTCAGAGGCATGTTTACCAAAAGTTAGTGCACGTTAACATTATGCAAATATGCATGCAAATGAGGCCCCACAATGAGTCTCCACATATGGCCCCGCAGCCTCCTTGGGCCACCCCTGCTACTACCTAGACAAAAACAAAAAGGCTTGCAATGTATCATGAATCAAAAGAAAAACCAAATACTTTCCAGATACCAATGTATTTAGTTCCGGGAGACCACACTGAGGAAAATAATAAAGGGAGCCTCAGCACAGGGTATGCGGCTCATGTGCGGTGATTATGCTGCTGGCTTCAAGCCTGAAAATCCCCTGATCTGTCAGTCATAAGTTCCCAGGCTGTGTTTACAGTTTTTTAAATGCATTTAAAATAAGAGAAACACTTAGCTCAAACACCTCATCTTATAGGTCTCCCCAGAATTACATGCTGCTGAATATCAAGTCGACTTGAGTTTCGCCCTATCTTTCTAAGGGCTGCATCAGGACAATTTCAAACAGCATGGACAAAAGTTCCTCTCAAATACAAATTAAAACCTCACTAATGGTTATATACGGAGCGAAAATATGGCAATTAGTGGGAGTGCACATAAGAACATAAGAAATACCCTAATGGGTCAGACCAAGGGTCCGTGAAGCCCAGTATCTGGTTTCCAACAGTGGCCATTCCAGGTCTCAAGTACCTGCCAGGTTCCCAGAGGTATACACATTCCATGCTGCTTGTCCCAGGGGTAAACTGTAGATTTCCACAGTCCTATTTAATAATATTTTATGGACTTTTCGTCCAGGAACTTGTCCAAACCTGTTTTGAACCCAGCTGCACTAACAGCTTTTACGACATCATCCAGTAATGAATTCCAGAGTTTAATTATGCACAGAGTGAAAAAATATTTTCTCCAATTAGTCTTAAATGAGCTACATTTGATGGGGTAAACAATCAATTTACGTTTATCCATTCCAAGCCATTCAATATTTTATAGAACTCTATTATACCCCCTCAGCTATCTCTTTGCCGAGTTAAAGAGCCCTAATTCTTTTCTCATATGGCTATCCTTCCATCCCCTTTACCATTTTGGTTGCTCATTTCTGTAGCTTTTCCAGTGCTGCTATATCCTTTTTAAGATATGGTGACCAAAACTGCACACAATATTCAAGGTGCGGTCACACCATGGAACGATATGGAGGCATTTTAATATCCTTCGGCTTATTTTCCATTCCTATCCTTCTGATTCCTAGCATTCTATTTGCTTTCTTGGCCACGGCTGCACACTGGGCGGAGGGTTTCATCAAAACATAGAAATATGACGACAGAAAAAGACCACATGGCCTATCTAGTCTGTCCTTCCATATCAACAACTATAACAGTCCCTTTTTTTCCTTTAGAGATACTCTGTGTTTGTCCCATGCTTTTTTGAATTCATTTACTGTCCTTATCTCTACCACCTCCACTGGGAGACTAGTCCAAGGATCCACCACTCTTTCCGTAAAGAAATATTTCCGCATATCACTCCTGAATCTATCCCCCATCACCCTCATCCCAAGTCCCCTCGCAGCAGAACTTGCTTTCAATTGAAAGAGGCTCTCCCCCTGAACATTTATGCCACGGAGGTATTTAAACATCTCAATCATATCACCTCTATCCCGCCTTTCCTCTAAGATGTACATATTAAGATCCTTAAGTCTGTCCTCATATGCTTTATAATGAAGGCCACTAACCATTTTAGTAACCACCTGTACTGACTCCATCCCGTTCACATCCTTTTGAAGATGCGGTCTTCAGAATTGCACACTATACTCCAAATGAGGTTGCACCAAAGACTTATACTGAGGCACTATCACCTCCTTTTTTCTGCTAGCCATTCTTCTCCGTATGCATCCAAGCATCCTTGTAGTATTACCGTCGCGTTTTCTACCTGTTTAGCTACTTTAAGATCATCAGACACAACCACGCCTAAGTCCCATTCTTCTTTAGTGGACAAAAGTAATTCACCCCCTATATTGCTCCCTTGGATTGCTGCAGCCCAAATGCATGACCTTACATTTTTTAAAATTAAATCCCAGCTGCCAAATTCTAGACCATTCTTCAAGCTTAGCTAGATCCCTCCTCATGTTATCTACACCTTCCTGGGTGTCTACTCTATTGCAGATTTTGGTATCATCCGCAAAGAGGCAAACCTTACCCGACAGCCCTTCCGCTATATCACTAACAAAGATGTTAAAAAGAATTGGACCAAGGACAAATCCCTGGGGCACACCACTGGTAATATCCTTCTCCTCAGAGTGAGCTCCATTAACCTGTACTCTTTGTTTCAACGTACTATCCACGATGATGCCCATATCATTTTCTTGAGTAGCGATACCTAATGTGGAAGTTTGCATCATGTAACTGTAGTTTGGGTTGTTCTTCCCTAAATGCATAACTTTGGACTTGTCCACATTAAATTTCATCTGCCATTTGGATGCCAAGACTCTCAATTTTCAAGGTCCCTTTAAGTCCTCTTGTGCTTTAACAACTTTGAATAATTTTGTGTCATCTGCAAATTTGATCACCTCACTCTTTGTTCCCATTTCCAGGTCATTTATAAATAAGTTAAAAGCAGCAGGCCCAACACAGATCCCTGGGATACTCCACTATTCACCTTTCTGTGGCCAGGGCATTCCCAGGAACTCCTGATATCAGGAACATCATGGACATCCAGAGTAACATCTAAGACCTCTTCCAGGCATGAACAAGCATCTGAAAAGTGCTAGTTTTAAATGAAAAACATCCAGAGGCGGAAAATACAGAGTGCCACGGGATACGTGGCAACTGTATTTTTATAGTGACAAGATTTTAGAAGGTTTGCTCCCTCAAAAACAACAACACTGAAGAAGGCTTGTGGCCGAAATGCGTAGGGGGTCAATAAAAGGGTTTTTAAAAACCTGAGCTTGATATCCGTCAGTCTTTGTACCCGCTTGCTTTGTTCCGACAAGATTCCTTCTTCCCCAGTACTCAGCACAATGTCAGAACAGCAGCAGTGGGGTTTGAACCCTGGCTGCTCTGTTCTTAACCCACTACTCTAACCAACCATTAGGCTAAGCCAAACTTCCAGGTTCTGAAATACAGTTCTGGGGATGTCTATGTAGATACCCCTGCAGACGTCCATATCAGACGTTTGTGGAATTACGTCTGAAACTGGATGCGCCTGCTTTTTTTTCAGATGTTCTTGCTTAGACATCCCAGATTACACTTGAATGCCTCTTTTAAAATTCCTCTCCACACTTAAATATTGAAGTTTGTTTTGTATGTCTATATCTGCCTATACTCCCTGCAGATAAAAGTGTGCGCTGATGGTTCTTTGAGTTTGAGTGGCTGTCACAATTGATTATTTTGTTTTGACTGCTCCTACTCTTTGCTGCCCCTCAGAAGCTGCCCCCCTAGGTGACCACCTAGTCTTACCTAATGGTTAAGGTGACCCTGCAGGTACCTTTTATTCATGGCTTTAGCATCAGCTTTCAAAGGGCTTTAGCAGCAGCTTTCAATGTGAAAATATCTGCAGACTTTTATTTTGAAACTTGCCCAAGGGAAAAGTAGTTAAAAGCTTTGCATGATGTTCCAGGAACATCTCCACTATGCATGTGCAGGTCCAAGATTTGTCATTTTGGTCACAAACCAAATGTTTTTTGTTTTGGTGATAACTGCATGCCTAACGCTCACTCAGATTGCTTGGGCACATGCATGCCTCTGAATTTATGGGTGTATAATCAATATACAAAAAGCAATATGCAGGCATGCTTACTTTTTAGACATGCAAATGAATAACCAAATGAGCCAGAAATGCACAAGCCTAATCTCCTACCAGTGTGGATGGGCAGTTTTCAAATATGCCATTTCTCCAGGTAAAACACTATTTTACTCATGAAAATGGCTTTGAAAATTGCACTTTGCACAGATTACAAAATGGCATTTTATTTATATCAGAAGCATATAACTCCATAATTTTTATCTGAGAAAAATTATAACATTTCTTCCCCATGGATTCTGCTGACAATAGGAAAGATTTGGTCTTTAAGACAAAGACTGGAACTTAAATTACATACCTTATTCATTTATTTATTTAACTTTCTTCAATACCGCACTCTTTAATATCAGTGCGGTTTACATAAAACATATTTTGTGCAGTGTAGGCGACCTACACTGGATGTACAGTAAACAGGTGATTATGTACAGGTTTTAAACAGGGTAAACTAAACAAAATCACTCTGAAATATGATATGGAACATCTATAATATTTACATACTGGCAATGCTGTTTACATAAATTCACCCCATCAAACGCACAGCCACCTCTCAGCACACTGCCAAATGTTTAATGACCAGTAATTTTGATATACATAAGGCTGCTACCACAGCTGGGTTGAAAAGGAGTTGGACAAGTCCCTGGAGGTACATGAACATAATTAGAGTGCTACTGGTCATATTGAAGGCTCTACGGTTACATATATGGGATTCCATCCATTCACCTTTTGCATATATTTATACATTTTTGATGCAGAAATCAGCAGGGTTTACTATGTGGTTGCAGGTAAAATCTATAACCCTTATTAGCTATGTAGTGAGAAAGCCATTGCTTTTCCTAGGAATGAGCAACAAGGAATGAATACTTGGGACTTGGACTGGCTACAATTGGAGACAGGAGGCTGGGCTAGATGGATCTTTAATCTGACCGAATATGGCATATCATTTCTTACCTTTTTGGCTGGCAATTTTTTCAAGTCATCTGTCAAAGTGTGGATTGTGAATTCAGTGACATCAATATTATGACTATATAGAGCAACGGTTATATAGATAAAAATGCGGGTAATGCTATCAAAGCTTTTTAGCATGTAAAGCCAGTTTTGTGTGAAGAAAAGGCCTTTTATAAAATTGTGCAGCTGTGTAAGTGTATCTATGTGTGCATGCCTACTTGATCTCATGTAGTTGTTCCCAGGGGTGTAGCATGGGCATGAGAGCCAGAGGAGTGATGCATGTGCATATTTTATAAAATAAGGGGGTACACACATAGAATATGTACATACATATATTTCTCTCTACCTCAGAGATGTAAATGTGTGTGCTAGCCTTGCCCACTACAGGGATGGTTCTTAAAGTCTCTTATAAAAGTCACATTGATGTCTATGCAGCCTTAGGCACGTTGCTATAAAATCAGGCCCTCTATATCTAAAAATCCACAGTAATTCTGAAGCAATAATATACCTGGAGTGAAATTAAATGCTTGATTTCTTACAAATGTTTAGCACTTGGAACACAAATTAAAAATCGGACATCAAAGTGATATGTTCATTATTGCAAAATCTGGAAAGTTTACTATGGCAAATATGCCTACACCCAGTTTCTATAATAGAATGGCTCCAATAGCTACCACTATGCCTACTCCGGATAATAAGCTTTCTTGATAAAAAATAATCCGTGTATCAAGCAAAGTGTCAATCCTCAGAAGCAAGCCTCTCTCATCATACTTACAGGCTGAACTATATACAAAACTGGGAAGGACACAAAAATTATGGAGCATTTTAATGATTTGTGATATTCCACTTGCTAGAAAATCTTTTTCCAAAGGAAATGTTGCACAATCTTTTTCATTTGAGGGTGTTGATGCTTTTTTTCTTCTGCTAATGTTAGTGCAGCTTTGTTAAAACATTGTAGGGCTTAATGGAGAAGATTATTGTGAGCTATGTTTTGCTTCTAGCTATAAAAATGACACCACTTACAAGATGATAATGCTTTCTTGCATTTTCTTTTGTCTGATGAACAGTGTGAAAAAGTGCTGTAGTTTAGATAGACACTCTAAAGAGAAACTAAACTCAAGTATTTTATTTTGAATACAAAATAGGAGGTACCTTTTTTAAATGAAGTATATCTTTTTAATTCAAGGAAATGGGTTACTTAGTGCATGCAAGACACCCCCCCCCCCTCTTTTTAGACCTTACTCCAAATCTTAAAATAATTGTTAAATTAGCTTAGCACCTTCTTTAATAAAAGTAGACTAGCCCAATAATCAAGGGCTCAGGACTATGTAACATGGCTGCTGCCATAGCCGAAGGGACAGGCAGGATCCAGCTTGAGCAGATAAGGAAGACAATAACACAGGTAACGGCAGGAAATGAGACAGCAGTTTATGAGGAGGCAGATAAAGGCAAGCAAGGAAGGGGATGAGGGGAAAAAGGGGGGGGGGGGATCACCAAAGAATGCATAGGGCAGCAAAAAGTAGCCCCCCCCCTCTTGGTGGCAGGACGTCACTGATAGATGAGGGGCTACTAAAGACATTTAGGGGGTCCAGAGGGTCCAAGTGCTAATGCAGGGTGCGTAGGCCCAAGGATAAAACAGTTACTCATCTGTAGAAAGTATTCTCTGTGGAAAGCAATATAAATGCTCACTTGGGAACTTTCTCAGCTCCTTCTAGAAGCTTTTATAATGGTTCTACCACACATGCATGTGCCTTCTTGCCTGCTGCCGCTGCACCATTTGCCTCGGTCTGATAATCAGCTAAGGCAGAAAACATCTCCAAAGGGAGGTGGGAAGATTGTGAGGACTTACCCTGTTGATCACGAGTACACCTGCTATAGGTAAGTAACTCAGTATTCTTCATGGACAGGATAGGTGCTCATAGATGTTATTCCCTAGCTACCAGCCAACTTGCAACAAAAACTGGAGTAGAGTATCACAACCGGCAGACACCAGGAAACAATAGCATGAGAATAAATGTGCTGATTAGTCAAATCTGCTGCTGTGTCGAGAATCCCCCAGCAAACAGTAATGTGATGTGAATGGATGGAAGCCCAGGTTGTAGCCTTGCAGATCCCTTCTACAGAACCTGAGAGCAAGTGGGTCACTGACACAGGCATGGCAAGGACATTGTTAGCTGTGACATTATCTTCTAGGCTCAAACCTGTTGGGCATAAGCGAATGAGATGTAATCTGTGAGATAAATTGGAAGAATGTGTTTGGTGATGGAGGCCCTAACATATTTGGGTCAAATGAAATGAAAAGCAGAGCTTTGGTCCACTCCAAACAGAAGGCCAAGGCTCTCTTACAAGCCAAATATGAGCACAATTTCCCCCTTGTGAGCATGGGGTCTTGGGAAAAAAAGTTGGCAGGACAACTGACTGATTAAGATGGAAGTCAGACACCACCTTTGGAAGGAATTTAGGATGCATTCGCAACACCACCTTATTGCTGAAAAACTTCATATAGGGTGAATTAGCTGCTACAGCCTGGAGCTTACTAACTCTGCATGCTGATGTTACCACCACCAAAAATAAGACCTTCCTGGTCAAAAATTTAAGGGTGCAGGTTTTTAGCGGCTCGAAAGGAGATTTCATCAGCTGAGTTAAGACCACATTGATATCCCAAGATGTTGCAGGAAGCTTTAGGGAAGGCTTTACTGTCCTACATAAAAGACTCAACTAAAGGTTGCAAAGAGATGCGTTTACCTTTTATATGATAGAGATAAGTGCCAGTTATACTAAGGTGAACCCTTACAGAGTTGGTTTTCAAACCAGACTCAGGCAAATGTAGAAGGCATTCAAGCAATTTTGCGTGGAGCATGAGAAAGGATCTAAGGCCTTTTCCTCATGCCAGATGGCAAACCTCTTTCACTTGAAAGCATACAATCTCTGGGTAGAATTCCTTCTGGAAGCCAAGAGGACATCAGCATACACCAACTGGCAAGTTGAAGGAGGAAAAAGTCAACTTCTCAACATCCAGGCTGTCAAGGTTAGGGACATTATGTTGGGATGCAGCATTTTCACCTCATCCTGAATAAAAAGAATTGGTGAATCACCCAGATCCGGGAAGGATGTTTGAGAAAGCAAGGGAACCATGGCTGCCAAGGCCAGTAAGTTTCAGAAGTATTTTCACAATCAGAGGAATAGGAGGAAACTGTACAGAAGGGCCCTTCACCCAATGGTGGAGGAAGGCATTCAAGGCTAGTTTTCCATGTATCCTTAACCTGGAGCAAAACTGAGGCATCTGGGTGTTCTGAAGAGCGCCAAATGATCTATCAATGGGGTGCTCCACTCCCAAAAGATTTAGAGAGCCACTTCCCGATCCAGGGTCCATTCATGAGGTTGAAGGATTCTGTTCAGTCTGTGAGCCAGGCAGGTATGTAGTTCTGAGCTCCACCCCATGAGAAATGGTGAAGTTCCACGTCCTAACTATCTCCCAACACAAAAGATATGGGCCCGTTCCTCCTTGTTTGTTAACATACAGCATGGCTACTAGATTGTCTGAATCATCACAATTTGATTGGCTAACTGATTTCTGAAAATGTTTAGAGCATTCAAAACTGCTCTCAGTTCCAAGAAAT
This sequence comes from Ichthyophis bannanicus, assembly GCA_033557465.1. NCBI lineage: Eukaryota > Metazoa > Chordata > Amphibia > Gymnophiona > Ichthyophiidae > Ichthyophis > Ichthyophis bannanicus. The sequence continues at coordinate 162,363,297 of CM066035.1, read as the reverse complement.
TAATCTAATGGAGATTTCTGGAGTGGGCCATGGTCCCGGACTGTGGAACCCATATACATGAGCTCCCCAACCCAGCTTTGACACATCTGTCATCAGTAAATTTTGATACAGAGGAATTTATAAAGATATACATCTGGCCAGATTGGAATGACCCATCCACCAGGACAGAGTGTCCCAGAGTGGAAGAGTAGCAGTTATGATGCTGATGAACCTTTTCATGGCCAGTGTCTACTGAATGCTCAAAGTCCACTAAGACTGTCTCATATGGACGCTGAAACAAGCTTCTATCCGCCCAGTTCTAAAATCAAAAACACTGGATAAACTACAACCAAACTCCTACTGCCCAATATCAAAAGTCTCCCCTACATAGCAAATGTAATTGAAAAAATTGTTCAAAATCAACTGCAAGGTTAGATTCCAATGCCCCACTGGATCCACACTAGTAAGGTTTCAGAATACACTATGGGGTTGAAACTCTCGTCATAGCCCTCTTCGATAACCTGATTAAAGGAATAGAGGACCCAAAGAAAGCATTCATGATGATATTTCTTGACGTCACTTCAGAGTTTGACTCAATCACGCCTATCAAGATTGCTACAAATAGGAGTTAGTGGAACTGCACTTGGCTGGTTCACTTCATACCTGCAGGACCGCACACAAAAGGTAAAAATTGACAAAAATACCTCAAAACTATTTAGCCAAAAACAAGAAATTCCTTAGGTTCTGCTCCATCTGTTTTATTGTTCAACTTATACATCCAATCAATCTGCAACATCTTCTGAAAGCATAAAGTGAATTACCACATTTATGCTCATGATATAATGATTTATCTACCAATCAATATTGCAAAGTTAATCTCAAATAAATTGTAACGTTTTTGATGAAGAACAACCTAATGATAAATTTCAATCAAACAGAAGCAATCTTCATCACCAGGGACAAAGAATTCACCCTCTTCCCCCCCCCCCCCCACCTCACATTCGGCTTAGAGAAGCAACAATAGAAGTGAAAGATGAAGTAAAATACCTGGGCATTATCCTAGATAAAATCCCGAGCCTATCATCTCACATAAACAAAGCTACCCAGTCAGTTTATCGAAAGATTAAGATGTTGCAATAGCTAAGACCACTACTGGACCCATCAGATTTCAGATCAGTCATACAAGTGATGATTAATCCCCATATAGACTACTGTAATAGCATATTACAGAGTCTATCCAAACAAGCAATATCACAATTGCAATTGACACAGCATACAGTAGCTAGAGTAATCATGCAAGCACCCAGATCTGAACGCATTACTCCAATCCTGCACAAATTACACTGGCTTCCTATCCCCAGTAGGAGCAAATATAAAAACCTAATCATTATCTTCAATCTACTCCACAACACAGCACCCTCTCACCTCACCACGCTAATAAGCAGAATTCCAGAAACCAGACAGAGAAGGGGATGCACCCAAAACTCCCTAACCATCCCAGCTGATTTCCGCAAAACCAATAAATCAACGAGCAGCACAGCCTTCTCATATTATGCACCAATCTTATGGAATTCCCTCCCACCGAAAATAAGAGATATAGAAGACCTTGCGGATTTCAGAAAAAGTATTAAGACTCTACTCTTTACGGAACACTACAGGGCACACCAGACAGACCCAGTTACACACCCACCATAAAAGGCCATGCACTTGATACATCCAGTCTTAACAGCACTGTAAATATCTGTCATTAACTTCAGTGTAAATAGCCACCGAATAATAGTTGAAATGTAAACCTGATTAAACTGTACATAGATAATCAACATCGTAAAACCAGCTACTGTTAAGAATCACAACACTGTAAACGCGACTATTCACATTGTACATAGTTAAGCACTGTTTTTGATGTACAAAGTTAACTCTGTAGAATGTAAAATGTTTTAAATTTTGTTCCATGTAAACCGCTTTGACTGCCTGATAAAATAGTATAAAAAAAACCTCTGAAATAAATAAATATGGAAATGTGTCATGATATGAACCATTAAGTCCATGTGGCATAAAATTCTCAACATGGTTCTTGTTGATGTCTGCTGATTCTTTTGCACATCCACTACATTGCTATCGTGTGGGTAAATTTGTCTTGTGGAAAAAAGGCTTTTGCCAGAGTCTTGTCTAGTACAGCTCCAATGAATTCCAATTGCTGTGATGGGCTTAACTTAGATTTGGGATAATTGATGATAAACCCTAGGAATTCCTGCACCCAGACGATAAGCAAGGATGTTAGGTTTTATTTAATTTCTGTTGGGTATATTTCTTGATGGCAGCTGATTTTCCTATTTTCTCTTTTGTAATATTGTATTTGGCAAATGTAACAAACATATTGAACATAGTAAGGATTCTTGAACTCCTTTCTGGGAGGTGATCTTGAGCAGCCAAACAGGGAAACACGTGCACTCCCAGTCTGTATAGAAATGCTGCAACAACCATGAAGCATTTTGGGAAGACGTGAGGAGCAGATGCAAGGCCAAAAGGCAGCATTGGTAGTAATGTTTCCTCATGATGAATCGACAGAGCTGCTTTGACATGGATGTACCTGTTTGTAGGTGTAAGCATCCTTTAGATCCAGAAAACATTGCCAATCCTCTCTTTGGGAAAAAGGTGCCCAGAGACATCATCCTGAATTTTTCTTAGAGTAGAAATTGATTGAGGTCTCTCGGGTCTAGCATTAGACGGAATTTCTCCAGTTTTCTTGGGCACCAGAAAGCAGGGCTGATGCAACTATCAGGTAAACTAGGCAGATTTCCACAGCCAGGGGAGGGAGTGTAAAGCTTAAGGTTTGCCTACAGCGGCAACACCTTGAACAAACTCTGGGGCCTGCCAAACCAGGAAGTACCTCAAATAAAATACCCACCCTTCCTTCCCTGGATGAACGGGCTCGACTGCATACAAGTAATGAAGGGCAAAAATTTCCTTAAGAGCTTCACTGAAGGGAAATGGAATGGCCCCTTGGAGGGCAATTTGGAGAGAGTTCAAATAGGCAAAGTCTGTATCAGTCCTAGACTATATTAGAACATAAGAACATATGGAGGGCCAGAGGCGGAGAGTGGATGGAGCGGAGGCAGGACAAGGCACTCAGATGTACAGGGCCTATTCAGGTCATGACACTGTCCGTAAAGCAGGGGAGAGCTAGACGTGGGGCTTATTCCACCTCAGAGGTAGAATACTGTAAGTACCACCAAAGGTGGCGATCGGTCCCTACTGGGTCAATCCAAGGGTCCATCAAGTCCTGTATTCTGTTTCAAAGTGTCCAATTTAGGTCACAAGTACCTGTAAGTTTCCAAAAAGGTATATAGATTCCATGTTGCTTATCCCAGGGTAAGCAGTGGATTTCTCTAGTCCTCTTTAATAATGGTTTATGGACTTTTCATCCAGGAACTTGTCCAAATCTTTTTTAAACTCAGCTATACTAATAGCTTTTACTACATTCTCTGGTAATGAATTCCAGAATTTGATTACGCGTTGAGTGAAAAAGTCGCTTCTCTGATTAGTCTTAAATGAGCTACACTGTAGCTTCACTGTGTGTGCCTAGTCTTTCTATTTGTTGAAGAAGTAAGCAACTGATCTACGTTCACCTGGTTCTACTCAATCCATTCTTTTATAGACCACTATCATATCTCCTTTCAACCATCGTTTTGCACAAGTTGAGGAGTCCTAACCTTTTAAGCCTTTCCTCGCAGGTGTATCCTTCCATCCACTTTACCATTTTGGTGGCTCTTCTCCCAATTTTTTAAGGCCCCCTTGCAATTTTTCATAATCCTCTTATGTTTTATCAACTTTGAATAATTTTGAGTCATCTGCAAATTTGTCACCTCACTCATTATTCCCATTTTCAGGTCATTTATAAATATGTTAAAAAACAGCAGGCCCAGCACAGATCCCTGGGGTACTCCACTACTCACCTTTCTCCAATGAGAAAATTGGTCATTTAGCTCTACTATTTTTTTTTTTTTATCTTTTAACCAGTTCATAATTCCCAATAGTCCACTGTCTCCTATCCCATAACTTTTTTAATTTCCTTAACAGTGTCTCATGAGCGACGACATCAAACGTTTTCTGAAAATCCAGATACACTATATCAATGGGCTCACCTTTATCTATGTGTTTATTCACACCTTTAAAAAATGTAAGAGATTAGTGAAACAAGACTTCCTTGGGTAAATCCATGTTGGCTTGCTGTCATTAAACCATGATTATCTACATGTACAGTAATTTTGTTCTTTATAATGGTTTCTACCATTTTGCCCAATACAGATATCAAGCCTCTGAGTCTGTAGTTTCCTGGAGCTTCCCAGAACCATTTTTAGAAACTGGCGTTACAGTGGCTACTCTCCAATCTTCAGGTACTACAGATGATTTCCATGATAGCTCACAGATTAATAAAAGTAGTTCTGCAATCTCATATTTTAGTACGTTCAGCATCTTGGGATGTATGCTATCTGGTCTAGGTGATTTGCTGCTCTTTGGTATATCAAATAACTGTATTACATCTTCCCAATTTATGGAAATTTGTTTCAGTTCCTCTGATACATCACCCTTAAATATCATTTCTGGCAAAGTTTCCTACATCTTCTTTAGTAAAGACTGAAGCAAAGAATTCACTCAGTCCTTCTGCTGTGGCATTGTCCTCTCTTAGTGTCCCCTTTTACCGCTCTATCATCTAATAGTCCAATTTGCTTTCTCACAGGTGTTTTGCTATGAATGCACTTGAAAAAATGTTTATTATATGCTTTTGATTCTATGGAAAGCTTTATTTCAAATTCTCTTTTGCGTGCCTTATCAACGCCTTGCACTTAACTTGCCAGTACTTATATGTTGTTTCCTGTTTTCAACATTTAGCTCTTTTTTCTATTTTCTGAGGGATTCTCTCTTAGCTATAATTAAGTCAGAACAGCCTCTCTGACTTCACCTTTAAGCCATGCTGGCTGTCATATGGTCTTCCTTCCACCTTTCTTAAGGTGTGGAATATATATGGTCTGGGCTTCCAACATAATATGCTTAAAAAATGCTCAGGCCTGATATAAATTCTTAATCTTTGCAGTTGCTTCTTTTAGATTTTTTTAAACCATTTTCCTCATTTTATCCTTGTCTCCTTTTTGAAAGTTAAATGCAAATGCAGTGGTTTTCCTTGTTATCCTCCCTCCATTTATTAAATCAAATGTAATCATGTTATGATCACTATTGTCAAGTAGCTGCAAAACAGTTACCTCTTGCACTAGATCCTGTGTTCCACTAAGCACGAAGGACCTGATGCAGAGACGCGATTAGTGGGGTTGGGCATCCTGGTTGGACGTCCAACCTCCGATCTTGCGGCACGCTACTGCGAGTGCAGCCCTCTCTGCATGTACAGAGGGTTAGTGTGGGATCAATGGATGGGGCAGGAGGTCAGAGGCGGAGAGTGATTGGAGAGGAGGCAGGACAAGGCACTCGGATGTACAGGGCCTATTTAGGTCATGGCACTGTCCGTCCAGCGGGGGAGAGCTAGACGTGGGGCTTATTCCACCTCAGAGGTAGAATAAGTCACACCAAAGGTGGCGATTGGGCCCAGCAGCTCTCCCCAGACCTTCATACCAGTGGCAGAATCGTTCCCTCCGCTCGATCTCAGCCCTGGCAGACCTCACCAAGGGTCGGGTGGTGGGGAAAAGATATTTGTTTCTGCAATGGGCTTATGGGGCTCTTGTTGGGCATCCCGGTGCCATGGCGATGGGATGCCAAGGTACCGGCACAACAGTGGGAGCATAGGGAGGGCTGGCTGGCAGATGTGCAGACATCTGGAGTAGCCTAGTGGTTGGGGCGAGGTACCTCAGGCCAGAAGGTCGGGGTTCAAATCCCACTAGAGGACAGCAACCTTGGGCCGAAAGGACTGGGGTTTCTAGTCCCAGAAGGTGCTCCTTGTGGTCTTGGGCAAGCCACTTAACCCACCATTGCCCATGTTCCCTGTAAAAAAAATATTTATCTCCAAGCTATAATGCCATGTTCAATGTAATTCCAGTTTGTTCAATGTAAACACCTTGATATCATGAAAGGTGGTATATAAGAAATGTTAAATAAATAAAATTTCCGATGGTGAAATCAGGGGCATGCCGGAATATCCAATCTTCCTTTCCTTTCAAAGACCTTGGAAAAAGCAGTCTTCTCACGCTGTCCTCACACCTTGATTCTACACTGGCACTCCACCCTAGGCAGTCTGGATTTCACACTGGACACAGTACAGAAACCATCCTTCTTTCCCTTTTGAATGAACTGCACACAACACATGAACCTGGTGACTTCTCCACTGCAGTGTCTCTTGACCTATCAGCTGCGTTCAACCTTGTTGATCACCACACACTCTTGTCCCGTCTTCATGATTATGGGATTATTGATACAGTTCACTAATAGTTCCGGTCCTGTCTGTCTTCACGCTCCTTTTCGGTCCACGTTGCCTCCTCCTCATCACCCACCACTTTACTCCCCTGTGGTGAACCCCCAGGGTTCCGTACTGGCGTCCCTGCTCTTCAACTTGTTTCTTGCAACCACTCACCCTGCTCATACAGCAATCTGGCCTATCAGCAAATTACTATGCCAATGACATTATTCTTCTGTTCTGCACTAATCCTTTTTCCCCTGAACTCTCTCTTCTGAACAACTGTCTAGCGCAGATTTCCTCTTGGCTGTCTTCTATGATCGGCTGCCATCTGGTTCACCTTCAGTGCCCCCTGCCCCTCACTAGCCCCTGTTCTCTCTGACTACCCTATACCTCTCACCTCAACCCTTCGATATCTAGGTGTCACCCTCGATTCCTCCCTTTCTATTCACCACCATATAACCTCACTCGTGCATCGTTCATTCTTCACATTACGCCAGTTAAGAGCAGTGTGCTCTATTCTCCCAGTGCCCTCCCTGACCAACCATACAGTATCCCTTTTCTTGTCACGACTCGACTATTGTAACTCTGTTCTGGTTGGCCTTCCCCTTTATCAACCTCATCGTTTACAGTTATTGCAGAATACAGCTGCCCAGCTTCTCACCCATGCCTCCTGTACTGATCATGTGTCCCCCCTTCTTATTTATCTACATTGGCTCCCCCTTCAGTTCCAGTTTCAGTATAAGGTCCTCATCACTGTACATCAGGTAATTCATACCGGCATACCTCAGTATTTAGCTGACCTGCATGCCCCCCCCCCCCCGCTGTGCCCTTCGCTCCATTCACAACAACTGCCTGTCCCTTCCGTCTCCTGCCCGTGCACATTTAGAACTCATACCCCATTCTGCTTTCTTTTTTCTTGGTCCAGCCCTATGGAACTCACTGCCCCCTCACTCCATGCTGAGCAGTCCTTCCCCTGATTCAAGGCGATGCTGAAGACCTCTCTCTTTGGCACCACCTTTTATCTTTCCCCTACCCAGGATCACTTCATATGCCCCTCCTGATTTATTGATTCTCTGTATATATTTGCCTTTCTGTCTTTTCTGTGTGCTCTATCCTCTCTACTGTCCTATCATATATTTTGGCGTTCTTTTCTCTCTTAAGTAGCATTTATTTGTTGTACATTGCCCTGATGATTCGGCCTGGGCGGTTAATCAAATGATCAAATAAAGATAAAGTGCCTGATTCTGCAACCGTGGGACCATCTGGCTACCGCAGTTGCATAATCGGGTACAATTTGGGTCCGTCCATTTTTGGGATGGCCCGACGGCCCAGACATGCCCCTGCTGGAATGGGGCTCCACGTGTTCCTTAACCAGCTGCTCCATGAAGCAATCGTTTATGTCATCTAGAAACGTTATCTCCCTGGTTTGGACTGATGTAACATTGACCCAGTCAATAGTAGGGTAATTGAAATCTCCCATTATTACTGTGCTTTAAACTTTGCTAGCTTCCTTAATTTCTGTTAGCATTTCATCATATGTCTGATCATTCTGGCCAGGCAGACCTCCACTACTATTCCCTTCCCTTTTTCATATTGAATTTCAATCTACAGAGATTCTACAGTGTATTTTGTTTCCTGGAAAATCTTTACCTGTTTGACTCTATGTCCCCATTTAATATAAACCACCACCCCTCCACCTATGTGATCTACCCTATCATTGCGATATAGTTTGTTATCTGGTATCACGGTGCCCCATTGGTTTTCCTCCTTCCACCTGGACTCTGAGATGCCAATTATATCTAAGCTTTCATTCTGTGCTATATATTCTAACTCTCCAATTTTATTTTATTTTAGACTTCTAGAATTTGCATCAACTATCAATAAAGAAGCAACAAGCAGCCAAGAAATCAGACAACGCATTGCTCTTGGCAGAATGGCTATGAAAGACCTAGATAAGATTCTCAAGAGCAGAGATGTCTCTCTCCATACAAAGATTCGACTTGTTTAAGCCATGGTATTTTCAATAACATCATATGGATGTGAAAGCTGGACAGTGAAAAAGACAGACAGGAAGAAAATTGATGCCTTTGAATTATGGTGCTGGCGGCGAATACTGTGTATACCATGGACTGCCCGAAGAACAAACCAGTCTGTACTAGAGGAGATCAAACCTAAGCTTTCTTTAGAAGCTCAGATGACAAGACTTTGACTTTCATACTTTGGACACATCATGCGGAGAGAGAGATCATTAGAGAAAGACATCATGCTTGGCAGGATAGAAGGTCAACGCAAAAGAGGAATGCCAGCAATGAGATGGATCGATACAATAACAGCAGCTATGGGTACCAGTCTGTCAACAATGAGTCGCCTGACTGAAGACCGAACACAATTTAGGATAGCTATCCAGAGGGTCGCCATGAGTCGACTCCGCCTCGACGGCACTTAACAACAACAACAGAATTTGCATACAGGCATTTCAAAGAATGACAGGGCAATTTGGAATTCATCTCCTCTGATTTTAGTTCAAGGCACCTGAGTTACTTTTACCTTTACTGGAACCTCTCTGTTGGGATGCCCTAACTTCCGTTTTGCTAGTATCCTTCAAAGATAAATCATTCTGAGCCATACACTCTTGGGTGACTGCCAGCTTTCCCCCATTATCTAGTTTAAAAGCTCCTCTATCTCCTTTTTAAAGGCTAATGTCAGCAGCCTGGTTCCACCCTAGTGAAGGCGGAGCCCGTTGTTTCAGAAACAATCCCTGCCCTTCACCAGTTGCCCAATTCCTAACAGATCCAAAACCCTATTCCTTGCACCATTGTCTCATCCATGCATTGAGACTCTGGTGCGGTGCTCTGCCTGCCTCTTGGTCCTGTGCATGGAATGGGAAACATCTCTGAGAATGCTACCCTGAAAATTCTAGATTTCAGCTTTCTACTTAAAAGCCTAAACTTAGCTTCCAGAATCTCTCTCCCACACTTTCCTATGTCATTGGTACCAACATGTACCAAGACAGCAGGCTCCTCCCAAGCACTATCTAAAATCTTATCTTAGTGGCGAGTGAGGTCTGTTATTTTCGCACCAGGCAGGCAGGTAACCAGGCAATCCTCACGACCACCTGCCATGCAGCTATCTACATGCCTAATGATCGAATCGCCAATTATAATGGCCATCCTAACCCTTACCTCATGGGCACATGGCCCTGGAGACACATCCTTGGTACAAAAGGGTATTTTTCTCCTAGCTACAGGATCATTTTCTGTCACAGCAAGGTGATGTTCTCTTTTCACGTGACCTCTCTCCTCCATGGCAGCAGAAAGGCTGCTAGACTGGAGGTGGGACTTCTCTACTATATCCTTGAAGGCCTCATCTTGTATATACCTATCTGACTCAGCTGCTCCACATCTGCTATCCTAGTCTCCAGAGAATGGACTCATTCCCTGACAGCAAAGAGCTCTTTGCACCTAAAGCAAAGATAAGATTTCTCATTTTTATGTATTTATTTATTTGATTTTTCTATACTGCCCCTTCCAAAGATCAGGACGGTTTACAGATAACAGAACATTTTACAGAGAACAATGGCTTAACCTTTTACATAGCAACTTTTTGGGAGTAACAAAACAGTTGGATATACATTTGGCTATAAATTTAGCCTATTACAGGACGATAATAAACTACTCATCAACTGGGAGAAAATCATACATGTTAACACTCCATGCAAAAGAGTGGATAGCCCCCATCTCGCTGCTGGAATGCTGTCTGCATTCTAAATTTAAATATTTCTTTTAGCTATTTAAAGTTGTTCCTTTGTTTAAAGTTGCTAGGAAAATAGGAGGGATACTTGAACCATTATAATTATACCTAATAAGTATAAGGGACTTTTAGTTTTCACCTCAAGGTGAACTACAAGGGACATAATTAATCTACTCCTAAAGCCTAATTTTATTTATTTATTTATTTAACTGTATTTATATCCCGCTTTTCACCAGGTCAAAGCGGTTTAACATTAAAGGGTGGGGGACAATAATCAATTCTTGGGTTGGGGCTATCACCGGGGGGCCAACATTGATGATCTGAACATATTAAGGACATAAACAATGTACATAAGTCTCTTAGAAAATAGATCCGAGGGTATGATTAGAGGGTCTGGGGGGTAGTCAGTGATGGGTGTTTGCTTCTGGTCCGAGGTATTCCTGGAATAGGACGGTTTTTAGTTGTTTCCTGAATGTCAAGGGATCTCCGTTGCTTCTGATATGACTTGGTAGAGAGTTCCAGAGGGATGCTGCGTACAGTTCGAAGGCTCTGTTGCTGATTAAGATAATCAGTTAAACCTGAAACTGAATAATATCACTTCTTTCCCCTTAACTGGAGACTAGAGTTGAAGAGCTGAAGGTTAGAAGAAGCCACTTCTGCGAAAAGAGTGAATCTTTCACCAACTGGAAGTTCATCAAAGTAAGGTACTGGGCTATTGACCATGTTCTCTAGGAGTCCGTCAAAATGCTGCCCATGATTTTAGCTGAGACATAGACTGGGATTTCTGGACCTTCTCTTGCCAATGTTAGGCAGGTTCCTTGGACTAGGCAGAGCAGGAAGCATGAAAATACCCACACCTCTGAGTGCAATAGGATCTTTGCTGCCCCCTGCTTCAGAAGAATGCCTGGAGAGAGTTTTAAGTTTGTCAAAGTGATGTTTGATGATGGTAGCAGCTTCCTGCACCTTGTTTCTGAAGATACTGTCTCTATAGCACAGCACATCTGTAAGTTGCTCCGGGAAATTGGCCTACAAGTCTGAAACCTGGCACAATGAGAATCTCTGGACACCAATACTCAGAGGCAGCTCTTGATGCTGTTTCAAAAATATCATGGGCCACATGGACAATGTATTTTCTGTACTCCTTGCCTTGATTCACAAGAGAATGATACAGTTTGGCGTTCTCTGGCGTGAGATAGTCAGACACATCATCGAGGCTGCACATAACCTTCTATAAGTGCATACCCATGAGGAGCTGATAGGATGCCAGCGTGGCGTTTTGTAAAACCTTATCTCCCAAAACAATCCAATGAGCAAGGTCTCTCTCCCTGGAGCACAGAGGAGTGTGACTTGGAGCTTTTGGCTCTTTTGAGAGCGGATTCGACGATCATAGAGTGGCAGTTGGAGCTTCTTGAATCCGGGAACCTTTTGGATTGTACAGAGCCAACCTTCTTACTGACTGAAGGCACAGAGAGGGGGGGTTTCCCACAGTCTCATCTATAACCTCTGAAGGATGCAGTGAACAAGCACAGTCACTGCCTCCTTAGCGGCAATGGAATATTGGCGGATATCCAACTCTGGCTCTGACTGAAATGGCATAATCCTAGACAAAGGAGTGGAGGAGTAGCCTAATGGTTAGAGCACTGGCTTGAGAATCAAGAGACCAGGGTTTGATTCCCACTAGCATGCCTTGTGGCCTATGGCAAGTCACTTAACCCTCCATTGCCTCAGAAAAATCCAAGTTTTAAATGTCCCTGTTTAATGTATATTACGAAGTTTAAGTTACAATATAAACCGCTTTGACTGAAATGATAAAGTAGTATAAAAAAACTGTTAAATAAATAGCTCTCACAAAACTTGGAAAACATGACTCCTTAAGAGGGGATGTATGCCTCTCATGAGGTGGGAAGGGATCAGAAGCCATATCCAGAGACCCCCCTCCATTGAGAAATATTCAGTCATAGATTCCCATGAGTGGTCTGATTTAGACTCTGAACAGTGCTCTAATGATATCCAAGTCTCTCTTCAATGGCCTTCCATCTTCTAGGGGAGGCAGATCTCATTCTGGAGCATTCATGCACCAATGATTTCCAATGTCTTGGGCAGCAATTACCCCCAATGCATTGGAGAGCAATATTGGCCGTCAAGTACCAGCATCAAGGTCCTGCAATACCTCGATGATTATATGCCTCTATCCCAGGTAGATGTTGAGTCTCCAGGATAGGATTGATTTCTCGATGACCCATGGCCGATGCCACTGGAGCTATAAGCCCACATGTGGTGAAGAGCATTGATATTCTTTCCATGAGATGCTTCATCAGCCACTTCTTAAGAACTTCTTAAGATAAGGGGTCTAATAGCAGATTCGGCCAATGTTCATTGAATCTGAAAGCGAGTATCAGCAAGCTTCGTCTGTCTCATGAAGGTTGGTGCAGCCTCTCTGTCATCTAAGAAGCTGAGCAGTCCTCACATCGAGGCTGCTTCGACAGTCGAGACTGTGAACCCTCCATGCTCTTGGCATCGTACCTTGATGAACCTTGGCATAAACCTCGGCACAGATGCAGTATAGCCTTCACCTGATGCTCGATGACCTTAGTCCTTGAAGCAGGATGAATCCTTCCTCTTCTTCAGGACAGCCTCAGTGAGTGATCAATGCTGGGATAAGCTAATGGAGCTTAGCTTCTATTGAGCTTGAGGACTCCTTGATGCCAATGCTCTGTCAGTGCCCAATGCAGCTCCTGAGGCCATGGAGATCAATCCAAAGTCGATGGACCAAACTTCTCAGCACCAAAAATAAATTTGTGCTGCTTTTCTCAACCCCAAAGCCCACTTTTTGTCATCTGCGAACACAAAATACAAGCAGGTGGCTTATGGTTAGGCCCCAGATACTGCAGACACCATTTATCGGTATCCTTAATGGACATGGTCCTATCACACTGAGTGCACTTAAACCCAATGGCAGGTTTCTGAGACATTTCATCTGGAAACATAGCTGCTGCAAAGTTAAATGTATAAAAAAAAATTACACTGAGGTCAGATTGTCCGAGACCTAAATATGGTCTATAGCTGTGACATGAGAAAATAAAGGAAACCTAAAGACATCTGAAAAACCTAGCTAAAAAGAGGCTAAGAGGAAACCCTATTAGTGACATGGGATGGTAAGGCTCAGAAAAGGATGACTGAAACTTACAGAAAAAACTCAAAAATTGCTACAGATGCAGAACAGTAATGAAATATGTCCGTGAGGTTCCACGGCAAAATAAGTAAGCAGGCGGGAAGGCGCACACATGCATGGTAGAACCCTTCAAAACGTTTCTAGAAAGAGCTGAGAAAGATTCCCGTGCGAAGACTCCATCGGTGGCATCACCCATATGTGAGCACTTATCCTGCTAGCTTAGAGAAAGGGAGGGGGGGGGGGGCTCTGGTGCTATGCAGGAGATGGCTGGGTCCGTAAAGATGGGTCTCAGAAACTGGCAAAAATAAAACTAACCCAGTTTCAGAGAAGGTAAGCCAGGTTGGATCGTGGCAAGCAGGCTGCAAAGAGTAGTGTTTGGCTTAATTTAATACATATGGACGATGAAATGGGTTGTCGACGCTGGTATCAGCATGGGCCAAGGACTAGCATGGAACTGAAGGCAAACACAAATACCTACTCATAAAGTGAGGCAAGTTATTTTAAAGATGGTTGTTAACGTTCTCAAGGTTGGCATTAAGTTAGGATCCAAAAAGGATCCAATGTTATCATGGTTACCAAAAAAAGCTAAATGTTATGAACAATAAAGCTGTGGCTAGTTCTTCCCACAAATTATGGTAATGTTGTCTCATCATTGATCAGAGCATAGCCAAGAATGCAAGCGATGGGAGGAGTAAAGTGTCAATAGACAGCAATGGGGTGGGAGAAGGAGATTCGGGATTTCAAGTGACCCAGAGATGCAGCATGTTAGGCAGACTAATGTTTCATCTTTTTAACAGTCATACTTTACGGCTGTAATTGTCTCCCTTCTTTGTTAGTTCAGTGGACAATAAATGTTTTTTCAACAATGCAAATTGCGATTTTGAATTGATCAATATAATTCATTAGTCAGTTTCATGGGTCAAAGCTTACAAATATTACAAAGATTAAAGCGAACGGTATAACACAAATGAAAAATAGGGTGATATTTTCCATACAATGTACACTCACAAATGAGGGCTAAAGAAGAGAGAGGATGTTTTAAATGAGGTCAACGAATGAAGCGCAAATCCAGTATAGATTAGGCCTGAGAGTTATTAAGAAAAAGAGCTCAAAATGAGAATGGGGATTGAGGGAGGGAAGAGAAAGAGGAAAAGCTGAAGTAGGAGGGAATACCTCCAAATACAGCTTGCATTGTCAACATGGGAGGGGGGGGGGGGGCAAGGGAGTGGCAACAGTGGCATAACTTATAATGTTTAAGCCAGAAACAAAATCTGGAACAGAACGGGAGAATTGTGGTAGCATTCTCATTTTCATTTCAGAATCAAGGCTAGTCAGCGTTTTAAAAATAGAAAGGAAATGTTCAATTACTTCCTCAGAGCTCTGTGTTTTGATGGACACTGACACTAAAATCAAATGCAGATTGGCTATCTTGGGTTGGGGTTGTATATACAGTCTGGGAAGGCTAGAGTTTAAGGTTTACAAACTCAGTCACTACTCGAAGGAAATGACATCCTGAATGGAGCCCAGGACATGCTCTCTTGACCTGGCCACACAGTTAACTGACATTTCCCAACAATTATCTGACCCAGGGCCAGATGCATGATGCAATTTTCCCACAGATGGGCTTTGTTGATGTAAGCCCTACTGACTGGTAGCAATGAAAAGGTCAATTTATTAATGCCAGAACATGGGCTGTACCTCCATGCCAGACTCCCAGATAAACTTAGGCTATTGTCTACTAAAAGGTGGAAGGCAGGGAAATGAAAGCTGACCTTCATGGGCAACTATTTTTCAACAGATGGCAGTGTATACCAATACTTCTACAGCCAAAAAAAATCACAGCTAATACACTTAAAAATAAAATGATCTAATTTGCTTTTTCATTGTAATACACTTATTGTAGTACATTAATAAAAAAAAACAAGCAGAAAAAGCAAATGCTACTCATGAATATGAGCACAAAAGGAGCTCATGGGACAGCATGCAGTGGATGTGCGTGACAATACATACAAATTTCAAATGAGTGTGCCCTGAACATGCTGTACAATACAAGGAATCAGCTGCCATGGTTCGATTGTAGCAACATACGACTCCGAGAGACCCTTTCCAGCAGCACAGCCCTAACTTTACCAGTCATACTGTTTGTGGCGGCAGTGGTAGGAAGTCATTATCTTCTTGCAAATATCTTGATAGTTTTATACAAACTCTAAAATGTTTTGTCTAATTTTTGCATTGAAAATGGCACTTCAAAGGTAATGTGCAATGGCGCTCCATTCCATAGTGGCCTGATGCACTATACCACACTACTACTAAATCATTTCTGCAGTCCTACTAGTTGCATGAGTATTTGTGCTGCACAAGAGATTGCAATAATTAAAAAAAAAATAGCACCGAAAGCAAAGAAGAGCACTGTGCTAGTGGGTACACTTTATTCTTATAAATGAGAGCAGCAGAGAATTGTATGATCCATGCCCAGAATCACTTCAAAGTGAGAGTCTTGCACATTCCAGTAAAACCTATTTTAAAGGCAATGGCTCTATAAATCATTGCAAGTCAAATTCATGTGAAAACCTACCGCCCAGGAGAATCCAGCTTACAAGCACTGGCATTTTCAAACAACTGAGCCCTGGCTGCAACCCTAAAAATGAAGCAGAGGAGACTTTGACCCTGTTTTGTAGCTAGCACTTTTATTACACTTGAAAGATCAAATTGTGAATGGCAAAGAATGTGAAAGGAACAGAACAAGCTAGAATACATTTCTAAACACTTAGCAAGAAGTGCAAAATGCTGTGATCTCATGTAATATGAGAACACAGTCGTTTCCTGCGTACTGCTTGCAACTGCTCTTAAGTTTTTTGTTTAATGATTGCTTGGTTTGAAATATTTACGTGCAATGGGATGAATGCATTTTCAGCACAATTACAATTCTCAAATTCAATGAATTTGGTGTTGGTGGTATTTACACCAAAGGGGGGTTGTTTCCATGAAGGAGGTAGGAATTTCTGGGTCAATATTTAGCCACAGCGACTGGTGTTTTTTAAACTCTGGCCCCTGTGGTTAAATAAAACGTACATATTCAGCACCAGTATTCGCATAGTGGCTGGTGTCGAATATTCATAGTGCCGATTTTCAGTGCCTCCATATACAGAGCTAGACAGATAGCAGTTTAGGCTGAAAATCTGAATTTGTGTCTGTGCCCAGCTTAGTGCAGCATTCTCCGGATAGTGCAGAGATGGTCAGAGAGAATATATTCTGCATATTTCCACTGAATATTCCTTTCAGTGGTACTTATCTGCTTAGCGGGTGCTGCTAAATGGCTAAGTGCCATTGAATATTGACCCCTTAGATTGTAAAAATATTCATTGGGTACCTATGGTTTTCCAAGTGTGTTTTAGTTGCACATTCAAAAATAATTAGATAATTAACAGAGCAGCTACCCTATAAGTCCATTTAACTATGCAAGACAGGGGCAACAAACAAGCTTAAAACATTTGTGAGGAGCTTTTAAGAGTTTAACCTCCCTTATCACGTCAATGCAGATGAGTGAGATATTCCTGCCCTTCACTAGTGTCAATGTCACAGCTTATATACAGTTGGGATCAACATTATTGCCACCCTTGCATTTTAGGTATGTTGTGTATAATATATTGAGAAATAATTGGAAATATTCCAACCGTATGTCATCATAATATTGTAATAGTCTGTTTAAAAGTATACAACAAAAAAATATGTCTGTGCAACTCAGACATAGTAATTTCTGAGAGAAAACAAAATATGACCTGGACAGGATTAATTGCACCTGAGTAAATACAACAAAAAAACCCCATGTCTGTACATCTTAGATGTAGCAATTTCTGAGAAAAATACAAAATATGACCTGGACAGGATTAATGGCACCCTTCACTACTATTTGGTTGCACAACCCTTGGCAGTGATGACAACCTCCAAACGTTTCTTGTAGCCAACTATGTTTCGTACATCTGTCTGCTGGTAGTTTCTCCCACTCTTCAATTGAGATTTGTTCCAGCTCATGAATGTTTCCAGGATTCCTTTAACCAGTGGCAGATTTCAGCTCTTTCCAAAGGTTCTCGATTAGATTGAGATCAGGACTCACTGCTGGCCAGTTTAAAACAGTCCATTTGTTCCTTTTTAACCATTCTTTTGTACTTTTGGATGTATGTTTTGGGTCACTGCCCTGACGGAGAACCCATGACCTTCAACCCAGGCCTAGCTTTGACACAAGGTAACTATTTCACTCCAAAATACCTTGGTACATATTCCACTGAATTCATGATTCCTTAAATACATTCCAGGCCTCTAGTTCCTGAGGCAGCAAAACAGCTCCACAACATTATGGAACCTCGACCATATTTAACTATAGAAAGGGAGTTCTTTTTCCTTATATGCTTCATTTCTTCGCCTGTAAATATATCACTGGTCTGCACTGCCAAAAAGCTTGTTTGTTTTCATCTGTTCACAGAACATTTTCTCAGAAGGATTGTGGCTTCTCAAGGTGGGTTTGGGCAAAGATCAGGCATGCCTTTTTATGTCTGTCTTTGAACAGTGAGGTCCTCCTTGGTCTTTGCCCATGTAGTCCTTCTTTATTTAGAGTGTAGCGTATGGTGTGGGTTGAAACCACCACTGTTCCAAGACAGACTTACTTAAGCTCCTTGGATGTTGTATGTGGTGTTTTTCCAACAGTTTGCACTAACCTTTGAAGACTTCTTGGATTAATTTTCCTCTTCCCACAGTGTCCTGGGAAGGTTCTTGACAGTTCCATGAGCAGAAAATATCTTAATAACATTGCGAACTGTACTCACAGGAACCTCAAAGTCTTTGGAGATGGCTTTGCACCCCTTTGATGTTTGGTGATAATCATTTATCTGACGGTCTCAGGGAGCACCCTTGTCTTCACTATTGTGAAAATGGAACAGGGAGCAGATGTGACCACTGTAAACATTAGAGCCGTCATTTCTTGGTTGAATCAAGTTATGTGAGTACTGCAGTGGGAATGTGGTTCTTCTGTTCAAACTGATTTGAATTGTTCATAAGGGTTCCAATAATCATGTCCTAACTCAAAAAGCCCTAATAATGTCACCACTATAATAATTCTCACAAAGAGGTGCACATTCACTAATCTCCTGTACTACAAATATAAACTCCAAAATTATAACGAACGGTAATATCACTCTTTTTTTGTCGGATCACCTATCGAGAGAGTGAAAAATCATTCTCTTGAGGTAGGCCCTCCATTTTAATCAATTTTAAAAAAATAGCCAACCGGCCTAAGTGCGTGAGGCTACACGCTCCCTAGAGCAAACCCCCGCAATGTTAAGATATATCACTAATCAAATCTAATGTTGCACGTTTGTTATGATACATTTTTCTGCTATAGTTCTTTCAAAAAGAATCTTATAGCCCAAAGTCTTGATGCCCCACCACTAAATTACTCATCTTATGCCTTTTAAGGCATGTGGCTGTTATCAAATTGTCCACTGGATACTACGATCCTTCCTTCTCTTGGGTACTGTGACGAATGCTTGTGTCGCAGTACCCAACAGAAGGAAGGACTGTAGTATCCAGCGGACGATTTGCTTACAGTCACATGCCTTAATCAGCATCAGATGAGTAATTTAGTGGCGGGGTATCAAGAATTTGGGCTATAAGATTCTTTTTGAAAGAACTGAATGTGCACCTCCTTGTGAGAATAATCATGTCCTGGCAATGTCCCAGTTTTTTACACTATTTCTTTTTTTAATTGGTCTTATTTTATTTGATTCTTTTGTGTGTCAAATTTGTGTGCATATATATTCCAAAGCCATTTCACTGGCCATTTTTTTTTAGGAGATATTGGACATTAAGTGGTTGATCTTTATTTATTTATTTAACATTTCTTATATACCGCCTTTCATGATATCAAGGCGGTTTACATTGAACAAACTGAAATTACATTGAACAGGGCATTATAACTTGGAGATAACTATTTTACAGGGAACACGCAAGGGTACCAATAATGTTGGTCACAACTGTAAGTAGAAGCAAACCTTTCTAAACCCTCCTTTCAAGGCTTTTTTTTTAGTGCCATCAAGTCAGTGCTGACTGCCGGTGACCAAGCTGCCTCTGGGTTTTCTTGGCAAGGTATGACCAGAAGTAGATTGCCAGGCTTTTTCTTCTGAGGCAGTGGAGGGTAAAGTGACTTGCCCAAGGTCACAAGTAGTACCAGTGGGAACTGAACCCTTGATCTTCTGGGTACTAGGCAGTTGCTCTAACACTAGGCTACTCCTCTACTTCAAGACTTACAGTGTTTGTTTTTTTTCATATCACTTTTATCATTGATTCATACTATGTTTTTTGTTAAGTTACAGGTATATTATTTGATTTTGTTTGTTAAGAGGGCTTCTATTATGATCTACCTCTAAACGGAGGAAAACTATTATTTTCATTCAGATACTAATGGAATAAGCTAACTTACAATTTGCTGGTGTAATGAACATCGTCCTTAGCTTCTTCTGTACTGACCTGATAAATGAAGCATAGCTTCTAAAAGCTAGTCACAAATGCATTACATTAGACTGGCAAAAATGTAGCATCCAGGATGTTTTTGCTGACCTTAATTTCTAGATAAGTTAAAGAATATCAAATTAATTAGTTTAGAGTGTGCAAACCTCGTTGTTTTTCAGATTCTCATTTCCTTTGATCACATCTCTATACATCTTTATATGGCTAAAACTATCCATATGCATATGCCTCATTACAATTTGAGAATTCAATCAACCTGATGTCAAATTGCTCACAGCACATGGTCTTTTACCTTTGCTAAGAGAGGGACGGATTTTCAGAAAAGCATTTTTTTTAAACATGCCACTGAACACTAGTTTGCCTACATAAACATTTTTGAAAATCAGCTTTCCAAAATGTTTTGATTTTTCTCTGTCTTTTTTATGAAGAAAAAAGGGGGAAGCCATGTTGTAATGGCTTCAAAATGTATAGAGATTCTAAATCTGTTGTTCCTGATATTCAAAGGCATTTACACGGTTTCTCGCCACTGCATGCCCTGATACTATCCGGTTAGCTTCAGGGGCAGCACCCGGCTATAACTGTGCAGCGGCGATAGTGAGTCAATGCCTAGTTATGTCTATGCTGTGAAAGTCAGCCGCAGCAAATGCTTGCCTAATCTTCGCTGCGGAAGCTAACTGGGCAGTCGCTGAATATTTCTGCTGCCCGGTTAGCTTGCTGTGAATCTAGGCAAGCCAGAAATTCAGCGCCAAGACCAGATATGACCCTGGTATTGAATCTCATTATCCCTGTTTAAACTTGGCCGGCGCTGAATATCAAGCCCTTTATTTTTCACCTGCCTTTTTACACAGGTGCTTAAGATGACCTCTAGCCTTGTGCTAGGAGGAATTACAATAACACATCCTCGTTTAATAGGAATGGCTTACATGGATCCAGGTCTCTGATAGCCATTACTAGCCAATGTGTCTAATCTTTGCCTTCTGGACATTTTTGGAGGCAGATCAGGATTATCTGGAACTTTCGGAGAGTCTTTAAGGTCTATGGAAGTTAAGCTGTGAACCGAACCGCTGCAGCTTTTGTTATCTGAGGATAAAAACAGAACCTGTATGAGTGAACATGGGACACAGAAGTAATGCGTGCAAGTATACATCATAGACTCAAACATAAATATTGGTGTCTATTTGTGTAAAGTATATACATATGTATCGGTATATATGCATATGAAAACAAATTAGAGAAAGGAACATCTCAACAGTATTCCATTAAATAATAATTAAAGCCAAAATGCTTGATGTAGACTGTAGTTCTCAGTCAGGTACAAAACTAAAGATTTAGTGGCATACCCAAAACCTGTGGTACTGGCTTTCCTAACTGGGAATGGCCATTGGCACAGCAAACATTTTTTGATAAATTCTGCCACGGAGTGCACTTACAACTGTAAGAAAAGTTTAACCCTGTCTTAAGTCTGCTATCTTAACGTCAGAATTGCTAATGCCATATACCACTAAAACTACCTCTATTGTTAATTGCCTGTGGATTCCAACAAAGCCGCCTCATCATTTTAGCCAGTGTATTTGTCATGCTGACTTCATTTTCCATTAATTCATTCTCAACTTTTATTTTTATTTTGCTTATTAAATTACAGTCTGCATTTGATTTTTGCTAACATACCTCCAGAAAATGTAGGATTGCCTTGTTTTGTGTAGTGGCCATATCAATTGGAAGAAAACTGGAATCTCTGCAGTATGCCATACCTTTTGTTGGCCCAACAAAAAATTATTCAATGATATGTAAGCAAATAAGTCTTCAAGACCACACAAACGTGTAGTTACTCAGCTGTAACAGGTGTTCTCCATGGACAGCAGAAATCAGTCCTCACTTATGGGAGACGTCGGCACCGATGGAGCCCACGCAGATCCAATCCCCAGCTTTCAAAGAAAGCCTTTGGGAGCTACACCGCACATGTGCGGTCACCTTCCCGCACAAAGGTGCCATCTTACCTCAGTATGATGACAAAGATCAATCAAGCATAAAAAGAAAAAACAACTCCACAGGAAGGAGAGAGGGTTGTGAGGACTGATTCCTGCTGTCGCTGCAGAACACCTGTTACAGGTGAGTAACTACGCTTTCTCTGGAAACAAATAAAGTCATTCTACTACTACTACTACTATTGAGCATTTATATAGCGTTACCAGTCACATGCAGCGCTGTACAGACATGTAAGAGACAGTCCCTGCTCGTCAGAGCTTACAATCTAATCAAGTCAAACACAAAGCTAACAATCAAGTCAAAAACACGGTACATACAATCTAGTCACGACACAGAAGTCAAGATCTGAAAGCAACAGAGAAGAGGTGAGATTTCAACCTGGATTTAAAGAGGGCCAGAGAGGGTGCCTAGCGTATAGACATCGGTAGCATGTTCCAAGCATAAGGTGCAGCAAGGTGAAAGGAGCAAAGTCTGGAGTTAGCAGTAGGAGTGAAGGGCACAGACAGAAGTAGTTTGTTAGAAGAGCGGAGTTCCTGAGAGGAGTTGTAAGGAGAGAGAAGAGATGAAAGGTACTGAGGAGCCGCAGAGTGAATGCACTTAAAGGTCAGGAGGAGAAGTTTGAACTGGATGAAAAAGCGGACAGGGAGCCAGTGAAGTGACTTGAGAAGAGGAATAATGTGGGTATAGCAAGGCTGACCGGAAGATTAGTCGTGTAGCAGAATGCTGAATAGATTGAAGGGGAAAGAGATTACTCAGAGAGAGACCAGCAAGGAGCAGGTTGCAGTAGTCAAGACGAGAGGTGACTAAGGAGTGGATAAGGGTTTTAGTAGTATGCTCAGAAAGGAAGGGGCGGATCTTGCCGATATTGTAGAGAAAGAAACGTCAGGACTTAGCTACGAGCTGGATATGTGTAGAGAAAGAGAGAGAAGAGTAAAAGAAAACCCCCAGATTGTGGGCCCAGGAAACAGGAAGAATTACCGAGTTTTCCACAGAGACTGAGAAAGGAGGAAGAGGAGGGGAGGTTTTGGAGGGAAAGATAAGGAGTTCAGTCTTGGACATGTTCAGCTTCAGGCGGCAGTGAGACATCCAGGCAGCAATGTCGGAAAGGCAGGCAGAGATCCTGTCTGGATAACTGGAGAGAATTCAGGCGTAGAGAGGTAGATTTGGGAGTCATCGGCATAGAGATGGTACTGAAAGCCATGGGAGGAGATAAGCGCACCAAGGGACTGGGTATAGAGAGAGAAAAGGAGCGGATCCAAGATGGATCCTCACATATGGGACACCCAAGCTACAGGCTACTGAAAAAACCCGTAAAAGCCATGGGCGACCCAAAAAGCAGACCATAAAGGGCAGCAGGGGGTTCTGATTGTCTGGAAATCTGACACTGCAGCAGCAGCATCGAAGATACAACTCCCACTCTGATAGCCTGGACATCACAGGTTGGAGGGAGGAGTTGCACTATTTCTCAAAGAGGTGACTGAGTACAGCCTGGCCGAAGGCACTATCCATCCCTCCAGGAGGTCTCTTCCAAACAGTAGTGTGCAGCGAAAGTGTGCAGAGAGGGCCAGGTGGCAGCCCAGCAGATGTCCAGTAAGGACACTGAGCGCAGGCTTGCTACTGAGGTTTGCCATGGCATGCACATTGTGAGCCATCACATGATGCTCCAGAGAGAGTCCCGTCTGTTGACAGGCGAAGGAAATACAGTCATCCACCCAGCATGAGAGGGTGCACTTGGAGACTGCGAGCCCCAGTTGACTGGGGTCAAAAGACAGAGCTGCGCTGAGTGGCGATGGGGCTGCATCCTCTGGATGTAAAAAGGACAATACACGCTTGCAGTCCAATCTGTGTAGGGAGGCCTCCGCAATGGAAGAGGAAAGCCTAGGAAAGAAGGTGGACAATACCTCCTCTTGATTCAAAAGGAAGGCAGAGACAACCTTTGGCAAAAACGTAGGGTGCATCCAAAGGACGACCCTGTTCCTGTGGCACCTGGTATAGGGTGCATGTGCTACCAGTGCCTACAGCTTGCTCACATGTCTGGCCAAGGTGAGTGCCACCAGGAACAGAACCTTCCAAGAAAGGTACTTGAAATGGCAGGTAGCCAGTGGTTTGAAGGGTGGAGCCATGAAGTTCCCCAGCACCATATTGAGGTCCCACACCACTGGTGGTGGATGGATCAGGGGCCAGGAAAGGATGAGGCCTCGCATAAACCGGCCCACCATAGGGTGCACCGACACGGCCTGACCATCCACAGCATGGTGGTGAGCTGAGATGGCACAAAGGTGCACGCTGACTGTGTTGGACTTTAGGCTAGCCCCTGAAAGGCACAATAAGTATTGTAAGATAGCTGGCAATGTGCAGGAGAAAAGGTTACGACCTTCCTCCGCAAACCAGTGAGAAAACCTGTGCCACTTGAAGGCATAAGTCCTTTGCATAGAGTCTACACGAGGCAAGCAGAACATCTTCAACTAACCTGGAGAAGCGGTGATGCGCTATAAGTAGCCTCTCAGCATCCAAGCTGTTAGGGCAAAGGACTGAAGGTTGGGGTACAGTTGCATCCCGTCCTCCTGTGATGGCAGGTCCAGGGTGCTCCCCAGTGGCAATGGGTCCCGCAGGGACAGTTGCAGAAGCAGGGGGAACCAGGGCTGCCTGGGCCACCTGGGTGCAATGATGATGACTGAGGCTGTCTCCGCTTAGATCTTGAGGAAGGCCCATGGCACCAGAGGTGTGGGAGGAAATGCATACAGGAAACCCTGGTACCAGGGAACGAGGAAGGCATCCACTGTCTCCCATCCCTGTGCCGGCCTCCAAGAGCAGAAGTGTGGCAGCTGTGTGTTCTCCAGACTAGCAAAAATGTCGATCTGCAGTGTCCCCCAGCAACGGAAGACCTCCTGCATCATGGCTGGGTTCAGCCTCCACTCAGGCAGTCAGTCAGAATGTTGTTCTGGCCCAGCAAGTACACCGCTTTAAGGGAGATGTTTTTCCCTGTCACAAAGTTCCAGAGGCGCATTGCCTCCCAGCAGAGGTGGTACAAGCCCATACCTCCCTGCTTATTGATGCAGTATATTGCCACTTGGTTGTCCATCTGGACCTGAACCACCTGTCCTTCCAGATGATCCTGGAAGACCTGTAGGGCATGATAGACAGCTCTGAGCTTCAGCAGGTTGATCTGCGAGGTACTCTTCTCTGGCGACCCCTTGCGACTGCAGGTGACAGCAGTGGGCCCCCCAGCCCAACTAGGATATGTCCGTTATAAGGATGCATTGTATCATTGGAGCCTGGAAGGGCAGGCCATCTCTCAGGTTGAGGGGGTCCTGCTATCAGGCCAGAGATGTCACTAAAGTCAGTGTGACTTGTATGCAGTCCTCCAAAAGGCTTGAAGCTTATGCCCACTGGGTGCTGAGTGTCCACTGAGCTTGTCGCATGTGGAGGCGGGCAAAGGGGGTTACATGGACAGTGGATGTCATGTGCCCCCAGAGGTGAAGCATCTGCCTGGCTGTCACCACTGAGCCGACCTGAACAGCTTGTGCTATGGCAGAGAGGCACTGCACCTGATCCTGTGGCAGAAAGGCTCTCACCTGAGTGGAATCCAGTAGGGCACCAATGAACTCCAGACGCTGAGTGGGCAATAGGTGAGACTTTGTGAAGTTTACCACAAAGCCCAGATGTTGGAGCAGCCCTAAAGTGCACTGTACTGCATTGTGCACCTCCTCTAGTGAGCTGGCCCATATGAACCAGTCATCCAGGTAGGGGAAGGCAAAAAAACCCAGTAGTTGGAGGCAAGCTGCCATGACTACCAAGCATTTTGTAAAACACCCGGGAAGCCGAGGCTAGGCCAAAAGGGAGTATCCTGTACTGATAGTGTTGTCCACCGCCGACGAATTGGAGGTACTGAAGGTGCCTTGGATGGATCAGGATGTGGGTATAGCCATCTTTGAGATGCAAGGAGCATAGCCAATCTCCCTGCAGGAGGTAAGGCATCAAGGTTCCAAGTGACGCCATTTTGAACTTTTCCTTAACCAGGAAACGGTTGAGGTCTCGCAGATCCAGGATGGGTCAGAAGCCCCCTATCTTCTTGGAAACCAAGAAGTAGTGAGAGTAGAATCCCTGGACCTGAATAGGCTTGGGGACAGGCTCTACCAATTGATCCTCGAGCAAGTACTCACGTTCCCTTTGCAGAAGCTCCCTGTGCAAGGGGTCCATGGGCAATTTCTCTGGGGAAAAAGGGGGGGAGACAACTGGGCAAAGTGGAGGAGATAGCTTTCCCCGACCACTTGTAGCACCTACAGTGGTGTGCAAAAGTCTGGAATCACTTGTGAGTTTTGGGTTTTTCGTATTTTCTAACTTTTTTTTTTTTTAATTTTGCGTTAGCCCAGCATATTCATCTTTCTACCACGTTAAAAGGGATACATTTGGCTATTAGAGTTGACTTTTTTGCATTCCTTGCTTGCAATTTAAATACTTTACAAACACTGGGAGATAGCTACTGCAATTTTTGTGGATCCTGCGTCAAAACTGGATTGAGATTATCCAATATGCACACGCTATTTCTGACCAATCAGGAGGCTAGTTTCATTAACCAATCACAATGCAGATATCTAGCCAACAGTGCAGCTATAAAAACACGTGGAATTTTTGAATTACATACGCTTTCTGGATCGACCATGAAGATGACTCGGACCCTGACGTTGGAGGAGCGTGTTTGTGTGTCCAATATGAGCAAGGAAGGATTTTCAAGCCGTCAGATAGCTAGGAAAGTTGGCTGCAGTCAGAGCACTGCTGTTAAGATTTTACAGAAGAAGAAAAAAGAAACAGGTTTAGTGGTGGACAAGCCTCGTTCAAGTCGTCCACATGCATCAACATCATGCCAGGACCACGCACGACGACGCATTTCACTGACTAATTGCAAGTTGACCTCGACTCAGCTACTTCGAGAGTGGTCAGAAAAGAGTGAGGTCAGTGTCAGCTCATCAACAGTTCATCGCCAATGCCTGCAGTTTGGTCTCTGGGGCTGTAAAGCACGGAATAAGCCACTGATGACTGACATACAAAGGCACAACCGGATCATGTGGGCGAGAAAGCACTCAACCCAATCAACTGAAATGTGGGAAAAGGTGCTATTCAGCGATGAAAGCACCTTCTGCCTGTTTGGTAACCAGGCCCACACCTATGTGAGGAGATTTCCTGGAGAGGAATTCAAGCCTGAGTGTCTCAACCTCACTCTGAAGCATCCTTTGAAGGTCATGGTCTGGGGCTGCATGGCTGCCAGTGGCATTGGATGTCTTCACATCGTCAATGGAATGGTCAACGGGGCCAAGTACATCACCATACTGGAAAAGTGCATGATGCCATCAGCGCACCAGCTGTTTCCTGGCCAGTTCCTGTTCCAAGATGACAATGCATCCTGCCATCGCTCCAGACAGGTGATCAGCTGGAAGCAGCGCAACAACATCAAGTCAATGGACTGACCTGCCCAGTCTCCAGATCTGAATCCAGTCAAGAACCTGTGGCACAAGGTGGCCTTGGAAATATCCAAGAGGCATCCAACATCAAAGCATGAGCTGATTGAGTCACTCATTGCAGCTTGGAACCGTGTTGTCACCAACAATCACCTTGTCAGACTGGTTCATTCAATGCCGACAAGGTGCAGTTCAGGTGATCAAGAACAAAGGGTGGCCCATCAAATACTGAGCTATCACTGACACATAAAAATGGCTTTTTTCAAGGCCACATACATTAATTTGAAGGAAATCTGGTGTGCGTCCATAATAATTTAAAGCATACTTACAATAATATATCGTTGGCCAACGATGTACATGATAGATTTTTTGTGAAAATCGCATAAACAGGACAACTATGTGGAACAAACTCAGAAAATAAGGGCCAAACCAATACTAAAAGTTGGCCCTAATAGCCAAATCTATCACTTATCATGAGATACACAGAAAAAGCCACTGGGAGGAAAAAGACATTAAGATAGAAGGTCACAAATTTGAAAAAATGTCAAATTTACAAGTGATTACAGACTTTTGCACACCACTGCAGGCATTCATAGTGATGGTTGGCCACTGATGTGAGAAGTGGATCAGCCATCCTCCTGTGAACATTGGGCCTTATACCTCCTGGGACGCTGTTTGGGGTTTGGGGGCCTTTGGCTTATGGGGGCCATGTCCCTGGCCCTTGGCCTGCTGCCCTTGAGGGGGAAAGTGATAGGCCTGAAACTTGGGGAAGTTCCAGTAAGCCCTCTTGGTCTTCAGGTGTAAGGTCTTTTTCCCCCAAAGTCTTCCTGCAGGAAAGTTGAGACACTTTCTTGGACAACCTGGTTCTGGTTATGAATTCCTTCTCCAACTCGTCTGCCTTCTCCGTCATGGGCTTGCCGAAGAGATTCTCCCCCCAGCAAGGAACATCAGCTATCTTGTCCTGAACCCACTGCTCCAATGCCCACCACAGCTACCCGAGCCACTGACTCAAAGCCGTTGAAGGTCACCCGAGGTTGAAACTTGGAGGACTCCTTGACCAATGACATCAGGGTCCTGAAGCACTCAAGGGGTTCGCCTGATAAACCAGCCAAGAACCCGGCAAGTTCCTTCGCCAGGTCTCGCAGGTACATGCTGTGTACAGCTGGTATGCCTGGATCTGGGCTGTGAACATGGAGCCTTGGAAACACTTCCTGCCAAAAGCATCCACGGTGCGTGCCTCCCTGCTGGGGGCACTAAGCAGTGCACCTTTTGACTTTTAATGTGAAGCATAGCTGACTCCACCACCATGGAGTTGTGTGGCAGTTGTGTTTCCTGGAAGCCGGGGCACCAGCAAACCTGATAGTGTGAATCGAGTCAACAGTTCACAATTGGCACCATCACCGGGGTCTCCCACATCCTGAACAACAACCATTTGAGGATGGGGGGCATGGATATTATCAGAGACTCTTGAGGAAGAGCCTCATACTGGAGGATCTCAAGATCCTCGGTATGCGGCTTGTCCTCAGGCAGCACCATGAGGACAAGTGCCTGGGACATCTCCCGCACAAACTCCAGGAATGCAAGATCTCTGGAGGTGACCGCTACCAATGGTGTGGTAGGGAACGGTTGGAGGGGATGTCCCTGTGGATGATGGTGTTGGGAGACTTTTAGTCTGTCTCTCATGCTGACTCAGAGCTGGAGGAGTCGGCAAGTGTCCTGTGGTTGTCGGACCGGCTTGGCATTGACAGTACCCAGCGTTGGAGCTCTGGCTCGGCTGTGCCTGATGCTGCATCAGGCTTTGAGTCGGTCGCCAATGGGGTTGACACCAACAGAGCCAGCCTCTTGAGGATGGGAGGAGCACCCTCTGGGAAGTTCCTGGCCGAGGACAGCCCCACAGCAGGCGCCGATGACCCGGAGTGGCTGGGAGTCGGACCTCACTGTGCCTCAATGAATGCCATGAAGCTGCGCTCAAGGACCATCATCCATGCCTCAGTGCTGGATGGCTCGTCAGAGGTATGGCACCAGCCTCAAGTGTGTCGAGTCAGGTGACAAGTCCCTGGCAGGGGAGCCCCTGATGGTGATGGCATCGGGGAACCTGACTCGAACCCCTGACTCCATGGACGACACCTCCCGCCGGGGCTGCTTCGGAGACATCATAAGGGAGAGCAGGCAGGAAGACACATCATGGTCCTCCCTGAGGCATTTAATGCAGGAGTTGTGGCGGGCCATGAGGGAGATAATGTGGTTGCACTTGCCACACTGCTTAAATCCGCTGGTCAAAGACATAGCGGGAAAACTTAGAAAAGCATATCTGAGCGAAAAATATGACACCAAGGCAGTGGACTCAGCTGGCGGAAAGGCAATTGAACCGACATAAAAAGCAGAAAATACCAATGAATGGTGGAAAAAAATCAACTTTATCCGGAGTCCACAGACAGCACGTCTGCAGGACTCCATGGAAAAAAGAAGACTGAGGGAAGATGGCACCTTTCGGTGGGAAGGTGACCATGCATGATCTGTGTAGCTCCCAAGGGCTTTCTTTGAAAACTGGGGATTGGATTTGTGCGGGCTCCGTCGGTGCCGATGTCACCCATATATGTGAGGACTGACTTCCTTGCTTGTTCCTGGAGAACTGAGACACACTCGGGTAACCCCACCAATTTCAACTCCCATACTGAGGCGAAAACCAAGAGAAACAGCCAATCATCAAGACAGCTCAAGCAGCCTTGATGTGCTAAACTATTGTATTATTAATGGTTTTCTAAGAATACTCAGTGATAGTTCAATTTTTGTAAAATCAGAAGTCTGGCTACTGCATTTAAAATTCAAGTAGGTAAAGAAGCTTGACACTGTGCGATGAGTACTTCTATGTTTTAATATGCAATTTACTTTAGCTCAATAGTTTTTATATGTCAAATGGAATTTGGAAACTGATAGTGGTCTTTTTTCCATTTATCATTCAGAAATGGTTAAGGAGTAGCTACAGGACTTAAAATCATCTGCTACATGTTGCATACTAAATGGAAGGGATCCTATGTCTTACATATTTCAATAAAACTTGGATTACCCCTTCAACATTGTTTGATCATAAAAGATCTGAATAAAGCACGACAAAGTTGAAATTTATTCTGCATTTTTCAATTATAGTGAAACAATACATTTTATGCCATTTTATTATGGGCTAGATTTACTGAAGTGCTTTAACAGGCATTAATTCACATTATTTATCTCATGCTCTATTTTATGTAATAGGGCTTATTTACATTATTAATAGTGAGCACTAATACAGCAGTGTGTTTTAGCAAATCTAGACCTATGTTTTAGTATACTCGCAATTAGCAACTTTTATTCATTTTAATAGAGCTGACAAATGTTAGAGAAGAGATGCGAAAATGAGAGATTTTGTTGTGGTTCTCCTTTGCACTATTCCCTATGTAATGTTGAGAAAACTTCTTAAGTTCTCTGTTCTATACATCAAGGTTCTTTGTTGGATTTTCATTGTAACTATAATATTGAAAATAATCTGTTTCTTAAATCAAATATAAACGCATGTCTCTCTGTAATACTGTATTCACAGAGGGTAATCTGAAAACCAGATGTGTTTATAAATTAAGACAAAACTTGTACTTCCCTATATTAGATTACAGATATTTTGTGCAGAGATCTTGCAATCATGGTTCTGAATTCCTACATAGCCTTTCTTTGGAAATCAAATATTAATAGCATCTAATATTTCTAACTCATCTTGTGGATCACTACCCATAACTCATTAACATCACCAGAAGCTACATTCTGATTCAGGGCCATCCTGACTGAGCTTTTGTCAGGAAGTTCTCTCTCTCTGCCATATATCTGACGAAGTAGACCTCTTGTCCTCAAAAGCTCATGCCTCGATAAATTAGTTAATCTCTAAAGTGCCACCAGCTTCTGTCATTTCTGCTACTCCAAACTAACATGGCTATGGCTCTGGCTCTGAAAGTTTTCTTGCAATATTTTTATGTTATTTATTTGTATTTGGCTCACGACTTTACAGTAGCAGTTCAAGGTGAGTTATGTTCAGGTGTAGTAGGTATTGCCCTGTCACCAGAAGACTTGCAATCTAAATTTATACCTGAGGCAATGAAGGGTTAAGTGGTTTGCCAAGGCCACAGGAAGCACTAATGGGATTTAAACCCTGGTTTCAGCACACAATTCTAATCCTTAGGTTACTCCTCTCAAGTTTGCTTCATGAGAAATGGCCAAGCTCCACAACCTCAGAGTCTGACATGACTGATCCTCTACCTACCTACTTGTTCAGATAGAGCATTGTTGTCAAGTGCCATCGAGTAAATGTCAACTCCTGGAGATCCTGTGGATAGTTTTCCATGCTATGACTATCCCCTAGGTGTTTTTTGGCAAGGCACAACTGGAAGTAGATTGTCAGGCCTTTCTTTCATGCAGTAAGCCTACTACATCCAGTATTTCAAGGTGGTCTCCCATCCAAATACTAACCAGGCCAGATGCTGTTTAGCTTCCAGGATCAGGCACACTCAGGATGGTGTGGCCGTAGTGATCAGATAGACACAGAATCAGCTATCTGAGCATCTGTCTGTATCAGGATAATTTTACTCATCTCTGAAAACCCTTCTAGGAAACCAATGTGGTAACAATTTCTTGAGCTGACCATGGCCCTGGGTGTAAAATCTTTGTGAAAGAGCTTTTCAGACCAGGATGTTGACATCTATTGTCCGAATAATTAGGTGATGATAAATTTTGACGGGTAATTGCTTGGCTACTATCTTTATCTTTATTGTCATTTGATATACCACCCTAGGCAGCAAGGCATCAGATTGGTTTACAAAAATCAAAATTAAAAATAAGGAAAAGGAAAAAAACACCAATCATATATAGAACAGGACAGAAAAGAAAGAGAATGAAGAAGAGAGCAATGGGCGGTGTCCCCCGCAGCCCCCTCTAGTGGCGGCGTAGTGGTTCCACAGGGGCTGGGGAGCGCATAAGAATTAAAAGGTTCAGGGTTGATCTGTTGTGAGGGTCAATGGGATAGCAGGTCACATTGTCAGCCTCAGGGTCAACAACCTAAAAAAGTAACTCTTGCCAAGTGTAGGGTACAAAAAGGCTTTTATTTCCCCTTTTCGCATGAAGAAATTCAAAATATGAGGTAATGAGTAACAGAACATAAATTCAGTTGCATCAAAACGTGAGTCAGCAAAACACTCAAAATAACATGGTTCCTTCACCAACTTAAAGCATAAACTTTCCAGTACAGTTTGCACACTTTAGATTTGTTTGCCTTTTACTCAAAGATATCTTCTTGTGCAAAAGTCACATTCCATTGGTTCTATATCTTCACTGCTCTCAGATTCCCCTGGCAGCCATTCCATGTCTATGGGATCTGAAACTGAGGTCTCTGAGATCTCTTGGATATTAAAACCTGGTTTCCTAAAAGCATGCCATACTGTATCCCAGTGCTGGCTTGGGAGTTTGGGGCGTCGGCTTTTAGGTCTAGTATATCTCCCTGGGCTTGCTGTCGTTTCAGGACTAAAAGTTTGCTCCTTCCATTCTCTGGCAACATTAAACTTTTTCCTGTAAAACTTATCAGTTATATCTGGTTTAAAACAGTCCTTATTGTCCAGATAAAAACTAGCCCTTTGTTCCTCTCTAGGCTTCTTGAAAAAGGCTTGAGGCCTAGTCTGAGAGTTTTGTGCTCCAGGTATATCCTTTCTCTCAAGGCTATGAACTTTTCCTTTATCTTTCAAGTTACTTTTGTAAAAGCTTTTAAAAGTACCTTTTTTCTCTTGAAGGTTTCTTCTCCAACCGGAGGGATAAGCACTTCCTTCCTTGGCTGCAGTCCGTGATACTGCCCCTTGAAGTTGTGTATGGCCTTTCTCTAGGCCTGCTCTCCCAGTAGCTTCCTTTCCTTTAGCTCTGCTGGGTTTGTCAGTGACCTCACCTCGGTCTCTGAGTCTGGCCTCTGGAGCTTCCCTTGGCACTGCCTCCTGTTCTCCACATGAAGGTCTCTGCCAAGCTCCTTGCCTCCTCCTGTGCTTCTCCTCTGGGTTCTTCCCTTCGGGATTTCTCTGTTGCCTTTCTGGCTCTCTTGACTGCCTTCCTGGCACCTTTGCCTCTCTTGGCTCTCTCGCTCTTGGCTCTCTCCCTCTTGGCTCTCTCTCTTGCAGTGCTCTGTTCCTACTTAAATCCAGAGCAGCTGCTTCTGAGTCCTGCCCATAGAGGTGTGGTTCTTCCACTCTCAGGTTTGTTCTCCTGCTCCCTCTATGTGTCCCTTCTCGTAATTGCAGGCAAATCCTGTTTTTTTCAAGATTTAAAAGTTTCCTTTCTTGCATCAGAGGGCTTGCGGTATCACATATCCCCCTTCTCAAAATATTACGGGCTGGGGGAAGCTCTTCACCGCAGCACGTAATCCGAGACATGGTGTCTGCGTTACAATGTAGCTTCCCAGCTCTATGCTCAACACGAAAGTCATAAGGTTGTAAAGCCATATACCACCGGGTTAACCTGGCATTTTCGTTCCTCATTGTATGCAGCCATTTCAGGGGGGCATGGTCTGTAATGAGGACAAACTTCCTCCCGGTAAGGTAAAATTTTAATGCCTCAATGGCCCACTTGATAGCGAGGCATTCACGTTCAATGGTGGCATATTTTCTTTCCGCTAATGAGAGCTTTCTGCTAAGGAACAGAATGGGATGTTCTGCTCCTTCTTGTACCTGGGATAAAACGGCACCCAGCCCGGTTTCCGAGGCATCAGTTTGAAGTAGGAACGTTTGCTGGAAATCTACCCCGCGTAGAACGGGGGCCTGGCACAACTTCCCTTTCAATCTTTGGAAAGCAGCTTCTGCTTCGGGCGTCCATCGTACTATATTCGGGGCATTTTTTCTAAGCATCTCTGTAAAGATGTTGCTCTCCTCGGCAAAATGCGGTATGAACCGACGATAATACCCTATGAGTCCGAGGAAGCTTCTCAGCTGCTTCTTATTCTGAGGAACCGGGAAGTTCCTGACACATTCAACTTTATCCAATAGTGGCCGTACGGTTCCTCGACCTACTAGATGACCCAGGTACTTGACCTCCTCCGCTGCGAACGTGCATTTCTTAGGATTAAGAGTGAGGCCCGCTCTCCTCATAGCCTCTAATATGGTGCCTATCTGCTGGAGGTGTTCTGTCCACGTGGCGCTGTGGATCACCACATCATCCATATATGCGGTCGCAAAATTCTGATATGGTCGAAGAATCACATCCATTAGGCGTTGGCATGTGGCGGCTGCCCCATGCAAGCCAAAAGGCATTCTCCTAAACTGGTAGAGCCCCAAGGGTGTACTAAAGGCAGTTTTCGGCTTGGCATCTCGCGTTAAAGGGACCTGCCAATATCCTTTGGTCATGTCCAATGTCGTCAGGTATTTTGCTTGCCCGAGCCGATCTAATAGCTCCTCTATACGCGGCATCGGGTACGCGTCGAAAGTTGAAATCGCGTTGACTTGCCGAAAGTCTATGCAAAAACGCATAGATCCATCTGGCTTTGGTACTAACACCACCGGGCTGCACCAGGGACTGTGTGACTCTTCTATTATCTCCATCTGTAACATTTCTTGCACCTGATTGATGACCTCCTGCTTTTTCGCCTCCGGCAGTCGGTATGGACGCTGCCGGATAATTTTACCGGGAGGAGTCTGGATCTCGTGCGCCACCAACGAGGTCTCTCCAGGCATTGGCGTTAAGACATCTTTGTATTTATTTAACAATCGGGTCAAATCTTCCTTTTGTTTTATCGAGAGTTCTTCTCCTAGCTTTGGGGTAGAGTCTTCTTTACAATCCTCCAGACGAGGGCCCAATTCTTCCTCGGGTGGATCAGCGCCTATGGCCATTAAATTTTCTACTTCTGCTCTCCCCGTCGAGCCAAAACCTCCCACTCCTCGGCTTGTGGGATTTAACATCGGGACTTCCTCCAGATCAGGAAATCCTACCCGCTCACAAATGAACTGTGCCACTCTGTCGCCGACTTGAACCTCGTAGTCCTTCTCTGAACAATTGCATAAGAGGACCTTTAGGACACCCCTATAATCAGGGTCCACGACTCCTGCAGCTACATCAATGTTGTGTTTGGCGGCCAGTCCGGACCTCGGGGCTATTCTTCCATAACATCCAGGTGGCAGTTCAATTTGTAAGTCCGTGGTCACTAATGTTCTCCCTCGCTTCGGTATGACCATATCCACGGCGCTATGGAGGTCATAGCCTGCCGCTTGTGCTGATGCTCTTTGAGGTGTCCGCGCTCTTGCGGATGTCTTGCAGTAGCGAAGCACAAACTTTTTGAGCGGCTGTGACCGATCCTTTATAACGGTCTTTGGGGGTTTCTCCCACAGCGGGCTAGGGATCGTGATATCCGTCGCAGCAGCCAGGCTGCTCCGCTGTACTGTGGAGTTTTTAATAAAGTCGAGTGGCCTGCCAGTGGAATCTGGTTTATCTGGAGGTAAACATTCTTTCTTCAAAGTTTTTCTAAATTGAGGCCAATCTCGGCCCAGGACTAAATCCTGCGGTAATCTTGGCACCACTGCCATTGGCATCTCTTTCACAATACCCATCCCCTTTATCCACAACTTATAAATGGGGTAGCGGGTAGCTGCTCCATGTACACACTTAATCTTGACATACCCCTCGGGTGATTCTGGGACCGACAGTCCATGATCCTGGATGGTCGACCATAACCTTTTTGAAAGCATAGTCTGGTCGGCTCCAGAATCTAACAATGCTCGTACACTTATGCCATGTATTTTTACATTGACAAGAAACCCATCATGCACTATTCTTGGTGACTCTCCTACCAAGGCTGTTCTCGCATGACATTCATACTGTACATGTCCTTTTTTTCCACACGCAAAACATTTTTTTGTATTCACTTTCTCCAGGGGTTTATAACTCTGCCACCTACCACCTGGAGGACGTGAGGGACTTCCCTTCCCTTGTGCCTCCAATCCCATGGCACTTCGTGGACTTACACTAGGCTGTGTCACCTTTTCAGCCTCTAAGTATCTTTCAGTAAGCACAATAGCTTCAGTGGTATTGCTACAATTTTGGAGCATCAGAAAATTCTGCACCCTGTTAGGTAGTGCATTCATATATTGCTCTAAAATTATCGCATCCATGAGCGTATTTATACTTCTCCTTTCAGGTTGTAGCCACTTGTAAGCAAGACTACGCAACCTGTGGCCTAATGCCTTAGGTGTTTCATCTACCTTAAGCATAGCAGCTCTGAACATTTTATTGTACGCCACCGGCGTAAGACCAACACGATCTCTAATTGCGTTTACTACATCCTGATATGAATTTGCGAGCTCTGGGGGCATGGACCTGTAGGCCGCCAGTGCTTCACCTGTAAGTGATGCCGCTAGGCGTATGGCCCACTGCTCCTCAGGCCACTTAGCCGAATTCGCAATCCTAGCAAAAGTGTCTAGAAAGTCATCAATATCGTCACTTGGACTGAGCTTCCCTATCAGTAAGTCCGAACAAGACCAATGTCCAAGTTCAGGGTTTACCCGTCCGACGAGTGATGTTCCTTCTTTCCTGCTCTGAGCCAGCTCCTCTCGCTGTTGCGCCATCCATGCGCTCATTGTTTCTATGACAGGCGTCTGCTGCTCCTGCATCGCCTTTAGCGCCTGATCCTGGCTCCGTTGTGCCAGCTCAGCCTGTTTGGTGAACTGGTGTGCCATCCAGGCACACAGCTCCTTGGGCTCCATTGTACCTGTTAAAAAAAACAGAAAGAGAAAAAAACCCAAGTGCGGCTCTTCACAAAATATATTTTTCAGACCCTCTATATTTTTTCTTTCAACTTCCCCAGGTGTCCAACACTAGGTAGGGTTATCTACGCCTTACCTTGCTTTAGTGTTGCGTCAGCTTTTGGGGAATGTAGTGCGGTCGTCCAGGGGTTGCTCCACCGCTCCTGGATTCGCCAGATGATCTTTCACCTTTAGGATTTTCCTCCTTTTTTTTTTTTTTTTTCTTTTTCCACTCCGGTCCGGATTCCTAGGACTCCACTCCTGGTTTTTAACTCCGGTCCACTTTCTAGCAACTGCTCCGGTCTCCTGGTTTTCCTCTTCCGATCCGGATTCTAATACAGGTCAGTCCGGGTTTTACTTGCAGTTTTTTTTTTTTCAAAAAGAAAAGAGCTTCTATTTCTCTTTTGAGTAGTTGCCCACGTTGCTCTGTACACTCAAGAGTACCCCAAAAATCCTGCCAACTACGCCACTTATGTCCCCCGCAGCCCCCTCTAGTGGCGGCGTAGTGGTTCCACAGGGGCTGGGGAGCGCATAAGAATTAAAAGGTTCAGGGTTGATCTGTTGTGAGGGTCAATGGGATAGCAGGTCACATTGTCAGCCTCAGGGTCAACAACCTAAAAAAGTAACTCTTGCCAAGTGTAGGGTACAAAAAGGCTTTTATTTCCCCTTTTCGCATGAAGAAATTCA
This sequence comes from Ichthyophis bannanicus, assembly GCA_033557465.1. Lineage (NCBI taxonomy): Eukaryota > Metazoa > Chordata > Amphibia > Gymnophiona > Ichthyophiidae > Ichthyophis > Ichthyophis bannanicus. The sequence goes on along the minus strand of CM066035.1, from coordinate 162,325,563 downwards.
AAATATGAGGTAATGAGTAACAGAACATAAATTCAGTTGCATCAAAACGTGAGTCAGCAAAACACTCAAAATAACATGGTTCCTTCACCAACTTAAAGCATAAACTTTCCAGTACAGTTTGCACACTTTAGATTTGTTTGCCTTTTACTCAAAGATATCTTCTTGTGCAAAAGTCACATTCCATTGGTTCTATATCTTCACTGCTCTCAGATTCCCCTGGCAGCCATTCCATGTCTATGGGATCTGAAACTGAGGTCTCTGAGATCTCTTGGATATTAAAACCTGGTTTCCTAAAAGCATGCCATACTGTATCCCAGTGCTGGCTTGGGAGTTTGGGGCGTCGGCTTTTAGGTCTAGTATATCTCCCTGGGCTTGCTGTCGTTTCAGGACTAAAAGTTTGCTCCTTCCATTCTCTGGCAACATTAAACTTTTTCCTGTAAAACTTATCAGTTATATCTGGTTTAAAACAGTCCTTATTGTCCAGATAAAAACTAGCCCTTTGTTCCTCTCTAGGCTTCTTGAAAAAGGCTTGAGGCCTAGTCTGAGAGTTTTGTGCTCCAGGTATATCCTTTCTCTCAAGGCTATGAACTTTTCCTTTATCTTTCAAGTTACTTTTGTAAAAGCTTTTAAAAGTACCTTTTTTCTCTTGAAGGTTTCTTCTCCAACCGGAGGGATAAGCACTTCCTTCCTTGGCTGCAGTCCGTGATACTGCCCCTTGAAGTTGTGTATGGCCTTTCTCTAGGCCTGCTCTCCCAGTAGCTTCCTTTCCTTTAGCTCTGCTGGGTTTGTCAGTGACCTCACCTCGGTCTCTGAGTCTGGCCTCTGGAGCTTCCCTTGGCACTGCCTCCTGTTCTCCACATGAAGGTCTCTGCCAAGCTCCTTGCCTCCTCCTGTGCTTCTCCTCTGGGTTCTTCCCTTCGGGATTTCTCTGTTGCCTTTCTGGCTCTCTTGACTGCCTTCCTGGCACCTTTGCCTCTCTTGGCTCTCTCGCTCTTGGCTCTCTCCCTCTTGGCTCTCTCTCTTGCAGTGCTCTGTTCCTACTTAAATCCAGAGCAGCTGCTTCTGAGTCCTGCCCATAGAGGTGTGGTTCTTCCACTCTCAGGTTTGTTCTCCTGCTCCCTCTATGTGTCCCTTCTCGTAATTGCAGGCAAATCCTGTTTTTTTCAAGATTTAAAAGTTTCCTTTCTTGCATCAGAGGGCTTGCGGTATCACAGCGGACAGAGAAGAGAGAAGACGACCTTAGACTAAGGGAATGAGCTAAGGGGGAGACTGCTCAGGGGGAGGGGAGGGAAGGCCATAAGCCAACTGAAACAGGTGTGTTTTGAGCTGAGATTTGAAATGTAGAAAGGAGGTATCTACACATAGTGAGGCAGGTAGGGAATTCCATTAGGCAGGAGCAAGGCAAAAGAAAGCGGAATGACGGGAAACTGAGAGGAGGGCCAAGCGGTGAGTGTGGAGGGGATCTGAAGAGATGGTGGGGTGAGTGAAAATGAAGAAGGTCGGCCAAATATTGTGGCATGCCTGTGTGGATTGCCTGATGAGCGGATATGAGAATTTTGTAATTTATGCTAATTTTTTATGGGAAGCCAGTGAAGTTGGATCAGGGTGGGAGTGATGTGTTCATGGTGCGAGGTGTAAGTGATAATCCGGGCTGCTGTATTTCGGAGAAGTTGCAATCGACGAAGTTGGCATTTGGAAAGCCTGGCAAAAGCACTGTTGCAATAATCTATTCTAGAAATTACTAGTGATAGAAGGAGGGCAGTAAGGGAGTGCTGGCTGAGAGAAGAATGAAGAGCACGGATCTGATGGAGGAAGAAGAAAGACCATTGGACAAGGAAGGAAATGTGGCCGTGAAATAACAGAGAGGAATCTAGAATGGCCCCAAGATAGCGGAGGGCGTGAACAAGGGGGACTGGGGAGTTGAACAGAGAAGCGGCTATTGTGGGTCATGGGATATTAAAGGTGAGCCATATTGCACAACATTTGGAGGGATTGAGAGAGAGACGATTGGAATGAAGCCAGTCAGAGACAGAGGATAAACAAGCATTTAAGGGGGTTATATCTGGGGAGCGAGCGTTTGTGTGAAGGAGGAGGAGGATGACTTTGCTGCCGTGAATGAGCCTGATCTTGGCAGATCTCAGAAGCTAAGTAGGGTCAGGCCTGACTAGTTCTTGGATGGTTTGACCACCATGGAACACCAGACACTGTATTTATTTATTTAACTGTTTTTATATACCGCCTTTCAGTGTGCCAAGGCAGTTTACAATAAACAAAAACAATGTTTATTACATAGAACAAGGAGAATCATCAGTAACAGCACATGCGCAAGCACTGGTTAACATGTATATCAACTATTTACAAAGGTTACGCTTGATTAAGGGGATTTAACTAGGTGAGGGTAGTCTACATGGTCTGTCTATGGGTAGACTTATTTTGTGAAAGAAAGGCTTGGCAATCTACTTCTGGTCACATCTTGCCAAGAAAACCCAGGGGCTGGGTTGCCAGGAATGAGCATTCACTTAGGACACACAATTGCTTGACTATGTAATGATGAGAGGAGCCAACAAGACATGGGCTTTGAGTTGTCCAGTGATCATGCACTATTTTTTAGCTCCTGAGTGGCTGTATTTGTCTGGCTCTGCTGAGTCCATTGAGTTTCTTTTATGTGGAGACATGCAATGAGTTTGGCATGAGCTACTGATTCTAAGTCGTGGATATCCTTCAAAGAAAGGATGATCTCCTTGCAGGGAACATTTTTAGTGATTTCTCAATAACTAAAACGTCCATTTGTTGATCTGCAAACAAAGAGACATTGGGAACAGTGCTAAAAGGAAATGATAAATCATGGTTGTTGTACAGCAGTTTTCTCTTTCCTTTTCTAGCAAGAGAGACATTGGGAACAGTGCAGGAAATGATAAATCATGGTTGCTGTACAGCAGTTTTCTCTTTCCTTTTCTAGCATTTTTTTGTTAAATTTAGGATAATATAGTTTCCACAAAGAGGATACGGTCTTTTTTTTCTGTCCTAGCGGTTTTTACCTGCTCCTTCAGAGGGATGGGGGAGAGAACAGGGTGTGATTTTACTACAAGTTATTTCACTGAAATCACAAGATCATTTTTGGAACAAAGAGCGTTGTAATGAGAGGAATGCTAAATGGCAAGCATCTTTAACAAAAAGAAAAATGTTATACTACACAAATAATAAGAGTGGTGTGAAGAAACACATCTGATGCTGCCCGCAGACCAAAAAGGACTGAGGGAGTGCAGAATGACTACAGCTGAGGGGCTAGTCTTGCATATGCTTGTGAAAAGCTCTGACTTTCACAGAGTTAAGAAAAAAAGATGTGCCATGCCGGGTCAGATCAAAGATCCACAGAGCCAAACGTCATGTCTCAGAGTAGCCAATCTATATCACTAGGAAGATCCCAAAGAATATATCCATACTGTTAATGGAATTTTAGTTGAGGAATCCATTCCAGTAGTTTCTGGTAGGCAAAGATACAGCCTGGACAATATTTGGCAGCATTTGCATACCAAAGCTTCTTTCATAAAATGGTTTTTAGCTCCCTGCAAATATTTTGCATAACCTCATCTTTTATTGTGAGGCGCTTAAATCGCTGTATTGTAATGCTAATTCAGTTAACAAGGCAGACGTCTTGTATAGTCTAGTGTATGAGTGAGCCTTGGCACCGATTCTTTGTTTTTGAATCAATCATGCTCTGAGGGCTATGTCTACTACTACTATTACTAGTACTGATCATTTGTATAGTGCTACAAGACATATGCAGCATTGTACAGACACATCTAAAGGATGATCCCTGCTCATCAGAGCTTACAATCTAGTCAAGACAGACAACACAACAGCCGTGGACAAGGATACATCTAGGGGAATGATAAAGAAACACATAGGAGACTAAGCAGATCAGGATCCAAAAGCAGCCTCAAAGAGGTGAGTTTTCAGCCTGGATTTGTTTACGAGCATTAAACCATGATGAATAAATGTCATTTAAAAAGGCTTTACTATTGAATTTGGTGTCTTTTCATTTATTGGTCCTTTATCATCCTCCTGGCCCTGAGGTCATTAATACACTCAATCTGCTTGAACAAATATGTAGCCTTGCCACACTGAATTCACTGATTATCTTAGGAGATTTTTTTTATATCGTTTTTAGAGAGTACAAGAAATTTGATTGAAATCATCAATAAGAACTTCCAAAAGAAATAAAACATTATACACATCCATTAGCCCACATCTTGGGGAGGAAAGCAATAACAGGAAACAATAATTACAACAGAAAAAAAAAGGGAATAAATCTCAAATATTACAGCCAATATTATATTCCACCAAACACTCACCCTTCTGATGCCTGTTTCTCCCTATCCACTAGAAAAGCCTCCAATTGCAGAGAGTCCAAAAAGACAAACACGGATCTCTGTAAAGAGACCAACCACCTACAGGGATATCGTAGGAAAAAAGATGCCCCAATGGCCAACACCTGCGATCTGAGGAGCAAAAAAGCCCTCCGACACAGTTGTGTGGCCCATGCGAAATCAGGAAATAACTGAATTTTTGAACCACAAAAGATAAACGCTTTATTTTTAAAGTAACTTTTAAACCAGAAGTCTTGTCCAGTTCTGTAAGAAATGTAAACAAAAGAGTAGCACTAGTGGATATAATAACCTGTGAGTCCTCCAAGAATTGTTTCAAATTATAATCTAATTGGGGCTGAAAAATATAAAAACCTTTGGAGGACTCACCAGACACCCTCCCACCAGGCAAATAAAATAACTTTGAGAACATTATCAAGTCAACATTGGGCAACCCCAAAGCCTCCTTGAGGTATTTCCTAAACAAGACTTCTGGAGACAAAAGATGACAAAAAAAGAAAATTCAAACCGCATATTTTTCACCCTTAAATTAGTTTCTAACATTTCCAGTCTATGATGTATAACTAGACTATCCTTAATATGGAATGCACTAACAGTGTGTAGAGAAGAACATAGGCTATCACATTTAAGAACCTAACTAGTAAGCCCACCTGCTCCTTATCCACCCATGCAACCGTCTCCTGTGAGAAGCCACAAAGCTGGGAAATAATTCTAACCAAAGTCTGCTCAGTCCGAGTAACCACCCTCCAGATATTACCCAAGGATAGCTGAGACTAAGACAACTCCCTAGCTTCAACTGGGGGAAGTGACCAAACAACAGCCGCAAAATGTTCAGAAGACACAATAGGACAACTCTGATACAAGGGGTCAGCACCCGTTGGGACAAGCGGTGACAACATAAAAGGGGTGGAGAGAGGTTCGGGGAGCTCAAAGAGGCCTCCGATACCTGAAAAGAAGCAGCCACAGTAGCTGTAGAGGGAATACCCTCTCCTTTGGACTTCAGATGTTTATCCATGGGAACACTAACAACAGCTGGAGACGGCATTACTTTCTTCTTATGCTTTCCCATGAATGATCACTTGCCTCTCCCACATACCCAATGCTCCATCGGTGCTCCCAAGGGGCCTGAAATGCCCCTTTGGTCACACCATGGCCGTGCACCTATCAATCAACAACAAATATAGAAAATGCATTGGCAGCTCTTAAGGAAGCCCTCCGTGACCTTGGGACAACTTGGGCTACAGTCTGCCTCCTCCTCTGTGCACAGCTGTAGAAACAGCTCCTCCCCATCTTGGGAGATTTTAATCTTCAGTTAGACAACTGAGCTGAGCTATGAGCAGAGTACATTAAGTTTCAGGAAATATAGGATAAATGTGGATAAAGTAGTGTGGCTGGCATATTATTTATTTAACCAGTTTTATATACCATCTTATCCTTCAATTAAAGTGGTTTACTGTATAACTTGACTGAGCACATTTAAGGAGGGCAGGTAGGGAGGAGGGAGAAGTGAGGACGGTGAAATTATATACATCTATACAACTATTTACAAGTATTTCATAGCTAAAGCAATATTATATGTTTTATTGATATTTATTTCCCTGTACAAATGTGAAATTATGCAGTTTTTGGTTAATTATTTTATTTCCTGCACCTTTTGTACTGTTTTGCTATACTGTTGCCCCAAACTGAAATTTAAAGCTAAGATTCTTTTAGTACACTTGTTTTCTTATCCTGCAATATCAAGCCATGCAAAGCATTGTAAAGTGAACAAGAATTTCTTAAGAAAATGTTCTGGGGCAGTATTTTGTAAAGATATATAGATGCCTATTTGTCTTTATATTTGTCTTTATTTTTGCGTTAAGTAGCAAAAATTGCACCTTAAATGAAGATGTGGACATTTACATCTGCTCGAGAGCCACTGTAAATGTCCACGAATAAAGTTTGCAAGTACATACATTGATGAAAGTATTTTATAATTAACATGCATACGAGTGAACTCTACCCACACTCAGCCCAGAACACATCCCCAGCTATACCTACCAGCAGAGCACATGCCATCATATAAATGCATTCATTTTTATGCTAATCAGAATTTTATAACAGGCTATTTGCATGCATATATGACCACATACACACATAAATGACTTTAGAAAATTAACCCCAAAATGCCCCCCTCCCCCAGTATTTGCAGACCCACTCCATGTTCAAAGGAGTCTGGTTCTGACAAAGCAAGGAGATGAATGGAGAAAAACTGACGTTCCCCTTCCAAACTTCTGTGCTTACCTTCGGTGGAAGGAATTGAGCGAAGTGAGGATGCCGCAGATCGTTTTAGCCCCGACAGTCCATATGAACCTTTTTTGGTAAGGTCTATAGGTGGAGAAACATTGCCAGGACTAGTGACAGAAGAGATGCTCTGACAATCTGACTCAACATCGGTTTTTGCTGCATCTTCTTTAGAACTTGTTTCAGGACTTGTAGTCCATAGGCCAGAGCTCTTCTGTCCATTGGAAGAAGTTGGTTGGACAACAATCCATGAAATCCCTCCTGCTTTCTCTCGATGTTGAGGTGATATCGATTTTGTTGTGCTGTTTTGCTCTGATGAATGGGAGGAGAGAGACTCTATGCTACCCATTGGAGTGCTGGCTGGACTACTGCTGTAGGAATCACCTAAACAAAAGACACAAAAATTAATGCATACATTGGTCAAGGATCTGTATGTGAGCTATAGTCAAACTCATTACCCATCTTGCATTGTGTAGAGTAGAGGACTAGCCTAGTGATTATAGCGGCAGGATGAAAACCAGGCAACCCACTGCCACTCCATGTGATCTTGAGCCAGTCACTTAACTGTCCATTGCCTCAGATACAAACTTACATTGTAAGCCATCTGAGGGCAGGGAAATAACCCACCCACTCTGCTTCTACTATTGAAATAGGAATACGGAAAGATCCAACAAAAGGGATGCACAAGTTCAGACTTCAAGGGCCACAGACGGATCAGTTTTTCAGGATATCCCCAAAGAATAATTAGATATATTTGAATACAATGAAGGAATTGTATAGGCAGATCTCTCATATGCATGTTCAATAGGAATATCCTGAAAACTGACTTTTTATCGCCCTTAAGGACAAAACTTTTATTTTACTTTTCAGGGCCTCTCTCTCTTAGGTTAAATGAATGGAACAATATAATAAAATAGAATGAAGAACATGAGGACTACCATACTGGGTCACACCGAACGTTCCATAAACCTAACAGATCACAGGAGAGAATATCCAATGAAGTGTGAGGAACGAAAAAGTCAGAATGGAAAAGATTGAGTAGAATACAGCTAGAGGTAAAGCAGGAAATACAAACTTTTCATGTATGCCAGTAAGAGGAGAAAGGGCAAAAGTGGAACTGTAAAACAAACATGACAAGGTGGACTCTAGAGAAGGTAATGAGTAAAAAGCAGAAATGGTAAACATTTTTGCTTAGTATTCATTGAAAAAGAAATAGAAGTAGTGCTGAATATTCGTAGAGGTATATACAGTAGTAGGCTAGATGCTACACCATTATAAAAATCACACACAAAATATAAGGGTCAAAAGAAAAAGACTTTACAAAATTAAACATCTATAAGGAGATGAGAGGAGCCATCAATGGGCTAAGGCCAAAAACGCTTGAACAGTGATACCTCAAAGCCACAATTCATCACTTGACTCCACCTTCCCCCCACCACTACATAATATTTGTGCAATTATTTTAATTCTTAACTTTTATTTTTATATCTATTTTTTTTAATTAATGTAAACACATCTCATCAGAACAATTCATAATTATAAAAAGAAAAGAAGGGTCCACCCTAGGACACTACCTCTCATTAAATGTTCCATCTTACAACATAACTCCTGATTAGGAGTGGTCAAATCAAGAGTGAGTATTTTCCTAAGCTACGCTGCACTCTCTCTTATTATCTCAGTACCAAGTTGTTTTCCAAGAATACTGCACATATGTAAGTAGCCACTAGAATACCACCAGTTTAACCCAAGTATGCTAGTTGGCAAAGACAAAACCCAATACACCTTATCCCAACAGCTCTAACTCACTCAGCTCAACATTGAAGGCTCCACCATACCTATATTTGTCTCCTTATTCATCCTCTTACTCCTTGCTGCTCTAATAATATCCCAAGCAACTGCACTCACCACATCTACTATGATCCCTATCATACAATGTCCTTACCAATTCTAGACCACAACTCCTCTTTTATAAACCACATAATAGGGACCCACGTAACTTAATTAAGATCCAGCCCTTCGCCACGGATAACTCTCCCCCATCTATATCATCCAGCAATCAGCCACTTAAATTGCACAGCATCGATCTGTTGCTGCAGAAGGGAGTGGGCAGGAGAGCTCCTCCCTGCTCCCCACCACTGGGACCTATCACAAACTGCAAAGGATATTTAAAATCTAGGGTGCGAAGGTGCCATCCTCCTCTGCACAGCCCCAATCTGCAGCTGCAGAAGGGAGCAAGCAGGAGAGCTCCTCCACGCTTCGCACCACCAGGACCTACCACCAGCTGGAAAGGACATTTAAAATCAAGGGTGCGAAGGCACCATTCCTCCTCTGCTAGCCCCGATCTGCTGCTGTAGAAGGGAGCGGGCAGGAGAGCTCCTCCCCACCACCCACCACTGTGAACTATCACCAGCTGCACAGGACATTTAAAATCAAAGGCATGAAGGCGGACTCGCGCCTGAGGGCCTCACCAGAGGGCCCTTTGGCGTGGCTCTTAGGCGGGGACCTGAGGTGGACACCTGGTCCGACGAGGGCACCTTCTACCAACATCACTGAAAAACCACTACATGACTTGGAAATCTGAAACCGGGCAAAAGGAACAAACGGAACACCTTAGCGAAGAGGAGCATCTAGTGATGAACATTAGAACCTTCAAGCCTAAGCTCACTTATAACCAACAGTAAGTCTCTATTACATAGACAGACTACCTGCAACAAAATGCTCTTTACTTATTTACTAACACACACTTGTTTCATGTCACCTAAAAGGATAAGCAAGGACTGTCACATCTTTCCCATACATTCACCATAATCCCCTAAGAAAAGTGGACAAATACCGTTACGAATTCCTGCTACAACATTACACACCATTAATAGTAGCTAGAAGGCAAAGACAAGCTTCACTATACCACATAAATATCGCATCTCCCAAGATACAGCGCATCAAATAGCATGAGCTAACAATCTGCACAACCCTAACCAAACACCTAACTAGCTACTAAAATCTTGTTATCAAAAAAACACAGAAATGAAGTGGATCCAGACGAGCTTACTCTTCATCCTCCTAACAACTTTAATAAGACCGTTCAGAGCAACACACATATGTAATGGCAGAGCCAGACAACAGCTAGCGACACTACCACTGCTACAGCATCCACAGAGGAGACCTCACCGCCTTGTCCCTATATATACAAAGGATTTTACACAAGTACACTTAACAACTGTACAGTAAACACAGTCAAATGCTCTCTAATAAATGTCTGCTCCATTTGCAACAAACTTCACACCATATCAGATTACCTGCAAGATCAGAAAGTTGAAATTATGTTTATAACAGAATCATGGTTGACCGATGCAGACAATGTTCTAATAAACCAACTCACCCCTCAACCATGGACTCTTACCACTGCCCCAGAACAAAATGCAAGGGTGGAGGAACCCTCATCCTAATGAATAAGCAACTAAATCTTAAACCCATTAGCAGCCTTTCAACTCCAACGCTAAACACCATAATATCGGAGAACAAATAAATATCATTATATCTAATATACAGATCCCCAAACTCTGATCCAGATGACCTCTCAACCATAACTGAGCTAGCCTCTAATTACTCCAGCAAAGGTAAACCACTAATTATCCTAGGAGACTTTAACTTAAATTCAGCCTCTCCAGAGCAAGCTATGGCATTCCTCGATGCTTTAAATGCATTGGACCTCACTCAAATCATTGAAACGCAGACTCACAGTGGGGGAAATACTCTTGATCTGGTATTTGTACTCTCCAGCCTCCACGCCAGCAACTCTTGCATCACCTACCAAGTAACTCCAGTATCCTGGTCAGAGCACCACATGATCTCATTCAAATTCCCAATAAAACCCCCATTGCCCAGACAGCATTGCACAACTACCCAGCATCGCTTCAAAGAATTTGACAAGGACACTCTACTCGAACAAATGCTCCCCAAGCTGGACCCTACCATTACGGACATTATAGCCCTAATAATGAACTGGAATGACACCATAACACCAACTGCTCTTGCACCACAGAAACTAAAAATATCTCAACGACCAAACAAAGAACCAGGGTACTCCTCTGACATAAGACAAGCCAAGCTCACCTTAAGAAGGCTGGAGAGAAGATGGCAAAGAACTAAAGATCAGACACATCTGCAGGAATACATGACAAAACAGAGGGAATACAATGAACTCATTCTAAATCAAAAGAAACAATATCATCAAATATCATCTCTAAACCACCCAAGAGAGCTCTTCACGATAATAAAGGATCTCACTTAATCCCCACAAAACCAGGTCACTGATATAACAAACACCATAGGAATTTGCAATTCAACTCCAAAATAAAACCACCTGCACAATATATGCACCAAACCAAACCCCTGCTTCAAAGAGAAAACATGACTACCCAAAAAACTGGATCTCATTCTACTCAATCTCTGAAGAACATTGAAGCAATGTACTGAAACCCATAAACACAGCCACATCACCTTTTGACCCTTGCCCAACATCTTGGATAAAGATGACATCACAAGAGCTGGCACCGACGATCCACAGAATAGTAAATCTATCCCTAACACAAGGATTCATGCCACCACTACTAAAGATCTCTTCTATAAGACTTCACTTAAAGAGCAATACAACAGACTCAAACTCTCCAACCTCATACTGCCCCATATCCAGCATACCTCTACTAGTAAAAATAATTGAAAAAGCAGCCCAAGATCACATTGACTCAACTGCCCCACTGGATTCACAACACGGGTTCCAACAAGACCATGGAGTAGAAACTTCATTAATCTCACTAACAAACTCGGTACTTAACACTAGAATCCCCAAAGTGTGTCAACTGACGCAAATGCATCTTTGAAGTTGTATACCAGCGCCACTGCTAGAACCATATCAGTCATGTTCCATGACTTGGTCAGCAAGGTCAAGATGTTCAAATATGTGCATCGAAAATTAATGACAGATGCACCACCTAGCGGGAAAATGAATTTATACCTAGAAGCCCCAAAGTACGTCAATTGACGCACTCAATTGTCTTGGATGCGTCAATTGACGTACTTTGGGGCTTCTGGGTATAAATCCATGTTCCCACTAGGTGGCGCATCTCAATCACTGCTTACAGTTTTACTCCGACATTACAAACAATAAACACAGGATGAGGTCATATAATGACATCACATACTGCACGTATTTAACAAATAAGTAACTTCACATTAATTCACATCTGCATTTCATGCTAAATGCAGTCGTCATGATAATGCGTCAACTGACGCACTTTGAGGTTTCTAGATAAAATTCCTTTTGGGGCTTCTAGTGTTAAAAGGAATGAATACATCAAGTAAGGCTTCATACTCCTCTTCATAGACATAACCTCTGCATTCGATTCAATAATCCATTCCATACTTCTGGACAGGCTGATGGAGATAGGAATCAGTGGCACCCTGTTGACATAATTTTGCTCATACCTATCTGATTGACAGACACAAATAAAGATCAAGAACAGAACATCCAGGGACCTTTCCCACTACATGAAGGAATACCTCAGGGCTCTGCACTATCTGCCCTTCTATTCAACAAAATTATTCAGGAACACAATATACAATACCATCTATGTGCAGATGACCTGATGATGGACGCTCCATTCGACACCAAGAAACCCAATTACTCCACCATCACCTCTTGTATGACATCAGTTACAGAATGGCTAGCACAACGCAACCTCATAATCAACTACAACAAATCTGAAGCCCTCATAATCACAAGAGGCACCATAATTAACCCACCAGATAATCTAATAAGAAACTGACCAATCCCTGTGAAGAATGAAGTGAAATATCTCAGGATACGCACAACTTGACCAAAGACTCAACTTCCAATCACATATCAAGAAAACTACACCCAAAGCCTACTACAAAATGAAGATCATTCAAAACCTATGACTTCTGCTTGACCATAACCACTTTCGCACCATATGCCAGGCAATAATCACCCCACAACTCGATTATTGCAACCTGATTCTTCAAAGACTATCCAAATATTATGGTAAGGAAGCTCAGCCTGAGTTAAGAGAAAGTGAAAAAAAACCAAAGAATGCACCCTAATAAAAGGACCTATTTTACAAGGTCAGAGAAATAAAACCACAACCACACCTAGAAACCAGAAAATCCCCAGCTGGAACAGGTTTCAGAGTTCCCCTAGTGGAGTAAGGGAGAGTGAATACAGACCCAAGGTAAAAGACCCTTACGTCAGTAAGCTCCCTGATTACCCAGGTGCCAGAGGGCAAGCTGATCTCCGTCACCTGGGAAGAGAAGAGGTGGGGCTGGAACCCTGTAGATTTAACCCTAGGTTAGAATATACAGAAGTTAGCAAGGAGAGGAAGGAGAGCAAGGAGAGCAACCATCGGGAACAGGAGCAGGAACAGCAGGAGAGGAGAGTGCTGGAAAGAGCACGAGAGAGGAGAAGCTGCTACAAGCCAAGGCACAGGTACAAGCCTTAGAAGCCTGTCCCATACTGAACAGTGCAGAGTTGCAGGAGACGCTCTCAGCTCTAATGAGAGGCTGTCAGCTAAGCCCAGTGAGCTAGAACAAGGGATAGAACCAATGCAACTAGGAGAGCCTGATACAGCTTTGAATGAGGAAGATATATTCATGGATTGCTCTTTGTGCCAAGTCTTAGCTACAGAGGGGTTGAAGGAAAGCCAACCTTAAGAGAAAACTCTCCAGAGCAAGGTAACCTTGAAAAGCAAGGAGGATGTTTTGTGAATTCCCTGTGTTAAAGAGGGGAAACGTTTGCTGAGAAATGAGAACAAGCTGAAGCTGTATAATTGTGCTTGTTAAACACCTGCTATCCTGTGCAGTGAGACGGCAAGAAGCCAAGCTAACAGTGAGAGGAAAAAAGCTTTTGTTTTGCTTTTGAATGTTCCTAAGAAAACCTGAGTAGAGCTTTGTTTGCTTATTGGAAGTTTGTTCCTGTTGAAAGTTTTGCTTTGCTTATGAAGAGGAGCACAGCCTGAAAATGTTTGGAACTGAAAAGAAAGAAAACTGCCATTGAAGAAAGCTGTTTGTGTTTATGCTTTAACCAGCAAGGCTAGAAAAAGCTGGTAGCCTTGCTGTTAAAGGGCTTTTGCTTTGAGCTGAAGAAGACTGTAAGCTGATACTTTGTTTTGACTTTTGCTTATGTCCTGTTGTGTTTTTTGAAAGAAACCTGGAGAAATAATCCTGAAAGAGGTAATTTATGAACCTGGCATTTGAGTTTAATAAATTTCTGTCATTGCCTTACCAAAAGAGCCAAACTACAAGTTTTTTTCTACCTGAAGCCATATGTGTAGCAGTTAAAGTACATTTCCCAAGAAGCACTGCGGGGGAACCAGTCAGAGAAGGCTGAAAAGGGAAGTTTCTATTATAACCACGACCCTCCATGCTGAATGCAAGGAGCAAGGGCATGACAATATGAAACACAAACCCTACAAATTGCACAAAACACAGCAGCCCGACTTATCACCGGAACAAAAAGACATGAACACATCACACCAATATTAAAATCCCTACACTAGCTCCCCATTTGATCACAAATAAAATACAAATCAATAATGATGACTTTCAAGATTCTGCACAAGCAGTCTGCTGAATGCCTAAAAGAACTTGTCCACAGGGTGCCAGATATATTCAATCAAGGAGGAAGCAGCACCAAAACACCCTCTCAACAGCTTCTATCATGACCAGCACCTCCCAAACATCACTTCACAGAGTGTTTGAATATCACAACTGTCTCTATAGAACTCTCTCCCACACAACCTAACGGCAACAACGGATATTGCTGACTTCCGAAAACATCTAAAAACTCATCTCATCACAGAATACTTTGATAACGTATCAAACACACAGACTTAATAGTCCTTTTTGTCAATAGAGGTAAAGACTTCACATCACCAGACAAAATACAAGTCTAGGACACATACCTTGAAGTGAAGAATGAAGTTAGATATCTGGGAGTGATCCTAGATCAAGGCCTGCAACTAACTAAACATATTAACTTAACTTGGAAAATCTACAACGAAATCAGGATGACCCAAAGTCTAAGGTCACTATATCTCTAAAGGAAAAAAGGGGACTCTGGTAGTTGTTGATATGGACGGACAGACTAGATAGGCCATGGGGTCTTTTTCTGTTGTCATTTTTCTGTTTCTATATCTCATTTTTCTGTTTCTAAGACTTCTGATATGTACTACAAGCACTGATCAGCCCCCACTTTGACTATTGCAATAGCATACTACAAGGCCTACTGAAATAAACACTACATCAACTACAAATAGCGCAAAACACACTCACATGAACAATTAACAAAGTAGCTAAAACTGAACACATCACTCCCATTCTCTTCCACATGCACTGGATGCCTGTTCAGTGCAGAATCATATACAAATCTTAATAATTATATTCAAGATACTACATGGCATGGCATGGCTCCGTCCCATCTAAGTTCCTTGATAATTATGCTACCCAACTCAAGACAGAGGAGAGGAAGTACATAAAACTCACTGGTAATATAAACAGACTATAGAAACACCAACAAGTCAACAAGCAACAGGGCTTTTAGTGGCCTAGTGGTTGGGGCAAGGTACTTCAGGCCGGAAGGTCGGGGGTTCAAATCCCACTAGAGGACAGCAACCTTGGGCTGGAAGGACTGGGGTTTCTAGTCCCACAGGTGCTCCTTGTGGTCTTGGGCAAGCCATTTAACCCTCCATAGCCCATGTTCCCTGTAAAATAGTTATCTTCAAGTTATAATGCCCTGTTCAATGTAATTTCAGTTTGTTCAATGTAAACCGCACTGATGCAGAATAGCGCGGTATATAAGAGAATGTAAATAAATAAATAAATACTTTCTATGCTCCAATTATTGGAACCCCCTACCCCACAACCTAAGGAACATAAACAACCCGCTCACCTTCTGGAAAGGAATAAAGACATACCTGTTTGAAGACTATATTCAAAATAAAATAGAGGGACAGAATATATTCCCCACATAAGCAAAAATGCAATTCATTACACCCCTCATCTACAGACTCATACAACAATTGCACCACCGATTATATACAAATCAATCAAACATCACACACCACTTGCACTGCACCTGTAAATATGTTCCCAGATTATTAAATTTAATCGTAACATATGTTCAATTCATAATGCAACTCTAGCAATTCTCATGCAAATAATTGTAAATGTTCTAAGTTGTTCTTAAGTTAAATGTAAACCGCCTTGATTATGATGACAAAGTGGTGTATAAAACTTACAAATAAATAAATAAAATAAAATAAATAAATCGTATCTCCACCCAGGTTCCACTTCTAAGCACACCAGATTTCAACGAACACATTTTGTAAGATTCCGTTGACATGCATAAATCGGCATCATGTGCGAATATCATTTATAAAATTACTTCCATACAGTACACACACATTTATACCTGCCATGAAGCAAATACAAATTTATGTGCTACTGGGGATAGCTCTGGGAACCTTTTTTTTGTAATATGTTTATTGCATGGTACAGCACGTTCAAACAATGCCATCAAACAGTCCAGCACAGTCAACCTGAGTGCCATAGAGACACTTACACCACCATTCAGGCCAAGAACAACAGGAGCTGAAAACCAAGCAATTGTTTTAACAAATAACAGAAATCAACGAACACTCCACCATCAAACCACCCAACTCCCCGCCCCCCCCCCCCGTACCCTCCACACCCTCTCATTTACCACATAGGTTGTCCAAGGAGGTGCATTGCCCCCACCTTCCAATGCTACGCGAAGAAGGGTAACCAGCGAAGCCTGCCCTGGAATAAGACCCATAGGTATTGAGACTTCAAGAGTACCAGTCTGGCCATACACACCCCCCCCCCTCCCATCAGTCCATCCACACCCACAAGCAGACACCACAATCGCTCACCTGCAGCCAGTATGTCAGTCGGCCAGTCTGATCCCCAATCAAGTGTCTTTGCCTAGGCGCCTAAGTTATCTTTATAAAATAGGTACCTTTTTTTTAGGTGCCTTTTTATGAAATTACTCCCAAAATGCTTTCAGACCACACTGGACTAAATTTATGAGAAAAGATTCAGGTCATGGAAACACTAGAACTGTTACCGCAATTATTTCACAGCATAAAGTATTATTGCTACTTCCTTCCCAACCAATATTTGTTTATCTCATTAAGCCGAATTAAAGTAGTTAATATGAGCATGCAAAATTATCTATTTATCACCACCGCACCTAGTTCAGCCTTATCGTTAAGCATTGTCTTTTCTCTTTAGGCCAACTTGAGCTATTGGGAACTCTGGTTTATTTAACCAGATTTAATTTAATGAGCTTTGCTTAGGATAGAACCTAATTTAAACGAGCAGCACAGTGGGAGAATGATAATTGCAAAAGTAAAAACGACAAACAGTATTTGATTTGCAGTTTCAATAATTATGAAGTAAAAAATGTTGTGACATAATTACAAAGATCATCATAATATTTGCATATCTTGTTCACAGCACCTTTAAAATAATGCTTTAATGTAGTTTTTATGGCCAATCCTTATCTCTGCCTAATTACCGAAACAGAAAACGAAAAATGTTTTATGCTTTCATAGAGACAGAGTACCTTAAAGTAATGAGGCACATCAGTTATGTTTGCCTTTACAAATTAAAAATGCCAAGACAACAGGAAAAAAATCAACAGACATTCAGTTAAAAAAAACAAAACAAAACAAAAACTGCAAGCAGTGTATTTTTCAGTCTGCATGAAGCAGTTGCAGTGCTGCAGAACAAGAAATACAGTGGCAACGCGATGCCCACTCTAGAGATCCTAAAAAAGTAACATACTACTGAAAAGCATAATGTATGAAAGCAAGAATCAAATGGTAGGTAGCATTCTGCGTTTTCAAGAGACTAGCTTTTCTGTTTGTTAGAGCTGATAATATAGCTTTACGGGGAGGGAGAGATTGTCAGAGATGAAGGTCAAAGTGGATGGGATTTAAATGATGCATAAGCTATCTTAGCAGGGGCAGAATAATGGCATTACACACAGCAAATCATTAGAATGGTCCAGCTCATACTTCCCATTCTGAGCAACCTTCCATCTCCATCCCAATTGTACCCAAAAATGTAGCAGAGCTCTACTGTCACTCTGCACAGACTTGACTTTGCCATCTTGCCCTAGGAGGTCAACACAAGCTGCACTGCTGCTCTGTACAATTTAGCTTCAGCATCTTCCTCCTTTAGCCCTATACCATTCTGGCTAGGTGACCATATATGCAACTCTATACTAGCATCAACTTCTAGGATACTACAGGCCATCTTAATTGCCTTGGCTGGGATATTCAGCAGCATTAAAATGGTTAATGCAACTGACTATCCGTGGGTGCCACAGCTGCACACCCCAATGTTAGCTGGCTAGTATTCAGGGTGATCTAGGGGTGGAGCAATGGCGGACCTAGAGATAACTGGTCAGAGGCGATATTGAGCTGCTACCCAGTTATCGCAATGTGGCAAAAGTTAGCCACTTTAAAGGCTGGCCTAACTTTTGCTATAGAAGCTAACTGGGCAGTGGCTGGATATAGCCGCTGCCCTATTAGCTTCATCGCTATCTCGTTGACCCAGATATTCAATGCCTGGGGCTGGATATGGCCCAAGCATTATCCATGTCTAAAGTTCAGAGATGGCAGCTAGCTGCTTTAGCAGTGCTAGCTACTGCCACCACTGAATATCGGGCCCTACATTCTTTTAGCAGTGTCTTCCCCCTCCCTAGTCTTTACTACTGCCTAAATAACTGTCCAAAACATAAGAGACATACCTCAGGGCAGTTTCTCCAAATGGGTTAAGTTTTGCACATACCAAGACAGTCATGAACCTCACTTCTAAGCCAAGGCATGTGGAGTATGATCTTAGTCTCTCAAATTTACTGCTAATGCTCAGTGTAGTACTTGCATCATGCCAAAGGCAGCATCCTTCTGGAGTTCATAAGATGCAATATGTATGGGTAATTTATCAAGGTGCACTTGGAAATTCTTAGTCAAGCCTGTGGCACCCAACACTATGGGAAATATTTTTATATCTTTCTGCCATATATTTTTGGTACTTCAGGATCTTCTCCCTCTCCACGCAATTCGCCTACCTCAGCTGTTAGTGTATTGCCGACTGGTTGTATGGATGTAAGCACTTGAAACAGGGATCATTCCCAAAACGTGCACGTCGTGTGAAGAATAACTTTCGAGAGCAACGGGCTATCTGAGCACTTTCATTTGGAGGAAATGGTGGAGTGAAAGCTAAGTGAACTTTTACTGAGAATTTATCAAGGTGGTGAACCTTAATTGAATAAAAGTAGCTAGCTGTCTGGTGTGGGCTGGTTTTTCCATACTGGCCTTCCTACGGCCTGCTCCGACAAAAAAAGTAATTATTGAACGGGTTTTTTTCTGGTGAATTTTGTTGTTTGGATGATCCATTTATTCATGTGGATAGGTTTATTGATTGTGGTGTTAGTGTATTGCAGGCATTCATCAACTTCTCACTGAAGTAGCAAGGGAAACATGATAAAAAAGGGTAGTAGAATTAATATTAAAAGTAAACAAAAACAGTACTCATACTTACTGTCTGGGTCTGCCAAACATGGGGTATATCGCCCTTTCGGTTTCCGTGATCCTGTCGATAGGCAAATGGCTCTTGTTCTTCTAGAAATTGAACGGGTCTGGGCCTGAGGAAGTGGGATATTTGGATCTGGTGCAGTGTGGAATATCTGAATGAGACCAAAACACTCCAAATAAATATCCTGCATCTTCACTGAAATGGACATAAATCTATTTTTAAAAGCACAGGCTTAATTTGCTCATTTTCAGATGCAAGCATTCTGAATGTGGGCATGTGCATGTGGGATAAAAGAGGTGGCAGAAAGCATAGTTACTCACCTGTAACAGGTGCTCTCCAGGAGCAGCAGAAATCAGTACTCACATATGGGTGACGTCGGCGCCGATGGAGCCCTCGTGCAGAGCATTTCCCCAGCTTTCAAAGAAAGCCTTTGGGAATGCAGCACGCATGTGCGGTCCCCTTCCCGCCCAAGGGTGCCATCTTGCTCAGTCAGATGACATAGCTAAAAGACAGCAAAAAAACAAATGAAGTATATGACTGCAACTCCAAGGGGAGGAGGGGGGGTCGTGAGGACTGATTCCTGCTGCTCCTGGAGAACACCTGTTACAGGTGAGTAACTATGCTTTTACCAGGACCAAGCAGGAAGTCAGTCCTCACATATGGGACTCCCCAGCTCTAGGCTACCGTGAACCCAGAGCTGAAAAATTGGCTCCCTCTCAAGAGCCTCAGCATTCGTGATAAGAATTTTCTCTGAGAACGCACCCCATAAGGTAGCCAAACACAAGGGCCGGAGGGTAGGAGTTGCCTAAACCTCAAAGAGATTACAGAGTACTGCATGGCCGAAAACACTGTCCTGCCGGGAGTCTCTCTCCGGACAATAATGGGCTGCTAAAGTCTGGCTTGAAGACCAAGTTGCGGCCCGGCAGATGTCTGCCAACAGAACAGAGTGGAGATGAGCTATTGATGCGGCTTTCGCCCTGACACGGTGGGCTGTGACCCGACCCTGCAAGGGGAGGTCGGCTGCCCTGTACACCCAGGCGATGCAATTTGCCACCCAAGTGGACAACGTATGCTTGGAGACAGGTAACCCCATACTATTAGGGTCAAACGAGTTGAAGAGCTGAGTAGCCCTTCGATGCTCCCATGTATGTTCTATGTAAAAGGACAACACCCTTTTACAGTCCAGGGTATGCAAGTCTGTTTCAGCCTGGCTGGCATGCGGCCTGGGAAAAAAGGTTGGAAGAACCACCTCCTGATTGAGGTGGAAAGAGGAGACCACTTTTGGGAGGAACTTGGGATGGGTCCATAGGACCACCCTGTTCCTATAGAACCGTGTGTACAGTCTATCAGAAACCAGAGCTTGTAGTTCACTCACATGTCTGGCTGAGGTAAGAGCCAACAGGAAGAGCGCTTTCCAAGAGAGGAAACGCAAATGGCAAGTAGCCATCGGTGGGCGAGTAAGTTGCTGCAAGACCACGTTCAAATCCCACTCAGTCGCCGGTGGACGAACCGGAGGCTTGAGTAGAAGCAGAACTCTGAGAAATCTGGACACCAAGGGGTGAACTGACAGAGACTGTCCTTCCACCGGTGAGTGGTGCGCTGACAAAGCACTGAGGTGGACCCGAACAGAGTTAGAATTAAGGCCTATGTCTGAAAGGTGAAGTAGATACTGCAGTACTACTGGCACAAAGCAAGAGAAAGGATCTTCATTGCGCTGAGCACACCATACCGTAAACCTACGCCACTTGAGGGCATACCACTTACTGGTGGACTGCCTCCTAGAGGCCAAGACCACCTCTTCGGCCTCCGTAGGTAGAAGTAAGGGAGCTAGCACTATCCTTTCAGCAGCCAGGCCATCAGATTGAGGGACCTGAGATTGGGTGCAGAAGGGAACCCTACTCTTGAGACAGGAGATCATGTTGCAGCCCCAGAGGGAACAGAGCTTCCACCACCAACTGCAGAAGTGGAAACCACGGCTGCCTTGTCCATCTGGGGACTACCAGAATCACCGAGGCCTTGTCCCGGAGGATCTTGAACAGAGTTCGGGCCACCAGGGGCGTGGGAGGAAACGCATACAGGAGGCCCATAGATAAAGTGATTAGAAAAACATCTGCTGCCATCCTCAGGGGATGCAGCTGTCTGAAGCAAAACCTGGGAAGCTGACGGTTCAGTGGACTTGCAAAGAGATCGATGGATGAAGTCCCCAGCGGAGGAAGATCTGCTGGACCACCAATGGATTCAACTACCATTCGTGGGGCTGGAGAATCCAGCTTAGCTTGTCTGCTAGAAAGTTTTCCTGACCCGGCAGATAAACTGCTTTGAGAAACATGCCTTGTTTGACCGCAAAGGAGCCAAGAGCCAGTGCATCCTGACATAGCAGCCTGGACCCTGTGCCCCCTTGTTTGTTCACGTAGAACATTGCCACCTGATTGTCTGTCTGAACTAGGACAGACTGCTGAAAGACAGCATGGCAGAAGGTTTGCAGAGCTAAGCGGATTGCTCGCAGCTCTAAAAGGTTGATCTGCTGTGTGGCCTCCTGAGGGGACCACAGGCCTTGAGTGCATGAGCCCTGGCAATGCGCACCCCAGCCTCTTAAGGAAACATCTGTCGTCAGCACCCTTGTGTGTGCAGGAGGCTGAAAAGGTACACCCCCTGAGAAGGTTTGGCAGCTGTAGCCACCACTGTAAGGAGTTCAGAAGTCATCTGGACACCTTTACTCTGTCTCGGAGATCACCAGTGGCTTGTGTCCACTGCTCCCTGAGGCACCATTGCGCCATCCGCATGTGCAGACGGGCATTTGGGGTCACATGTACAGTGGATGCCATGTGGCCCAGGAGCCGCAGGTATTGCCTGGCGGAAACAAGATAATTGCTTTGGAACTGGCAGGCCAAGTTCATAAGTCTGTGGGCCCTGTCCTCGGGCTAGTAAACCCTTGCCTGAAGGGCATCCAACCTGGCCCCTATAAACTCCAGGTTCTGAGAGGGGAGCAAAGTGGACTTTGCGTAGTTTATGACAAAGCCCAAATGCTGAAGAAGAGAGACAGTGCGAAGAGTGGCCTGTCGGGCCTCCTGGAGTGACTGGCCTCTGATTAGCCAGTCGTCCAGGTACGGGAAGACAAAAATCCCCTGATTTCTGAGAAAAGCCGCCACCACTGCCAGGCATTTGGTAAAAACCCTGGGGGCAGGGGGCAGGCCAAAGGGAAGCACTCTGTACTGAAAGTGGTTTCCTCCCACCACAAATCTGAGATATTGTCTGTGGTCTGGATGGATGAGGATGTGAGTGTAAGCATCCTTTAGGTCTAAGGAGCATAGCCAGTCTCCCTGCTGGAGGTAGGGCAGCAGTATTCCAAGGGTAAGCATCTTGAACTTTCCCTCTCTAGAAGCTTGTTCAGATTTCGCAAGTCTAGGATAGGTCTGAGGCCTCCTGTTCTCTTTAGTACCAGGAAGTACCTTGAGTAGAAGCCTTGCCCTTCCAGGTGGTGTGGCACCGGTTCCACCGCCTGTTCCTTTAGAAGACTTGCCAACTCCTGAAGGAGGAGGTCCCTGTGTAGAGGGAGTCTTGGAGGCTCCTCTGGATAGTAGGAGGGGCGTAGCTGGTGGAAATGGAGCAGATAGACCTTCTGGACTATGCTCAGTACCCAGGTATCCCCTGTGATGGCTGGCCACCTGTAAGCATACAGGGTCAGCCGACCTCCTGTGCTGAGTGGAGCTACCGGCGGAGGAGAGGCTATGCTGTGGGAGTAAAAAAACCCCCTCCCTGCTGTGCAGGAGCCGGAGTGGCGGCTTGGGGGTTTTCTGCCAATGGGGTCCATGCCCCTGCCCTTTGGCCTGCTGGGCCTGTTGGGGAGCTGGAGAGGCCTGATACTGAGGGTAGGTTTTGTAGGCAGCACCCTTCCTCGGGAAAAAGGGTTTCTTTCCCGAGCCCTTCTTTTTGTGAGAAGGGGCAGAAGTCTTTCTGGACAGCCTTGTCCTGGTGAGAATCTCAGTTTCGATTTCTGCAGCCTTTTCAGTCATGGGCTTGCCAAACAAGTTGTCACCTTGGCACGGGACATCGACCAACTTGTCCTGCACCCATGACTCCAAGTCCGACGACTGTAGTCAGGCCTGACGGTGTGCACCGATGCCAGCTGCGGCTACCCAGGCCAAAGCCTCGAAGCCATCATAGGCTGCTCGAGAGATAAACTTCGAGCACTCTCGGATCCCTGTAGACAAGGCTTTGAATCTCTGCAAGGGGTCCTCGGAGAGGCCAGCCGAGAACCCGGCAATCTCCTTTTCCAGGTCCCGTAGGTACATGCCCATGTACAGCTGGTAAGTCTGGACACGGCAATACAGCATAGAGCCCTGGAAGCACTTTCTACCGAGGGCATCATCCAGGTTCTGGGCCTCCCGGCTGGAAGGTACTGAGAAGAGCATCTTTTGACTCTTCAGCCTGTGCATGGCCAATTCCACAACCATGGAGTTGTGCGGTAGCTGCGCTTTTTGGAACACAGGGCTCTTACGGTCTCGATAAATGGAATCGACCTGCTTGCTAAGAACCGGCGCCGAGGCCGGTGCTTCCCACATACGGAAGAGCAGCTGTTCCAGCATCGGAGGAACTGGAACAGTAAAGGCTTCCTTCAGAGGAAAGTCATACTGGAGGGCATCGAGCTCTTTGGCTCGAGGCTCCTCCTCGGCCTCCGCCGGGAATGCCAAAGCCTTGGTCATGCCCCTGACAAAGTCCAAGAACCGGGTATCCTCTGGGGGGGACCTTCTCCAAGGCTCGGACTCCGGGGAGTCCGATGGGACGCACCAGGTCCGGAAGGTGTCGGGAGACTCCTCGTCCTCCGTCTCCCATGCTGACTCCTTCCGAGGAGGAGTCGAGCGGCTCCGGCCATATGGGCCTCGATGCCACCCGCCCCAACGCCGAGGGCACCGGTGTCGACGACCTCGGCCCCACACAGGAGGTCGAGGGAGACCTTGGCCGAGGATCGACTCGAGACTTGATTGACTCAAGGATCGGCTCTGTCTCAAGGGTCGACTTAGACATCGAAGTCCCGGTGGTTGGGGCAGATGCACTGGTTAGACCGGCGATCAGTACCTGCTGCTGCTCCATGAAGGCATCCAGGCTGCTCTCCAGGGCCGTCAACCTGAGACCGAGCTCTGGAGACTCCGCAGCCCCTGACTCGGGCCCCGTCGGCATGGGGCCCAACATCGGTTCTCCCGGAGGAGAGTCTACGAAGACAACAGAAGTTACCTGACTCGGGGACTCTGGCTCCAGGCAAGGTAGCTTGGTTGGCCGCTCCGACTCCAAGAGCCCGGGACAGCGGTCAGGGCTGCGCGACCTGGCCCTCGAAGATCCAGGTGCCTCCACTAACGCTGCCCTCACGAGCTTCTTCTTCCTTTTGTGCTCCTGGGCGGGAGACCCCCTTTCAGAGGACCCACGACAGCGCTCAGGGTCAGACTCCCGAGATGTCGAGGCCTCTGATGAAGTCCGGGCCCGGCCAGAGGCGGACTTCAAAAAAATTCTTTCACGTTGATGCTGACAGCTCCGAAGCGCCTTCGACGACATCTTGCCGCACGGGAAAATAGACCAGTGGGTCATGGTCGGGCCCGAGGCATCGGAGGCAGCAGCTGTGTGTGTCGGTGAGAGACATAAGTTTCTTACACCGATCACATTTTTTGAACCCGCTGGCAGCCATCAGGGGAAAAAGGGCCCCTGCAAGGTCAAAAGACAGGGCTGCCAGTGAAAATAATAGAAGAAGCGCAAACGCTAGTCACAAAGGACAAAAACTGAAAAAGAAGTTCCGGGCTCGATACCGGTGTACTGAGCCGAGGCGGGATGGGGAACCGGCGTCGAACTGGATAAAGAAACGCGAAAATCGCAGAAAAAAAATCAACTTTTTCCCAGGTGACACAAACTACGTCCATTGGGCTCCGCGGAAAAAGAAAGACTGAGCAAGATGGCACCCTTGGGCGGGAAGGGGACCGCGCATGCACGCTGCATTCCCAAAGGCTTTCTTTGAAAGCTGGGGAAATGTTCCGCTCGAGGGCTCCGTCAGCGCCGACGTCACCCATATGTGAGGACTGACTTCCTGCCTGGTCCTGGAGAATAACTGTTCCGTAAGCACGCTAGAAAAGAAGGGTGGTGGGGGGGAAGGGCACCGAGAATCAGAAACTGAGCAGAAAGACACTGAGGCTAGGAGGCGAGCGGGATGCCGAAGACTGGTCGGGGTAAAGGAGAGAAACAAGAGACATTTATACAGTAGAAGCATAGAGGGAGATTCAAAATGAGACAGAAAGATCAATAATGAATAACTAAAATGATAGTACAGAGGCACAAATAAGAGAAAAAGTCTGATGGTTTTCATTTTAGCAATTGTTTCAGGGACTGAACTACAGTAGAGCTTTGATGGGAAAGACCTTTAACACGTTATTTATTTATTCATTCATTCAATTTATACATTACATTGCCATAAAAACTTGATCTGATTTACAACTTAAGTTTTACAAAACATAATGAAATAACTTACAAACATTTGCCAAATATATAAATAGCTCTCTTCCCACCATAGAAACAATCCATCTCCCTCAAATCCTCAGTACAATCTTAATCTAAGCAACAGAAGCTTTGTGTTATCTATTAACGTAAAGTCATGGAAAACAACCAAGCTTTCAGCTGTTTAAGTCCACAGAGCAACTAGTCCCATGCTCATGTACTATCACTGACAACACTCTCTGCCATTCGGCAGTAATATCTCCCTTTGAACTTCGTGTACAAGAGACACATACAAAGATCACAGTATTTTGCTGGAAACATACGGTTCCAACTTGTCAGTAAGACAAAAGGAGCTATATTGTTTAAGGATTTAAACACTAACACCCTAAATTTAATTCAGAACTGCACTGGTAACCAGTGGAACTCTAGCAACAAAAGGATTAATAGTCTCTGGCATGCAGTCCCCCAGTCATGTAGAAGAATGCTGTACAAATTGTAGTCTTTTGAAAAGTTTTCTTTGGCAGCAATGTCAACACGGTTCTCCAAATGTGACTGTAGCCAGATCTACATGCATGACAAAAGGCAAAGCTGGCTAACCACATGAGAGGATCAAATGGGACCAGATCAGATACAACCCAGGATACTGAAGAAACCTAGGGAGGTTTTGGTAGGACCTTTAAAAGGTATGTTTAACAGATCCCTGGAGACTGGGGAGTTACCACAGGATTGGAGAAGGGCTAATGTTCTCCCCAATCACAAATGTGGCAAAGGAGAAGAGGTGGAAAACTACAGGCTGGTAAGTCTTACCTCGATAGTGGGAAAAGTAATGGAGATGCTGCTGAAAGAATGGATAGTATTTTTTCTGGAAGCCAACAGGTTGTGAAATTCAATGCAACATGGTTTTACAAAGGGAAGATTGTGCCAGACAGATCTGATTGATTTCACTGATTGGGTGATCAGAGAACTAGAATGAGGGTATGCGATGGATGTGGTCTACTTAGATTTCAGCAAAGCCTTTGATACTGTTCCTCACAGGAGGCTTGTGAATAAATCGAGCAGCCTGGGGATGGATCTCAAGGTGGTTAACTTGGATCAAGAAGTGTTGACAGACATATCAAAGAGGGTAGTGGTGAACTAAACTAACTCTGACGAAAGGAGGGTGAGTGAAGGAGTGCTTCAGAGACTGATCCTGGGACCACTACTGTTCAATGTCTTTGAAGGTTAAAAAGAAAAAAATTGTCTTTTTGCAGATAACATTAGCAACAGAGTGGACACTCTGGAGCGGGTAGACAACATGAGAAAAGATCTACAAAAATCAGAATGCATTAAATCTCAATTGCCAAGCATTTGACCAAAGACGTGTAGAGTGAGCTCTACGAGATAGGGGATGAGAGCCTGGCATGTATGGACCAAGAGAGAAACATTGGAGAGATAGTGTCCGAGGATCTCAAGGTGGCGAAGCAGTGTGACAAGGCGGTGGCCAAAGCCAGAAGGATGTTAGGTTGCATACAGAAAGAAATAACTAGCAGAAAGGAGGTGGTATTAGTGCCCCTGCACAGTTCGTTGGTGAGACCTCACTTGAAGTACTGTGTTCAAAAGACTCAAAATAGTTCAGAGGAAGGCAGCAAAGATGGGGCCTGAGCCAGAAGACATATGTGTTGTCATGATACCTTTTATATAATCATGTTTGTAATAAGTTAACCTTATGTTACCCAAGTTTATATATCTGTTTGCTGTAAACACGGAATAGCCTGTTATTCTGTTGATGTTGTTGTATGTGAACCGTGCTGATACCAAATAGCGCGGTATATAAAAGATTGTAATAAATAAAAATAAATAAATAAATATGAGAAAAGACTTGAAGACCTAAATATGTATACCCTTGAGGAGATGAGAGACAGGGGAGATATGATACAGTTTAAGTATTTAAAGGTCTGTATTAAAGAACAAGCAAACCTCTTTTAAAGATGGCAAAACTGTAGAACTAGTGAACATGAAATTAAGTTGCAAAGAGGCAAAATTCAAAACAACATCCTGAAACATTTTTTCACTGAAAGGGTGGTGGATACCTGGAATGTCCCCCTGAAGGAGGTGGTAGGAACAAAAACAATGACAGAGTTCAAAGAGACAAATGCAGAGGATAACTGCTTAGCAAGAGGATGAAATCAAAACAAACATAAATAACTTAATAAACAGAGAGTGGTAACATGCCTGGAGCAGCACGTACAACTCCACAACTCTGGCACCTTACTGGGCAGACTAGATGGACGATGCTGTTCTTATCTATCGTCATTTACTATGTTAATAAATGCTCTTCCTGTTAATGAAGCTATTTAGGACTGCAAACATATACCAGAATCAAGAAAGATCCTACATTTTACACTGTCTGGGCTCACTGGCAAATGTTGCCCTTTCCAACATGAACAACTTAACAGGTTCCTCATAGCCAACCTTCACGGATTCTGTACTGGACTTCAACTTACTGTTCCATGAGAATATATTACCAAAGAGCAACTGATCAATCCCTAATTGCTATTCAGATCTAGTCTTCATAAAGGGAAAAAATCATCTGAACATCATTCACAGAGACGAGATAAACCCCTATCCTCTTCAACAGATGGCATAAAGAAGCCACAATGAGAAAGGGGGACAAAAGAGATTCTTAGGGTATACAACTAGTATGAAACCAGGATCAAGAGTGGTGTTTACCTACTGCCATTCATGGCCTCCTGTGAAGAAAAACCAATATATCATGACTCCTGTTATTCCTGCCACCTCAACCCTTCCACAGATATGCCACAAAAGAGCAGATAATCACACGAAACCACAAGGGAAAACAGTCCAAAACGTGATTATTATTGTAGGAAAGACAAGTTTATTATCAATAATCGGCCACCCGACACAGGCCGTGTTTCAATTACCCTTCGTCAGGGGTGGAGCCGGTAAACACACTACAAACATAAAAACGTACATTTAAAATAAAATGAATAAAAAGCCAAATTAAGAACAGATGCTAAGAAGTTAAAATAATATAATGCATATACAGAAATATATGTATATAAACAAATAGTATCAAATTATGTATATATAAACAGTATGACTTAAATCATATCATAAAACATTATTTTAAAAAATAAATAAATAAAATACGTATAAGAGTGTGACAGATGGACATAATGTAAAAGCAATAAATACCTCAATATAACATATGGAGAACACCTCCAGGATGTGACCAATATGAATCAACCTTGATGTAAAACTATAATGATGACCAATAAACATATAAATTAACATGAACGTTAAAATGCATCAAAACATCATACATATAAAAGAAACATCCATTTAAAATATGCTTAAAAAGGATCAACAAAAAATATATATGTATGTATATCTTTCTAAAGGAGCAAGGGATAGGAACGTAGCAGGAGCGAATAAGGGAACCATATAAACAATAAGCATCACATTTGATGTTATCTGTCTTTAAAATCAAAATGTGTTAAAAATATAAATAATACATATAAAAGAAACATACATTTAAAATATGTTTAAAAAATATCAACAAAATATATATGTATATCTCTATAAAGGAGCAAGGGATAGGAACGTAGCAGGAGCAAAAAAGCTGTAGTGTGCATAGAAGGCAAGGTCAGGGGTTCAAATCCCACTAGAGGACAGCAACTTAGGGCCAGAAGGATTGGGGTTTCTAGTCCTACAGGTGCTCCTTGTGGTCTTGGGCAAGCCACTTAACCCTCCATAGCCCATGTTCCCTGTAAAAAATAGTTATCTCCAAGTTATAATGCCCTGTTCAATGTAATTTCAGTTTGTTCAATGTAAACCGCACTGATGCAGAATAGCGCGGTATATAAGAGAATGTAAATAAATAAAATAAATAAGGCAAGCAGTTAACACAAAGATGTGCAAAAACATGAAAAAAGTAGCACAAAAATTGCTAAACCTTTATTGTAAACAAAGGCTAACAACCTTTTTTGGCCCCACACATCCCTACCACAGTGCCCCCACTTAAGACTCCCTATCTGCCATACAGATCCCATCTCCTGCCACTCACAACTCACCCAGTTACTGACAGGCCAAACTCCATTATCAACCGTTAATCCCAGACACAAATACATCCAACCCACTTAAGAAAATATATCTTTGTACAATGCTTAGAACAATGCTCTTTCAACACACACTAACTACTCACCTACCCATAACATGCATACAATTAAAAATGAATAGTGAAAACTGTGCCTTCTAAAAAATTGTATTTTTACGCGCTTTACTGTGACTGGTCTTATAATAACAATACAACCATTGTGGCACCTGATGGGTGTTTCTTTACATCAAAATGCCTCAAGACAATAACAGCTGTCTATTTTACTTCAATAACCATATTCCTTTAACAGCTGACTCCACAACCCTTAAACCCTCCCCAACCCCCTAACTCCCCCCTCCCCCAAGCACAGAACAGCCAAGATAACCTACAAAATAGAAACATAGACCATATGGCCTATCCAGTCTGCCCTTCCATACCAACTACTAAGTACTATAGTCCCTTTTTTTCCTTTAGAAGTCTTCTGTGTTTGTCTCGTGCCTTCTTGAATTCAGATACAGTCTTTGTCTCTAATGCCTCCACTGGGAGAATATTCCACACATCTATCACATTGAAAGAGGCTCTCCTGTGGTGCATTTATGCCATGGAGGTATTTAAATGCCTCTATCATATATCCCCTCTCCCATCTTTCTTCCAAAGTATACATATTGAGATCTGTAAGTCTGTCCCCATATGCCTTATGACGAGGCCCACTGACCATTTTGGTATCCACCCTCTGCACAGACTCCATCCTGTTTATATCCTTTTGAAGGTGTGGGGTCTTCAGAATTATACACAATTATCTAAACTAGGTCTCACCAAAACCTTATAGAAAGGCATCATCATCTCCTTCCTGCTGGTCATTCCTCTCCCTATGCACCCAACAATCCTTTTGGCTTTCACCATCATCTTGTCTATCTGTTTAGCTACCTTAAAGATCATCAGAAATAATCACTTCATACTGCACTCTCTTTCATTGACAGAAGTACTTCACAACCTATACTGTACTGACTCCTTGGATTTTTTCAGCCAAAATGCAAAAATCCGCACTGCATTTCTTAGTGCTAAATCTCAACTGCCAAATTCTCAACATGCTCCTCACCCATACATAACAAGTAACAACAAGTTACATGACTTGGATGTCCTGGCCCTCTGTGCGCCCGGTCAAAACCAGGTGCACAGAGTTAGCCGGTATTCTGATCCCACGAGGCAAGTCTAGCCCCGTGGGATCAGAATCGCATCTAGGCCTGTATGTATGTGCAGGCCGTGACCCCAATTCAGGTTGGCCTACACATTCAGGCCTTACGCGGATAACTCATTCAACTCCATTCAAAAGCTGCGATCCCCAGCCACTGGACTAAATAGTTCATTCCCCGCAGCCCGACCCCTGATTTGGCCTTCCAAGGCCAGGGTTGGGCTCTGGGGAATCCCTTCTACCCCCTCCTACCTTCCCCGATGGCCGGGCCCGCCAACCCCGCCAACTAGGGGAACTTATTCCACCTCAGAGGTAAATAAGTTCCCTGTACAGGCAGCCGGCCCTGGACATACAGAGCCAACATTGGAACCGGCCCTCTACATCCGGGATCGCCCTCACTCCGCCCCTTTCCAGCCCCCGACTAACTTCCCTGTACAACGTGCGAGGAAGTTAGTCAAGGTCAGAAGAGGGCCCGAATAGTGGGGATGTTGGGACGTCCATCCCCACTATCCATAAGAACATAAGATATGCCATACTGGGTCAGACCAAGGTCCATCAAGCCCAGTATCTTGTTTCCAACAGTGGTCAATCTAGGTCACAAGTACCTAGCAGTTTTCCCAAAAGCACAGGTTCCACAATGCTTGTACTGGGGCAAACAGTGGATATCCCAGGTCCCCTTTAATAATGGTTTATGGACCTTTCCTCCAGGAACCTGTCCAAACCTTTTTTAAACCCAGCTACACTAACAGCTTTTACTACATCCTCCAGTAATAAATTCCAGAGTTTGATTACACGTTGAGTGAAAAAATATTTTCTCTTATTAGTCTTAAATAGGTCACCCTGTAGCTTCATTGCATGTCTCCTAGTCTTTCTATATTTTGATGGTGTAAACAATTGTATTACTAATTAAATATTTATTTGGATCAGCAAGGAATATTGAACTTTTGAGCAATCCTGTGAGGAATCATGCTGAGCCAGCTGTTTACTAGCTTACTAGCCAGGAGACAGAAGCTGTGGGGAGTGACTGATCAGAATTGGGTATTAACTCCGAGAAGAAAGAGAGGCTGGGAGCAAACAAAGGCTGGAGAAAGACTGGTCAAATTACTGTTGAACAAAAGTGTATGGGAATATCTGTAGAGGAAAGCTCATGTGAGGAGTCATGTAGTCCAGCTGCAATACACTTACAGCCTATATATACAGAGAAAATCCAGAACAGGGAGAGAGCTGATATTCGCTTGGCTGGGTGCATGCCAATGCATGAGGAATCCCAGACTTTTCCAGCCTTCGCTGTGCTCTCCCAGCTGATGGTAAACGGTAAAGAGCTGTGATGATGTCAGAAACCTCTGGTAATGAGTTGATTGTTCTATGTGTTGTCCTTGTAACATTGTTATATTGTCTAGCTAATTGTCATATTAAATAGCTTATTAAACACCATGCATGAGTGGTTGAATGATCTTGAATTTAATAGAATCCTAAGGAAACTCCTTCTGCAGCACCCGCCACCCTCTGACATCACTTCCTGGGGCGCTGCAGAAGGAGTTTCCTAGGACGACCGAAGGGCTTCTAACAGGTTTCTTTACCTCTTCAACTTAACTGTATTACAGCTGCTGCTCTGTGAAAAGCAGAAGCAGCGGCTGCACAAGGGATTGAGTTCACGGACTGAGGGAGAAAAGCCGTTTTTTTTGCTCTGGCCACTCCCGATCTTGCAGCCAGAACAAAAAAATGGCTTTTCAAGGGCCGGGCACCGATCGAGAGTACTTCAGAGTACAAGAAGGAAGCGGAGGTTGGCTGGATCAGGCCGGGCTGGCAGCACTAAGGGGAGGGGGGGGTGAAGCAGCACTAAGGGGGGTGCGCATTACATTCGCCAGAGGACTAGAGAGCAGTGTTTGCCTCGAATGTAATGCGCACCCTGAGTTTTAGAGCCTCTTTTTGGCCAGAAAAGGTGCGCATTACATTTGAATAAATATGGTAATTTTTATTAACTTTTTGCTGCAATGTGCTGCACGTGCTTCATCTGTGGTCATTTGCAGTCATCTGTGGTCTTCTGCGTTTTTTAGACAGACCGTACTAAATCAGAAAATTTGTAAAGTGTAAACAAAGAATGGCGGCATCGGCAAGTAAAGTAGGCCGGGGAAAAAATGTAAAGTTGATGTCGAGTATCGCACATTCAAAAGTTCGTGGACAGAAGATTTTTTTGGTGATGGAACATTCTGGTTGCATTTTGTGCTTGATTTGCCAAGAAACCATCGCTGTTCACAAACAGTAGAACATAAAGCAACACTACACTACAAAGCATGCTATTAAATTCAATAGCCTTGTTGGCCAGCAACGAACTGATCACATAATTTCAATGAAACAAAGCATAGATGGGCAACAGTCTTTCTTCAAAGAAGTTAATAACAGTTCCAAAGCAGCAACAAAGGTAAGCTTTTTAATAGCAGAATTCATAGCCAAGAGAGGAAAACCATTCACAGATGGGGAGTTTGTGAAGGATTGCTTGGAAAGTTGTACGGATGTTGTTTGCCCAGATAAGAAGTCTCTGGTGAAAAATGTCAGTCTTTCTCATCAGACAGTTGCTAGAAGGGTTGACGATCTGGCCAGAAATATTCAGGAATCTTCGATCAAGAGACTTGATGAATGTGAATTTTACAGTTTGGCACTTGATGAGAGCACCGACATTAATGACACTGCCCAACCTGCGATATTCGTGGGAGGAGTTACTGGAGCGTTTTCTGTCGTCGAGGAACTGTTGGATATTTGTCCGATGAAAGGCACGACAACTGGAAAGGATGCTTTTGAAAGAGTCAATCAAGTAATGGAGAAATTCAATTTTCCCAAGAACTTGTTGGCATAACAAATGATGGGGCACCAGCCATGACAGGGAAACAGAATGGCTTTGTGGCCTTATTTGCAAAATCTGTGCCTCAGGAAATCATCACACCCCACTGTATTATTCATCAAGAAAATTTATGCGCCAAGATCCTTGAAATGAAGCACGTGATGGAAAAAGTTATATCAGCTGTTAACTTCATCCGTTCAAGAGGCCTCAATCACAGGGAGTTTAAAGCATTTCTTGAAGAAGTGGGCTGCAATCACAATGATGCGGTATACCTTATCCAGGTTCTGGAGTTTACGCGATGAAATAAAGACCTTCATGACTAAGAAAGAGAAGGATGCAAGATTTCTGGATAACATATGGTTAAATGACTTGGCGTTTCTGATGGACACAACCAAATACATGGCTGAATTAAATGTCAGACTTCAAGGAAAGGATCAGCTGGTTCACAAACTGTATGAACATGTTGTTACATTTGTTCAGAAGTTGTAGCTAATTCACACTCATTTGGTTGAGAAGAAATTTGTACATTTCACATTCCTTTCTACTAGACCTGCAGACACACTACAACACGAGAAGTACTCTGAAATAGTTGCAAAACCAGCTGATTACTTCAGACACAGATTTGAAGATTTCAGAAAACATCCTGACATGATAAAACTGATGAGTAATCCATAAGAACTTAAGATATGCCATACTGGGTCAGACCAAGGTCCATTAAGCCCAGTATCCTATTTCCAACAGTGGCCAATCTAGGTCATATGTACCTAGCAGTTTCCCCAAAAGACACAGGTTCTGCAATGCTTGTACTAGGTCAAGCATTGATATCCTGGGTCCCTTCTTAATAATGGTTTATGGAACTTTCCTCCAGGAACTTGTCCAAACCTTTTTTAAACCCAGCTACACTAACAGCCTTTACTACATCCTCCGGTAACAAATTCCAGACTTTGATTATACGTTGAGTGAAAAAATATTTTCTTTTATTAGTCTTAAATAGTTTACCCTGTAGCTTCATTGCATGTCCCCTAGTCTTTCTATATTCTGATAACGTAAACAGTCGATCTACGTTTACCCGTTCCACTCCATTCATTAATTTATAGACTTCTATCATATCTCCCCTCAGCCGTCTCTTTTCCAGGATAAAGAGCCCTAACCTTTTTAGCCTTTCTTCATAGGATTATCCTTCCATCCCCGTTACCATTTTGGTGGCTCTTCTTTGAACCTCTTCTAATAACGCTATATCCTTTTTAAGATACAGCGACCAGATTTGCACACAGTATTCAAGGTGCGGTCTCACCATGGAACGGTATAGAGGCATTATAATATCTTTTGTTTTATTTTCCATTCCTTTCCTTATGATACCTAGCATTCTATTTGCTCTCTTGGCTGACGCTGCACACTGGGCCGAGGGTTTTAACATGTTATCCACAATGACGCCTAAATCTTTTTCCTGGGTGGTGGTTCCTAATGTGGAACCTTGCATCGTGTAACCATAGTTTGGGTTGTTCTTCCCTAGGTGCATAACTTTGCACTTGTCCACATTAA
Source organism: Ichthyophis bannanicus (assembly GCA_033557465.1). Taxonomy (NCBI): domain Eukaryota; kingdom Metazoa; phylum Chordata; class Amphibia; order Gymnophiona; family Ichthyophiidae; genus Ichthyophis; species Ichthyophis bannanicus. The sequence goes on along the minus strand of CM066035.1, from coordinate 162,290,110 downwards.
ATTTCATCTGCCATTTTGATGCCCAGTCTTCCAATTTATCAAGATCCTCTTGCAATTTTCCACAATCCTCTTGGGTTTAAACAACTTTAAATAGTTTTGTGTCATCTGCAAATTTGATAACCTCACTCGTTATTCCACTTTCCAGGTCATTTATGAATATGTCAAAAAGCAGCGGACTCAACACAGATCCCTGGGGTACACCACTATTCACCTTTCTCCATTGGGAAAATTGGCCATTTAGTCCAACCCTCTGCTTTCTATCTTTTAACCAGTTCCTGATCCACAGTAGTACACTGCCTCCTATCCCATGACTATATCCGACTCACCTTTGTCCACTCAACCGACTCACCTTTGTCCACCTGTTTATTCACACTTTCAAAAAAACATAACAGATTAGTAAGACAAGATCTTCCTTGTCTAAAGCCATGTTGGCTGTCTCCCATTAGGCCATGTCTACATGCTGAGTAATTTTATTCTTTATGATGGTTTCTACCATTTTTCCTGGTACTGACGTGAGGCTCACCGGTCTATAGTTTCCCAGATCACCCCTCAAACCCTTTTTAAAAATTGGTGTTACATTGGTGATTCGCCAATCTTCAGGTATTAGAGATAATTTTAATGATAGTTCACAGATTACTAATAGCAGGTCTGCAATCTCATATTTCAGTTCTTTCAACACCCTTGGATGTATACCATCCGGCCCAGGTGATTTGCTACTCTTCAGTTTATCTAATAGTTGTAATAAATCTTCCCGAAGTATCGATATTTCCTTCAATTCTTCCACACCTTTAAATACCACTTCAGTCATGGGTAACATTCCTACAACTTCCTCAGTAAAGACCGAAGCAAAGAATTCATTCAGTCTCTCCGCTATCGCCTTGTCGCCTCTTAGTGCCCCTTTAACTCCTCTATCATCTAATGGTCCAACTGACTCTCTCACAGGTTTTTTGCTATGAATGTACTTGAAAAAAATCTTTATTTCGCGTTTCTGCTTCCGCAGCAAGCTTCTGCTCAAATTCTCTCTTTGCCTTCTTTATCAATGCCTTGCATTTGACCTGCCAGTGCTTGTGCTGTTTCCAGGTTTCATCGTTTGGCTCTTTTTTCCATTTCCTGAAAGATGCTTTCTTGGCAACAACAGCCTCTCTGACCTCACCTTTAAATCATGCTGGCAGTTTTTTGGACTTCCTTCCACTTTTCTTAAAGCGTGGAATACAGCTGGTCTGGGCTTCCAAGATAGTATTTTTCAACACCCCCCAAGCTTGAAGTAAGTCTTTAACCTTTGCAACTGCTCCTTTTAGTTTTTTCTTAACTATTTTCCTCATTTTATCATAGTCTCCCTTTCGAAAGTTAAAAGGTAGTACTGTGGATTTCCTTACTATCCCTCCTCTACTAATTAAATCAAAGGCAATCATGCTATGATCACTATTGCCAAGTGGCCCCAACACCCTTATCTCTTGCACTAGGATCTGGTGTTTCATTAAGGACTAGGTCTAATATGGCTTCCCCTCTGGTCGGTTCATGAACCAGCTGCTCCAAGAAGCAGTCATTTATGTCATCTAGGAACTTTATCTCCCTAGCATGTACTGCCGTGACACTGACCCAGTCGATACCGGGGTAATTGAAATCGCCCATTATTATTACCGCGCTGTAACTTTTGTTAGCTTCCTTGATTTCTTTGAGCATTTCATCATCCATTTGTTCATTCTGGCCAGGCGGTCGATAGTACACCCCCACTGCCATCGCCTTCCCCTTTTTACATGGAATTTCAATCCATAGAGATTCTACAGCAAATTTTGTTTCCTGCAAAACTTTAATCCTTTCTGACTCAATGCCCTCTCTAACATAGAGCACAACCCCTCCACCAATTTGATCAGCTCTATCATTACGATATAGTTTGTACCCACGTATCACAGTGTCCCACTGGCTGTCCTCCTTCCACCATGTCTCTGATATTCCAATCATATCTAACCTCTCATTTAGTGCTATATATTCTAACTCTCCCATCTTATTTTTTAGACTTCTAGCATTTGCATACAAGCATTTTAGAGACTGTATTTTATTCATATTAATTTGGCTATTGGTAGACATGGGTAATTTGTGATCTTTAAGCTCTGTCTGCTCCATACTAGAGGGCATTTGGGCTACTTTACTCTTTTTTGGAACCTCTTTGCTTTTGGTAGTATCCTTCAAGGATACATTCTTCCGAACCATCTGCTCTTGGGTGACTGTCAGCTTTCCCCTATTATCTAGTTTAAAAGCTGCTCTATCTCCTTTTTAAAGGTTAATGCCACAAGCCTGGTTCCATCCCGGTTAAGGTGAAGCCCATTCCTTTGGAAGAGCCCCTCCTTTCCCCAGAATGTACCCCAGTTCCTAACAAATCCAAACCCCTCATCTCTGCACCACTGTCTCATCCACGCATTGAGACTCCGGAGCCCTGCCTGCCTTTTGGGTCCTGCACGTGGAACGGGAAGCATTTCGGAGAACGCTACATTTGAAGATGATCCTACAGACGCTGCTGATAAATATCAAATGGAACTTATTGACATTCAAAATGACAGTGACTTGAAGAGAGCTTTCACTGAACATGATCTGCTGAGCTTTTACAGTTGTTACGTTTCATCACACAGATATCCCAATTTGTCACAGGATGCAAAGAAATCCATTGCTCTGTTTGGTAGCACCTACTGCTGTGAGCAATTGTTTTCAAGAATGAAGAACACAAAAACAAACTCAAGGTCTCTGCTTAGCGATGAACACTTGATAGCGCATTGGGTGTTGTGACTTCTACTGTTGGGGGAGACATAGACTATTTATGCAAGCAGAAACAATGTCAGATTTCACACTAAAGTGATTAGCTCATGAGGGACTATGGTTCAATAGTGCTGTAATAAAATTTATCTTGTGTTTTACTTGTGATAGTGCTGCTCTGGCCCGCGACCTTTTTTAAAAATTGCCCATGTGGCCCTGCAAGCTAAAAGGCTGGACACCCCTGCACTATATCAACCGACTCACTTTTGTCTACCTGTTTATTCACACCTTCAAAAAAACGTAAGATTAGTAAGACAAGACCTTCCTTGGCTAAAGCCATATTGGCTGTCTCCCATCAAGCCATGACTATCTACATGTTCAGTTATTTTGTTCTTTATAATGGTTTCTACCATTTTTCCAAGTACTGATGTCAGGCTCACCGATCTTTAGTTTCCCGAATCACTCCTGGAACCCTTTCTAAAAATTGGCATTACATTGGCCATCCTCCAATCTTCAGGTATTACAGATGATTTTAACGATACTTCACAGTTTACTAATACTAGGTCTGCAATCTCATATTTCACTTCTTTCAACACCATTGGATGTATACCATCCAGTGCAAGTGATTTGCTACTCTTCAGTTTATCAAATAGTTGTAATACATCTTCCCAATGTATTGATATTTCTTTCAATACTTCTGCGGCATCACCTTTAAAAACCATTTCAGTCATGGGTAACATCCCTACATCTTCCTCAGTAAAAACCGAAGCAAAGAATTGATTCAGCCTCTCCGCTATGATCTTGTCCCCTCTTAGTGCCTCTTACCCCTCTATCATCTAATGGTCCAACTGACTCTCTCACAGGTTTTTTGCTACGAATGTACTTGAAAAGGTATTTATTATATGTTTTTGCTTCCACAGCAAGCTTCTTCTCAAATTCTCTCTTTGCCTGCCTTATCAATGCCTTGCATCTAACCTGCCAGTGCTTATGTTGTTTCCAGTTTTTGTCATTTGGCTCCTTTATCCATTTTCTGAAAAATGCTTTTTTGGCAATAGCCTCTCTAACCTCACCTTTAAACCAAGCTGGCAATTTTTTTGGACTTCCTTCCACTATTCTTAAAGCGTGGAATACAGCTGGTCTGGACTTCCAAGAAAATATTTTTAAACAATACCCATCTTGATGTAAATCTTTAACCTTTGCAACTGCTCCTTTTAGTTTTTTCTTAACTATTTTCCTCATTTTATCATTGTCTCCCTTTTGAAAGTTAAAAGGTAGTACTGTGGATTTCCTTACCATCCCTCCTCCATTTATTAAATCAGACACAATCATGCTATGATCACTATTGCCAAGGGGCCCCAACACCCTTACCACTTGCACCAGATCTCACGATCCACTAAGGACTAGGTCCAAAATGGCTTCCCCTCTGGTTGGTTTATGAACCAGCTGCTCCAAGAAACAGTCATTTATTTCATCTAGAAACTTTATCTCCCTAGCATGTCCCGCAATGCAGCACACTACATAGACGATGGGGTAGGAATTTCAATAGGTTTTGCACCCTGTCTGAAAAAAGTGTCAGTGCCTGAGGCACATTGCCTGCAGCATGGTGCTTCAACAATAAAAGATCAAACATTAAAGCTCGCCACTGTGCTAAGTGTGGTGGTATCGCCATACACCAGCATACCAAGAAACACGAGCTAAAAAAAAAACGGTTCTCAATGAAAAAAAAGTCTGACTCCTCTCCTCAGGCCAGGCAGAGTTGAGAAATTTACATAAAGCTGTATCTCTCCCCGTATTGGCAACTGAATACCCAAAATGTGCCTAAAGGTTTGAACCACTCCAAAACCCATGAACTATAGGGAAAGCAAGAACACATGACCTATATGAGCCATTGTTATCCCACATTTCAAGCATGCTCCCTGATTGGCAAACCCCACCCAAAAGGCGCTCCAAGGTGAAATGTATACCCTCAATAAAGACTTATACTATACATCTCTCAGTCCGATCCCTAAGGACAGATTTATTTATTTAACAGTTTTTTTATACTGCTTTATCTTTTCAGTCAAAGCAGTTTACATTGTAACTTAAACATGGTAATGTACATTAAATAGGGACATTGATAACTTGGATTTTTCTGAGGCAATTGAGGGTTAAGTGACTTGCAGATTGAGGAACTTCTGAAAATTCATCCAGAGCAGATCCTCACATAAATCAAACTGAGGTTCCTGCATCCATTTCACCGCCAATTGGACTAGATCCAGCCCAGTCTGAACTTCATGCAAAGAGTTATGAAACATAGAAAGTTTGACATGACACTCTGCTGAAAGGCATAAACAAGAGTCCAGAGCCTCTCTAGATTTTTCCACTAAGTTTCCTCTGCCCAGGGCTTCTGCGTAATGATGTACTTGCAAATAGATAAAGAAAGTGATGTGAGGCACATTATATTCCACAACTAGCTCTTGAAAGGCGTGCAAGACCCTTCCTCTTCTGAAAATAAATCACCTAACCTTCCCCCCTCCCCTATCTCTAGTCTACTGTTGGTCAAACAACACTTCATCTGTTCCTGTGGAGAAATCTAAATTCCCCCACAGCAGGACCAGATAAGTAGTTCATGGGTTGCAAGAAAGCACCCTACATGCTTCCTGCCACACACAGCACATGTGTTTAACCACAAGATGGTGCTTCAAAACAGGAAGTAGGTGACCTGAAAGGGTATGCAACACATTACACACAACCAAAGGCCTTCACAAATATCATTCCACCTCTACTGGGGAATAACAACTTTTATCCTCCAGCCAATCCACAACATGCTGCAGTCCACATGCTAAGTAATATATCCATTGGTCTGGTAATCTCACCCTCCCTTCTGCCGAAGCACAGTCAATGCTATCCTAGGCTTCTTCTCATGTCACAGGAAACGCACCAGCATTCTATTCAAAAAGGCTGAGCGCCTTCCGAAGGCTTATAATTGGCAACATTTGAAATACAATACTAAAAAGAAAAATATGCTTATAAAGAGACAAAAGTAACCCCTCCCAAGTGCACAGATACTTGCCAGTGATTTGCTGCAAAGGAACTATAATAAGACGATACAAATGTGAAAGATCCACCAAGATCCGGATCTGGAGAGTCTCTGGTTTCCTGAAGTGGAAACCCTCAGGGCCACAATTTCCTGAAGTGGAAACCCTCAGGGCCACAATTGCAGCATGCTCAGCTGAACTGGCATCACCTCAGACTTTGTCAGGTTCAATTTAAACCCTGAGAGCCCTTCAAACTGCACAAATTCATGCAGCACCACTCCTTAGGTTTTCTCTGGTTATGTGAGAATTATAAGAATATCATCTGCAAAGACCAAAGATTTTACTTCATATGAGTCAGTCTTGACACCCTTGATGCCCACATCCTGAAGTAACTTAAATAATAAGGGCTCCAGGGCTAAAATAAACAACAGGATGGAAGGGGACAACCCTGCTGAGTAACCCTTGCCAACAAAAATCCCTGCAAAAGGAACCTATTAACCAATACTGCCACTGTGGGTTGTTTGTACACAGCAGCCACAGTCTGGAAAAAATCCCCTGTAGCCCCACATAACACAGGACTACAAACAGATAAGACCAACTGACTTAGTCAAAAGTCTTGTCGGTATCAAAGCCAACAACCTAAGCCAGGGTGCCATATGCCATGCACACTTCCAACGCCAACAAAAGCTTCCTGATGAACCTGGACAAATCTTACCTGGGAGCTGTTTTTTTATCAATAGAACTCCTCACTCAAGCCATCTAGGACTGAAGCCCTATGCCCTGTATTTCTAATGCAATAATGGGTAGGATTTCTCTCTCTTCCACCGCCAGCTGGGGCATATCTACCGAAGTCAACAATACACGCAACGCGTCCTCAGAGGGCGATTCCCCAGAAGAGTACAACTTCTCATAATACTCCCTAAATACTTCCTGAGCCTCCACCAGGTGGAATCAGCGGCAGCTGAAGGGGCGAGGGGGTCAGTAGCAGCTGAGAGGGGAGGGGCAAGGCCGGGGTTTCTGCATAAGGCGGCAGAAACCCTTGGGCCAGCACTGCTCCCAGGCTCCCTGCTCTCGCCCTGGAACTCAGACACTTGAAAAGAAATGCCTCCATGTATTATCCACAGCCCTAAGCTGTTCCACACTAAGGGATTACCCCTACCCTTATCCCTCCCAACATCCACTCCCTTTCCCCCCTCCAAACTCCATTATCCCTGTTCCAGACCAATCACAGCCAGGACAGATTGGGGACCAAATGCTGGTTGAAGTAAGATAGCCAACAGCTTCTCTTGCCTAGACCAATACCAAAATGGTACAAAAAAGAATGACAGGTGCGCACATTAATCAGCGAATTGAGAGTCTGCCATGTTCCCTGAAACGCCTGAAGCTGGGCCCCCCATAGGCCTAGCTTCAGGTGTTGTAGCTTTTGTCTGTTTAGCTGCACTTCCAAACCCAGAGGTGCTGCTGAGCTTTGTGGTTTTGTGTCACATTCACTATGGTATCATCCCATAAAACTGCTTTAGTCGTTGACCAAAATAGCACAGGCATCTTATTGTATTCCTCATTATTCGTGCAATACTCCTTCCAACTACCACTGCAAAAACTTCTGTAATCCATCATCCCCGTAAAGTTCCACCAAAAATCTTCAGCACCCCCCCCCCTCCTTCTCTAGTCCTCAGGAAGTCCTCAAAGTCCACTCATATAGAGGTATGAATGGATATTTCCAGTGGTCCCAAAGCCACTCTTGCGACCTGCAAAAACAAACTTCTGGAGACTAAGATGCAATCTATCCATGGAAAGAACCATGTGTCCATGAAATATGAGTATAAAATCTCTTTCTTGTGGGTGCAGGACATGCCAAGTGTTCACAAGGTCCAAATGTGTGCACAGATATGGAAGTCTCTTGCATTGAGAGACCGAACCACCCTGAGATTCCACCAATCTGTTCAAGTCTGCAACCATCATAGAGTTAAAATCTCCAACCAAAACAAGCAATAGTCCTCCCACCAGACAGCATTTTTGAAACAGCAAGCTGTAAAAATTTTGATTCAAAATATTGAAAGCATAAATAGAGGCAATGACAAGATCACAGCCCACTAGGGAGAAATGCAGCAGAATTTATTGACCCTGGGGTTACTTGAAAACTGAGTAAACCTGGTAGCACAGGCCTTTGGCCAAAATAATGGCCACCCTCAGCTCTACAACCTTCAGATGAGGCATAAAAAACATCACCAACCCACCCCCACTTCAGTTTTCTGTACTCTACATCGGTAAGCTGGTTCTGTACAGACAAGCAATGGTGGCATGATTATGCTGCAAAGCTTGAAGAATCTTGTAGCGCTTAACTGGCTACCCTATGCCTTCTACATTCCAGGAAATTAAAAGCAGTTTCAAAGCAATCATGTTGTGTTAAAGCAAAGAATCACTTCAATACAAAGCACTCATTTAAATAAGGCACAAGACGATACATAAACAGTACCACAGAAGGATCTGTGCAAGGGCAAGGGCAACTGCATAAGTTTCCCAGGAAGGGATGACCCTCCACTAGGTGGAATCAGCGGCAGCTGAGGGGGGGAGGGGGTCGGTAGCAGCTGAGAGGGGAGGGGGCAGCAAGGCCGGGGTTTCTGCATAAGGCGGCAGAAACCCTTGGGCCAGCACTGCTCCCAGGCTCCCTGCTCTCGCCCTGGAACTCAGACACTTGAAAAGACATGCCTCCATGTATTATCCACAGCCCTAAGCTGTTCCACACTAAGGGATTACCTTTGTCCCTCCCAACATTCACCCCCTTCCCCCCTCCAAACTCCATTATCCCTGTTCCAGACCAATCACTTTACAAAATCCACCCTCTCTCATCTCGCCACTATACATCCCAACAGAAATGTGTTGGTACTTCGTACTTTTAATTCCCCTCTCCCCGCCATTACCCAAGGCATAACTATTCTCATATAACAAAGGTTAACCTCTGTGATGCTATTCGAAAGAAGCCATGGACAGAAATGCACGGTCCTTAACTAAAGGCCTCTCCAATGCAGTTAGGAGCACCATTTACAGCTCCTCCAGTATCAGTTTCAATCATCACCCCTTTCCTGAGTCTTACATACATCTGTCCTCCCCTCTCAAAGTATGCCCTACACTAACCAAGCAACATACAACCTCAAATATCACTGCTGGGGTATGTTTACTAAACCGTCTTAACGTTACCGGCGCTAGTTGCAGCGTTAACGTGAAGAATTCCATATAAGGAAGTTGGCGTTCCGGCGTCAAGGCAACAATAGCTGGTCATTGCGCAATAGTGTGCGTGCCGTGGCTCGTTAGCACGCGGTAACCTTAATTATGTAGCAGCGCCGCAAAAACAGCTAAAGAGGTGTAGCCCACTGGATACTACAATGGCTGTGCCTTTACACAAAAGCGGAAGTAAGGATGTGGTTGAAAACTACAGGCCGGTTAGTTTAACTTCGGTGGTGAGTAAATTATTGGAAACGCTGCTGAAAGAGAAAATAGTGAGGTTTCTGCAGTCCAGAGGATTACAGGATCCGAGGCAGCATGGATTCACCAGAGGCAGGTCTTGTCAGACAAATCTGATTGATTTCTTTGACTGGGTGACCAGGGAGTTGGACCGAGGGAGAGCTCTAGATTTTATTTTATTTATTTATTAACAATTCTTATATACCGCACTATTAGACATCAGCGCGGTTTACATTAAACAGAAAACATCCGACAGTTTACATATGTCTGGTCATTACATTTAACAGGAGGTATAACTTGGAGAAATAGGGGAAACTAAATACAATGGTGGTTTATCTAATAAGGGATATTATGGTGAACTATATACAAAGGAGTTACCACAGTACATGGGAATGCTTGTTATCTACAATGTAAAGTTGGCCTGTTGCGAGGGTCTATCCATTTGACCACTCCTGCTATTCACCTGGTGGTTATGATCTGAGCTGTCGTTGAGATATTTGAGGAAAAGGAAATGTTTTAGTGCCTTTCTGAACTGACTCAAATTGGGTATTGCTCTGATTTGTGCTGGTAAGGTGTTCCATAAATTTGGGGCGCAGAGTCGGAAGGTTCTGTTAGCTGTTGATCTGGTGCATCTTGTGGTTTCATTTGGAATAACTAGCATGTTCAATTCTGCTGTTCTTCGCGGCCTGTTTGGTGCAAGTGGTTGAATGAGGTTGGAGAGGGAGGAAGAGGTGAGACCCCTAGCTGCTTTGAACGTTAGCAGCAAGGTCTTGAAACTGATCCTTGCTTGGATGGGGAGCCAGTGTAGCTGTTTTAGAAGGGGTGTCACGTGGTCTCTTCTGGATGCCCCGAGGAGTACTCGCGCAGCACTGTTCATGGCCAGCTGCAGGGGGTTCAGAGTGGAACGGGGGAGTCCTTGTAGTATGGAGTTTGAGAAGTCGAAGTGGGGAAGTATAAGAGCTTGATAAATGGTCCGGAAGTCTTCCGGTTCAAGTAGCATGCGTAGGTGTCTGAGAGATCTGATTTTAAAGTAGATTGCCTTGACTGTATTGGCTATGTGGTTCTTCATGTCAAGGTTTTGGTCTAGCGTTACTCCAAGGTAACGTATTGTAGGTTTCACTTGCAGTTGGGCATCCTTTACGTTAATACAACAAGGAGGGGTGAAGTTGGTGTTCCTCGAGATGAAAAGGACTTCTGTCTTTTTGTGTTGTATTCTCAGGTTTTGTGATAGGAGCCACTCTGATATGGTGTCAAAGCAGTTAGTCAGCGGAGTGAGGTCTAGGCGATCCAATGAAATTGGCATATATAATAGTACATCATCTGCATATATCATGTAACTGACATTAAAGGATCTGATGATGTCGCAGATGGGTTGAATGTATATATTAAACATCAGAGCAGATAGGGAGGATCTTTGAGGTACACCTTGGCTTTGTTGGAATGGTTCAGATATATCTCCGTCGACTCGGAAAGACTGCCATCTATCGGACAGGTAAGATTTGCACCATTCAAGTGCTGTTCCGCAGATGCCTTTTTCCCTTAGCCGGCAGATAAGGATTTCGTGGCATACCGAGTCAAAAGCTGCTGCTATGTCTAGAAAGACAAGAGCGAAACCCTGGCATATGTTATCCGCACCTGAGATTATGTTGTTGAAGAGGGTTGTGAGTAGAGTTTCTACCCCATGTGACTCTCTGAATCCATGTTGGGCTGGATCCAGTGGGGCAGAGGTGTCTATATGATCCTGTAATTGCCTGTGCACTATTTTCTCGATGATTTTTGCTAGAATAGGTATGCTAGATATGGGTCTATAAGATTCTACCTGTTGAGGATCAAGTTTGGTGTTCTTTAACAGCGGTCTTACAGAGGTCTGCTTGAGAGTAGTTGGGAAATAGCCAGTGGTGAAGGAATGGTCAACGATTTTTGCTATAATTGAGGATATATCACATCGCAGGTCCTTTATCCAGTGTGCAGGGCAAGGATCTGTGTGCGCAGTAGTTGTGTTTAGAGCTAGGATGGTGTCTTCAATAGTTTTCTTCGAGGGAGTGGAGAAGAATGCTAGTGATGCTGGGTGGTCTTGCTCATCAGGAGGGTCAGGTATTAATATTTTGTTAGTCTTGCACATTTTAGATTGCATGTAAGTTGCATAGTCCTGTGGGTGGATCCTGCTGTGGTGCTCGGGGGTAGGTTCTTTGGCAAGCGTTTTAACTAAGTTAAACAAGTCATGAGGTTTATTCAATGACCGTTTCAGGGTGTCTGTATGGTGTTGTCTGATTTTATCTGTGATGGCTTTTCGATGTTCCGCCAGGTGTTGGATGTAGGCTGATTGGTCACTGCTGGTGCGTGACTTTCTCCATCGTTTTTCTATTTAGATTTAGATTTAGATTTCAGTAAAGCCTTTGACACTGTTCCTCACAGGCGACTTATAAACAAACTGAGCACCCTAGGGATGGACCCTAAAGTTACTGCTTGGGTTAGAAATTGGTTGGGTGGGAGGCGACAAAGAGTACAAGTAAATGGAGCTCACTCTGAGGAGAAGGATGTTACCAGTGGTGTGCCCCAGGGATCTGTCCTTGGCCCGATTCTTTTTAACATCTTTGTTAGTGATATGGCGGAAGGGCTGTCGGGTAAGGTTTGCCTCTTTGCAGATGATACCAAAATCTGCATTAGAGTAGACACCCAGGAAGATGTAGATAACATGAGGAGGGATCTAGCTAAGCCTGAAGAATGGTCTAGAATTTGGCAGCTGGGATTTAATGTTAAAAAATGTAAGGTCATGCATTTGGGCTGCAGCAATCCAAGGGAGCAATACAGTATAGGAGGTGAAGTACTTTTGTCCACTAAAGAAGAGCGGGACCTAGGCGTGGTTGTGTCTGATGATCTTAAAGTAGCTAAACAGGTAGAAAAGGCGACGGCAAAAGCTAGAAGGATGCTTGGGTGCATACGGAGAGGAATGGCTAGCAAAAAAAGGAGGTGATAATGCCTCTGTATAAGTCTTTGGTGCGACCTCATTTGGAGTATAGTGTGCAATTCTGGAGACCGCACCTTCAAAAGGATGTAAACAGGATGGAGTCGGTGCAGAGGGTGGCTACTAAAATGATTAGTGGGCTTCATTATAAAGCATATGAGGACAGACTTAAGGATCTTAATATGTACATCTTAGAGGAAAGGCGGGATAGAGGTGATATGATTGAGATGTTTAAATACCTCTGTGGCATAAATGTTCAGGAAGAGAGCCTCTTTCAATTGAAAGCAAGTTCTGCTACGAGGGGACATGGGATGAGGGTGAAGGGAGATAGATTCAGGAGTGATATGCGGAAATATTTCTTTACGGAAAGAGTAGTGGATCCATGGAATAGTCTCCCAGTGGAGGTGGTAGAGATGAGGACAGTAACTGAATTTAAAAAAGCATGGGACCAACACAGAGGATCTCTAAAGGTAAAAAGTGGACTGTTGTAGTTGTTGATATGGAAGGACAGACTAGATAGGCCATGTGGTCTTTTTCTGTCATCATGTTTCTATGTGGAGGCAGAGATCATGAGTTTGACCCCACAGTGGTGTTCTCTAATAAGGCTGTCTGAGGGATTTCCTTTTATTTAAATCAGTGCTGCCAGCAAAAACACCCTCATAGCGCCGTAACCTAAGGTGCCCCATAAGGTGCCCTATAGGGCACATTATAAAGTGCCCAGTCCGCCAAGGCCCCCTACAATGTGCCCTATAGGGCGCCTTATGAAGCACCTTAGGTTACGGTACTGTGAGGGCATTTGTGCTGGCAGCACTGATTTAAATAAAAGGAAATCCCTCAGACAGCCTTATTAAAGAACACCACTGTGGGACTGAACTCATGACCACTGCCTCCACAATGCTGGCTGGCTACAGAAGAATTGCAGGTCACCACACAAACTGTCTGCTGTGGCTACCAGGATAGGGTAAACCCACTCGTACCCATGTCGCACTGCACATGCATATCAGCAGTCTACATCTGCAAAGAAGATGGGGTATGCGGCTCTATGGCACCCCGGCCTGGTAGAGGGAACTGACTGTGTGTGTTACTGGCACAGAGTAGCTACAGACCGTGACATTGTGCGATTCCTGTGCACACCCTGAGGGTGAGGTGGGGCGCCCAGCACCAGGTCCGCAGCACCTGGCTTAGCTGAGATAGGCTGTGCTGCAGGTCCCCATCAGTACCAGTGTGTGACAGGTAGTCCCTGCAGACACTTCTAGAATACACCTGTGCCCATCTGTATTTCCTGGTCACATCTAGCCCATGTGGACTATGATGCACCCAGAATAGTGCATATCCTACATGGTTGCCATGGTCACTTGTTTATAGGGGAAGGGTGGTGTTTGGACCCAAAAGCGGATTATGTAGCATCACTCAACCCGCTCTCACTGGGATGGTGGTCCCCTCTATTGCATCGGAGGCAGCAGAGGGGACCACCACCCCAGTCCTGTGGGGGAATAGGCACCCTCCAGCGCAGTCAATGCAGATCTACACATACCACATAGGGCACTGGCAGAAAGGCCATAGGCCTGGAAAAGCTCAGCTGCCCACCCCTTCCCACCACAATCTGACATTCACCAGTACAGGGCACATTCAGTCTTCACCCGCTGCACCCTGCAAGGTGTTCTAGCCATACACATGCTAACTGCAGACAGTCTGCTAGCTAGTACATAGTGCATGTTCCTGGAGGAACTCTGTGCACCCAAAAGTGGGATGTAAGCACACACACCAAGCAAGTATGTTAGTGATTGGGCCCCAGAAAAAGGAACCCATAGATATCACTTGATAGAAACACTGTATAGCACTATGTAGGAACCTAGACATGCCATGGTCACTGCTTAGTCAGGGTGAGACTGACCTCCCAGCATGACATGCTGTGGCCACCCTGTCCATGCAGGTGGTGATCAGGCACTACAATATCCCAGTCATTGCCCTATGGCCTGTGCAGATGCATCCTGCCCAGACCACCCTGTCTGGGCCATACCCACAATACCTTGCTCCTCATTATGCACATTGGCAGGCTAACGCTGGAAACAGTGTCAGCATTGTGGGCTCAGTAAGGTGTAGGCAGCCACAAAACACTGGATAGACATACACACACTTCCCCACCTATTTCAGCACTGAGCAAAGACAGAGGTCGTTGGCAGCCCTGGCACCAGTCCTGGGCACAGTGCAGGCATTGCTAAGGTATGCAGGTGGTAGTAGTGGTGGCTGCTGCTCCGTGCAGGGCCCAAAAGCCTGGCTCTCCATGAGGATATGGATAGTGGGGCCTGTGGGTGTGGGTGTTTGTGTCCCTGTTGGCCGCTGCTCTAGGGAGTGCACATATTTATGGTGTATGTGTTCTGTAGGGTAAAATATAGGGACAAGGTCTGCAGAAGCCACAGCTGGGACTTGAACCTGTGACCTTCTGCCTCTGAACACACTGGCTGTGTGTACTGCACCAAACTGTTGCCACAGAGGCAGGTCATTTCCTGGGGATACCATGACTGTTCCTCAGACAGACCTTCTCTGTTGCACTGCATGCCACCCACCTAAACAGTGCTTGGCCTTGGTCCACTGTGGGCAGCTGCCACTGCCCCCTCCACCACCAGCACCCCTCCCCCACCATGCTGACATGCCCTTATGCCGGTGGTGCTGGAGGTGTGCAGTCCCAGGCCATCCAGTGTGCCTTCAGGCGGCTGCCTATGGTGTGGGATCTGGGGTAGGGGTGCCTACATAGACATCTGCGCTTCCCCCCAGCACTGTCTGTCAATGTTATGTGCCCTTTGGGGTACCTGCTGGGTGATGTCCCCTGGGACACACACTCATGGGCATGTTTGACCTTGGTCAGTTGCTGGCTTGCCAATTTGCAGTTTCTGCATTCCTTTGCTCCACCTAGGCATCTGCCTAGCCCACCCTGTGCCCCAGCTGCCCCACTGCATGTCCCGCCTGCAGCCCCCTGTACCCCATTTGCGTCCTCACCATAGTGCCCTCTCATAATTGGGCACCATGCTGTTGCTTAACATGTATCATTACTATCACTTTTCTTGGTTTCCCTGCCTTTGCTGTACATTGCTGACTGAAATGGTTTCTCTCTCCTGCAAATGTGCCTCTAGCGTGAGGTTTTCACTGGCGTTAATTTTCAGACCTTCATTTCACGGCGTTAGTGTGCCTAGAGCCTCTCTCCGCCCACTCTCCACCCATTGACCCCTTCTCTCCACCCTCTGGGGAGCCTTACTCCACCCTCTTTGTGCCTTAACGCCACCAGAGACGCTATCGCGCGCTGTTACTTTAACGCGCGATAACGTTACGTATCATGCGCTAACTGCGCCGCTGCGACGTTATCACTGTTTAGTAAAAATACCCCCAAGTATACCTAATTCACAGCCACTCAAACCCCATTCAGCTACACCCATTCCTCACCCAGTTTACAAGCCCCATTTCAAAGACAGCAGGGGGGAGGGGAAGGGGAGGGGGAAGGAGTAACAAAATGAGAAAAAAAGAAAGGGGACGGGGAGGAAAAAAGTCCAAACCTAATGAAGAGCCCAGTTGAGTTCAATGGGAGGGGCCAGTTCGTCAGGTCAAAGAGCTCCAAAGCTGGTTTACAGTCCAGAATGAGGATGTCACCTTCACCTTACTGCACTTTACTAGCTCTGTCCATGCACTCCTCCATCAAGGAATTTTGGAACCCACCAAAACTGACTATGCCACCCAGCTGGCCACCTTCAAGGCCTTTTGGGGTGATCCAAAAATGTGCGTCATGCCCACTTATGAGATTCGCAAAGAAGCTGGATACTGGAGAGGACAGCATATCTTTTTTTCAGCCAAAGCTTTACACACTGGAACAAAGGTCCAATGACTGGCTGCCACCCGTGGTGAGTAATCTTGGAAGATGTAAGCTCAAAGACTAGAATAGTTCAGTTCCACCTTCTTCCTGTACTTATGGAGGATTTCAGACCTGTGAGGAAAAATTGAAAATATGGACAATGACCACTCATAGTCTCAGGGAGTCCTCTGAGGAGTGGCCCAAGAGATGTGTTTGCTTGATTCTCAGCTCTCCCCATGTGCCACCCAGGGATAATTCCTCTGCCACCCAGGTTAGTTCCTCTGCCAACCAGCACTCCAAAAAAGTCACAGAGATCTTTTTCTAGTATTGACTCTGGGAGACCAATGAAGTGCAAGTTATTATGCCTTGATCAGTTCTCCAAGTCCTCCAGTTTAGATTCACATTGCTGCAATGTGGCCTTGAGTGCATTCAGCTCAGAGACAGCATCACACATAGCATCCTCAGTATCATCACTGTGCAGCAGATCAGAGACCTGACAGGCAAACTCAGTCACTGTTGATTGCACAACATTAAGCTGCTTATTCAGTTTTGAAAGTCAGCCCATCCAGAGCCACAAGAACTGCCTCTGTCAGATGCTGTTTGAGGCTAGGCCTAGGCCATTCCTCTCCCTTTGTGCCAAAAACCATTTTAGGGTCAGGTGGTCTCTGCCCATTTCTTATCTTTTTTTGCAATTTTAGCTGCCATCTTACCTGGGGTCTGCTGAACAAATTTGTCCATGCACCTTCCCACATCCTCCAATGCAAAAAAAGAGGCACTTGTCTAGCCAGAAATATGGGAAAATAGGGGGAATCAGTTTCCCAAAGGTGCTCAGTCACAGACTCAAAGAGGAACCCCATGCAATCTGCCTGGATCAACCTCTGTTTCAAATGGTGTTTCGAGAATCAGTCTGTATGGATACCAATACTGGCTGGACACCAGTAGGTATAGAGACCCCTTGAGGCCTTCAAGTTGACCTGTCTCCTGCAGGCAGGAACAGAATATGCACCGCTATTTCTTCAAAACTGTCGGAGCGGCCACGTCCCGCAGAGAAAGCGTCATTATGAGTTTCTCCTCCATTCTGCTTACCAAGTGCTCCTGGAGAGCTGCCATAAATGAAGGCATTGGGGCCTCAGCAGTTTTGGCTAACGTCTGTCGGCGCGCCCCCGTGTGGCCAGGTGGTTGCCTAGGGCTACAGGGGAGGTGCCGATTGTCCTTTGTTGAAAATAGCCCGATAGCATGTAGTTGTGTCCCCGAAAGGATTAGAGCCAAGTGTAAAGGATGCAGGAAATATTTCTTTATTTTTTAGAAACAAGGATTTCCTAACCGGTTCAATTCTTTGACATGAATTGATTGAAGTTGACCAAAACAAAATTCAGGATACTTCTCCAAATAACAGCACACAAGCCTATTATACAGTCCTTGGCTTGATACAGCTTTCAAACTTGCTTTCTGGTAAAACTCTATATACAGCAGTATTCTGTTTCCTGGTCTCCAGGAGGCGCTATACAACCCTCTGTTACTTCACAGTAGGTGTAGTAAAACTTCCTGGCCCACTTAGATACTTTCCCAAGCAATAGAATTCTTTTCCAATTATAATACAAACTTTCAGCACAGCTTCTTCCCAAGCAGCTTTAAACAGGACAGCTATTTTTAAAAGCACAGCTAAAAAGTAATGGGCTTTAAAATGTCCTTGCAAAAGAACTTCTGGGTTTCTTCCAGACAACACTTCCATCAGTTCTTTTACTTATCCCGAGGTAACACAGATGCATTCCGTAATCAAGACCAGCTGGGTTTCTTTCTGCTTTCAAACCCTATTTGGTTCCTTTATACTTCTTTAGCACAGATTGCACAGCTTATTTCCATGTCTGAGACATTGTCTAAATCCACAGTGTCTCCCAAGTCCATATCCTCCACGCTAGACTCTTCCTGGTCACTGTTTCCCCTGGTATCTTCCTGAGAAGCCTCACTAGCTTGCACAGCCTTTAGGAGCTTCTCCCAGGCACCCTTAACAGTGTGTGAGCTTGTGGGGGAAGGGCAGGAAAAACCCTCTTTGTCTAATAAGCCTTTCAAACGTTGTAAAGGGCTCACCTTATTAGTGCTGCTTTTCCTCCTTACAGATTCCTTACTAGGAGAAGAGTTGAGCCATGAACTCTTGGAGAATATTTCCTCCTCTGAGGACTCCTCCCCTGAGCTTTCCACTGGCCTTGTCAGCTCTTTGCTCCTGGTTCTCAATTGCTTCTGTGCAAGGGATTTCCAGGGGTTTCTTGTCCTTCCTTCCTGGAACCCTCGTGTCCTCTGTGTCTGTGTCCTCTCTCTCTGATACGGGTCGTCCTCTCTCCCCTTCTCTGCTGTATAAGTGCAGCTTCCGTTCCTAAATGTTTGGGGCTGTCCTATCCCCTTTGACTCCGCCCCCAATCCACTCCCTTCTCCTCCCTCTATCTCCATGGGAACAGGGCGTGTGCTTAGGTCTGCACTTCTCTGTGAGAAATCTTTACCTTTAGTGTTGGTGTTAACCCTTTCAGTGCCTGCAGTTTTATGGGTAAAAGAAAAAAAAGGCAGTTTTCCCTTTTTTTTTTCTCCCCTCAGCGGCTGCTTCTCCACCACACGTCTCAGAAATTGGTCAAGGAGTATTGGCTGGTTAATCAAGGTACCACTTACTAGCAAGAAAAACATCGGAAAAAATGAAAGTGATGTGCACAGTCCTAAAACAGTATGGTTGGCTCTGTGGAAAAAGACAGTCTGAACACCTTAGGCACTGTGGTGGTTGATAGGAAAAGGCGTGCATGCGCAAAGAGCATTCTACAAGTTTCTAGAAGGAGCTGAAACGCTTCCTCTGTGGGGCTACATCGATGACATCATCTATGAGTGAAGAACTTATCCTGCTTGTCCATGGAGAAAAAATATTTTCTCCAATTTGTCTTAAATGCACCACTTTGTCACTTCATTGCATATTCTCTAGTCTTTATAGTTTCTAAAAGAGTAAATAACTGATTTGTGTTTACCCGAACATTACTCAGATACAGGTGGATAAGATTTGGATATTTTTCATTTAGCTCATAACTTTTTTTTTTTTTTAGTTGTAACAGCTCAAAGTGGGTTACATTCATGTACAGTAGGTACTTTGCTGTCCTCAGGAAACTTAAGTTTGTATATGAGGTATATATTAACCTGCTGCTCTAACCATTAGGCCAGTCCTTCACTCTACACAAGAAGAATTTCAAATAAATTCAGGCATTCTTTCAAAGAATGTATGTGTTTTCACTGGCAATGTAAAATGGATGCATATAGTTATGAAAATGACAGCTTAAACAGTCTATAAATTGAATGTTTGCGATGCTTGACACCTCTTTATTTCATATTTTTACATGCATTCATCCTTCCTGTGGATGAGGGTAACTATACCCATCCTTTCTATAAGAATGCAGAAATTTTGACACCTGTCTCCGCCACATTCAATACAATGTATAGAAAATGAAATCACTTCAATGAGTTATACATAATTTTACTGCCTTACAAAGAATTTTTCTGTAAGTCATATGCTCAGGCTAGGGAGAAGGGGAAGATGGTTGGCGCTACTCTGGTGGCCCCTGTCAGAAAACAAGTGGACCGGCAAGGGGTAAACATGCCAACCACTCATGTCCCCTACAGAGGAGAATCTGCAAAAACCGTAGACTATAATAATAAAGGGAAAAAATGAATGCTTGACTTATATCAATACTACTCACATAGAATTGTTCATAACTGATGACACAAAAACTTGCAGGCAACTTCTCAAAGTGATATATTTTATATTTAAATAAAACACATACACATACAAGAATCCCAAATACACTTCCCTAGTCTCTCAGGATAGTTTTGAGGCTTTTGCTGAAGACAAAATGAATTAAAGATTACCTCACTGTACACTAGCTGAACGCAGTGTCTAAGGAATAAAGTGAAATAATTAAAACCTATTCATTTCCCCAGTGAACTCGCCTGTGGCATGACTTCTATGAGATAAATTTGGCTACACAGATTTAATAGTCAAGAATATTGCTTAATATTAGATGAATTTGAGAAAAAGAATGAAAAAATAAACACAGACCTAGTCTATAGTCATGCATAATTACTTTACAAGAAAACACTTGCAGAGAGAGCTGATCAAATTACTTATACCTTTTCATAATGTTCTATCAGAATTTCGACTACAATATTCTGAAACTTAATATTCATCATGGCAGCTACGGTTTCTTCCTGGGCTCTCATAAGAGTCGGGCCAAAGATCACGCCAAGATTGGAGACAGTCATCAGATTCTGCTGACTGTGTAACGACACCCTATACAGTAAACATAAAAGAAAAAAACACACTCAAGGCAATTGATCAGCAAAGTAAACATAAGATTAAAAACTGCATGAGCTGATGCATTTGGAACAAATGGCTGTTGGGGAGTTGGGGTTGCACTGAAGGAAAATCTTTGTACGTGCCTGGCACTCTTTCTGATTTCACTTTTTCTTAGATGCTGGAGTGTCATACTGTACTTAATGGTTTGGCCTTGTTTAAAAGTCTATGTGGGTTTGGAGGGGGGAGGCTGGGAGGAAGGGGAGGGAATATTGGTGGTGTATTTTGTTGTCTTTCTGTTTTTCTTCTTGGCTAAAATCCTAATGAACAGATTAAAGAAAAAAACCCCAACAAAACAAAACTAAACTTAAAATCAACATTCGTCCCTTTCTTCCCCTGTCTTCCCTCACTACCTTGGTTCTTTCTCTTGTAGTCACCCGCCTTGACTATTGTAATTCGGTCTTGACAGGCCTCCCCTGCCATCAACTTAGGCGTCTTCAACTTGTCCAAAACACTGCTGCACGTCTCCTTACTCACTCATCCCCTCATGATCATGTCACACCTTGTCTTCTTTCCCTCCACTGCCTTCCGATCAAGGTCAGGTTTATCTATAAAATTCTCACTATTACCCATAAAGTTCTCCACACCAGCACACCCCAGTATCTGGCTGACCTTATCAGTCTTCAGCCCACTCCCGTCTCCTCCGCTCGATACATGGAAATCGTCTCTTCCTTCCCCCTCCTTCGCAGGCCCATCTCAAACTCACTCGTCACTCTGCATTTTTCTTTCTAAGCCCCGCCCTATGGAATTCCCTTCCTCACCCTCTCCGCACAGAATCCTCGTTCCTCCAGTTTAAAACACTCCTTAAGACCCACCTCTTTTGCCAAGCTTACGATATCCCCCCCCCCCAATCAGAGCATTCCTCTTCCCCCCAGTTAGAGTCTTTTCCTGTTATCTCCACTACAGGTCACTAGGTTCAGCCTCCCATGGTAGCCCTGTGCCTACCCCTTCTCCTTCTATTGTTTGTTTATTGTCAATTGTGTTTCATGTTTGTCTCCTTATCCCCTCTATTCTTCTTTCTGCCTTTATTACCACTTTCCTATAAACTATTGGCGTTCTTTTCCTCCCCCTTTTTTTTTTCTTCTAGTAGCCAGAAATTTTTATTGTACACCGCCCTGACGTTCCAGCAAGGGCAGTAAATCAAATACTGCAAATAAAAATAAAGATAATAAAGATAAATGTTGTATACTATTGGAATTTAGGTCCCTATGGCTGCTCTTGTATCACAGCTGATGCTATGCAAAGCTTTGAGAGTTTACTTTCAACTAGATTATTATAGTTTCAGAGAATCTCACGAAAAAAAAGTATGAACGAGATGCTGCTGTTCTGGGTCACAGTTCTGCACTTTCCCCCACATGGGCAAGGCTTCTGACTGTTCTTTTTCAGGCCTTCGCTGTGAGATAAAGTGCATATAAAGCAGCCCTTGGCTCTATAAAGTAATACAATGAGATTACTGAACTCAGACGGCCCAGTACATGACAAAAAGATGGCCAGTGACTGCGTCCAGTATTTATTGAATAGGTTATAATCTTGGAAGCCTGTAAAAAGTGGTCCACAACCATGTCTCACTAATACTGAGGGGCTCTTGTACTAAAGGTTAACGCGCGCTAATGAAGTTAATATACGTTAAGTGCCATTATGCCCATAGAAATAAAAGGACTGTGGGCAGTTAACATGTATTAAAAGACCTCTGATTATTAAGACTATTTAGCGTGGGACATAGAGCTTATGTAACCCAGATGCAATAAAGATCAAACAAGGAAGATAAATTAAAAGACCATAAATGAAGGAAAAGCCATATGTTTTGCAGATGCACTGCAGAACAACATGTTTTGTCCATGTCATGCAAGCCATTTGAAGCATTTCAGACAATAAAGTCAGTCACACACTTACAGATAATATAATACCTGAATCTTGTTGAAGTAATTTTATTGACATTACAAAACTTATGTAAACAGTATTTACTGCCTTGAAACAGCAGGTTAGTCAAAATGACTTTAGAAAATTCATATGAATCCAGGTTCTGCAAGATGTTCTTTAAGCAGCAGTGATTAACATGAATGAGAGGAAAAACTAAAATGATAAGTGCAGGGACACGTACCTGGCCAATGTAGAACATTAGTGAGGTAGACTTTCCAAGTCAGCTGGGGTCGGTTTGTGGACGAGTGTGATAGTGTGTGAGGGGGTGCTCGTGAGCAGAGGCCTCTGTTTCAATGTTTTAATGAAAGTTTTGAAGACTGAAAGGAAGATTGAATGAGAGTAAATGTGGGGAGAGTGATTTTGAGTGGATTTTATTTCTTTTTCTGAGTGAAGTGCGGCTCTTTAGCCTACGTCCCATATAATGGATAAAAAATAAGTCCAGGTAAGTCTCCCTGAAATACAAATCCTTTAAAAGAAATAACTGAGAGCAGAGGAAAACAATCCAATCGAATATGGTTTTTGAGTGGAAAGTGTAAATGAATTTTTTTTCCCCTTTTCCAAGCAAGCTTGCTATTCATGTTTGACTCTGCCCATATTGGGAGGAGTTAGTAGGAAGATAGAGTTTAGTCAGGTTTTGGGGAAGATTAGGGACAGACTTCACTATGTTTCCCTCAACCTGTTTCACGATTGAAGAGACTTTAGTCCGGAGTTCCTGGAAGAAGATCCGAAGAGGAAGCCTCTACTGCATAAGGACCCCACTGCAGCAATTGGTAAATATCCTTCATGTGCACACAACTATGAGACTTTATTGACATTTGAGCTCAAATAGAAATTGGATATATTAATTGACACCTTGAAAGACAGCAAAATTCTTCAAGAAAATTCAAGTTATAGGAGACAGATATACATTTGTAACACACACAATTTTTGTATTTATCTTTATTGTTCATTCCTTCAGCTGCAATTGTGTTACACCGTTGCCTGATACCTTAGTTCAGTAAAATTAATCTGATGCATACTTACCGGAGTCCAGAAATTTGTAACATCAAATAGTCCCAAGGCTCCTATCCTTTATTAATTTAGTAATTTTCTCTCCAGCTGGTTTCTTCTCTCTCTTCCTCTATTGAAGAAAGGGGGAATAATATTCCTGGAAAGTCTAGGTTTTCTTTGTCCTAAGTGTCACTCTCTGTGAAAAGTTGGACCTTTACCATCATTTACCTGGGCACCGTGATTACATCCCCATCTGCCCCAGGGAAACCCATTAGTCTAACTTACAGAGACTGCGATGGCAGGTGACATTAAGGTTGTACCCGCTGCTCTGTGCAGGTCAGCCTCCCTCTATTTACTGAAGTATAAAAGATATTTAAGTTTGCTTTGATTTCACCTTCTTGCTATAAAGGGACCCACTGTGTCTTTCCCATGCTATTTTGAATTCAGTCACTATATTTGCCCGCACCACCTCCATTAGGAGGGCATTCCAAGCATCCACCATCCTTTCAGTGAAAAAGTATTTCCTGTTGTTGCTTTTAAGTTTGCAAAATTTATTAAGTTTTAGTATGTTTAATTATGTTATATTTAAACCGTGTTCTCTGGATAGTTATGTTAGATGCAAACCGCATTGATTTTTGGAAATGCGGTATATAAGCCTTTCAAATAAATAATAAATAAATACTGTAAGTTCATCACCTTGCAGTTTAATTATATGCCCTCTAGTTTTACAGCTTCCCCTCCTTTGAAAAATGTTTGTTTGTTCATTGATACCCTTTAAGTATTTAAACATTTGTATCATACCTCCCCTGTCCCATCTTCTCCTCCAGGGTATACATTTTTAGGTCTTCAAGTCTCTTCTCATAAGTCTTCTGGCATAGGCTTCATACCATTCTAGTCGCCTTCATCTGAATTGTTTCAAGCCTTTTATATCTTTTGTGAGATATGGTCTCCAAAACTAAAGACAATATTGCAAGTGAGGCCTCACCAAGGACTGTACAGGGGCATTAATACCTTCTCCTTTCTGCTGGTTATTCCTCTCTGTATGCAGCCCAGCATCCTTCTGGCTTTGGCCACTTTGTTGTATTGTTTCACCACCTTGAGATCCTTAGACACTAGCACTCTGAGATCCCTCTCCTGGTCAGTGCACACCAACCTCTCATCCACTATCACCTATAATTCCATGTATTTCTGCATCCCAAATGCATGACTTTGTACTTCTTCGCATTAAATCTTAACTTCCAAGCATTAGACCATTTTTCCATTGTTTGTAGATCTTTCTTCATGTTGTCCACTCCCTCTTGTACACTACACCAGTGTGGATGATAGTACCACTCTTCTTTCTAACACAATACACAGCGCTTCTTCCTTTCCCCTCGTCCTCTGCATTTCAGTGACTTTAATATTGTTTTTGAGAAATAGGGCTACTCCTCCTTGTCTGCCTTCTCTATCTCTTCTAAATAAATTATAGCCAGCTATAGCTATATCCCATTCATGAGACTCGTTAAACCAGGTTTCTGTAATGGCCACAATGTCCAAGTCTATTTCCACCATCAGGACTTCCAGGTCAGGAACTTTGTTGGCTAGACTTTGGGCATTTGTGCTCACTGCCTTCCAGCAATAGAAACATAGAAACATGATAGCAGAAAAAGACCACATGGCCTTTCTAGTCTGCCCTTCCATATCAACTACAATAGTCCCCTAATCCCCTTTTTCCCTTAAGAGATCTTCTGTGTTTGTCCCATGCTTTTCTGAATTCAGATAATGTCCTCTACTACCTCAACTAGGAGACCATTCCACACATCTACCACTCTTTCAGGAAAGAAATATTTCCACATATTACTCCTAAGCCAATCCCCTTTCACCCTCATCCTATGTCCCCTCGTAGCAGAGTTTGCTTCAATCAAAAGAGGCTCTCCTCTTGTGCATGCATACCATGGAGGTATTTCAATGTCTCTATCATATCTCCTCTATCCTGTCTTTCCTCTAACATATACATATTAAGGTCTTTAAGTCTGTTCTTATATGCTTTATAACAAAGACCACTAACCATTTTAGTGGCCACCCTCTGCACAGACTCTTATTTATATCCTTTTGAAGGAGTGGTCTCCAGAATTGAACATAATACTCCAAATGAGGTTGCACCAAAGACTTATACAGAGGCACTATCACCTCCTTTTTTCTTCTGGCAATTCCTCTCCCTATGTACCCAAGCAGGGCCAGCCCATCCATTGTGTGAGAATGTTGTTCGCACAGGGCCCCGCGCTTCAGGGGGCCTGTACCAACAACATCTTGCATATTCGGGCACTGGCAGGGCCAGCTTTAGAGGGAGCCAGAGAGGCCCTGGCTCATCTCTGACAGCCGTGGGAAGTAAAGAGCGCCGTTTTTCTTCACTTCAGTAGCTGTGTTGTAGTATAGATCGCTGGCACACTGAGTGCCGGGAAACAGGAAATTTCCATCGACCTCTGGTGGCTATACTACAACACAGCTGCTGAAGTGAAGAAAAACTGCGTTCTTCACTTCGGCAGCTGTCAGAGGTGAGCTAGGACTTCTCCGGCTCCCTCTAAAGCCTTTCAGACAGTTGCAAGATTCTTCGGGGGGGGGGGAGGACTGGAAATAGCTGATGGGGAGAGGGGCTTGGACTGGAAATGGGCTGAGTGGGGGGAGCTAGGACTGGAAATGGGCTGATGGGGGAGTTTGGACTGGAAATGGGCTGATGGAGGGGCTAGGATAGGACTGGAAATGGCTAATGGGGGTCTAGGATTGGAAATGGACTGATGGAGGAGCTAGGATAGGACTGGAAATGGGCTGATGAGGGGGCTTGGACAGGAAATGGGCTGTTGGAGGGATTTTTATTTATTTATTTTTATTTAAAATGATTTAATATACCGCTTTACCTTTAAATCAAAGCGGTTAGCACATCAAACAATCAAGAGTGGTAGGTTGAATACATGCAGTGGATACATTGAGTTGTGTGGTGTGGGTGAGCAGTGTGATTGATTAAATAGTGAGCTATATACATTGTGAACTATGAACAGGGGATAGATACAGGTAGCAGGGGGCTATAATACATTGTGAACTATGAACTGGGGCTCTATACAAATACCAGGGGAGGATTCAGGGGTCATTTATAGGTTGGAGAAGGCTGGTAGCTGGTTCATGTGAAGTCCTTATAGTGTTCATGGCTTGTGTATATCATCTTCTAGGATGACTGGTGGATTGGATTGGAAATGGGCTGATGGGGGGCTAGTATAGGACTGGAAAGGGCTGATGGGGGAGCTGGGACTGGAAATGGGCTGATGAGGAGCTAGGATAGGACTAGAAATGGTTGATGAAGGGCTAGGATTGGAAATGGCCGATGGTGGTCTAGGACTGGAAATGGGCTGATGGGGGGCTAGGACTGGAAACGGGCTGATGCGGGGGATGGGAGAATGGGACTAGAAGGGAGCGGATGCTGGGTGGGGATGGAACTAAAAGGGAGCTGATGTTGGGGGAGGACTAGAATGGGATGGGGCCGGGGGAGTGAGGATGGAGAGGGGAAAAGATATTTTGTGTGGGAGGGAAGAAAAATCTACAATTGGCCGGGTACTGGGAGAGTAAGTGGCGACTGAAGATGGAGAGGTGAAATTTGAGTGGATGAAAAAGGAATAAAGAAAGAATGGAGGAAAGAGCAAAAGGGGAAAGATCAGTATGTTAAAACAGTTGTAGAGAGAGAATGGAAAAAAACTAGAAGAAAGGACAAATGGACAGCAGACAATGGAGAGTTAGCAGAAGACACAAAGAAACCGAAAGAAAGTGACTGGAGCAATTGCAACTGAAAAAATAAAATGCACAAACAACAAAAGATAGAAAATTACTTTTTTTTATTTGAATTTATTAACTGGAATATGTCAGCTCTGGGAAATGTGCATTGTTAACATCTGTGTTTTGTTTTGTACAAGAGGAAATTAATTTATAGCTTTATTTCTCCAATGTTGTTGTATATTCCAAGTTTGGCTTTTGGGATTCCCAGTTTAATTATTGCCTTCCTATTTCTAAATTGTGATCCCTTGTTCTTTGCTTGGTGACGGTCTATGTTCTGCATATGTAACCAAGCTGAGATATTTTGTTTATGTAGTTTCTATCTGACAGTGGCACTTGTTCTCTTTCCCCAGTAGGAGATGTATTGATATTCTCTGAAATGTATTGGTTTAATATTTGCAGTGTTGCCTTTTGATAGGTAGGGTATGGTGTTCTATGAGTCCTGGTAGTGCTGTTATGATACTGTGGGTTTGCTATGGGTTCTAAATGGGCAGTGTTTGTAGTACTTCCTAATGTGCCTGGCGGTTGGCACTGGAGTATAGTGATGCAGAAATCTGGTAGTCTTTCTTTATCCATACATTCATTAAGAGGCATGCTTACTAAAAGTTAGTGCACATTAACATTATGCAAATACTTATGCAAAGGAGGTCCCTTATGCAAATGAGACCCCACAATGAGGCTCCGCGTATGGTCCCGCACTCTCCTTGGGCCGCCCCTGGACCCAAGCATCCGTCTCGCTTTCACCATCATCTTTTCTACCTGTTTAGCAGTTTTAAGATCATCAGGAACAGTCACATCCAGGTCCCATTCTTCTTTCAGTTGTTGGTTGGCTTCCTTGTATTTTGGATGGATTTTATTCTAGATTACTCTTCCCTCTTGTCATTGATGTGTTAATTAATATGATGACTGTCCTGGGTTGCGCAAGCCTATGGGTCTGTTTCTGTCCGAGATTGATTGGGTGGGGCTGAGTTCTGTGTGAATGCGGGGTGGGAGTGTGATGCTTGGGAAAGGGGGGGGTGTGGATCGCGCTCAGTGGGACCTCAATTGGCTTTCTCCAGGGAGGGGCGGGGGAGAGAGTCTACGGTTAGAGGATTAGTGTGGGGTGGGAGCAGGGTTGGGTGGGGAGGGCGTGGAAGAGGGGTGAGTCAGGAGAAGGACGGACGAGAGCCTATGGGGAGGGTTGGAGTAGTAGGTGGATCAGAGATGTGGGGTTTAGACCATTTGGTGATGGCTGTATATTAGAGGACACCGTGAAGGTGTGGCGGGCATACTGGAAGGTTGAGAGTTTCTTGATGGGGTGTCTTCCTGATGGTTTGGATGGGGCAGGGGAGATAAGGGGTAGGGGGAGGGTAGGTATAGAGGGGGGAGGGAGGGGGAGAGAGGGGTTGGGGATAGAGCAAAACCGTTGTCCCAATTTGGGAGCTGATTATGGGAGCATAGTTCTGTTTAAGGGTGGACTCCAGGCTGGGGGGGCCCATCTTGACTGTCTTTGTTCTATCGGGCAACTTGTTGAGTTTTGTACTCCAGACTGAAGATTATCTCATGGAATGTCTGCGGACTAGGTAACCCTATTAAACGATATAAAGTGTTGCAGGCCCTAGCTAGGTTAAACTGTGATATTGCCTTTTTGCAAGAAACCCACCAGACCGCTGATGAGCATGCTAAACTGCAGAGAGCTTGGGTGGTACAAGTGAGGGGGGCTCCAGCTGCCGGGAAAAAAGGTGGAGTGGTCATTCTGATTCACAAGAGGGTTCGCTTTGAATGTGTGAAGGAATGTGTTGACTCAACGGGTAGATATATTTTGCTGTTTGGCCATCTGGAAGGGCGGCCAGTGGTGTTGGGTAATTTATATGGCCCAAATGTACTAGACCGGGAGCTGTATGCCCGTTTGGCCTCCAAAATTGAACAATTGCCGGATGTCCCCTTGATTTTGGCTGGTGATTTGAATGGGGTGTTGGATATTGAGATAGATACGTCTGGGGGTGGAGGGGAGCGATTGCGAGCTCCGACTACTAAAGTGCTGCAGGATTTCCGGCGCCATGTGGGATTGGTAGACCCTTGGAGATTATTACATCCATTGGAGAGAGACTTCACTCATCAATCGAGAGCCCATGGATCGAGTGCTAGAATTGATTATGTGCTGGTTTCGGAGCGGCTCTTTGTGCAGACTGGGGATGCACAAATAGGCCCTACCGAGGTGTCGGATCATGCGCCAGTATGGGTGGATCTTTTGTGGGGTGATCTGGACGGCCCGGAAAGAATATGGCGGTTCCCTATGGGCCTGTATGCGGATGGTGAATTTCACAGCTATTTGGGGCAGTGTTGGCAGGAGTTTATGGTTCACCATGAGTGTCATCAGGCTGAGCCGGAGTTGCTTTGGGAAACAGCAAAGGTGGTCCTGCGTGGTGACATAATTGCCTATGTGGCGCGGAAGCGAAAGATATTGGCGGCACGGATTGTGCAGTTGGAGAAACAGGTAGTGAAAGCCCGGCGGCGGTGTGCCGGGGCTCCCACTGTGGCCAATAAGAGAGTACTTTGGGAAACGCAGTCGTCTCTTAACGAATTGCTTCATCAGAGGGCGAAGAAATCCCTTCTGTATTATAGGTATCAACTTTACCGCTTTGGGGATAAACCGGGGAAGCTTTTAGCGCGTTGCCTTCAGGGTAGTCGGGGTGCTCGGTCAAAAGTAGCGTTGCGAGATGAGCAAGGGCATATGCATAAAAACAACCGGGCGATAGCCCGTGTATTTCGATCCTTTTTTCAGAATCTTTATACGGGTGAGGAGGGGTCTCGGACCTTGATGGAGAACTATATTCGTGAGGCGAGGCTGCCACAGGTGACGGCCGAGCAAAGGGCACAGTTGGATGCGCCAATATCGGTGGAAGAAGTGCGTAATGTCATTTTGCGAGCTAGTTGTTATAAGTCACCGGGCCCGGATGGCTATGGGGCGGAATTTTATAAGTTATTGGGAGATCGAGTGGCTCCCGCCCTGGTGGCGATGTACCATAACAGGGTGGCTTGGGGAGGATTTTGTTGGGGGACGAACTATGCCTACATCACCTTAATACCTAAACCGGGAAAAGACCCCCTGCAGGCGGCTTCTTACCGACCTATCTCCCTATTGAATTATGATCTGAAAGTGATGGCTAAGGTTTTGGCAGACCGACTTGCCCTTGTTTTGGGGGACCTAGTGCATGACTCACAGGTAGGGTTTGTTAAGGGGCGCTATGCCGTGCGGAATCTGCGAAAAATCTTGGCATCGATCGAATGGGTGCGTGAGCGGGATTTGCAGTCACTGCTGATCAGTTTTGATGCAGAAAAAGCATTTGACCGAGTGAATTGGGATTACCTCAACTTTCTTTTACCTTATTATGGCTTGGGCAATTCCTTTTGTCGGATGGTGGAATTGCTCTATGCTTGCCCCACGGCTAGTATATTATGTAATGGGGTGTTGTCAGAAAAGTTTACCCTTGAGAGAGGTACTCGTCAGGGTTGCCCTCTCTCTCCTTTGCTTTTTGTTTTGACCCTAGATCCATTGGTGAGGAGGATAGAGGAGACCTCGGATATATGTGGTGTTCGTCTTGGATCGTATGGGTTCAAGTTAGCTGCGTTTGGAGACGATATGCTGGTTCATTTGCTGTCCCCACAGCAGTCGCTACCCCGTTTGCTTGAAGAATTTTCCCTCTATGGTAAATTTGCAGGGTTGCATATTAATGAAGATAAATCAGAGGCCTCGGATGTGGGGGGCCTGCTCCGGGGGACTTGGCAGGGGAGCTTTCCCCTAAGGTGGGCAGGTGAATCCTTTATCTATTTGGGCATAGTGTTGACGAGAGACCCGGCAGTGTTATACAGGAGGAACTTTGATCGAACCTTCTCTAAGTTACGGGCGCAGCTGCAGGCCTGGGCTCCCCTTCCACTGTCATTGTTGGGTAGAGTGGCGGCTTTGGGGATGGTGATCCTACCAAGGGTGCTGTACTGGATGCAAACTTTGCCTGTGTGGTTGTTGCGCCATGATCTTCTGCTTATGGAACGGCAGATCCGCGGGTTTCTTTGGAAGGGGGTCAGAGCATGTATACCGCTGAGCCGTTTGAAAGGGGGGTGGCAAGCGGGTGGTGTCGGAGTTCCAGATCTCTGGAAGTATGCCATGGCTTGTCAAGCCCGGCATATAGGAGATTGGTTGGGTGACACCGAGGTCTACACTCCCAGAGCACTTGAGGCGGCTTTTGTGGCTCCGCAGGCCTTGACGGCAGTTTTGCACTTGCAACGCGCAGCTTTGCCGAATCGGGTGAGGAACAGTATCTTGGTTCAGGTGGCGCGGCATACATGGCAGCAGTTGAACAAACTTTGGGATTGCTCCCCTGAGATCTCGAGCTGGCTACCCTTGCAGGGCAATGCTTGTTTTTCGCCGGGTTCTGACTCTGCTTCTTTTCGGCGGTGGGAACGGTTGGGGATACGTAGTCTGGGGCATGTTGTTGACCTGGAAGGACGGTGTAAGACCTTGGCAGCGCTGTGTAGAGAGTATGATCTGAATCCTAATACCTCCTTGTTCCCTTATATGCAACTTTCCCACTATGTGGGCTCACTGTTTGGGAAGGAATTGACGGTAGAACACTCAGCGCGGATCTTGGACTTCTTTGCTTTGGGGATGGGATCCCCGCCCACTATTGCAGAGTTGAAGAGAAGGCTGGATGCATATAGTACTCCTCCTGATTATGCAGCAGAGGAAGCCTCGTGGGCCCTGGAATTGGGTTGTGAGATAGCCCCAGGTTCTGTCTGTGGTGCGTTGAGTCGGATTGCACGGCTAGTGGCAGGGGCTAGGTGGCGTGAAGTGCAATTTAAAAGTATTGTTCGCGCCCACTTTTCTCCGCAGCGTGCGCTATGCAGTCGTTTGACATTATATGGTGGGTGCCTGAAATGTGCCTGTTCGTTGGCGGATCTGGGTCATATGTGGTGGCGTTGTCCCCATATCCGTAGATATTGGATGAGGATTGAGAGTTATCTATGCGGTTTAGTGCGGCAGCGGTTTTCTTGGACAGGGGTCATGGTAGTCTTGGATCAGTTAGGACCACTCCACCCGAAGGGCAGATGGGAGAGAATTTTGGTGCGGAAAGCCTGTCTGGTGGGTAAGGGCCCGATACTCCGGCGATGGCGAGAGCCGGTGGCCCCTTCCTTCTGGGAGTGGCAGAATAGTTTTCACCAGCTTATGTTACTGGAAAGGAGGAGTGCCAGAGGGCACCCTCAGCGATGGGTCTCCTTTCTTTTGGTCTGGATGCCCTATATCCAAGGCTTGGGTCCCAAAGCCCGTAGTGAAGTCCTAAGCATTGTGTAGTGTTGGGTTGGACTACGTTATAGCTCCCTAATAAGATGGGCAGTACTATTGGGGGTTAGGGGAGGGGTGGGGGTAGGGGGGTGGGAATCTGTGTGGGTCTTAATAATTTGTGTCTTGCAATATTCTTTTTCACCTATAATGTGATATATCCCAGGGTAGTGGACAAGAGTCAGCCCTGCCCGGGAAGTGGTGTGTATATGGTGTACTATATATTGGAAGAGTGATTTTGTTACACTATTGTATTGGTGTTTGTTTGTTTGTATTGTGTGAATTTAATAAACAGACCTTTGAAAAAAAAATATGATGACTGTCAATGATGTGTGAATTAATATGATGACCATTACCCATGTTATTATGTTTTTGCTGGGAGTGACGTCCTGAACTTGTTTTTTTCTCATTCATCACCTCTTTCCCTATTTTAAATGCTTGTCCACATATTGCCTGCATTTTTCACTTAGGATCCTTTTTCCTGCCAAGAGAGATGCAGTCCATCAACACAGAATAGCCTCTTGTTGTTCCATGTACTGCACCAGTTGCCTATATACTGTATAAAAATCCTTCTAATTTACACCAGGTTTGGAGCCACATATTAAAGCTAGTTATGTGATGCAGCCTCTCTTCTCCCTCATATATATTTTTTGAGGCAGCCAGAAGAGAAAGAAATGAGCCTAGAAGAGATAGAGTTGGATTCTATTCCCTGAATTGATTTTGAAGAACGGATTGTGTGAATCAGCTGTCACATCAGAAGTCTTCTTCCAGACAACAGTGAGATGTGAATGTGTGGAAAGAAGCCCAAGTTGCAACCTTACACATCTCTTCTATGAAGGCCGACTGCAAGTGGGCTACTGACGTAGACATGGCTCGGGCACTATGAGATGTGACATGAGCATCAAGCATCAAGACCTCCCTGGGCATAAGAGAAGAAATGCAATCTACTAGCAAAGTTGAAAGAATGTTTATTGATGGCAGTCTCCAATTTACTTGAGTCAAGGGAAGCAAACAGCTGGGTGGACTTTCTCTGGATTTTAGTCTTCTCCAAATGGACTGCAAGAAAGCCAGGCCTTCTAATGTGTGCAACATGTTCTCCCCTTGTATGCATGGGGTTTTAGGAAAAATGTTAAGAGCACTACTGACTGAGTAAGGTGGAATTCTGACAACACTTTAGGAAGGAACCGAGTACACAGGATTACCCTTATTGTGGAAAAACATTGTGAAGGTTCAATCCACTACTAGAGCCTGAAGCTCAGTAACTCTGAATGCTGAAGTAATGGCCATAAGAAATAGGACCTTCCAAATCAGATATTACAGTCCAGAAGTATTTAGTAGCTCAAAATAGGCTTTTAGCAACTGAATCAAAAACACACTGGGGTCACAAGACATTGCGGAAGGCTTGAAGGGAGGTTTTGTAAGAAGCCAGCCTGGCATGAAATGAACTAAAGGCTTTAGAGAGATAGATTTACTTTTTACATTATGGTGATAGGGTTCACCTCTGTGCAACTGCAACCTAACAAAGTTGGTTTTCAAACCAGACTTGGAAAAATGTAGAAGGTACTCAAGCAGTATTTGTGTTGGAAACAAGAAAAGGTCCAGTGCTGCCCCTCACACTAGAGACGTCTGAAACTTTATGACCTCCAAGTTGAATCCCTACTGGAAGCCAAGAGGCTAGAGGGTACACACCAATGGGTGGGTTCAAATGAGATAGAGCTACCTCTTCAGCATCCAAGCTGTGCCAGCAAGAATCTAATGTTTGGGCCTTTCTCCCCAGAGACACCAAGGAGTACAATTTGGAGGCTTTTGGTTTTTTTTGAGAGTGGAATAGACTACCATAAATTTATATGGCACTTGAAACTTCTCAAATCAGGGAGTCTTTTGAACTCTATAAATGGAGTCAACCTTCTTGCTGACTGGAGATACAGAGAGAAGGGGTTTCTCATAATCTCATCTGCAACCTTTGAAGGTTGAAGTGGACAGATATCATTACCACCTCCTTAGTGAAATACTGGAGGATATCCAATTCTTCAGCTCTCGACTCCTTCTCAGTTTCTAATGGAAATGGAATGAACTTAGCCATTTCCTTAACAAAAGTTTTGAAAATAAGCTCCTAGGCTGGGACCTCTGATGCTCAGGAGGAGGAGTGGGATCCAACAGCAGTTTGGAGACCTCACTTTTGAGACATATTCAGACTCAAACTCAAAATCCTAGAAGCGTTCAGAATCCAACTCAGATAAATACTGAAATGACATAAATCTCAGCCTGGATCGACCTTGGTCTCTGGAGAGGCAAATCTCCTCCGGGGGCATCAATGCACCAATGACTTTTTATGTCTTAAGGAGTGATCACCTTCCAATGCACTGCAAAGTATGATTAGCCAGATAAGAACTAGTGTTGAGGTTCCTCTAGGCAGGGCTGGCCCCAGAGTTGGTTTAAGGTATTGGTGCCTATGCAAACGTTAAGCCATATAGCCATATGCCCCCCCAAGCTTTCAGAATCTAATGTTTAGCTTTGAATACTCTGCTCTTTGCCGTTTCCCATTCAGCTTTCATAATGACTTAGGGTCATAGACAAGCACAGTTAGAACACACTTAAAAAAAGGTTACCTGCTTTTTTTCTTAAAGGACAACCGAGGAACAGGTAGGGACTTTAGGTACATCTCTCTCTTTCACTTCAACAGCTACCAAAGCTCCACCATCTAAGCAATGGCTGGGAAAATTGTATTGCTAAACCTGTTGCCCCCATTACAGTTTCTGCTCTGTCCAGACAGAGATCCCAATGCCAGGTGAGGGATCGGTTCCATGTGCATGCTGAGGCTCTCAGGAAACAAGTGGAGGAGCTCAGGGAGGAGCTGGCGGTGAGAAATACATTGACGAGGTGCTTCTTGAAACATCCAGAGAAGCTAGCAAAGCAATCAGGAAAGCAAAGGTAGAAAAAGAAGAAGAAATAGCCAATATCTACAGAAGGAAGAAGGTTGAACATGAGTCACCAGAGTCTGCAGTATCATCACTCCAATTCCTCCAGCCTTTGAAATGGAGAACCAGTATGCAGCCCTGGAAGTGGAGGAGGTGGAAGGATCCAAGAAAAGGGAAGGACCACAGCTCAAGCACCCCAAAGTTGCAGAATCAGTCACCACAACAAACGAAGGGTGGTGGTGGTTGGTGACTCTCTTCTGAGGGGTACTGAGGCGTCCATCTGCTGACCAGATTTGATGTTCAGAGAGATGTGCTGTCTGCCAGGTGCCAAAATCTGAGATGTTACGGAGGGTTTGCCAAGACTCATCAAGTCTGATATTATCCTATGTTGCTCATCCATGTTGGCACAAATGATACTGTTAGATATACCTCCGAGCACATCAAATGTGACTTCATGGCTCTGAGGAGAAGGAGGTTACCAGTGGTGTGCCGCAGGGATCTGTCCTTGGTCCAATTCTGTTTAACATCTTTGTTAGTGATATTACAGAAGGACTGTCGGGTAAAGTTTGCTTGTTTGCAGACGATACCAAAATCTGCAACAGAGTAGAAACACAGGAAGCAGTCGACAACATGAGGAGGGATCTAGCTAAAGTTGAAGAATGATCTAGAATATGACAGCTGAAATTTAATGCTAAAAAATGCAGGGTCATGCATTTAGCCTGCAAAAATTCTGAGGAGCTCTACAGTGTAGTGGGCGAGGTACTTCTGTCCACAAAAGAAGAGTGGGACCTGGGCGTAATTGTGTCTGATAATCTTAAAGTAGCTAACAGGAAGAAAAGGCAACTGTGAAAGCCAGAAGGATGCTTGGGTGTATAGGGAGAGGGATGACCAGCAGAAAAAAGGAGGTGATAATGCCTCTGTATAAGTCTCTGGTGCAATCTCATTTGGAGTATTGTGTGCAATTCTGGAGACCGCACCTTCACAAGGATATAGGCAGGTTGGAGTCGGTGCAAAGAGTGGCTACTAAAATGGTTAGTGGTCTTCATTATGAAGCATATGAGGACAGACTTAAAGATCTTAATATATATACTTTAAAGCAGGGGTCACCAACCTCCAGAGGGCCGCGGGCCGCACAGCCGACTACCGGCAGACTCACGGGCCGCACCCCCCTCCCCCCCCCGCGCGAAAAAAACCCTGCTCATACCTGACCTTGAATAATCCATGTCAGCTCCCTCCCTTCTTCTGCAGCCGCGGCTCCCTGCCTCTTAGGGAACCGTGGCTGTGCTTGTAAAATCATCGCGGAGCCCTTCCTGTCTTGATGGGCTCCGTGCAGCATTGTCCCGCCTCTAAAGGAAGTTGTTTACCACTTCCTTTGGAGGCGGGACAATGCTGCACGGAGCCCGTCAAGACAGGAAGGGCTCCGCGATGATTTTACAAGCACAGCCGCGGTTCCCTAAGAGGCAGGGAGCCGCGGCTGCAGAAGAAGGAGTCGGTGAGTTTGCCTTGGCGGGCCGCACCGGGGGCGGCCCGCGGGCCGCAGGTTGGTGACCCCTGCTTTAGAGGAAAGGCAGGATAAGAGCAATATGATAGAGACATTTAAATACCTCTGTGACATAAATGCACAGAAGGGTCTCTTTCAATTGAAGGCAAGCTCTGCTACGAGGGGACTTAGGATGAGAGTGAAAGGGGATAAACCCAGGAGTAATATATGGAAAGATTTCTTTACAGAAAGAGTGGTAGATGCGTGGAATAGTCTCCCAGTGGAATGGTGGGGTTGACATGAGGACAGTATCTGAATTCAAAAAAGCATGGGACAAACACAGAGGATCTCTAAAGGTAAAAAGGCGACTATTGTAGTAGATATGGAAGGGCAGACTAGATAGGCCATGTAGTCTTTTCTGCCGTCATGTTTCTATGTGACTCTAAAGGACCCCAAGACACTTGGAATGCAGAACATACAAAACTTGAAACCATCTAGTGAGGCTTTTAAATAGACTTCTTTTTTAACACAGATAGATTGCATAGACAAACATGTGCTCTTTTAGTGGCATTCATCTGTTTACAGTTCTAGTTCATTGTAGCTAACTGGTATACATGGAGCAGAATTAGACTGTGGTCTATAAATTTATCCATAAAAATAAAAAAAGACATGGAAGCCTCAAAATTACCTACAGAATAAAAAGCAGTAATGAAAATGGCAGCATTTATTTCCAAGAAATAACATTTTTAAATGACAAGTATAGCAATTCTCTAAAATAAATTAAAGAAAACTAAAACCCAGATATGTAAGAATGAAATGAGAAATTACTTGACTAAGTGCTTGATTAAGATGTCCAGCATCTCTCTGTTTTTCTCTGGTAACTTATGAACCAGTGCATGAACTGCCTGAACCCTGTAGTTCTGGTCATCCGACTCTGTAATAGAGCAACAAAGACAAGTCAAAACTATAGGTACAACTTTACATATGTTCACATATTTATTCAACTTGTAAAATTATTCTAAAATACCAGCAAATTACACATTCAACAAGTGGGGAAAGCATGCAGAGCATGGCTTATATTATTCTCTCCAATACCGCTGTGTGTATATGCATATGCAGAGACCTGTCAGTTTGTGTCTGCATTGCCTGTGTGTGTGTGTCTTGTGGTGCATATGTGCACACATATCACTGTTTTGTGTGTTCTATCTGTTAAGACCATAAGAACTGCCATACTGGGTCAGAGCAAAGGATCCTTCAAGCCCAGTATCCTGCTGTAAACAGTGGCCGATCCAGGTCACAAGTACCTGAAATATACCAAGAGTAAGTCAGTTCCATGCTACTTATTTCTAGGGGTAAGCAGTGGTTTTCACTTAGGCTACCTTAATAACTGTTTATGGAGTTGTTCATCCAGGAATTTGTCCAAACTTCTTTTCAAACCCAGCCATGCTTACCTGCTTTAATCAAATACACTGGCAACAAGTTCCAAATACTACTTCTACATTGAGATAAAAAATATTTTCTCTTATCTGTTTTAAATATACTTTGTAGCTTCATGGCGTGTTCCCTAGTCTTCTCATTTTTTGAGAGAGTAAACAATCAATCAATTGCATCTACCTGTTTCACTCCATTCATGATTTTATAGAGTTATTTTATTTATTTATTTATTTATTTAAACGTATTTCTATACCACCTTATCCTGCAATCAAGGCGGTCTGAACAGCAAACAATCAATAAGATACAGTGTCTAGTGTGCACATGCAGTGAGTAGTGTATGCGTGTGAGTGTGTCTGGACGTTGATTCTTGGGGTGCTATTTACAGCGCTATGGGTATCAGTTCCTTGCTTAATTACAATTATAGTGACATGTGGGGGGAATTGAGGTGTTCTATCAGATAGGGAGTTCTATCATATCCCCCCCCCCCCCAAGCCACTTATACCTTATGAACTCCCTCCAGCTCACCATCTCCCTTCCTATGTCTAGAGCAGGATTTCAATGCTCCACCTCCATAGCCTTCCCACTGGCTGGATCTTACCCACAGATAAGGTTACCAGACATCCCCGATTTTGAGGTGATATCCCTGGCTCCATGGACTACCAACACCTCTTGACCCAATTTCAGTGAGGACACAGACAGCAAAGTAGGGAAACAAATTTTCTAAAAGAGTACTGTACATTATTCAACAGACAAAGAATATTAAAACCCAATATTATGATCTGTGTGCATGCCCAGTGATTGTGATATTTGTCCCCAGGCTGTCCAGGAGTGATTTAGCTGCCACGGGCCAGATAGAATTGATCCTCTGAAACGCTAAGAGCATTTCCCTCCTCCCCTCTGCTCCACAGTACCAAAACTCTAAAACACCTCCTTTCCAAGTGTCCCAAAATTGACCCCCAAAAATTTGATAGCCTTACCCACCCTAGAAGATGCAGGTTTTAAACAATGAAAAATGTTAGTCCTTCTTCTGCCTTCCAGACATTAATGTAAATATCTCTAGAATCTTTAAAACAAAAGCAAATAAATCCCCAATTCTAACCTCCTGAGTATGGTCCTAGCTTGCCAGTTTGTTAAACTAGCCCTGCCTATGACAACTACTACTACTACTATTATTCATTTAAATAGCGCTACAAGGCGTAGACAGTGCTGCACAGACAAATGCAAAAAAGACAGTCCCTGCTCTTCAGAGCTTACAATCTAATCAAGACAGACAATCCAGTAGCTGAGTACAAGGGTACCACTAGGGAAGGCACAGGAGACACATAAGAGAACAAAGGATCAGGACCCAAAAGCAGCCTCAAAGAGAAGAAGCCTGATGCACACTCAGGTAGTTTGTTCAAGGCATAAGGAGCAGCAAGGTGAAAGGATCGAAGTCTGGAGTTAGCAGTGGAAGAAAAGGGCATAGAGAGAAGCAGGCCACTAGAGGAGTGGAGTTCACGAGGAGGGGTGTAGGGAGAGAGGAGAGAGGAAAGATAGTGAGGAGCAGGAGAGTGAATGCATTTATAGGTCAGAAGAAGTTTGAACTGGATACGGAAACGGAAAGTGAGCCAACTACATGAATTGAGAAGAGGGGTTATATGAGTATATCGGGGTTGATGGAAGATTAGCCATGCAGCTGAGTTCTGAACAGACTGAAGGGGAGAGAGATGGCTCAAAGGGAGACCAGCAAGGAGGAGGATGCAATAGACTAGACAGGAGGTGACTAGAAAGTGGATAAGTGTCTTAGTAATGTGTTCAGAAAAGAAGGGGAGAATTTTGATAATGTTATAGAGAAAGAAACGCGGAGTGGCCTAGTGGTTAGGACATGGTACTTCAGGCCGGAGGGCCGGGGGTTCAAGTTCCACCTGGGGACAGCAATCTCAGGCCGGAGGGTCTGGGGTTTCTAGTCCTATAGGCACTCCTTATGGCCTTGGGCAAGCCACTTAACCCTGAGTTGCCTCAGGTACACATAGATTGTGAGCCCTTTGGGGACAAGGGAATGTATCCAGTACCTGCTTGAAATGTAAACCGCTTTGATTGAAGGATAAGGCGGTATAGAAAACTGGTTAATTAAAAAAATAAGTTTTAGCAATCAATTGGATGTGCCTGGAAAAGGAGAGGGAGGAGTCAAAGATGACCTCAAGGTTGCGGGCTGAGAAAACAGGAAGTAGAAGAGTGCTATCCACAGAAATAGAGAAAGGAGGAAGGGGGAGGTGGGTTTAGGGGGGAAAAATAAGAGGTTGCTTTTGGCCATGTTTAATTTAAATGGCAGTGAGACATCCAGGCAGCGATGTCAGATAGGCAGGCAGAGAGTCGGGCCTGGAGTGTTGGAGAAATAGCAAGTATAGAGAGATAGATCTGAGAGTCATTAGCGTAAAAATGGTGCTGAAAGCCATGGGAGGAGAGGAAAACACCAAGGGACTGGGTATAGAGAAAGAATTATTTGCAACCAATAAAAAAGCAGCAAACTCCAGTCAGCTTTCACAGTAGAAATAAGAGGAAATAAAATGCCATATATATATATATATATATGAATAATTGAAAATGTAGTGCTTCCCAGCTAAGGAATTATTAGTAATCCGTTTATCTCTGTTGTGTGTCCTGTGTGTTGTATATGTGCTGTGTCTGTAGTCAGGATACGTGGGGAATGATGGAGCATTTCCATGTTACATAGCTTTGGGCTTGGGGTAGTTTGTAGGATGGTGGGGCAGTTACAGTGAGGTAATTTCATGGGGCTGGGTATTTTTGAGGTGGTGGGGCAGTTGTATGGGACTAACTTTTCGGCATGGGAGTAGTTTGTGGAAAGTGGGTCAGTTTTGGGTAGGGTAGTTTGCGAGGTGATGAGGCAGATACGGCGTATAGTTTTTGAGGGTGGGGATTGTTTGCAATATTGCGGGTCAGTTATGAGTAGTGGTTTTTGGGGATGGGGTAGTTTAAAGGGTGATGGGGCAGTTTCAGGGGATAGCTTGAGGTAGTTTGCAGGATGGTGGGGCTGTTGTAGGGGTAGTTTGTGTGGCAATGGGAAAGTTTCAAGGGGTAGATTTTGCGAGTAGATTAGTTTGTGGGATTTTGAGTTGCAGAGGGGTTGTGTTTGGAGGTGGGGTAGTTTGTGGTGTAGTTTTTGGGGTGGGATAGTTATGGAGGTGGTGGGAGTAGTTGGGTGGGGCATTTTTGGGGATGCAAGTAGTTTGTTGGGTGGAGGGGCAATTGGGATGGTAGTTTTTGGTGGTTGGTATAGTTTGCAGGGCGGTGGGGTAGATGGTGGTGTATGGAGAAACAGGACCCCTGACACAGGCAATTAGCCGAAACATGGCCATGTCAGGTCATCAATAAAGTTGATCCATTGTATTTCTGGATATATGACCTGGTTTATCCTCAGCTCTATGTCTACTCATTTACTGAATTACACAAATTCAGTGCCACTGACTGTAGTATAGTGGTGCAAAATGTGTGTCAATTTAAATGAATGTGGTGGCCACAACTGCTGAAAATTGATAAAAGAAAAATCTAAGTAAAAAATCATGGCCAGATTCGAGATCTAAGCAAAATGGAAGAAACAAAAATCTTCTTCTTGAGAGGACTGGAAGACATCCAAAAAATCTGAAATACAGTATCCATAAGGTGTTAAGAGTTGAGAGAATCCCCCAGTTCCCTACTACTACTACTACTACTACTATTAATCATTTAAAATAGTGCTGCAAGGTGTGTGCAGCACTGTACAGACACATATAAGGAGACGGTTCCTACTCATCAGAGCTTACAATCTAATCAACACAGACAGTATAATAGATGAGAATGAGGGTAAAATAGGGAAGGGTAAGGAGACAGGAGAACAAAAGATTAAGATCCAAAAGCGACCTGAAAGACGTGAGCCTTTAGCATGGATTTGAAAAAGGGGAGAGATGAAACCTGGCGTAAAGATGCAGATATTTTGTTCCAGACATAAGGAGCAGCAAGTTGAAAGGATGGGAGTCTGAAGCTGGCAGTGGAAGAGAAGGGCATACAGAGAAGAAAGCCAGAGGAAGAGTGGAGTTCATGAGGAGGGGTGTAGAGAGAGAGGAGGGAGGAAAGGTAGTGAGGGGCATCAGAATGAATGCATTTATAGGTCAGAAGGAGAAATTTGTATCAGACATGAAAGCGGAAGAAAAGCCAATGAAGTGATTTGAGAAGAGGGGTTATACGAGTATAATGGGACTGGCGGAAGATTAGCTGCACAGCAGTTTTGAACAGACTGAAGGGGAGAAAGATGACTCAGAGGGAGACCAGCAAGGAGAAGGTTGCAATAATCTAAGCGAGAGGTGGTTAAAGAGTGGATAAGTGTTTTAGTAGTTCTCAGTCTTCCTAGTCTTTTTCAATGGAGAAATATAATAAACATTAAATATCATAGGTATAGCCTTGTCATGGTCTTTTAACATATCTTGTAAATATGTTTTGACGATATCAGCCAATATACCAGTTTAGACCTTGGAAAATTTATGTTTCCCTATGTTTTCCAATGGAGTGGAGGAGTAGCCTAGTGGTTAGAACACTGGCTTGGTAACCAAGCAACCAGGGTTCAATTCCCACTAACACTCCTTGTGGCCTTGGACAAGTCACTTAACCCTCCATTGCCTCGGAAGAAAGGCCTGGCAATCTACTTCCAGTGACACTGCCAAGAAAACCCAGGAGCTTCTGGGTCGCCAGGAGTCAGGACTGACTCGAAGGCACACATTGCATTGCATGTTTTCCAATAGTGGCTGTAGGAAAGATGAAAAAGAATGCCAGATTTGTGATAGGACAGCATAGAAGGAAAGAACAGAGAGAGAAATAGAAGGTGGGAAGTAGCAGGACAGGAGAAACACGTCAGGACTAAGAGGGGAGGGAAGGTCTAGGGATGTCCTGCTGTGTGTTGGGTTGAGGGAGATCAAACACAGTAAGGAAAAGGTGGATTTTTAGTAATGCTTTGAACTTTGAGAATGAGGTTTCGGAGCACAGGGCAGGAGGCAAAGAGTTGCACAATACAGGGCCCAGACAGAAGATGGCAGATTTCCAGATTTGTTCTAGATGGGCCTGAGTGACGTTGGGGAGAGCGAAGCGATTGACATGAATAGACATGAGGAAATGGTGAGAGGTATGAAACTGGAGCAGATTTGAGAGGTTCTGTGGAATACCGGTGTACACGGTTTTGTGAACAAGGGTGAGAATTTTATATTTCATCCAGTCCCAACCTCTGTGGCCAAGGCCAAACAGGAAATGACCCATACCACCACTAGTGTCTTTCTCTCTGGACCCCAGCACCTCCAGAGTCCAGCACAGCTCCCAGCTCCCATCCCTCCCTTCCTCCACTGCGGTCCCTCCACTTGCCTTCATATTCAACAGTGTTGCCAGCAGTGGCAGCGATTTGCAAATGCTGCCTCTCACCATCCAGAAGCTTCTCCTCTACCATGATCTGCCCCCTCTGACTCATCTTCCGTTTACGGCAGGTGCAGGATGCTGCAAAAGAGAGGCTCCCAGCTGGCAAAAGACAGTGTTTGTAAGACACTGCACTGCTGGCAGGATATGAAAGCAAGTGGAAGGACTGCAGAGACACCATAAGGAAGGACTGTGAGGGAGGGGAGGAAGAGAGAGAGGGAGAGATACTGGATCAGTGAGGCAGGAGAGGGAAGAGAAAGAGAGATATGCTGGACCCACAGGGGAGGGGGGAGAAGAAAGAGAAGCGAGAGGGAGGATGCTTGACCCAGTGGGAGGAGGGGAAGATGCCAATGGTCTTCAAGCTATTGCTCTCAGAGCCTTGGAAGAGCTACTTTGTTGTGCGGGAGGTGGGGGGGGGGAAGGGGTCCCCTCTCTTTACAAACCTTCTAGTGATCAGAAAGGTCAAAATGTGGCCTTTGGCCCAAATGGTTTTGGGATCACTGCAATAGACATTTCGGGCCTGATAGTCTTCTGGGATGGCTATGCACTGCTACCATGCATAGCTACCGCCAACAATCTTTAACCCCAGATATTCAATGCCGGGGTCAAATGCGGCCCCGGCATTGAATATCCAGGGTTGCCGTATAGCACACAAGCCTGCAGAAGCTAATTGGGCAGCGGCGATATTGAGCCGCTGCCCGGTTAGCTGCCACGGGTAAAGATAGGCTAGCTTTTGCCCATGGGTGCTAACTGGGCAGCGGTACAATATCGCCATTGCCTGGTTAGCGACTGGTGCCGCCTACGTGATGCCCCCAACATGCCCCGGTGATTAGTGCTGCTGAATATCCTTCTAAGCAGCATTTACACAGTTTTCAGGTCTGTAAACCATATCGGACCTTTCATG
This sequence comes from Ichthyophis bannanicus, assembly GCA_033557465.1. Classification (NCBI taxonomy): domain Eukaryota; kingdom Metazoa; phylum Chordata; class Amphibia; order Gymnophiona; family Ichthyophiidae; genus Ichthyophis; species Ichthyophis bannanicus. The sequence continues at coordinate 162,245,508 of CM066035.1, read as the reverse complement.
CAGTTCATCCATATTTTGGAGATTTTTATCATCTCTTTTCATTCTGCTGCTATTCCTGCCAGGCTTATCAAACAGCTGTATCTTCTTGATGGACCAGACACAATCCAGCACAAAGTTTTTTTACTAAACTATGCAGCATTTGTAATTATACATACTATAAAACATGCCCTTTTGAAAAGCTTAACTGGGGCACAGCCATAATTAGGAGAGCACAGATAAAACAGAGATGCTTATCTAGAAGAGAATTTTTCAGTCACATAAGTGGGTTAGGCAACTGCAAATGGTACAGAGTACAATGAAATTCCAATGATTCATGTCTTCTGTGCTGATCTGTAGGACCTCCCATGCTGCAGCCCCTCTGCAGCTTCTCTCATTTCAAATATAGCCATGATAGACAAGGAACATAACTCCATTGGAGATGAAGAAGGGTTTGTGTAACTGGAGTACAGTGTTCACAGAACATGTGCTGGGAGTGCACCACTTTGATTTCTTTGAAAAGAGGTTCAACATGCCATACCCCCAGCTAAGGGCTGACCAACAAATTTATCCCTGGGGAATTTAATGCAACTGTGCACAGAATTCCTCTTCCCCCCTATCCACACACACACACACTTGGAATTTATGCTACTGGGCCCTCATAATTCTCTCGCCTTCCACCACCAGTCAGTTAACCAGTCCACTCCTACGACTTTGCTTTGCTGCCGCAGGTCTCCTGAACTACCCTCAGAGGAGAGAGGTCTCAGTTTGAGCTGCTCAGTACCTGTACTCTTGCACTGGTTTCTCCATCTTTGGTAACAGTGTAGCAAAATAGACGCTGCATATCTCTAACTTACTAAGAACTATATAACCCAGAAATCATCAGCTATTTTGCACGGGTAGGGGCAGCAGACTAGTTGGGTGGGTGAAGGCTTGTTGACCAACTGGGGGAACAGATAAGAAGGCTGGCTGGGATTAGGACAGTGTAACTGGGGAGGAAGACTGATAAAGACAAGTTAGGGATACAGAGTCTGTGCATTGTGTATGCACAACTGTGTATATGGGAGGATGGGGAAGAGAGCCAGAGTGATGGGCTGGAGGATTGAAGTGGGAATATATCATTACTGGGCAATGTCTCCAAATGAGTTACTTTTGCACATAAAATGAAAGTCATGAACTTCACTTCTAAATCAGGGTATGTGGAGTATGATCTGCCTTATGGGTAGGGTTGTGACTGTGCATGAACACAACTCTTATGTTCAATAAGTCGGCCATAAAATAATACTTTGAAATAAAAATATTTTTCATTTGTGGAATATGACTATACAATTAATATTTTGATGAATTTTGGAGACGATGGGTTCAATATTCAGTTGCTGCATTTGGCTTTTTTTTAAATGATGGCCGCTGTAGTAAAAAAAAAACCCCAAAAAAACCCCTGGATATTTCACGTTGGTATCAGGTTTGTGGCCAGTGCTGAATACCTGGACATGCTATCCAAGTAAGCTAGGACAGCAAAAAGGCTGGTCTAACTTTATTCAAACACTTACCCAGATAGACTGAATATTGCTGCTATCCAGATAACTACTGGCTTCACCGTCACTCCATCCCAGCCCTATATGGATAGTGCCAAGGCAGCCAGGATGATTTCTAGTGACACTATTCAAAAACACTGTGTAGGACCAGACAGCAGCACTTACCTAACAGCAAGTGCTGCTATCCAGATAAGCATGTCCGAATATTGACCCCTAGGTTCTTTATCATTATTGCTTTTTTAAAATACTATTATAAAAAGAGAGATTACCTTAAGGAATGGCAATGGATACGAACAATGTACTCAATTAGCTCATCACTATAATCATGCAGAAATTTATACCTCACCCTGCTATAATTTATATTTTGACCATCCGTATTTGTGCAATCATTTGAATGTCAGGCTAACATGTCTGGGTCCTCAAATTCTCAATGCTGTGATAGCGTAGTTACTCACCTGTAACAGGTGATCTCCGGGAACAGCAGGAATTTAGTCTTCACATATGGGTATCGTCGGTACCGACGGAGCCTGCGCGGGAACGCTCCCCAGCGTCCAATTAGAAAGCTTTTGGGAGCATCCCACAGCGCCTGCGTGCTGCCATCCCGCCTTTCCAACTGTCCCTCTCCAGATGAGTTTACAGCTGAGACTAAAGAGAGAGAGAGAGAGAGAGATACAACTACTAGGGGAGGTGGGCTGGCTGTGAAGACTAAATTCCTGCTGTTCCCGGAGATCACCTGTTACGGGTGAGTAACTACACTATCTCCAGGAACAAGCAGGAATATAGTCTTCACATATGGGTACTCCCTAGCTGCAGATGCCAGGGAGATGGCACCAGGAAGTTGTTAGGCCTTGTGAAAGGGCCATACTTCCCCCCATGGATCTCTGGCATCCTATCAGGGACGGTGGGTAGGAGTTGATTAAGTCTGAAAAAGGTGTTGAAGAACAGCCTGGCCAAACAGGGCATCCGGGCGGGAGTCCTTGTCTAAGCAGTAGTGGGCTTTGAAGGTATGTACCAAAGCCCAAGTAGCTGCTCAACAGATGTCGTAAATAGACACAGAGTGAAGATAAGCCATTGAGGCTGCCATGGCTCTCACATTGTGAGCTGTGACATGGCCTTCAAGAGGAAGGTTTCTACTCTCATAGGCAAAGGATATGCAATGAGCAATCCAGTTAGATAGAGTTCTTTTGGAAACTGGACGTCCCAAATGACTAGGATCAAAAGCAACAAAGAGTTGAGAAGATTTTCTATGTTGCTGTGTCCTTTGCAAGTAAAAGGCCAAAGCTCTTTTACAGTCCAAGGTATGAAGGTTCCTTTCTGCACTGGAGGCATGAGGCCTCGGAAAGAATACAGGAAGGTAAACCGCTTGGTTTAAATGGAAAGGCGAAACCACCTTTGGCATAAGATGTGGATGAGTCCTAAGAACCACCTTATCATGGTGGAACCTTGCATAAGGAGGATCATACCAAACCATGGTTACACGATGCAAGGTTCCACATTAGGAACCACCAACCAGGAAAAAAATTTAGGCGTCATTGTGGATAGCATGTTAAAACCCTCGGCCCAGTGTGCAGGGGCAGCCAAGAGAGCAAATAGAATGATAGGTATCATAAGGAAAGGAATGGAAAAAAACCAAAAGATATTATAATGCCTCTATATCGTTCCATGATGAGAACGCACCTTGAATATTGTGCGCAATTCTGGTTGCCGTATCTTAAAAAGGATATAGCGTTATTAGAAAATGTTCAGAGAAGAGCCACCAAAATGGTAAAGGGGATGGAAGGATACTCCTATGAAGAAAGGCTAAGAAGGTTAGGGCTCTTTAATCTGGAAAAGAGACGGCTGAGGGGAGATAAGTTCGAAGTCTATAAATTAATGAACGGAGTGGAACGGGTAAATGTAGATCGATTGTTTACGCTATCAGAATATAGAAAGACTAGGGGACATGCAATGAAGCTACAGGGCAAACTATTTAAGACTAATAAAAGAAAATATTTCTTCACTCAACGTGTAATCAAACTCTGGAATTTGTTACCGGAGAATGTAGTAAAGGCTGTTAGTGTAGCTGGGTTTAAAAAAGGTTTGGACAAGTTCCTGGAGGAAAGGTCCATAAACCATTATTAAGGAGGGACCCAGGATATCAATGCTTGACCCAGTACAAGCATTGCGGAACCTGTGTCTTTTGGGGAAACTGCTAGGTACGTATGACCTAGATTGGCCACTGTTGGAAACAGGATACTGGGCTTGATGGACCTTGGTCTGACCGATATGGCATATCTTATGTTCTTATGATCAGCCACTAACGCTTGCAATTCACTGATGCGACGTGCTGATGTGATTGCAATGAGGAAGATAACTTTCCAAGAAAGGAATTTCAAAGATGTAGTGGCTAAAGGTTCAAAGGGTGGTTTCATGAGCTGCCCGAGCACCAGATTTAAGTCCCATGCCACTGGTGGTGGCTTAATGGGAGGCTTTGTTAAAAGAAGGCCTCTCATAAATCTCGCTAAGAGAGGATGAAAGGAAATAGGTTGTCCACTTAGAGGCTTGTAAGAAGCTGAAATAGCACTAAGATGGACTCTTACTAAATTTGTCTTGAGACCAGCATTTGACAAATGAAGGAGATACTCCAGTATCGATTCCAGAGGTATCGCAAGAGGGTTAAGACCCTTCTGCGAGCACCGTATGGCAAACCTTTTCCACTTAAAGGAATACGAGCGTCTTGTGGAGGGTTTCCTAGAAGCATGAAGGATATCCTTTACCAGTTGGGAAAGGTTAAGATCCTGAAGTTCTAGGCTTTCAGCAACCAGGCCCTGAGATGCAGAGACTGGGGATTCGGATGCCAGAGCATCCTGTCCTCTTGGGAGAGAAGATATGGAGCGGATCCCAACTCCAGAGGCGGAGCTTGAGAGAGATGTAGGAGCAGAGGGTACCACGCTTGCCGTGGCCTACGTGGAGCTATGAGGATCATATGACCTCTGTCTCTCTGAAGCTTGAAAAGGGTTTTGGGGATGAGGGGAATGGTTGGGAAAGCATATAGGAAGTCATGACCCCAGTGGAGGAGGAAGGCGTCCCTTGCCTGACAACATGGAGCCGTAATTCTGGAACAGAATCGGGGAAGTTTGGCATTCAGTGGACTTGCAAAGAGGTCTATGTCCGGGGTTCCCCAAATCTGAAATATTTGGGCAACCTGGTCTGGGTGGAGAGACCATTCGTGTGGAAGCCGAACTCGACCGAGTTTGTCTGCCCAAGAGTTTTGGATGCCTGGAAGATACACCACAAGGAGATGAATCTGATGCTCTCTGGTGAGGGCCCATATAGTTGCAAAGCTTTGTTGCATAGCGACAGAGAGCCTGTAGAACATAGCTACCTGATTGTCCGTTTGAACTAGGACTGTCTTGTAGCTGAGCTGGACGTGAAATACTCGAAGAGCAAAGAAGATTGCTCTGAGCTCCAGGAGGTTGATGTGAAGACAGGCCTCCTGTGGAGTCCAGGTACCCTGGGTAGAGGACTAGGGCTGTTAGAATCCATTCAAAGGTGAGGATCTTTGACTTTAGGAAGACTAACTTTGCGAAGATGGGCCAATACCTCAGGGAGTTGTTAGTGGGATGGGAACAGCTGGGGATGTAGAAAAACAGTGGGCAAAACTGAAAGGGGATGTTAAAATGGTAAGTAAAGGTAAAAGGAAAAGGAGACCGGTATGGTTTTCCAAACAAGTAGCTGAAAAAGTGACGAAAAAGAAGGAGGCCTTCATGAAATACAAGAGATCACAGAGAGAGGAAGACAGGCATCTGTATTTGGAAAAACTTAGAAAAGCTAGCAAAGTAGTCAAGAAGGCAAAGATTCAAAAGGAGGAGGAAATAGCCAATGCAATAAAATGGGGGGATAAGACATTTTTCAGATATATTAGTGAGAAGAGGAAGGGCAAAAGTGGTATTGTCAGACTCAAGGGTGCAGGGGAGGAATATGTAGGAGCTGAAAAGGATAAAGCGGAATTGCTTAACAAATATTTTTGTTCTGTGTTCACAGATGAAGAACCAGGAGCAGGACCTCAGAAAACACCCACAAATAGGAACAGAAGCGAGGGACATCTTGAACAATTTCCAGAAGACTGTGTTCGTGAGAAACTAGCTCAACTTAAAGTAGACAAAGTGATGGGACCAGATGGGATACACCCTAGAATACTGAGGGAACTTGGGGACATTCTAGCAGCTCCATGACTGACCTTTTCAATGCCTCGTTGGAGTCGGGTGTGGTGCCAAAGGACTGGAGAGAGGCTCATGTGGTGCCTTTACAAAAAAGCGGAAGTAAGGATGTGGTTGAAAACTACAGGCCGGTTAGTTTAACTTTGGTGGTGAGTGAATTATTGGAAATGCTGCTGAAAGAGAAAATAGTGAGGTTTCTGGAGTCCAGCGGATTACAGGATCCGAGGCAGCATGGATTCACCAGAGGCAGGTCTTGTCAGACAAATCTGATTGATTTCTTTGACTGGGTGACCAGGGAGTTGGACCGAGGGAGAGCCCTAGATGTGGTGTATTTAGATTTCAGTAAAGCCTTTGACACTGTTCCTCACAGGCGACTTATAAACAAACTGAGCACCCTAGGGATGGACCCTAAAGTTACTGCTTGGGTTAGAAATTGGTTGGGTGGGAGGCGACAAAGAGTACAAGTAAATGGAGCTCACTCTGAGGAGAAAGATGTTACCAGTGGTGTGCCCCAGGGATCTGTCCTTGGTCCTATTCTTTTTAAAATCTTTGTTAGTGATATAGCGGAAGGGCTGTCGGATAAGGTTTGCCTCTTTGCAGATGATACCAAAATCTGCAATAGAGTAGACATCCAGGAAGGTGTAGATAACATGAGGAGGGATCTAGCTAAGCTTGAAGAATGGTCTAGAATTTGGCAGCTGGGATTTAATGTTAAAAAATGTAAGGTCATGCATTTGGGCTGCAGCAATCCAAGGGAGCAATATAGTATAGGGGGTGAAGTACTTTTGTCCACTAAAGAAGAGCGGGACCTAGGCGTGGTTGTGTCTGATGATCTTAAAGTAGTTAAACAGGTAGAAAAGGCGACGGCAAAAGATGAAAGGATGCTTGGGTGCATACGGAGAGGAATGGCTAGCATTAAAATGGAGGTGATAATGCCTCTGTATAAGTCTTTTGTGCGACCTCATTTGGAGTATAGTGTGCAATTCTGGAGACCGCACCTTCAAAAGGATGTGAACAGGATGGAGTCGGTGCAGAGGGTGGCTACTAAAATGATTAGTGGTCTTCATTATAAAGCATATGAGGACAGACTGAAGGATCTTAATATGTACACCTTAGAGGAAAGGCGGGATAGAGGTGATATGATTGAGATGTTTAAATACCTCCGTGGCATAAATGTTCAGGGAAAGAGCTTCTTTCAATTGAAAGCAAGTTCTGCTATGAGGGGACATGGGATGAGGGTGAAGGGAGATAGATTCAGGAGTGATATGCGGAAATATTTCTTTACGGAAAGAGTAGTGGATCCATGGAATAGTCTCCCAGTGGAGGTGGTAGAGATGAGGACAGTAACTGAATTCAAAAAAGCATGGGACAAACTCAGAGGAACTCTAAAGATAAAAAGGGGACTGTTGTAGTTGTTGATATGGAAGGACAGACTAGATAGGCCATGTGGTCTTTTTCTGTCATCATATTTCTATGTTTGTATGTTTCTAGAGAGATCGTGCAGATGGGCTCCCCATCCCACCTGTGATGCATCTGTTGTCAGAGTGGCTTGGGGTAGGGATTTCTGGAAAGGAAACCCCACCAGAAGGTTTCTGGGTGATTGCCACCATTGGAGGGACGAAATAAGACAATTTGAGTTTGTTATTTTGTCCGACAGGCAGCCTGAGGCCTGTGTCCACTGAGTGGATAAAGTCCACTGGACTGCGAGCATATGGAGGTGAGCATAAGGAACCACCTGCACGGTGGATGCCATGTGGCCTAGCAATTGTAGCATTTCCCGAGCAGTGAGACAAGGTTTGAGCACTGCTTGGGAAGCTAGTTGTACTATGCGAAGACAGCAGGGCTGCGGAAGGAAAGCCCTTGTCTGCCTGGTATCCAGATGAGCTCCTATGAACTCTAGGGACTGAGTGGGAGCAGGATTGGATTTTGGGAGGTCTATGACCAGTCCCAAATACTGAAGGATTTGCATTGTGCGAAACAGAGCAGAACTGGCTTCTGGCACTGTAGGGGATCGAATGAGCCAGTCATCTAAGTAAGGGAAGACTAATATTCCCAGAGTGCGGAGAAATGCTGCTACCACAGCCATGCATTTTGTGAACACTTTTGGCGCCGAAGCCAGGCCAAAGGGAAGAACCTTGTATTGGTAGTGCTTTCCTTGAAACAGGAATCGGAGGAATCTCCTGTGATTTGGATGGATGAGAATATGAGTATACGCATCCTTGAGATCTAGAGAATAAAGCCAATCCTGACTTTGAAGGTATGGCAGCAGAGTTCCTAGAGAGACCATTTTGAACTTCTCTCAGAACAAATATTTGTTCAATTCTCTGAGGTCTAAAATGGGTCTGTGTCCCCCTGTTTTCTTTGGAATAAGGAAATAGGGGGAGTAGAACCCTGTACTCTGATGGGGAATGGGTACTTCCTCTATTGCTCCTTGAGCAAGGAGCATTGTGACTTCTTGACCTAAAAGACTGTCAAGAGAGGTTTGAGAATTGAACTGTCTTATGATTGTAGGAGGGGGCATGCTGTGAAAATGAAGCTTGTACCCCTCTCGTACATTGGACAGAGTCCAATTTTCTGCTGTTATTTGGTACTATCTGTGGGCAAAATGACATAACCTGCCTTGGATGGTTGAGGGTTCTGGACCGTTCAAAGGCAGGAAGGCAAAATTCTCTAGGGAGGAGTCAAAACCCCTGAGGAGGCTGAGACTGCTGAGGTTTTGCAGCTTTGGGCTTCTTTTGTTGTCTAGGTTGTTGCTATTGTCCCTTTTGGGCAGTCTGACCTGGACGGTATCCCTGTTGGGTATACGAAGAATAAAACTTCTTTTTCTTATTGAAAAATGGTTTCTTAGATGATTTTTTCCTTGCAGGATCGGCTGTAGATTTGGACAATCTATCCAAGGTGATATTGTCAGCATCTATCTCATTAGCCTTCTCCTGCCAATTCTTGCCAAAGAGATTTTCTCCTGTGCAAGGAATGTTTCCTAATTTATCCTGTACCCAAATTTCCAAGTCAGATGCCTGAAGCCAGGCTATCCGACATGCACCAATTGATAATAGCCGAGGTTCTGCTTATGCACTCAAAACAGTCAAAGGCTGCACGATTTACAAACTTGGAAACATCTTGAGCATGTTTGACTAGAATAAGATAGTCTTGCCTTTTGTCATCAGGAAGGAGGGGGCTCATAAGCTTCAAATCTCCTGTGACCTCTTTAAGGAACATTCCCATATAAAAGATATAGGAACTGATCCTAGCTGAGAGCATGGAAACTTGGAAGCATCGACGCCCAAAGGCATCGAGAGTCCTACATTCACGACCTGGAGGATTAGATGCATGTCTCTTCACACTTTTCATCCTTCTCATGGCTGATTCCACCACTATTGAATGGTGTGGTAATTGAGTTTTTTGAAAGCCAGGACAAGGTGGAACTCGATACATGGTATCGAGTCTTTGAGAATGAGGAGATGTGGTTAGAGGTGTTTCCCACATTTTTAGCATAAGATCATGTAAAATCTCATGAATAGGCAGAGTAGCTGCCTCTTTGGGAGCCTTAGGGTACTGGAGAATTTCCAATTCCTTTGCCCTAGGCTCTTTTTCAAGAGCGACTGTGATGGCAAGGCCTCGGGCCACATCACGAATAAAGTCCTGAAAGGACATATCCTCTGGCAGAGACATTCTGCGCTGAGGAGAAGAGGAATCCTCAGGGAAAAGTACTCTTGTATTGGCAGAGTCTTCGGAGTCTTCACAGGATTCAAAATACCTCTGATCCCAGTGATCGTGCAAAGCACGGTACTGGTATCGATCGAAGTCGGTATCGGGTTGTTCCGGTACCGATCTGTCGATGCTGGAGACAGACGCATGACTCGGTATGAGTGGCATACCCGCCGATGCTAAAGCAGTCAGCACCGGTTCCGGTACCAGTGTCGGTATCGGTTGAGGTGTCTGAAGCGGTTTCAACGGTACCGAAGCTGTGAGAAGAGCCGCTAGACTGCGTTCGATAGCAAAGAATCTCTGGTCTATCGATGCTGCCGATGCTTGGGTGTCGGTACCGGTAGAAGCGGCCGGAACCCCAGAGCATGGCGCCAGTAGTTCTGCCAAGGTTGAGGCCTTGAAAACATCCTGGAGCCCCGTTAGTGCTTTGGAAGCCGAAGCCTCCTGCCGGGGTAGTTTTACCGGTGAAAATACCTCAAGGGCAATGCCAGGGGCATCTCGATACTTAGAAGGAGATCAACCCTTTGAGGATCGGCTAGATTTATGTTTAGTTACCTGAGATCCATGGGAGGAAGATGAGGCCCTGGAGGACGTCGATTCAACAGACGCCACGTCTGAGGGAAAAAGGGTGCTAAGTTTAGCAGCTCGGGTCTGCTGGCTCCTTTTGACATCATTCCACAGGAGTGGCACTCTGAAATAGAGTGGTCAGGACCTAAACATTTGAGACACCAGTCATGGGTGTCGGTGACGGAAACAGTACCGCCACATTTAGAACATTTCTTAAAACCTGAAGTAGGTTTTTCCATTTTTAAGGAATAAATTGGGCCTAGTGCCCAAAATGGCACCTAGCACCAAGGAAAAAAAGTTTCTAAAGTAAAACACCTCAGAAACTATAATGTTTATTTTTTTTTGAAAGAAAGAAGAAAGAACCGGCAATACCGGTACGGCGTCGAAGGAAGGCAGATGTGACCACAAAAACAAAGATTAAAGACAAAATTTTTCTGTAGTGACAGGGTATGTGACCTGTCAGCTCCGTGGAAAACGAAAAACTGGAGAGGGACAGTTGGAAAGGCGGGAAGGCAGCACGCAGGCGCTGTGGGATGCTCCCAAAAGCTTTCCTATTGGATGCTGGGGAGCATTCCCGTGCAGGCTCCGTTGGTACCAACGATACCCATATGTGAAGACTACATTCCTGCTTGTTCCTGGAGATTGCATTAATTTGTTGATCATCAAAGTGAAAGCAATGACAGCTCTATGTTATCTGGCTACTGACTCCTTCCAGGTGGCAGCAGATAAAAGAACAAGCAATTTGGGGGTCCTCTTTTCCAAACAAGTCAACTCCTTTCTGGAAGCCATGCTTGCCCCGGATGTCTTACCGTATCCTTCATGCTTGCACCAAATAAAAAGAGGAAGGCATTCAGAAGCTTCTAGGACATAGTTTACTTCCTCGGCGTGAAACTACTGAATGCGCTCAGGTGGGCTTCGTACCTCCAAATAAAAGTCTGGAAGTCATCTACCACTTTCAAAGTCTGAACATCAGGTTTCTATGCTCATCACTTTCTGACATTTCCAGCACTTTCAGTGGCCTACTAATTAATATGGTGTTGTAAAGCATCTTTATCCCAAATGGGAAGGGTTCAGGGAATGAATCAAAGGATGGGGATGGAAGTAGACAAATCCGAGATACGAAATTGTCATAAGCTGCCTTTTAAAAATATCTACACACATCCATATATGTGTATATGGACAGGAGAACTGGTTGCTTTTCAATTTAAAAACTTAAATTAATACTTTTTAGTTTTGCTTAACTATTTAGAATGCAATTTAAATTAGGAGTTTTCTGTGCACCATGAGAACTTTACAAAATAAATCCATAAACATAGAAAGTATTTGCAATGGATGACACAAGTATCCTAAATAAACCATATCCTAAATACAATGTATGCAAAACCATTTGACTATTACAAGTTGATAGATACAAAATGCTTAAAAATTTCTTACTTACTAACTGCAAGGATGAAATCTTTGTGCAACTTGAATGTCGTCAGTGGTTCTGAAAGACATCTGTTTTTAACAAACCAAAAAAACAAAGATAAGATGACTTCGTAAGTTACTTAATCATCCTGCTTTCTTCCCATTATTGTTTTTTCTAATATGAAGTCAAGTTTTATAGGCTATAAAAAAAAAGTATGACGCCAGATCACAGGCTTTGAAAGCATATGCACAACTGATTCCGAGGTCATCCTGTAGAGAAGACATGCCAAAAGTCCAAAGTGAGCCTTAGGGCTGGGAGGATTATAGGGCTTGATGCAAAGTTCACCACTTCCAGCCTTGGGTTTTAGAACGCTAGACTTTCAGCTCAGTTCCCTTAGAAACACATTTTTATGAATTTAGCTAGACAAGCATTCTGAAAGGAAACAATCTGATTAGTCACATAATTTCCATTACTTAAAATGTACTGTACACTGAATGATGAGAATTTTAATACAGTACACTGAAATCATACTACTACTATTGTCTCCAGAATAATATGGGGTGGATCTTTAAAAGATTTACCTAGCTAACTGTGGATTGTAGCTGAATAAATCTAACTGGATCGAAATTCCTACCCCGCTGCTTAAATTTGTGTGTGCAAAATCCCAAAGTGCACATATAGTCTGCCAGAAAAGGAACAAAATCAGAGGGGCTGTTGGGGTGAGTTTAAACTGAGTCTATTATCATGTACAATATTTTCAAGGCTAGCTGGATAAATTTAGCTGCATATCTCTGGTCACATAGACATCTAGACTAAATCTAGATGGGCACCTTTTGTCTGGTTAAATTTAAATTAATTTTCAGTGAAAAACGTGTCCAGTTAGATGTGGTTGAAAATCTGGCTCAGGATAAATGCTAAAATTCCTGTTTTCTTACCTGCTTCAGCAGGCTCTGAAAATAGATCCATATGTGAAAGAAACTGATCTTACAAAAAAATATGTACAAGCATAGAATTATAAAACTGACAAGAAAGAATATTACATCTAAAATCTGACTACAAGCTGAAATCCAGAGACATATTTGGAGTATTATGTAAGAGTTTAATAAAGAACTTAAATAATTCATCCACATATATGGTATATATACCAAGTGAGTGGAGGAGTAGCCTAGTGGTTAGAGCAACAGCCTAGTTACCCAGGAGATCTGGGTTTGATTCCCATTGGCACTTCTTGGGCAAGTCACTTTACCCTCCATTGCCTCAGAAGAAAAGGCCTGGCAATCTACTTCTGGTCATACCTTGCCAAGAAAACACAGGGGCTGCTGGGTTGGTTACCAGGAGTCAGCATTGATTTGATGGCACTTAAAAAAAAATGTCTCCAAAGTTGGGCTAATAGCTATAGTTAACCTGGGCTATCTGCAACTAAGTCCCATGTTATTAAATGGGACTTAATTGCAGATAGCCCAGGTTAATCACTAGCCTGGCTTAGTGGACATACTCCTAAGAAACCATGGTCCATATCTTGATACGGTAAATCTTTCACCCAATCCAATAAATATTTCTATACTTCAACTGATTTTATCTTCAAAATTTAAAGGAATAAGATAGGAGGAAAAAGACTCTTTTTCTGCCAAGGCTCGTATTTTCTCTATCATTGGTCTAAAAAAAAATCTCCTTATTAATTTTATCTTTCATTTTAATTATATTTCATTTCCATGACAGTATTCCTCCCTTTTGTTTGTACTCCCCAATTCAACTTATGACGTTTTACTTAGCAGATAATGTTCTTTCCTTGAGTCCTGCTAGACCAGTTCAGACAAGTGGGTTGTGTCTCCCTCCCAGCAGATTTGGAGTTAAAGAAGTAGCCTGCTATAATAGTCAGTACAATTAGAAGCATACTTCAGTATTTGTACCCAAGTACTGTACATGGTCAAGAATCCCTGACTGCACACAACCTTAGTGAGGATAACAAGGCTGAACAGAACAAGAACCATAACTATGTACAGGATCATCTTCAGATAGAAGACTTGTCAAAAGTGTATGAGCCTGCATGACCAACCACAGAGAATACAGCAGACCATAAGTTCCAGGGGTGAGTCATGGACTGGTCTAGCAGGGCTCAAGGAAAAGACATTATCTGAAAAATAAATTGTCACCTTCCATATCATCCTGCTAGACCAGTCCAGACAAGTGGGATGTAACAAAGTTACGATGCATTGGTCGAGAAGAAGACACGTCAGCTTTCAAGACCACTGTGCCAATGGCTGTGTACACCTGAGTCTGGACATCCAAATGGTAATACTTGACAAATGTGGAAAGTGATGCCCAATAGCTGCCTGACAAATGCCTGATGGGGCAACTGAGCTACGCTCTGCCCAGAAGGATGCCTGTGCCTGAATAGAGTGCACATGCAAACCCTTCAGAATCTCAACAGATATGCTGAAGCAATTGTTTCCTTTATCCAGCACCCAAGGGGAGACTTCACAGCCACATTCTCTTTACGCTGTCCTGCAAGCAGCACAAATAGATAGCTTGAAAGGAGTCAGTGACCTTAAGATACTGGAGAAGCACTATACTAACATACACCAGGTGAAGGCCCTTGTCCTTCCCTTGTCACTGTTCCCTAGCAAGGAGGGCAGACAGATTACACAGGTCTGCAAAAAAAAATTTTTCGACAGCTTTTTTGGTTATTCCACGTAATATTTATGTTTTTTGGTGTGCTGAATCCGAAAATGACCTCCCATTTTGTCATAGAACATCACATTTCCTGACAATTTAGGTAACTATGTTAAATAAGGCAATACCTCAAAATAAATGGAAATAGACTTATAAAATTAAAGTTTTATTACAATATTTTCATGAAAATCCTTTTTTGAACTGAAATGAGCTCACCTACACACACTAAACTTGATTCTTCTTCCTTGTGAGGCTCCTCTTAGTGCATTTACGCTTGTGAGTAGCATCTGGAATGTCTCTCTGAAGCATCCAACAGTAATCTGCCATCATTGTAATGCTCCATTTTCCCTGGTATCTCCTTTCCATCTCTTTAATGTCTTGGTGGAATCGTTCACCTCGTTCCTCACTCACAGCTCCCAAATTTTCAGGAAAGTATTCAAGGTGGGACTGGAGGAAATGCACTTTCAAACTCATCAGGCAACCTAAAGCTTGAAATGCTTTCAGCATTCGTCCGACGATCTTTTTGTAGTGAGGATCTTTGTTATTGCGTAAAAATTTCTGTACGACTTCTTTAAATGCAATCCACCCTTCTTTTTGAGGATCCGTCATGGTATTGACAAACTCTTGATCAACTATAAGCCTTCTAATGTCTGGTCCGACGAACACACCTTCCTTCAATTTTGCCTCCGACAGGCCTGGAAACATGGTGACCAAGTATTTGAAGCATTCTCCATCTCTAGGAAGTGATTTTACGAATTGCTTCATCAATCCCAATTTTATGTGGAGAGGTGGTAGAAGAACTTTATGGGAAGGTACCAAAGTTTCTCGGAGGACATTTTTTTCACCGACTGTTAGCACCCTCGGCTGTCAACTCTTCTTGGTCCAGTGATTTTGTCGGTCTAGACTGTCCCATAGACACAGAAAACAAGGATATTTGGTATACCCAGCTTGTTGCCTGAGCAGCATGCACAAGACCTTCAAGTCCCCACACACTTGCCAACCATGGTCTTCATATTTAAGTTTACGAAGAACCAGTTCCAAGTTCTCGTAGGTTTCCTTCAAGTGTACGGAATGACCTACAGGTATGGAAGCGTAAAAACCATTGTGGAGTAAAACTGCTTTGAGACTTCTTTTTGAAGAATCTATAAAAAGATGCCATTGCTCTGAATCAAATTGGATTTTAAATTGACCCATCAGACCTTCGACATCGATGCAATAAACCAACTTGTCTTCCTGGGCGAAGTAAGGAACGAACTCCTTTTCACGATGTCTGAAGTATGAAGATGACACTCCTGGCAGCAATAATGGGAGATGCCATTTCTGGAGGTGGTAGGTTCCCAGGATCTGCGAACCCCATGAAGAGCAAAAACCAGAAGAGGAAGAGAAGGTGGGCTTTCTGGGACAATACCAGACAAGAGTTCCAGAAATTCCAGGGATCCAGGGATCCGGAACCAGGAAAACGGGTGGACGCTGAGAAAGAAGACTTACCCATCTGCTTCCAAGGCCTCTTGGACTTACTCTCTGGGAAGCGATGAGGTTTGCCCAAATCCTTAACTAGTTTTTCCATGCCCTCTTCAAACAAAAGCATCACTCTAAAGGCAAGCCAGCAAAACTGGGCCAATTCTGCTGCCCAGTGGCAAAGCAACAGCCAGCGTCAAGTCATCATTGAAAAGGCAACATCTTTAGCTGCCAAGAGGACTAAAACATACAGAAGGGCTGCTGCCAACTCCAGGAAGATAGCAGTATCTTCTGGAGTGAGTGACTGAATCCACTAAAGGAGGAGCTTGAGTTGTCAAAATGCACATACAGCCTAATGGAAGATAACAGTCCTTTAGGGCTGCACCACCCTCCACTGGGGTGGTTGCCTGCTATATGACTTCCATGGCCATGAGCATCCATTGAGGCATGCTGAACCACACTTTGTAATCCTCTTGTGGCAAGGTGTAAAGCTTCTTAAGGAACATCAGTCCCTTTCACCAGTGAGTTGGACAAGTCCCACTCCAAGTGGACCATGCTCTTGATAACCTTCAGAAAGGAAATAAAAACTCTTGCAGACTTCCAAACACCTTGCAGGAGAGGGTGGATCTGTGGCATTTGTTCTGCCGCTGGAGGGTCAGCCAAATGCAGAGCAGAAGACACCTGAGTAATTAGAGGTATCAGTTCCTCCTCCTGAAAAGGCAGATAATACCGGAATTGTCTAAATCCTCTGAAGGAGAAGACATTTTGTCCTCAAGGTTGGAATCATTGCCAGAGGTGTTGGAATTGCACTCTGAGCAGCAGCCGAAGAAAAGGTAATTCGAATCTCTGGACTTGGATCTCCACCAGATCATTTAGGTGATGGCACCTGGGCTGAGCTACGACCATCCCGTGTCACCGGCCCTTCATTCGAGGAAGCAGAAGAGAGCGAGAAAATCAGGAGGCCCCAGGTTCTGTGTTGTCTCATCAGACAGACCAAGCTTGCTGCAGAAATAACAAGAATTCCGGGGAGGACAACCTGGAACTCCCTGACAGGGATAGTCTTCCCACCCACAGGGGAAAGGCTTGCTGTCAGACCCTTAATAGAAGGGGAATAGCCAGTAAAGCAAAAACCTGGAGATCATCCTTCACCACCGCATCTGCTGCCTCCTGCAGCAAGAAAAAGGCTAGGGCACCTTTGTCCCCTTGAGAGGGGAGAAGGGCCCTCCAAGGGAGCATTAGAAGCTTCCATGACAGAATCACAGAAACCAGAATCCAGCAACATAACTATCTGCAATTCCACAGACTAGGCAGTATTTCTTAGAAGCAGGCAAATGTCCGTACCAACAATGTGAGTCTTAGACACCGCTAACAGCCCAGCTTCACAGGTCTAATGCGTGTTGATATGGCATGCTGCAGCTCGTGCTCTGGCAGCGTGGGCACTAATATCATGCATTCTGGTGGCACACAGAGTTAAAGTACATACTTAATGTGTACAGAGTAGTAAGGCATGTACCAACACGTGAAGTACGCTAACATGCGCAGGCAGCACAAGATGGCAGAGAAATGGCAGGAAAACCAGCATTGCAGCAACGGACACACCAAGCAACCCCAAACAAGATGGATGTATTCCTGAGCGGATGAGGTCAGATAGCCCCCACAAAACAAGTCATACAAAACAGACTTAGTTGTGGTACTTACCCCCGGGGAGCCCAAGGCAGGCAAACCATGCCAGGCTCAGTGCTATTCCCCTACTGCCAGGGCCTGCAGGCACATACCTCAGAGGATCTTTCTTCTAATCTTCAGGGAACAGCTGAGGGGAAGAAGGAGGGAGGGGGGACTGAGGTTGTATGAGGCTTGAAGGATCCTTTTCCAAACTCCTTTCCAAAACTTCTGGCTGCTGAGCTGGCCCTTAGCAATATGAGGAGCTGAACCAATTCCCCTCCTCTGTGTGGCAATACCCAAAAGAGCACCAGTTTTAAGGGCGATGCTAGTGGAGCCTTCAGCACTGCATTCTAGTGAGAAAGTCACCCCAAGGGCGGTTGCTCACAAGTGAAATAAGTCTTTCTTAAGCTTTTTTCAGATTTCATCAGAGCTGGAAAAACTTGCATCTACAATCTAATGGAGACAGAAAAATACTGAAGTATGCCCCTAGGTGTAGTGGCTATTAGAGCAGAATGAGGTCATAAGAAGCTTCTGGAATATTTTCTCTGTTTCCACAGCTGCTGGTAGGGGGTACACAACCCACTTCTCTGGAAATGTCTAGTACAGGGGTTCTCAACACAGTCCTCAGGACAGACCTAACCAGTCAGGTTTTTCACAGTGACTACGACAAGAGAGATTTGCATACAATGAAGGCAGTACTTGCAAATCCCTCTCATTCATGGGGATTATACTGAAAACCTGACCAGCTAGGTCTGTCCAGCGAACTGGATTGAGAACCCCTAGTCTAGCAGGATGATATGGAACTTCTATTATCATCAATTGTAAACACTTATCTCAAACTATCTTCACATCTTTCACATTTTAACAATGTCTCACTGTCTTCCAACTGAGAATTTTAACTGATCTTCAGTTCCCCATCAGTAGAGTCGTCAGGACTCTTGGGTGAAACCGCATAAACAAAGGAGAAGGAGATCACCAAGACAGTTTTGATATAGCTTAGGCAAAACAGTGGTCACATTGACTGCTGATGGTTAGCTTGTGGGAAAGGGTCCTTTGAGCTGGGGATGGGGACTAGCGTGATTTGGCATTAGAAACTAAAAGGAGTTAGGGCACTGGCACAGCTGGTGGATAATGGAGTCATTTATACTTTTCAGCAATTGCAGCAGAACTATGAGCTTGATTCCCAGCAATTTTTTGCTTATCTTCAAATACGCCACTGTATTCAATCTTTGTGTCAGGTGGAGCTGACTGGGGAGTTGAAAGAGAAAGTAAAGCAGCTTTTTGAGCTGGAAGATAGGGAACAAGTTTCAGTCTCTTTATTCTGTAAGAAAATGAAGGGGTTTGAGCCAACTCAAGGATATGAAGACTTAGGGCCCGATTCCATCCTGTATGTCCGGCTGCAACCGGATGCACAGAGGAAGTTGCGATTTTGATCCCGCAGGGCACGTCTAGCCCTGCGGGATCAGAATCGCAAACAGGCATGTACGTGCAGGTCGGGACCCCGATTCCATCGGGCCTGCATGTACAGGCCTTCCCTGGCTAACTCAGTCAGGGCTCTTTAATGGAGCTGCGGCACTGTGGTGTCTGGTTGCCCTGGCACCGCGGCTCCCTTAAAGAGCTGTGAACCCCGGCCGCTGGATCCTGAAGCTGATTCCCCACAGCCCAACCCCCAATCTGGCCTCCTAAGGAATGTCCTCGGACCGCCCCGCCCCATCCGTGCCCCAGGCCTGCCAATTCCTGGCGACTAGGGGAACTTATCCACAGTAGAGGAACGTGATGTGTCCAAGGATAGAACAGGACAATCATATAATGTTAAAAAGAGGCATTTATTCACAAACCAACAGATGGTGCCCACCCGACACAGACCGTGTTTCGTTTAACAAAACTTCATCAGGGGTACAGGGCAACTAAAAACAGAAACATTCAATAAATACACTCAAATATATATAATATAATAAAACATGTATTAAAAAATGATAATTAAAATCATAATAAATCAAACACTATATAAAAAAACATTTATATGGTAATATCAAAAATGGGTTGGAACGCTATATAAATAAAATAAGAAAAACTGAGGCAAGGGCAAAAAATACATAATAAAATATGCCTTAAAAATAATAATTAAAATCATAATCAATCAATCACTATATAAATAAACATTTATATGGTAAATACCAAAAATAGGTTGGAACGCTATATAAATAAAATAAGAAAGACTGAAGCAAGGGCAAAAAGGAATTGAGTCAAACAGGTACATTGACCGTGAACCAAAAGAAGAAGAGAAGAAGAGAAGGGAACCACATGTGCATCAATATAATTATTGACACTCTAAAAGGGTAACTTAAAAAAGTCAAATAGAAACCTTTCACAGTATATGCCAAAAAGGTGCTTCAAACCAAAGAACAACCATACCCATTGTGATGACAGCCAACTCCAAATACTCATCAAATAATACCTTATTGGTCAAAGCTGTAGATATTTCCTCTTTACAACTGTATCAAAAACCAAACATAACCATTAACAATGTAACAGGCTAACTGAAAAACCAAATAAAAAGTCCTTCAACCTACTTACTTTTTACAAGGCTCACTGAGCTGCACAAATCGCGGCACAGAAAACGTAAAAACTATGAAAGAATAAAACAAAACACCTTTATACCATAAATGAAACACTTCTGTATAATAAAACCGAAGCCATCACAAATCAAAAGTTCTACCCTCAAGCAAGGGGGCCTTACCGTTTTGAATTCGCTATGCTATCGTGTGGCACCAATTACGCCAAAGATGTGCGGTGCTGTGAAGATTCCTCTAAATAACGCCGACGCATGCGCAGCTGGAGTCTTGAACGCGCCCAAGAATGACGTCAGAGATAAGGGACAAAAAACGCCGAAAACCCGGCTTTAAAAACAGACTGCAACCATCAAAGATAGGCAATAAAATAATAATGTAGTGTACTTAAATGAGCATAAAAATGTGCATCAACTAAAACCATACATCTTAACGAAAAGGGAAATCAAAAATGAAAAATATTACCACTGGTGAAAACCATCTAAAAACTGCTGAATCGATAAAAATCCTAACAAAGAGGGAAAACAATGTGATGTGATGGGAAGGTAGACATGACTGGAAAAAGGCATGAATAGTGGGGATAGATGTCACAATGGGACGTCCATCCCCGCTATTCATGCCTCGGAATAACCCCCTTATCATCTAAATGGGCCACAGAATTGCATGTGGTATAAAAGAGCAACCATTTGGTTAAAGTATTGCCTGAGTTCCAGGTCTAATGAGGTGTAGGAATCTGCAAGTGTTACAATACAAAATATTGCTTGAGAGATATATCCACTAACTTCAGATGTCTCTAATATATGCCCAAAGTGTCTTCAGAGGGTGGGTCTATGTTGTGGTTTTCCCCTAAGATAGAAACAGAAAAATGATGACAGAAAAAAAGACCACATGGCTTATCTAGTCTGTCCTTCCATATCAACAACTACAACAGTCCCCTTTTTTCCTTTAGAGATCCTCTGTGTTTGTCCCATGCTTTTTTGAAATCAGATACTGTCCTCATCTCTACCACCTCCACTGGGAGAATATTCCATGAATCCACCGCTCTTTCCATAAAGAAATATTTCTGCATATCACTCCTGAAAGATACAGGAGCCCTGGAAGAAAATTCACCAATATTTAATTGTACTAATGTGTCAGCTTGTGGAGCAGCAGGTTTTGGTAGCTCTGTTGGATTGCACCGAAGCTATTAAAATAAGGGGTAAGCACCAACGACGTCTCTACAGAAAAGCCCCTCTGGTGGGTAAACAAGCTATTTTGAAGAACTGGAGGGATGTGAATTACTCTTCCTTCTGGCTGTGGCAGAATCTATTCCATGATCTTATGTTGATAGAAAGAATGACCATCTGATCCTCACCAGGGAAGAATGCAGTTTTTGGAATTGTGGTTGGACAATATTGCACATCTTCCACTTTGAGGATATTATGAATAGAAACATAGAAACATTTTATTTATTTATTTATGTGACTTTTATACTGCCATTTCGAGTAATCATAGCGGTTTACATTATTAACAACTGAGTTACATTATAACATATTAAACAAATTGTAACAGGTGTAGATAAATTTCAATCACAAATATGTACATGATTCAAACTCTTTTGTTGACTTATTTACAAGTCCTATAAATAAATGATGATCTTGGTTGTTCATATTTGGATAGTTTTGTGGTTATAATATCTAAGAAGAAATTAGACCTTACCTGCTAATTGTCTTTCCTTGAGTTGTCTCCGGGCCAGTCCAGACAAATGGGTAGTCAATCTCCCTCCTCTAGCAGCTGAGGACTCTAACTGAGTCTTGTTGCCAGGTTACCGAGCCCCCCCCTCACGGAGGCAGCCAGGCAGTCTTTATGTAGCAAGCAAGCAGGACAAAACAAATAAATCGAAGAAGATCCGAAAACTGTGGAAGAGGTACACAGAAGACTATTGACCACGCAACTGGCGCTGAAAACAAGACCGGGAACAAGGCGAAAACCAAGTACCGGCGGCAGCAAGCACCCATTAGGTACTGTCTGTAAACGCTGCCTTATGTGCTCTTTTCTGTTTTTCTTTGTTTTGTTTTGTTTTCTTATTATCTGAAGTTTCAACCCCCATTCCGAAATCCCGAAAGAATCTCGAATGCAACTGTACTGAGAAGATGGGCAAAGACCCTCTTAGGGCGGGGTCTGGACTGGCCCGGAGACAACTCAAGGAAAGACAATTAGCAGGTAAGGTCTAATTTCTTCTTCCTTATCGTGTCTCCGGGCCAGTCCAGACAAATGGGTAGTACCAAAGCAGTAACTAACCCTGGGAGGGACCTGTGAGCCCCGCGATGACGGCAGAAGCCCCCACGGACGCATCCTGACGCGCTAGCACATCCAGACGATAATGACGCGAAAAAGAATGCAGGGAAGACCATGTCGCCGCTCGACAAATGTCCACGGGAGGCACCAACGCCGACTCCGCCCACGACGTCGCCTGACCCCTGGTAGAATGGGCCCGAAGACCGATCGGCACCGGTTTACCGCTGGACTCATACGCGAAGCGAATGGCCTGCTTCACCCAATGTGCTATGGATGCCTTTGAGGCCACCTTACCCTTGGACGGACCCCCATAAAGCACGAACAAGCGATCGGACCGCCGAAACGAGGCCGTCTCCCTCAGATACCGACGGAGCACCCGCCCCATATCCAGACTCTTCAGAGAACGATCCAAAGACGCGTCTTTCCCCGATGCCACAAAGGTGGGCAGAGCAACGGCTTGATTGACATGGAAAACAGACACCACCTTAGGCAGAAAGGATGGAACCGGACGCAGAACCACCTTCTCCTCGGAGAACTGCAGAAAGGGCGGGCAACACGAAAGCGCCTGCAAATCAGAAATGCGACGAGCCGAACATAGAGCCACCAAAAAGGCTGTCTTCCAGGACAACACCCGGAGAGAACCGGAAGAATGAGGCTCAAAAAAACAACCCGCGAGGGCCTCGAGAACGAGATTCAAGTCCCAAGGAGGGACCACCGGACGAAGAGGAGGCCGAATCTGCCGAGCCGCTCGAAGAAAACGAAGAACATCCGGATGGAGCGAGAGACGGGAACCGTGGATCGAACCTCGAAATACCGCTAACGCCGACAACTGCACCTTCAGGGTAGAGATCACCGAGGCCGAATAGCCTTTCCTGCGCAACCTTTCCCTCTCAAGAGCCATGCCGTAAGCGAAAATTGATCCGCTTGAGGCATCAGCACGGGACCTTGATGGAGCAAGTCCGGACGAGCAGGGAGACGCCAGGGCGGAGCCACCAGCAGCCGCATCAAGTCCGCGTACCAAGGACGCCGGGGCCAATCCGGAGCAATCAAGATCAGCAGATCGTCGTGAGAGGCTGCCCGCTGCACCACTGGACCGATCAACGGCCATGGCGGGAACACATAAAGAAGCTGAGTCGACGGCCAGGGCTGAACGAGCCCGTCGAGCCCCTCCGACATATGCTCTCTGCGCCGGCTGTAAGACCGCCCTGTCTTTGCATTGCGAAGAGTGGCCATCAAATCGATGACAGGAAGACCCCACCGCACGGTGATCTCGTGAAACACCTCCGCATGGAGCTCCCACTCTCCCGGATCCAGTAGATGGCGACTGAGATAATCGGCTTGAACATTGCACTTTCCTGCCACATGAGACGCGGATAGCGCCGTGAGGTGCAATTCCCCCCACTGGAACAAGCGCTGACTCTCTTCGAGGAGAGGAGCATTCCCTGTGCCGCTTTGGCGATTGATGTAGGAGACTGTGACGAGATTGTCGGAGAAGACGCGAACCGGCTTTCCTTCCAGGAGCTCGGCAAAGGCTAACAGAGCCAGGTACACTGTCCGGAGCTTCAGCCGATTGATGGACCACAGCGCCTCCGCTGGCGACCAAACCCCCTGCGCTATCTGCGCTAAACAATGTGCACCCCACCCCGTCAGACTGGCATTGGTAGTGACTAAGATCCACTCCGGAGTGGAGAGAGGCACGCCCGCCAGAAGATGGGCCGGATCCGTCCACCACCGAAGACTGAGCCTGACGGAATCGGGACAACTCAGGCGCCGGGAGAGGGGATGACGCTGTGGAGACCACCGAGAGAATAGCGCATGCTGAAGCGGCCGCATGTGCGCCCGAGCCCAAGGCACCAAATCCAATGCTGCCGCCATCAGCCCCAGCAACTGCAAGTACCTCCACGCCGTCGGCGCCTGAAGACGCAAAAATGCCGACACGTGTTCGAGAAGTTTCCGAACCCGTTCCATAGGCAAGCGGACGAGCCCGCTGTCGGTGACGAACAACGCACCGAGGTACAGAAGCCGCTGAGCCGGCTGCAGATGACTTTTGGCTTGATTTATCACCCAGCCGAGATTCTCGAGACAAGAGACCACCCGAGCTGTCGCCGAGAGGGACTCCGTCCTCGATGACGCTCGAATTAACCAGTCGTCCAAATAGGGATGAACCTGGATACCTTCTCTGCGCAGCGCCGCCGCCACAACCACCATCACCTTGGTGAAGGTGCGGGGTGCTGTCGCTAGGCCGAACGGCAAGGCGCGAAATTGGAAATGACCCATAGGCAGCGCAAACCGAAGGAAACGCTGATGCTCTTCCCTGATGGGAATGTGAAGGTAGGTCTCTGTCAAATCTATGGAAGTGAGAAACTCCCCCGGATGCACCGAGCGAATCACCGACCGTAAAGTCTCCATCCGAAAATGAGAAACTCGCAGACAGCGATTGACATGCTTTAGATCTAAAATGGGACGAAATGCATCTCCCGGTTTGGGAACCACGAAATAGATCGAGTATCGACCGAAGCCGTACTGGTCCGGCGGCACGGGTACGACCGCCTGGAGAAACAACAAGCACAGCAACGTTTCTTGCACCGCTTGCCGCTTGACCTGCGGACCGCAGGGAGAAAAAACGAAAGCGTCCGCTAGCGGACAAGCGAACTCGAGGGAATAACCCTCGCTGACAATTTGCAGCACCCATTTGTCGGTGGTAATGGTGATCCAAGCGGAGAGAAACCCCTGCAATCGACCCCCTATGGGAACCTCCGCCTGGATCCGCCTCGCATCATTGGGGCTTCTTAAGAGCAGGGGACGCGGCTCCGAAGTAACCTCTTCCGGAACCCCGAGCGCCTCGAAAGGACTGTCCTCGAGACTGAAAGCGACCCCGCTGATAAGGAGCAAAGCGCGCTCCCCGAAATCGGCGAAAGTCACGCCCCTGACCACGCGAAAAAGAGGACTGCTTACTCTGTCGAGGACGGTCCTCAGGAAGGCGACCGCCCTTAGAGTCCCCTAAATCCTTAACAATCTTTTCCAATGCTTCGCCAAAGAGCAATTTACCCTTAAACGGCAGCTTACTGAGTCTTGCCTTGGAAGACGCATCCGCTGCCCAACTACGGAGCCAAAGAAAACGGCGAGCTGCCACCGCCGAAGCCATAGCTTTAGCGGAAATATGAATTAAATCATAAAAGGCATCCGCGAGATATGCCGCCGCCGACTCCAATTGAGCCCCTTGAAGGGACGGAGACAAATCGCCCTCGGGTGACGAAGACTGCTGACTCCACCGAATGGAAGCTCGAGAGACGTACGCTCCACACACAGAGGCCTGCAGCGCCAAGGCGCTGGCCTCAAAGGTTTGCTTTAAAAGTGCTTCCAACCGACGATCCTGCATGTCCTTAAGAGCCGTAGCCCCTTCCACAGGGATCGTGGTTTTCTTGGTGACCGCAGACACCAGAGCATCCACCCTAGGCAGACGGAGAAGCTCGCGTTCCTCCGCAGGAACAGGGTACAACCTAGACATCGTCCGAGCCCCACGCAAGGAAGCCTCCGGGCATTCCCATTCTGAATCGATCATCTGCTTTATGACCCTGTGAAAGGGAAAACACTTCGGCTCGGATCGCCTCCCCTGCAATAAAGGATCCTCTAAAGGCTCCTGTTGGGACACTGGCGGAAGAAGACTGAGAGCAGACAGGGACTGCGCGATCAAGGCAGACAACTCATCCCTTCTGAAGACCCTAAAAACATTAGGATCTTCCCCTGGCCCTAACTCCCCATCTTCCAATTCAGCTGGCCAGGAATCTCCTTCAGGGTCCGGCCGGAGCTCCCCCTCCTCCGGACCCAGAAGCTCTGCTCCTATAGAATGAGCGTCAAACGCTAGATCACCAACAGGCCCCACAGAGACCCCCTCTGCCACCTCCGATTTACCGGCCACATGAGCCTGGGAAGCCAGGAGGGAATCTGACACAACGGGAACAGAAGACTGCTCTTTCTGGAGCAAATAAGCTTTATGAAACGCAAGAATGAACTCGGGAGAGAGAAAAGAATCAGGAAGTGGAGCCATAGCCGCAGCCCCGGCAGCGATCGGAGCTTCGGTGGCATGCTTTGTTTTAGATTTGCGCTTCGCGGGCTTAACTGAAGGAGCTGAAGAAACGGCCGCAGCACCCAAGATGGCCGCCGTTCCCACGCCTTTCTCGGAGGACGGGACTGAGGAAACGCAGTCTCTGCTTTCTCCCCCCGGATCCTGCATTGCCCCGAGCTCGCTTCTCGACGAAAATGCGACCCCGAACTCCCCACACAAAGCCTGCTGAAAACCCCGCGGAAGAAGAAAGGACGCCCGACAAAAAGAAATGTTGAAAAAAATACCTGCACACTGCCGGTGACGAACCGCTTCGGAGAACCCGACAAGCGCTGCCAGTGGGGAGAAGGGCCGGAGAGACTGCGATTATGACACCAGCGTCTGGGCCCCCAGGTCTGGTCCCACAAGCGGCCCTAAGAGAGCAGAGGAGGCAGGCTCTGCCGTATGCTCTTCACCGTGCAGACTGGAAATCAGCCCCTCAAGCTGTAAAAAAATACTGAGTCTGCAAACAGCCAGTAGTGCTAAAAACCCCGCTAGGTTAAGCACTAAGCTTACTGTGTCACTCTTCCTTAAAAATAAAGGTACAGAAAGTAAAACTCTCAGGCACTCAGTGAGGAGTCAATCTCCACACGTCCAGTCCAGCTGCTGAGGACAATAAGACTGCCTGGCTGCCTCCGTGAGGGGGGGCTCGGTAACCTGGCAACAAGACTCAGTTACAGTCCTCAGCTACTAGAGGAGGGAGATTGACTACCCATTTGTCTGGACTGGCCCGGAGACACGATAAGGAATTATTTTACTACTGAGTAGGGTGATGATTGGTGTGGGATATAATGCTTAATGTATATTGAATCGGTGTCTGTAGTTTATGTTGGGTCACTGTGTTTTCTCCATTGTATCTGAAGTGCTCTATGAATAGAAATGTTTTGAGTTGTGTGCGGAACGTGGACAGGTCAGTTATAGATCTGTCTATCTGGCAATGAGTTCCATAGGGTTGGAGATAAATATTCAAATGCACTGTTACTATGGTGTTGTTTTATTTTACGGTAATCAACTGGGATTATTAGGGTATTTATCATTCATTCTCTTCTTTGTCGGTCTTTGGGTGCTGTCTTGATTAGGTGTGATAGGGCTGTGGGCGCTATGTCTCTGATAGTTTTAAAAGTGGTCATTATTAACTTGTATTTTATTCTGCTCTGGAACGGTAACCAGTGTAGTTTATATAAAGTATGGGTGTTATGTGTTCTGTTTGTCAAGAATTATAGATGATGCGTGCGGCCATATGTTGGGCAATTTGAAGGCTATGAAGTGTAGACTGTTACAGACTGTTACATGATGGCATATCACCCACTACAAGAGTCCCCTTTTTTCCTTTAGAGAGCCTCTGTGTTTGTCCCATGCTTTTTTGAATTTAGATACTGTCCTCATCTCTACCACATCCACGCATGGATAGAGTATGTAAGGAGATTCTTGCTGCGTAAATAGTGTTAGTATGAGCAAATAGAGTTAAAAGGAGATTGCGGACTATAGTTTATAGTTTATTCAAGGGGTTTGGTTGATTTTAATGCACTTGTGTAATTGATAATTAGGGGGTTCAGTTTTCTGGGTCCTATAAGCAGTGGAAATAAAGATGAGAGATGTTGTGAGGTTGTTGTGAGCCTGGTAGTGGAGGTGTGTTTGCCGAAAGGGGCTTTTGGGAGCACTTGGATGGTTCAGGTCTGAAAGGAGTGAGGGCCTCAAGAATCAACGTACTACCTCCCTGAGCATGGAGTTAGGGGGGACTGGGGAGGATTGGAGGGAGGGTCTAGACATCCAGTGTTACATATTTTGCTCTTCTTACATGGATCTGTTACTGTTTTGTATGACCTAATATCGGCCAGGGAAACTGGTTTAATAGTTATGAGGTTGCCTGGGGAACTAATATTTATTTATTTATTTACATTCTCTTATATACCACGCTATTCTGCATCAGTGCGGTTTACATTGAACAAACTGAAATTACATTGAACAGGGCATTATAACTTGGAGATAACTATTTTACAGGGAACATGGGCTATGGAGGGTTAAGTGGCTTGCCCAAGACCACAAGGAGCACCTGTGGGACTAGAAACCCCAGTCCTTCCGGCCCAAGGTTGCTGTCCTCTAGTGGGATTTGAACCCCCGACCTTCTGGCCTGAAGTACCTTGCCCCATCCACTAGGCCACTCCTCCACTCTAATATGCCACCTGGTTGATTCTAATGGAGGGGTGAGTAGGAGATGGGATATAAATTTATATCTATCAATCTATCTAACTATATCTATCTATCTATCTATCTAACTATATATATATATATATAGATATAGATATATAGATATAGATAGATATAGATAGATAGATAGATATAGATATATATATAGATATATATAAATATAAAGAAAAATGTTAGAGAAATTTCCAAGTTGTGAATATGCTGTAGTTTCTCCTTTTGGTTGAGATTTTGTGAATTGCTGATCTGTGTTGTTGGAAATGTTGCCTAATTAAGAGATTTGCACATTAAACCAAACATTTATCTAGCTACTTCTCAAATTAACTGAATAAAAACTTATGAATATAAAACCCATTATTTTTAAGTCTATCTTGCATACCCCTGGGAGGCTAGCACCCTGCCTTTCTAACATTTGCCTCTGGCGTCAGCATCTCACAACCACCATGAGGGACATACAGGGCCCCACCTGACCCCTCCTCTGTCATTGAGGAAACTGCAAGGTGCCCCACTAACCCCTTCTATAACTTGAAATGTTAAATATGGTCTTTCTTGTCCAACATTTGAAGATGTCCTGGTATATACAGTATGTGGCTTCCATAATAAAATTCAGGATAGGGCCAGATATAAGCATTTGGAACACAGTAAGATCAGACAATAGATCCCAGAGAGTGGGGAGGGGAGAGTGGGGAGGAGTGGCCTAGTGGTTGGGGCAAGGTACTACAGGCCGGAAGGTCGGTGGTTCAAATCCCACTAGAGGACAGCAACCTTGGGCCGGAAGGACTGGGGTTTCTAGTCCCACAGGTGCTCCTTGTGGTCTTGGGCAAGCCACTTAACCCTCCATTGCCCATGTTCCCTGTAAGTATTAGTGTATGTGTCTCATATCCCCTTGTGTTACATGTATCCCCCAATTGTGTTGTGACCACTTTGATTGAAGGATAAGGTGGTATACAAAACTGTCTAAATAAATAAAATAAAATAAGATCAGACAATAGATCCCAGAGAGTGGGGAGGGGGTCGAGTGTGCAAGATCACAAAGACTGAAGAGCCATGGAAGGAAGTAAGTATAGATTCTAGACTGACAGGGACATAGCATGTGACAGTAAGAGATGTTTCTCAGCAGCAATGGTCACAGTATTCAACAAGCAGGAAATTACATGAATTTAAAAATAAAACATGGCACGGTAAAGTTGCTAACTGTTGAATGTTGGAGATTTAGCCATTCATTTAGGGATCAAAAATCTTATTTCAACTGTCCCAGTCTCCTGTCACACATTGTATGCTATTTCCCGTTTCTTGCTAACTATAGAATCAATTAGCTGGGGCTTAGTACTTTTTCAGCACGGACTGCAGAAACATAGCAGACCATATGAAACAAAAAGTTTCTTTCCAGCATTAGATAAATGTAGTCTACTGTGAAGAGCATTAAATATCCAGAAATACATATATATATCTACATACCTGAGGTAGTTTTTTATTCCACTAGTTATTGTTTTATTGTCCCACAGTTCCATATCGATATCTATATCAGATGGAGACTTGGGGGCTGAAAATAAAGCAAAGCTTTCAAAATATGGTATTTAAGATAAAAAAATGGTGGACATACTATCAAGAAACAAACATTTTTTTAACATGCAAACTTAAGATACCTATTCAGTTAGAGACATGTTAACATCCAAGATGAATCACAGTTAAACGTGCACAGTATTATTCAATAGAAGGTTTGAGGGCAATTTTTCATGCTGCCCCCATTACTGCAAACTCTGCGTGCATTGATGAAAATTTGGTCTCGGTTAGGAAGCATTTAAAAGACTGCCTTTACCCCTGGCTGCAGAAGAGTAGATTCAGGCTTTAGAAGGTAAAGCAGTGTCGGAAAGTCTGAGAGGTTTTTCTCTTTTTTATTCTTTTGTTCTTTCTTTGCATTAATGTTCTATTTTATTCGGTTTCAGCTTTTGCTCTTTTTATTTAATTGTAAATCACTCTGAATGATTTTTTCAAACTAGCAGTATAAAAATATTTATAAAGAGCCCCATTCAGAAAGGGGCCCATACAGCCTATCCAGACGGGCTGGATTTACACCAGATTCTGATCCCGGCTTGGATGGTCAGGACATGCCCCGATTCTGGGCCTTTGAATACACCGCACTCGCCCCATCCAACCCAGCCATGGCTCCTGCATGGAACCTGTGCCATGATGTCTCGTTGCCACGCAGTGACAGCACTCACCCTCGGACGCAGATTTGCCTTCTTTCTCCACCACCTGACCCCCGAACAGGCCTGACAAGCCCAGGGCTGGACTGCGGGGAATCTCTTGTGTGCTTCCAACTTTTCGGGGTGGTCCACCGCCACGGATTGCTGCACTTGGGGGGGGGACTTATTCCACCTCCGAAGTGTAATAGGTCCCCTGTCCATCTCCCCGACCCTGGACATACAGGGCTGTCACCGGAATTGGCCCTGTATGTCTGAGGTCATAGGACCGCCTCCGCACCACCCACTCTCCTCCCTGTCACCGTTGCTTCCCTCCCCCATCCAGAGCTCCCCGCACAGCGGGCCCGAATGTGCAGGGAGCTCTGGACCTGGAATCGGGTCCTGGAGGCTACAGGGGTTTGGACGTCCACCCAGATGTCCGAACCCTCTAGTCACCACTCTGCATGCCGCCAAAGTAAATAAATAAAAATACATTTTTATAAAATTTTTAATGTGAAATAACTTTGTGTGCTTGTTGACACATACTTTGAATCCAAAGTGTGCATCCAGGCCAGCATTTCCCTTCAAAATTTAGCTTGCGGATATCTAGGATTTCTGCAGATCTGCAAACTCCACAGAAAATTGTCCCCATACTTCATTTCCCTCTGAAGTATGGAATATGCTAGCACTTATACATATGAATTATAACTACTTGCACAATTATAGCTGGGAGAAGGAGAAGGGTAATTATTACAGCAATGACCTAGGAACCAGTAGACCGGAGTTCAAGTCCTCCTTCTGTTGCTGACAACAGTTGTCATACTGGCCAAATAACTTTAGCTTCTGCTCCCATCCGAGTTTAAGAGTCTTAGGGGAAAGAATTCATTATAGCTGTACATCATTTTCTGCAATGCAGCCTGGTTTTAGAGTATCATATAAATGACAAAATAAATGCATTCATAAAAATAAAACAGTGCCTCTCAAAAATGGCCTCTCCGTAGGTTTAGAACAAAAATGCTAAACACTGAGAAAGGTAAGGATAAATGATCTGTTCAAGGAACAGCAGTAAACCTGTTGGGACTACCACTGTACATTAACAAAATATGGCAATTCTAGCCGCTGATTTAATGTCAGTATAGCATATTATAACATCATAAGTAATCTAAGTTTCCCATCATTTAATTTCAAGCTCTAAATTATAAGAATCCTTGCATGCCATACAAGAGCGACAAAGCAACAACCGAGGAAGAAAGGCCAACTTGGTTGTTCCTCTAACAGACCTAGATAACCAGCTTTACTAGTTGAAAAATATAAAAGAATTCAACAGGCTTCAAAGAAAGTCCATTTTTTGAGGCATTCTTTCTACTAAAATTTTTTTAAACATGATCGTTACGCAAAGTGCTGTACAAACAACATGTATTTATGAACTTACAAAATATAGTATTCATGAACTTCTGCACTTTGGAGTTTACTCCTCCTATTCTGTACAGGCCCAAGATGGTGATACCTAAGAGAAGACGACAAAACAAACTAAAGCACGACGAAGCAAACCCAGGGAAAAATGACCTCAAGCAGTGGCTCAAAAGCAAAGTTAATTATATAAACAGAAACACAGTGCCTTGGCTACAGAACTTAAATGAACATGAACAGTAATTCAACTGTCCTTAAAAAGCAAAAAAAACCTCAGTCCCTATGTTATTTAAAAAGTCAACCAATAGCTGTGCTTGATTATATACGTAGCTGTGCTTGGTAGAGGGGCTCTCTGCTGCGTTGGGATAGGAGGCTGCAGTGACTGTCTCATTCCTGAGTTTTTGCCCTTCTGGTTCATGACATCGCATTGGCATGGGATGCTGGTAGTGGTGTACAGCAGATGAACAAAAGTCTTGGCTATATCTTTGGATGCACAGGTTTAGAAGTAATGGTGGCAGCTGTCTATAACCCACAGGCTCATCAACGTTGACTTCTTTGCTATACATAGATGGAGGGGGCAGAGTGATAGGACATATGCCTTTATACAATATTTGTAAAATAGTCACATTCTTTGAAGATTAGGCATAGCTACAGGTGGGGTTGGGCTGTCAGTTTCTAGTAACTGAAACTAACCACTAGCACCGACTGGCAGAAGTTCACACTACATCTAAGACACACTCACATGTAAAAGGCAAATATTATACTGGGCAGGAACTCCTACAAGATGAGCCATCTGTTTTCTTGCCTCTGCTATCAAAAACAGTTTTTAAGTACTGTGGGAATGGGTTGGATTTTATAACCAAGGACCTACCCCAAATGTGCGAGAGATACACTAGTAAGGTATACTACCCATACTCTTTTATAATTGTGTTGGGTTTTACTGAAGCTGGAGTGGAGGAGTAGCCTAGTGGTTAGAACACTGGCTTGGTAACCAAGCAACCAGGGTTCAAGTCCCACTAGCACTCCTTGTGGCCTTGGGCAAGTCACTTAACCTTCCATTGCCTCGGAAGAAAGGCCTGGCAATCTACTTCCGGTGGCACTGCCAAGAAAACCCAGGAGCTTCTGGGTCGCCAGGAGTCAGGACTGCCTCAAAGGCACACATTGCATTTTTTTAGTAAAGTTACAAGATGACCAATTTCTGAAGGAAACTTAAGAACATAAGATATGCCATACTGGGTCAGACCGAGGTCCATCAAGCCCAGTATCCTGTTTCCAACAGTGGCCAATCTAGGTCCTACGTACCTAGCAATATCCCCAAAAGACACAGGTTCCACAATGCTTGTACTGGGTCAAGCATTCATATCCTGGGTCCCTTTTTAATAGTGGTTTATGGACCTTTCCTCCAAGAACTTGTCCAAACCTTTTTTAAACCCAGCTATACTAATAGCCCTTACTACATCCTCCGGTAACAGATTCCAGAGTTTGATTACACGTTGAGTGAAAAAATATTTTCTCTTATTTGTCTTAAATAGTTTACCCTGTAGCTTCATTACATGTCCCCTAGTCTTTCTATATTCTGATAGTGTAAACAATTGATCCACGTTTATCCGTTCCACTCCATTCATTAATTTATAGACCTCTATCATATCTCCCCTCAGCCGTCTCTTTTCCAGGTTAAAGAGCCCTAACCTTTTTAGCCTCTCTTCATAGGAGTAGCCTTCCATCCCCTTCACCAATTTGGTGGCCCTTCTCTGAACTTTTTCTAATAACGCTATGTCCTTTTTAAGATACGGTGACCAGAATTGCACACAATATTCAAGGTGCGGTCGTACCATGGAGCGATACAGAGGCATTATAATATCCTTTGTTTTATTCTCCATCCCTTTCTTTATGATACCTAGCATTCTATTTGCTTTCTTGGCCGCCGCTGCACACTGGGCGGAGGGTTTTAACATGTTATCCACGATGACTCCTAAGTCCTTTTCCTGGGTGGTGGTTTCTAATGTGGAGCCTTGCATTGTGTAACTATAGTGTGGGTTGTTCTTTCCTAGGTGCATAACTTTGCATTTGTCCACATTAAATTTCATCTGCCATTTGGATGCCCAGTCTTCCAATTTATCCAGATCCTCCTGCAGTTTTCCACAATCCTCTTGGGTTTTAACAACTTTAAACAGTTTTGTGTCATCTGCAAATTTGATAACCTGACTAGTTATTCCCTTTTCCAGGTCATTTATGAATATGTCAAAAAGTAGTGGACCCAGTACAGATCCCTGGGGTACTCCACTGTTCACTTTTTTCCATTGGGAATATTGGCCATTTAGCCCTACCCTCTGCTTTCTATCTTTTAACCAGTTCCCGATCCACAATAGTACACTGCCTCCTATCCCATGACTTTTTAGCTTTGCCAAAAGTCTCTGATGGGGGACCTTGTCAAAAGCTTTCTGGAAGTCCAGATACACTATATCAACCGACTCACCTTTGTCTACCTGTTTATGCACACCTTCAAAGAAACATATCAGATTAGTAAGACAAGATCTTCCTTGTCTAAAGCCATGTTGGCTGTCTCCCATTAGGCCATGACTATCTACATGTTGTGTAATTTTGTTCTTTATGATGGTTTCTACCATTTTCCTTGGTACTGACGTCAGGCTCACCGGTCTGTAATTTCCCGGGTCATGCCTGGAACCTTTTTTAAAAATTGGTGTTACGTTGGCGACCCTCCAATCTTCAGGTACTACAGATGATTTTAATGAAAGTTCACAGATTACCAATAGCAGGTCTGCAATCTCATATTTCAGTTCTTTCAACACTCTGGGATGTATACCATCCGGTCCAGGTGATTTGCTACTATTCAGTTTATCAAATAGTTGTAATATCTTCCCGGTGTAGTGATATTTCTCTCAATTCCTCTGCAGTATCACCTTTAAATACCACTTCAGTCATGGGTAACATCCCTACATCTTCCTCAGTAAAGACCGAAGCAAAGAATTCATTCAGTCTCTCTGCTATAGCCTTGTCTCCTCTTACTGCCCCTTTTACCCCTCTATCATCTAACGGTCCAATTGACTCTCTCACAGGCCTTTTGCTATGAATGTACTTGAAAAAGTCTTTATTTCGTGTTTTTGTTTCCGTAGCAAGTTTCTTCTCAAATTCCCGCTTTGCCTGCCTTATCAATGCTTTGCATTTAACTTGCCAGTGCTTGTGTTGTTTCCAGTTTTCATCATTTGGCTCTTTTTTCCATTTCCTGAAGGTTGCTTTTTTGGCAGCAACAGCCTCTCTGACCTCACCTTTAAACCATGCTGGCAGTTTTTTTGGACTTTCTTCCACTCTTCTTAATGCGTGGAATACAGCTGGTCTGGGCTTCGAGGATAGTATTTTTAAATAACACCCAAGCTTGCTGTAAGTCTTTAACCTTTGGAACCGCTCCTTTTAGTTTTTTCCTAACTATATTCCTCATTCTATCATAGTCTCCCTTTTGAAAGTTAAAAGGTAATACTGTGGATTCCTTTACTATCTGTCCTCCACTAATTAAATCAAACATGATCATACTATGATCACTATTGCCAAGTGGTCCCAATACCCTTATTTCTTGCACCAGATCTGGCGTTCCACTAAGGATTAGGTCCAGTATGGATTCCCCTCTGGTTGGTTCATAAACCAGCTGCTCCAAGAAGCAGTCATTTATTCCATCTAGAAACTTTATCTCTTTAGCTTGTCCTGCCGTGACACTGACCCAGTCGATACCGGGGTAATTGAAATCACCCATTATTACTACTCTGTTGTGACTTTTGTTAGCTTCCTTGATTTCTTGGAGCATTTCATCATCCATTTGTTCATTCTGGCCAGGCGGTCGATAGTATACTCCCACTGCCATCGCCTTCCCCTTCATAAAGGGGATTTCAATCCATAGAGATTCTACAGCAAATTTTGTTCCCTGCAAAACTTTAATCCTTTCTGACTCAATGCCCTCTCTAACTTAGAAACAGAACTGTACTGGAGGACAATGGAAAGAAAAAGGTTCATCTTGGATGATCAGACTCCTTCCAAAACAATGGAAAGATTGCACTGAAGAATGGCAATGTAGATTCAGCGTGCACTTTTTTCTGTTTTATCAATTGCTAACAATTACCTAAGATGGCTTACACTTCATAAAAATACAGTGAAATGTAATCTACTACTATCACTACTTATCATTCATATAACACTACTATGTATTTGCAACGCTGTGCAGATACATGTAAAAGACACTTCCTACTCGGTAGAGCTTACAGTCTATTCAAGACAGACACACAACAAACAAGGAAATACAGTAAAAATCAGAGACAATGCTTAAACCATACAAGAATATTAAAGAGAAGAATAAGAGGTTCAGGATCCAAAAGCAGCCTCAAAGAGGTGGGCTTTTAGCCTGGATTTGAATAGGATCGGAGAGGGAATCTAATGTACTGACTCGGGTAGTCTACTCCAGGCATACAATGCAACAATGTGGAACAAATGGAGTTTGGAAGTGGCAGTGAAAGAGAAGGGTACGGCTCAAAGCAATTTGCCTGATGAGTTGAGTTCACAAAGAAGAATGCAGGGAAAGAGAAAAAAGGAGAGGTAATGAGGAGCCAAATCCATCCATACTCGCCGGCTGGCTCTCCCATCTGCCTCTATGGCCCTTCTTGAGTGCACCAGAAGGGCGGCCTTTTTCTTTCTGGGACTCGCCCTCTGGAACTCTCTCCCACTAACACTCCGTTCTGAGCTGTCCTTCCCTTGATTGAAAACTGCCCTAAAAACACACCTTTTAACCTCCAGCCTTCCTCCCCTTGATTGGTTTGTTTGTGAAAATTGCACCCTGGTTTCCCTTTGTTGTGTCCATTTATGTCATGTCCTCTTCTATCTGCCTTTTCTTTTCTCTGCTGTCCTGTCGATATATTGGCGTTCCTTTCTTCTTTCTATTCTGTAGCAGCCATATTGTTGTAAACCGCTTTTATGCTCTGGCTCTAGCACTATATCAAAAGATGTGAATGAATAAATAAATAAATAAATAAAATGTACTTGTAGGAAGGTAGTTATTTGAACTGGATGTGGAAGATTAGCCATGCAGCCGAGTTCTGTATGGACTGAAGTGGAGAGAAATGAGTTAGTGGGAGACCAGCAAGGAGCAGGTTGCAATAATCTGAATGGGAGGTGACTCGAGAGTTGCTAAGGGTCTTGGGGTGGTGTGTTCAGAAAGGAAGGGCCAAATTTTGCTGATGTTATAGAGAAAGAAACTACTGATTTTAGCTAAAGTATCTGTTGGATATGTGCAGAGAAGAAGAGAAGTCTCAAAGATGACTTCTAGGTTATGAGTAGAGGAAACAGGGAGGATGACAGTGCTACCTATAGAACTGGAAAAAGGAGGTAGGGGGAGGTGGGTTTAGAGGGGAAAGATGAAAAGCTCTGTCTTAGCCATGTCCAGTTTCAGATGGCAGCGGGACATCGAGGCAACAATGTCGGGCAAGCAGGCTGAGATACGGACCTGGATTCCAGGAAAGATTTCTATGCCCTTCTCTTCCACTGCCATCTCTAGACTGTTCATTCCACCTTGCTTCATCATAGGTCTGGAACAGACTACTTGAGTCAGCACGTCAGGATCCAATCTTGGTCCTATTTAAATCCAGGATAAAAATCTACTTCTTTGAAGCTGTTTATGGATCCTGACCCCCTTATTCTCCTGTTTACCTCCCATGTGTATTACAACCATTTCCCCTTCGTTTTATCCTAGTCTCGTTTGTTGTGTTTGTCTGTCTTTCTGTCTTGAATAAATTGTAAGCTCTATTGAGGAACTCTCTCTTATGTACAGCACTATGTATGCCTTGTAGTGCTATACAAGTGATAAGTAGTAGTAGTAGTACTAGGGGTGCTCTCAGAGAGGATGAAGAGGGCTGAATAAGAGGAAGAAAATGTTGAAGCTCAATAGCAGAAGAGCTGGTAAAAGATAAAATGGCTGGAGAAGTAAAGAAAGTAGTGAAAGGGTAATGTGGATTTGAAAAACTGAAGTTATTTGAATGAAGGGAAAAGACCGGGGAGAGTTAACATCAGGAAGAGAAGGTATAGTGGAACCATGATAAATAGATGGAGAAGTGAATACAAGTCCAAAGAGATGAGATTCTTCGACAAGTGGAAGGAGATTAGAGTAACAGAACTGAAAATCCCAGTGGTGTGGAGTAACATGGGAGTAATGGTATTAGCATTATCACAGACTATATAGGATCATGGGAAGAGTGGGGGAAGAGAGCTAAATCAGATACTCCTCCCCCACCCCTGCATAGGCTTTGTTAACTAAATCCAGTGAATGAGAGCTAAGGAAAAAAAGGCC
Organism: Ichthyophis bannanicus; assembly: GCA_033557465.1. Taxonomy (NCBI): domain Eukaryota; kingdom Metazoa; phylum Chordata; class Amphibia; order Gymnophiona; family Ichthyophiidae; genus Ichthyophis; species Ichthyophis bannanicus. Next base: position 162,207,232 of record CM066035.1, on the reverse strand, counting down.
CTAGAGTTTGAGTTGAACTATCAATAAGACAGATAGACAGCAAAGAAAAAATAAACAATACGAATTAAGTCAGCAGAATTGAATCAGCTTTTAAAACCCAAAAGATATGAGAGAGAGAGAAAGGAAGGAGTTTGAGGTTTTTTTAAGCTGGATAGAAGGAACAAAATCAATAGATAAAACAGCAACCAGAAAACAATCACCAATAGGTACAACAGGTTAAGAACTAATTCTTAGGAGCCACAATAGACATACTATTAATTTAGCATTCAGCTTACACCTTTCTGCAATTGGCGCGAGGCCAGGGAAAAACCATTGGAAGGACTGGTTGAAGTGGAAAGCCAAGACCACTTTTGGCAAAAAACTGGGGTGCGTGCAGAGCACCAGCCAGTTCTGGTGGAACCTGGTGTAAGCAGGGTGTGCAACCACAGCCTGGAGCTTGCTCAGTCACCAGACCAATATGATGGCCACCAGAAAGAGGACCTTCCAGCAGACATGAGTCCAGTGCTTCAAAAGGAGCCTGCATGAGCTGGCTGAGTGCCACATTCAGATCTCAAGCACCAGAAGGGGCTTAACTGGAGGCTTTGAGAGAAGGAAGTCCTGCATGAATCAGCATACCAGAGGCTGAGCCAAGAACCGCTTCCTATTGCAGCCATGATAGAATGCTCCTATCTCACTAAGGTGAACATGCAGAGAGTTGGACTTATTTAACAGGTTTTTTATTATACTTTATCATTTCAGTCAAAGTGGCTTACACTGTAACTTAAACTCAGTAATGACCCAGTATGGCATATCTTATGTTCTTATGTTCATCATAAGCGCCCTGGACCATAAACTTTGAGTAATCCTTGCTGTGAGCTACAAAATCTCAAAAAGACTTGAGACAGTTCTCAGGGATGAGGGAAGAGAAGTCCCCAATGTCCAGCATGATATCCTTGAGGAACATGGCCAGGCTATCAGCATGGAACTCTGGAAGTACCACCTCCCAAAGGAGTCCAGGTCTACACTTTCCAAGCGGGCGGCACCAAGGAGTTTGTTTTTTGCACTCTGCACACTTCAAGGCAGACTCGGCCACAATGGGATTATGGGGTAAGTGAGGCTTCTTGAACCCTGGGGCCTTCTGGACCCAGTTCAGGGAATTGAGCTGGTGGCTGATGGCCAGAAGCATGAGTAGCGCCTCCCAATGCTGCAGTTGCAGCCTCTGTAGGAAATGGTGGATGGGAACTGTCATCGCCTCATGAGGGCCGAGGAGTATTGAAGAAGTTCCAGTTCCTCTGCCCTTGGTTCCTTATCCAAATCCAGAGAAAAGGGGATGGTCTTGGCCAGGTCCCGAACAAAATACTGGAAGGACATGTCCTCCGGGGGAGACTTCTGCTGATCTGGAGGGGGCGCTGGGTTGGATGGGAGATCCTAGGCCCGAAGATCCAACGTCGTTAATTCTACCTCGGTTTCCCATTCCAATTTGGATTCTGAGAGGAAATCAAAGTAATGCCAAGTCTCCTTTGAGCACCGTGTGGCTCATGAGATACTGGATGTCGATGGTTCCCCTTGTGCCTGGCAAACCGATAACGATGCCCCGGGGCCTCGGACTCCAACACACTGGAGAGGGAGATGACTCCAGCTATCAGTATTGGTACCAATCTTCCTCTTGATGTCCCAGCCTTGGTGGGCAGGGAAAAGGTCTCCAGGATGAGCTGGAAAAAGTGTGGTAATGACACACTCTACATTTCAAAGCCTGCATTCTGCAGGGCTTCCACTGCTGCCAGGTGGGCTTCAAGGCTCGTAGGTGTTCCTCCAGAACCACCAACAACGAGGACGTCAATGCTGCAGCTATGGACATCATTGGTGAATCCTCACGTGGAGAACTCCATGATGATAGGAGCATTGGGAGACATCTGGCAGCCCTCCTAGTCACTTGGAATGGACTCCACCATTCAAGTCGCATCCTGCCACTGGGGAAGCTTGGTCGGCCGTTCCCGGTCCTCACTGTCTGTCTTGTGGATAGAGGAGCTGTGATGGTGTTGCACATGGATTTTCTCCTTGCACTCCCCTTTCGAAGTGGATGGGGTCTCTATAGAGGGATGCCCCTCTCTGCTTAAACCCTTCTGCTCGGACTGAGCTCTCCGCTCGGACAAAGGTCCCAATGCCAGTGGAAGGACCAGCTCCATGTGCAGGGTGCCTGCATGCTGAAACTCTCAGGAAACAAGTGAAGGAACTCAGAGAGGAGGTGGCGAGGCTGAGGAGCATTCAAGACAGTGAGAGGTACATTGATGAGATGTTTCTTGCAACAACCAAGCCCTCCAGCAAAAGAGAAGATGGGTGTCTACAGAATGATGAAAATTGGATACAAGTCACCAGGGCCTGCAGAATCACCAATCCAACTTCTGCAGCCCTTGAACTGAAGAACCATTATGCAGCCCTGGAAGTGGGGGAGGTAAAAGCATCCCTGGAAAGGGAAGAACCAGAGCTCACGTACCCCAAAGTTGCAGAATCAGTGACCACAAAGAAGCGAAGAGTAGTGGTGGTTGGTGACTCTCTTCTGAGGGATACTGAGGTGTCCATCTGCCGACCAGACTTGATGTCCAGAGAGGTATGCTGTCTGCCAGGTGCCAAAATCCAAGACATTATGGAGAGTTTGCAGAGACTCCTCAAGCCCATTCACTATTACCCAATGTTGCTAATCCATGTCGGAACAAATGATACTGCCAGGTATCCCTCTGAGCGTATCAAAAGTGACTTCATGGCTCTGGGACAGAGGGTGAAGCAGATAGATGCACTGGTGGTGTTCTCTTCAATTCTCCCTGCTGAGGGTAAAGGCCAAGGCAGAGAGGCTCGCATCCTGGAGATGAATGCATGGCTGCATGGATGGTGTCATCGAGAGCGTTTTGGTTTCCGGGATCACGGGATGCTGTTCCAAGGGTTGAAGAGCAGAGATGGCATCCATCCGTCCAAGAAAGGTCGACTCATCTTCAGTAGTAGACTGGCTAATCTACTGAAGAGGGCTTTAAACTAGATTCCTTGGGGATGGGTGAAGACAGCCCCCAGGTAAGTGAAAGCCCCTGGGTAAGTGAAACATTAAATACCTTTATGGAAATGGGTAAAAGGGGTAACATATGGAAAGCACTGTGTATAGATGCCCATAGCATGGTAAATAAGATCTCTGATGTTGAAGCTTTGGTGGGAGTGGCTGACATGGATTTAGTGGCAGTTACAGAAACACGGTTCACAGAAAACCATGACTGGGATGTAAATATAACAGGCTATACTTTATTCAGAAAGGACAGGTTAGGAAGAAGGGGAGGAGGAGTGGCACTATATGTAAAAAAAAATAAAAAATAAAAAATATTAAAGCTTTGGAATTACAGAGCTTAAAAGGGAGAGAGGAGGCACTGTGGGTTAAACTAGAAAGAGGGAAAGAGAAATCTATTTGCATTGGCATGATATACTATCATAGAGCGGAAGCTAATGAAAGTGAAGACTTAGGAAAAAACGCTGTCTTTCACAAAACAAATGATGTGCAGAAGATGCAATTGCCCTGCAGCGCAGCTAGAGGGAGCAGGCAAAAACTTACAGAGGCTGAGTTAACACACCCGGCTGATGATTCTGCAGAAGTTAATCAGCTGCACCTGAAAAGTAGCCCGGGGAACTCAAACGGGGAATGCCTTTATAAGCAGAAAGCTAGTGCAGGAGAGAGGAGGAGGAGGAGAAGGGGAGCTGAGACAGCCAGGAACAGCAGCCCAGCCAGGTCAAGCAGTGCAGCCAAGACAAGCAGCATGACAAGGATGGCAGAAGCTGGAAGAGGAGCAGAAAGAGACAGAGAGAAAGATGGGCCGTGAAGAGTCAGTCCGGAGAAAGACTTGGTAGCAAGAGACCTCAGAGGTAAAGAGCTCAGAAGGAGAGAGCCATACCTGGGGAGAGGCCTACGCTCACCAGAAGACTCTGAAACAGGATTGAAAGGCTCCAGAAGGAAAGGTACTGATAGCAGAGTTACCTATACCAGGAAGCAAGGAAGTCTGGATTCCTCACCAGGTTTTCCTAGGCTACAGAAAGGTCAAGCAGTGCCCAGAAGCTTCCAAGAGAAAGTCTGCCAAAGAGACTGTGTCCTGAGAGAAGTGTCTGAGAAGGAAAACTCCAGTTATACCGGCTACAGGAAGCCAAGGTATGGTGACACTTTATTCATAAAGAGCAGCTCAGCTCCTAGAAGCTCTTGTAAAGCAGATATCCAGTTTGAAAGGAAAAGAAGCATGCCAGAGTTTTATAAGCCAGGATGTAAGGGCATAGGAACAGACCATGCTTATGTGAGAGCCCTAGAACAGCCTTACTGGAAACAAGGGAACAGAAACAGTGACTGGCAAACTATAGCGGCCAGGGAAAGCTCCAATTCAGAGGGAGATAACAGTGACCCAGAGCCCATGCAGATAGCACTTGAGGATCCCATTCCCTTATCTCAAGACGAATTAATGGATTGCTCCATTTGTATTGCGGGCAGTTTTGAATCACTCCCTGAACTGTGAGTAATACAGACATTGCTTTGAGAATACTCATGTTTGTGCTGAATAAAAGAGGAATGTTCACTCCTTTGTTTTGCTCTAAAGTTTGAAAGAATCCTGGGTCAAATCCTACAAGCAAATGTGAAGTTTGTAACAGTTTACCTCTTTACTTATGTTGTGGTGGAAGCCTGAAAAGAAGGACTTTCTGTATTTCTGTGTCCCAGCGAACCTTTTGCGTTAAAAGGGAAATACAAGCCTTATTTACCCTCTACTTGGCATACACAATTTATTCACATAAGGAGCAGGACTACAAAGACCAAGATACCCTTGGCCTTAAAAGAGCCCTCAACTCCCAGAAAATAATAATATGCTCAACCTACCCTTACAGCCACTGGCCACCAGGGGGGGGGGGTGATGACAATACAGACCTCCCTCACAAGAGGAAGAAGTGGACAGAGTTAATTGAAGACATATGCAGTATTGCTAGGAAAGGGGAAGTGCTACTGATAGGGGATTTCAATATGCCAGATGTTGACTGGCATATTCCTGCTGCAGTATCATCTAGAAGTAAGGAGATCCTGGATTCTCTACGGGGAGAACTATTCAGGCAATTGGTAACAGACCCCACATGTGAAGGGGCCATATTGGACTTGGTGCTTACCAATGGTGAAAGTGTTTCTGATGCTATAGTGGGAGATCATTTTGCATCCAGTGATCACCAGATGGTGTGGTTCAGTATTAGGACTAGGGTTGTTAGAATCCATTCAAAACTGAGGGTCTTAGACTTTAGGAAAACTAACTTTGCCAAGATGGGCCAATACCTCAGGGAGTCGTTAGCGGGATGGGAACAGTTGGGGAATGTAGAAAAACAGTGGGTAAAACTGAAAGGGGATATTTTAAGGGCAACCAACCTTTTTGTTAAAATGGTAAATAAAGGTAAAAGGAAAAGCAGACCGCTATGGCTTTCGAAAGAAGTAGCTGAAAAGGTGAAGAAAAAGAGGGAGGCCTTCATGAAATACAAGAGATCAAAGAGAGAGGAAGACAGGCATCTATATTTGGAAAAACTCAGAGAAGCTAGCAAAGTAGTCAGGAAAGCAAAGATTCAAAAAGAGGAGGAAATAGCCATTACAATAAATGGGGGGATAAGACATTTTTCAGATGTTAGTGAGAAGAGGAAGGGCAAAAATGGCATTGTGAGACTCTAAGGTGAAGGGAAGGAATATGTAGAAGATGATGAAGATAAAGTGGAGTGGAGGAGTGGCCTAGTGGTTGGGGCAAGGTACTTCAGGCCGGAAGGTCGGGGGTTTAAATCCCACTAGAGGACAGCAACCTTGGGCCGGAAGGACTGGGGTTTCTAGTACCACAAGTGGTCCTTGTGGTCTTGGGCAAGCCACTTAACCCTCCATAGCGCATGTTCCCTGTAAAATAGTTATCTCCAAGTTATAATGCCCTGTTCAATGTAATTTCAGTTTGTTCAATGTAAACCGCACTGATGCAGAATAGCGCGGTATATAAGAGAATGTAAATAAATACATAAATAAATAAAGCAGAATTGCTTAACAGATATTTCTCTTCTGTGTTAACAGATGAAGAACCAGGAACAGGACCTCAGAAAACACCCACAAACAGGAACAGAAGCGAGGGGTGTCTTGAACAATTTTCAGAAGACTGTGTTTGTGAGAAACTAGCTAAACCTAAAGTAGACAAAGCGATGGGACCGGATGGGATACACCCTAGAATACTGAGGGAACTTGAGGACGTTCTAGCAGCTCCACTGACTGACCTTTTCAATGCCTTGTTGGAGTCGGGAGTGGTGCCAAAGGACTGGAGAGAGGCTCATGTGGTGCCTTTACACAAAAGCAGAAGTTAGGATGTGGTTGAAAACTACAGGCCGGTTAGTTTAACTTCGGTGGTGAGTAAATAATTGGAAACGCTGCTGAAAGAGAAAATAGTGAGGTTTCTGGAGTCCAGTGGATAACAGTGGATAGCATGGATTCACCAGAGGCAGGTCTTGTCAGACAAATCTGATTGATTTCTTTGACTGGGTGACCAGGGAGTTGGACCGAGGGAGAGCCCTAGATGTGGTGTATTTAGATTTCAGTAAAGCCTTTGACACCGTTCCTCACAGGCAACTTATAAACAAACTGAGCACCCTAGGGATGGACCCTAAAGTTACTGTTTGGGATATAAACTGGTTGAGTGGGAGGCGACAAAGAGTATAGATAAATGGAGCTCACTCTGAGGAGAAGGAAGTTACCAGTGGTGTGCCCCAGGGATCTGTCCTTGGTCCTATTCTTTTTAACATCTTTGTTAGTGATATAGCAGAAGGGCTGTCGGGTAAGGTTTGCCTCTTTGCGGATGATACCAAAATCTGCAATAGACATCCAGGAAGGTGTAGATAACATGAGGAGGGATCTAGCTAAGCTGGAAGAATTGTCTAGAATTTGGCAGCTGAGATTTAATGTTAAAAAATGCATGGTCATGCATGTGGGCTGCGGCAATCCAAGGGAGCAATATAGTATAGGGGTGAAGTATAGTATAGGGGGTGAACTACCTTTGCCCACTATAAGAAGAGTGGGACCTAGGTGTGGTTGTGTCTAATGATCTTAAAGTGGCTAAACAGGTAGAAAAGGCAACAGCAAAAGCTAGAAGGATGCTTGGGTGCATACGGAGAGGAATGGCTAGCAGAAAAAAGGAGGTGATAGTGCCTCTGTATACGACTTTGGCGCGGCCTCATTTGGAGTAGTGTGTGCAATTTTGGAAACTGCACCTTCAAAAGGATATAAACAGGATGGAGTCAGTACAGAGGGTGGCTACTAAAATGGTTAGTGGTCTTCATTATAAAGCATATGTGGACAGACTTAAGGATCTTAATAGGTACATGTCAGCATACATGACATAGGAGTCATGGCTTTTTTCCCCAGACCTTGGATTTCATGCAGCTGTGTTACTCTGGTGATTTCAGTCTCCAAAGGTAATAGGGCAGTTTAACTCTGACCCCCTGTTGATGTCAGTCTCAGGGCCTGTTGAGAATGGTGTGCAGCCCCTCCCCGCTAAATCAAGAATAGCAGACCTCAAAGGGAGGGGCTAGAAACAATAGCAGACCTCAAAGGGAGTTGCTAGAGAATTCATTATAAAGGACAGAAACACTTCCTCTCTCTCTCTCTCTTCCACCATTCATCGGACATGAAGGACAGGAGGCTCTGATAATCAATTCTCTTCACCCCTCCCCCGCTCTCTCTCTCTCTTCCACTACACCTTGCCATGAGGCTCTGACCCACATGTTCTTACCTCTCTCTCTCACACACATGCACACACACACAGATTCATTGAGGCACACTGAAGCAGCTCTGTAACAATCACTATATACCTCTGTTCAATACCTATGTAATAAGCCTATTTCTACATAAAAAACCCTTCTCCAAGCCACCCCTGTTTGGTTGTCTTATTACAAGCTCTATTGCCTCTGTGAAGTGAAATGAACCCAGGACCTACAGGAGAGTAACCTGACCACATCTTACAATACACATTAGAGGAAAGGTGGGATAGAGGTGATATGATTGAGACGTTTAAATACCTCCATGGCATAAATGCACAGGGTGAGAGCCTCTTTCGAATGAAAGCAAGTACTGCTACAAGGGGACATGGGATGAGAGTGAAAGGGGATAGATTCAGGAGTGATATGTGGAAATATTTCTTTACGGAAAGAGTGGTGGATCCATGGAATAGTCTCCCAGTGGAGGTGGTAGAGATGAGGACAGTATCTGAATTCAAAAAAGCATGGGACAAACACAGAGGATCACTAAAGGAAAAAAGGGGACTGTTGTAGTTGTTGATATGGAAGGACAGACTAGATAAGCCATGTGGTCTTTTTCTGTCATCATTTTCTATGTTTCTATGTTTCTCTGCTCTTTTCCTTTGGCCACCTCAGGCAAGGACGAGGGGGTTGGTGCTGAGGGTACTGAATCCGATGAGCCAAAGAGGGACGCCTGCTTTTCCCGACCCTTCAGCCCTCGATGCATCATTTCCAAGTAGAGTTCGCAGGATGCCAGCTGGTGGTTGGACCCAAGCATTGCAAGCACTAATTATGGCGGTCAGTGGCAGAAATGGTCTTGCCACATTTGGTGCATTTTTTTAAAGCCGTTAACCGGCTTAGACATGCCGAAAAAGACCATCTTGGCAAAATCAAATGGAAAAGAATGCCAAAGGCACAGAAAGAAAAAAAAAGCTACAGAAAAAACACCAAACAGTAATTGATGACAGGCAGGTGAAAAAACGAGCAAAATTTCAGCCACAAGGGCAAGAAATTCAACCTTTTTCCGGACTGCAGGAACACATCCTAGGGCTTCGCAGAAAAAAGAATACTGGAGAATATGGCGCTGTGGCAGGCGGGGAAGGAAGGTACGGATGTGCGGTGTACCTCCCTAAAGCTTCTTCTAGTAGCTGGAGAGCATTCTGTGCAGGGCTCCATATTTCTTGCTTGTTCACGGAGAACAGCAGCAAATCAGGTATGAACAGCAGTTTATAATACATTCATATATCTATGACAAATCTTTAGCTTACCCTTTTTATTTACACTAAAAGGATTTGGCCATTATAATTCATTCTCTTATTATTAGTCATTTAGACTATTGTGATTCTTTAACTAGTATCCTTCAACTAGTATCAAGCACTTCTGCAAGGTTACTGAATGGTATACATAAAGCTAACCCATTTGGAGACACTTACCCTCTAGCTGTGTGAGAGACCATTTAGAAGTGATATTAGGAAAGATTTCACTATGAGCCCAATTCCATAACATGCACATCCAGCCCACGGGTACATCCAAATCAAAAATGGGCCTGATTTAAATATGATTCTGCAACTGCAGGGACAGACACACTGCAGTTTCGGAATTGGTGATAGACGTTTTCGGTGTGGCACGAATAAAGCACTATGGAGTACGAGACATGGCTGTACGTAGCAAACAGCTTTGTATGTTCCGGTGCTCATCATTCTGAAACGATGGACTTTTTTCATCCCACCCGTCTTCACTATATAACCGCAAACGGCCTTGTCCCTTTTAAAACATGCATCTCCTAAGCTGCTCCTCTCACTGAAAGTGTTAAGCTGATGCAAACTACACATAAATACTGATGATACATAAGTGGTAATGCAAACTAGACTATATATACCAGCCTGTTGTATGCCCAGAACACTGCAAAGTAATCTCATTGCACTCTAAGATAATATAAAAGCAGGTAGAAAGTGATGTTTGTCATGACATATCTTACCTCACAACATACATGGCAGTAGAAGACATCCTTAGTTATACTTACATTGGTTATCTCTGAAAACAGCTAAGTAAAGACCAGAAAAAAATCATAAGAGGTTCTCAATAGTGAAATGTCAAAATATATCCCTCTCACTAATAAGGGACCCTCAGAATGGGAGTATTCAACAGTGCAAACAGCACTAATACATGTCAAAGGAACCATCATCGCTCTTTATAAATATGCACATTTTTAGGGACCAATGATGGCGCTTCTGGGCATGTCTCTTTAAGGATCCTTTATTAGTGATAGGGATATGTTTCAACATTTCACTATTTTACCTTATTATAATTTAATACATAAAGCGTAGTTACTCACCTGTAACAGGTGTTCTCCAGGAGCAGCAGGAATCAGTCCTCACATATGGGTGATGTCGGCACCAATGGAGCCCTCATGCGGAGCATTTCCCCAGCTTTCAAAGAAAGCCTTTTGGAATGCAGCGGGCATGCGCGGTCCCCTTCCCTCCCAAGGGTGCCATCTTGCTCAGTCTGATGACATAGCTAAAAGAAAGCAAAAAAAATCAAAATGAAGGATATGACTGCAACTCCAGGGGGAGGAGGGAGGGTCATGAGGACTGATTCTTGCTGCGCCTGGAGAACACCTGTTACAGGTGAGTAACTACGCTTTCTCCAGGACCAAGCAGGAAGTCAGTCCTCACATATGGGACTCCCCAGCTTTAGGTTACCGTGAACCCAAAGCTGAAAAAATGGCTCGCCCTCAAGAGCCACAGCATCCGTGACAAGAATTTTCTCTGAGAACGCACCCCGTATGGTAGCCCAACACGAAGGGCCGGAGGGTAGGAGTTGCCTAAACCTCAAAGAGATTACGGAGTACTGCCTGGCCGAAAACAATGTCCTGCCGGGAGTCTCTCTCCAGGCAGTAATGGGCTGCAAAAGTCTGGCTTGAAGACCAAGTTGCGGCCCGGCAGATGTCTGCCAATGGAACAGAGCGGAGATGAGCTACTGACGTGGCTTTCGCCCTGACATGGTGGGCCGTGACCCGACCCTGCAAGGGGAGGTCGGCTGCCCTGTACGCCCAGGTGATGCAATCTGCTACCCAAGTGGACAACGTGTGCTTGGAGACAGGTAACCCCATCCTATTAGGGTCAAACAAGACGAAGAGCTGAGCAGCCCTTCGATGCTCCCGCGTACGTTCTATGTAAAAGGACAACACCCTCTTACAGTCCAGGGTATGCAAGAATGTTTCAGCCCGGCTGGCATGCGGCCTGGAAAAGGAGGTCGGAAGAACCACCTCCTGACTGAGATGGAAAGAGGAGACCACTTTTGGGAGGAACTTGGGATGGGTCCGTAGGACCACCCTATTCCTATAGAACCGCGTGTACGGTCTATCCTAAACCAGAGCTTGTAGCTCACTCACACATCTGGCCGAAGTAAGAGCCACCAGGAAGAGTGCCTTCCAAGAGAGGAAGCGCAAATGGCAAGTAGCCATCGGCTCAAACGGTGGGCGAGTAAGTTGCTGCAAGACCACGTTCAAATCCCACTCAGTCACTGGTGGATGAACCGGGGGCTTGAGTAGAAGCAGACCTCTGAGAAATCTGAACACCAAGGGGTGAACCGACAGAGACTGTCCTTCCACCAGTGAGTGGTGCACTGACAAAGCACTGAGGTGGACCTGAACAGAGTTAGACTTAAGGCCTAAGTCTGAAAGGTGAAGTAGATACTGCAGTACTACTGGCACAAGGCAAGAGAAAGTATCTTCATTGTGCTGAGCACACCACACCGTAAACCTACGCCACTTGAGGGCATAGGACTTTGTGGTGGACTGCCTCCTAGAGGCCAACACCACCTCCTCAACCTCCTTAGGTAGAAGTAAGGGAGCTAGCACTACCCTTTCAGCAGCCAGGCCATCAGATTGAGGGACCCGAGGTTGGGGTGCAGAAGGGAACCTTGCTCTAGAGACAGGAGATCGTGTTGCAGCCCTAGAGGGAATGGAGCTTCCACCGTCAACTGCAGAAGAAATGGAAACCAAGGCTGCCTCGGCCATCTGGGGGCTACCAGAATCAACGAGGCCTTGTCCTGAAGGATCTTGACCAGAGTTTGGGCCACCAGGGGCATGGGAGGAAAATCATACAGGAGGCCTATAAACCAAGAGATCAGAAAAGCATCCGCTGCCATCCTCAGGGGATGCGGCTGTCTGGAGCAAAACCTGGGTAGCTGATGGTTTAGCGGACTTGCAAAGAGATCGATGAATGGAAGTCCCCAGCAGAGGAAGATCTGCTGGACCACCAATGGATTCAACTGCCAGCCATGAGACTGGAGAATCCTGCTTAGCTTGTCTGCTAGGAAGTTTTATTGACCAGGTAGGTAGACTGCTTTGAGAAACATACCCTGCCTGACCACAAAGGAGCAAAGGGCCAGTGCCTCCTGACATAGGAGCCTGGACCCTGTGCCCCCTTGTTTGTTCACGTAGAACATTGCCACCTGATTGTCCGTCTGAACTAGGACAGACTGTTGAGAGAGCGCATGACAGAAAGTTTGCAGAGCTAAGCGGATTGCTCGCAGCTCTAAAAGGTTGATTTGCTGTGTGGCCTCCTGAGGGGACCACAGGACTTGAGTGCATGAGCCCTGGCAATGTGCACCCCAGCCTCTTAAGGAAGCATCTGTCGTCAGCACCCTTGTGTGTGCTGGAGCCTAAAAAGGTACACCCCTGAGAAGGTTTGGTGGATGTAGTCACCACTGCAAGGAGTTCAGAAGTCGTCTGGACGCGTTTACTCTGTCTCGGAGGACGCCGGTGCCTTGGGTCCACTGATCTCTGAGGCACCATTGAGCAGTCCACATGTGCAGATGGGCATTCGGAGTCACATGTACAGTGGATGTCATGTGGCCCAGGAGACGCAGGAAATTCCTGGCGGAAACATGAGTATTGCGTTGGACCTGGTTGACCAAATCCGTAAGTCTGTAGGCCCTGTCCTTGGGCAAGTAAGCCCTTGCCTGAAGGGTGTCCAACCTGGCCCCTATAAACTCCAGGTTCTGAGAGGGGAGCAAAGTGGACTTTGCGTAGTTTATGACAAAGCCCAGATGCTGAAGAAGAGAGACAATGTGAAGATTGGCCTGTCGGGCCTCCTGGAGTGACTGGCCCCTGATTAGCCAGTCATCCAGGTACAGGAAGACAAAAATCCCTGATTTCTGAGAAAAGCCGCCAACACCGCCAGGTATTTGGTGAAAACCCTGGGGGCAGAGGTCAGGCCAAAATGAAACACCCTGTACTGAAAGCACAGTTACTTACCTGTAACAGGTGATCTCTGGGAACAGCAGGAATAAGTCTTCACATATGGGTACGTCGGTATCGACGGAGTCTGCATGGGAACGCTTCCCAGCGTCCAATCAAGAGCTTTTGAAAGCATCCCAGCACGCTTGCGTGCTGCCTTCCCGCCTTTCCCAACTGCCTCTCCTCAGTTAAGTTTTAAAGCTGAGACAAAGAGAGAGAGAGAGGAAAGGAAAGATAGATAGAGATACAACTCCTGAGAAGGTGGGAGGGTTGTGAAGACTTATTCCTGCTGTTCCCAGAGATCACCTGTTACAGGTAAGTAACTGTGCTATCTCCAGGAACAAGCAGGAATGAGTCTTCACATATGGGGACTCCCAAGCTGAGATGCCTGGAGTCCCAGCATGTCACAGGCCGGAACATGCTATCTCCCAGAACACCAGGCATCCTGAGGATGGAGGGTAGGAGTTGAAGAAAGAAGGATGCTGTGGAACAGCTAACCTAGCATAGGACTGCAGAGATGGAGTCCATGTGTGGATGATGATGGTCATCAATAATATTGCAAAGGATATTGCAATATGGACCTTCCCTGACAGGATTTCACAGAAGTATGGAGGTTCATGGATCTACTGGGAACCCAGTAGAGGAACCTTGAAGAGGACCTCACTGTAAAGTGGAGGTAATAAACCTGTAGGAAAACAGTGGAGGTCAGAATCCTGAAAGGAATAGGTAACCCCAGTAGGAAAAACTGGGGTAGTACAAAAATGGTAGGCCTTCAGAGGAAGGCTTTATGACAAAAACCTAACTCTTTTGGCAGGAGAGTGGCTCACTCTTAGGAGCAAAAAGAGAAAGGCTAACCGATTTGGACAAACAGGCATAGTCCTTGTGGGGAGAAAGGGTATAGGAACCCCTTATATCCCAAAAGAGAGGACAAATGCCTGAGGCGTTAAGCCTGTGATTAACTGAAGATCCACAATGTCTCTCCTAACTGGGGTAGCTAGGAGAGATATTGGGCACGGAGAGCTTCAGAGGTACCTACACCCTTAGGCTATGGTATAAAAATGGTTGATTACCACAGGAGTGGTTGTATGTGTAGAACCCCAAACCTGCTAGATAGCATAGGTATGGGTAAAACCCCTCTGTCAGGATCATATAGCTATATGAGGATAGACAGTGAGATAGATAAGTATGTGGATATATATCTATTTATAATAAAATATCTCGACAGATATATATATATAGATGCATAGATAGACATATAAGAATATATCTATAGTGAGATATGGAAGGGCATAAAATATACACAACAAATAAATATGGATATGTAGGCCTACATATGGGTGTCTGCAATTAAACAGACAGAGATATGCCTACAGCACAGTGATCACATAGGATATGTGGAGAGGAAAGATTCATCTAACAACAAGGAGGTGGAACCTACTTGAGAAGACATATAGAGAATCTATTCCTCCTGGTCATGATCTGCAAGAATGCTAGCTAGTGAAAAATAACCAGGACTGTTACGTGAAAAACAGAGGATAATATCCATGTGCAGTCAGCAAGTCCGGAGTTTTCCAGGACTCTAACATGGTAAGTGGACAGAAGACGCCCAGAGAAGAGATACCATGTTGACCTACTTAAGGGCAAAAGTATCATGCGTTCTTACCATGAGGACGGGCATATCCCCGATTGGGAATACTATGGACTAAAGCAGGGAGTGGCAAGTCCTTGAGCTTTCACGTAAAAGAAGGCCTATGTCCTTTATATCAAAAAAGGAGATAGTAAAAGAAGGGAGAACCTTCTAGTCATTGGAGACATGACTGAAAGCCTTTTCTAATCAGCTAGGATAGTTGTTGGAGAAAAAAACAAACCATGCTCTCTAGCAAGGGCCCATAGTGGAAAGCTTCTCTGCAAATTGCAGAGAGATGATGCAGGAGAATGAGGAGATAGAACTGGCTGCAAGAGAGCCAGTATCTCTGCCAACTATGCTGCCAAACCCAAGAAAATGGAGATGGCAGAAATAGAAGACAATCTAGAAAGCTTGTAGTGAGGTAGTCTCCAAGAGAGATGAAGCACTGACTTGGAGCCACTACTAAGACTAGACAGAATGTTAGTGGAGGACAAATCTGGTTGTTTATGGACAAGAACCAGTGGTCCAAACAGTAAGGCTCCTGCATAGGCAGCTGCTAGCAAGACAGCAGAAGAATCTTACTGTTCAAAACAGAAAGAACAGACAGAACAGGAGTAGGAAACTCTGGACATGTCTGATAAGCTGCCTCAAAGCAAGATTGAAACAGAGGAGGTAACTCAGAGACAAAAACTCCACACTGGAAAGTGAGGAAACTAGAGAGGCTGAAGAGAAAGCCTCCCAGAAAGTAATTCCGCTCTTACAGAGGAAAAACTTGGTAAGAGGGTGAAGAGAATGGAGCTGAAGAAGACTTACGAAGTAGTAAGTCTATAGAAAGGAAAAATACATGCTGGCACAGGAACTATCATCTGATAGTGGTTAGACCTCTGTCCCTAGCAGGAAAAAGAGGAGAAACCTGTGACTTATAGGCATGAACCTCCTGACAGCTCATAGAAATATAGAAAAAATGGATATCTTTTGGAAAGAGATCCCTGTGTAGGGGTTAGAATAAAGCGGTGGATTGCCTCTATTGAGAAGAAGCAACTGTAGATTCTAACCCCAAGGGTCACAAGCATCTGATGATGAATGATCAGAAACCCTGCGGGTGCTGGGTTTGCTGAGCCTGGTGAGAGGTTGGATTCTTCAGACCAGGACGATGCCTCCCCTGTTGGGGAACATCTGTATGATGGGCAAGTGATGAATAAAACCTTCTTCTCCTGTGGGAAGAAAGTTTGGTAGGACATTTCCTATGTACTGGGACAGAGGAAGGCGTAGAACTACCCTTAGGAACAGGTAAATCAGTGGACAACTGAGTAAACTGGCGTAAAGACTCCTTGTTGAAAAGATTTTCTCCAGTACAAGGAGTATGTCCCAGCCTTTGTTGTGCCCATTTGTCCAAGTCTGAAGCTTGGAGCCAGGCTCTACGTCGTGCCCCTATAGCTATAGCAGAAGTCCTGCTAACAGACTCAAAAGAGTCTAGGGAAGCACGAGAAAGAAACCAAGAGATATTCTGGATATGCTGAAGCAGTGAGGAATAGTCTGTACTCCTGGAATTTAAAAGGAAAGGAGACAAAAGATGTAATTGCTTTGTGACCTCCTCAAGAGAAAGACTCATATAAAAAATATGTGAGAGAATTCTTGCAGAAAGCATAGATGTCTGGAAGGTTTGACGTCAAAATTCATCTAGTGTTTTAGACTCACGACCTGGCGGATAGGAAGAGTGCTTTTTCTTACTCTTTACCCGCCTCATTGCTGATTCCACTACTATGGAATGATGAGGAAGTTGAGTCTTTTGAAACCCTGGAGAGGGGGGCACCTGATATAACAGATCAGTTGCCCTGGGAGGTGGGGGTACCCTGAAAGGTGTTTCCCACATTCCTAGAAGGAGATCCTGCAAGGAATGATGCAAAGGAAGCATTATGTTCCCCTTTGCTTTGGTAGAAAGAGAGCCTTGTGCAGGATCATGTCCTGGAATAGGAATGGCAAGAGATCTTGCTATATCCAGGAGGAAACTCTGAAAAGAGGGATCCCCAACAGGAAACTCTCTTGGACAGGTTAGATTTAAAGAACTAGCCTGAGCACCCACAGAGGTATCCAAATATATAGGAATAGAAGATCCTGCACAGTACAGTGTGGAATGCTTAAGGGATGGTTGCTGGTACTGGGTATCAGGAGCAGCAACCGTCCTTACCACATTGTCCATGCCAGGTATCGGACTCCAAGCTTGGTATAGAATGGAGCGATCCTGTTGAAAAAAGCATGGCAGGAGTTGGCCACGATGCTACTGTGGATACCGGTACTGATGTCAATACCGGTACCGATGTCGAAGTCGAGCCCGACAAAGACATCAGAGTAGTCATTGGTGACAGTTCAATCAGTACCGAGGTGACCGAAACCATCCGGCCACTATCCTCGGTACCAAAGCACAGGTATAGATCGATGTTGGTACCAAAACCTATTGGTACCGAGTCTTCTAGACTAGAGATCGATTCCAAACTCGGCATCGAGGGCAGAGAGCCTGATAAGCGAAGCATGGAAGGCACCGACCGTAAAGGTAATGAGATCGTCAGTACCGATTTTGGTACCGTGTTTGACACCGGTGAAGGAAGGTCAACCAGTGGCAACTCAATCGGCCTCGAAGGAACCGAGAGTTGTGGATCCGAATCATTGGAACCGAGCCTGCGGTACCGCCCAGAGCCGGTACCAAGGCGTGTCGGTACCAAGTCCTCCAGACTGGAGATCGATTCCAGACTCGGCATCGAAGGAAGCGAGTCTATCGATGCACGTCTGGAGGGTACCGACGGCTGTGGTAGTATCAGTCTGGAGAGTATCCACCGGTCCCGAAGGCACCGAGGACGCCAGATGACAATCCCTGGTGAGGAGTGTTTCATTCAACACCAGTGCCGATGCCGGGGTACCGGTACCGCTCGAAGCGGATGCCACCACCGGACACGGCTGAGGTATGTTCTGTGAGGGGTGAACCTCAGGAACAACCTGAAACCCCTTATCTGCTTTGGAGACCAAAGACTCCCGCTGGGGTTTTGAAGCCAGTGGGCCCTCGAGGGCAAGGCAGGAGCCATCTTCATGCTGTGCATGAGACCTACCACTCGAGGACTGGCTAGTCTTAACAGACTGTTTGTGGGTTACCTGATCCTGTGTGGAAGAAGAAGGGGACGGTGTCCCGAAGTTGGAGGGCAACCGTGTATCGAGGGAACCTCGATGTTGAAGACCTCTTCTCACCAAACTGTTGTCAGGACCCAAGCAGGTTAGACACCGACTTTGAGGGTCTAAAAATAAAATTGTACCGCCACAGTGTGAACATTTCTTGGAGAAAGTGCTTGACGGTTCCATGAAGGAAAAAGAAGAGGCCTAAAAGGCCTAAGAGACTGTGGGCCACTTTGAAGAAAAAATATCCCTGTGAAAAAGGAAAATTTCTCAAGAAAAGAAAAGAAAACACCGGCGGTACCGGTGGCGTCGGGAAGACAGCCGCAACCACAAGAAAACTAAAAACAAGAATTTTCTGCGGTGACAGGAGGACGTCCTGCCGGCTCCGCTGAAAAACAAAAACTGAGGAGAGGCAGTTGGGAAAGGCGGGAAGGCAGCACGCCGGCGTGCTGGGATGCTTCCAAAAGCTCTTGATTGGACGCTGGGAAGCGTTCCCGCGTAGACTCCGTCGGTACCGACGTACCCATATGTGAAGACTCATTCCTGCTTGTTCCTGGAGAAAGTGGTTTCCCCCCATCACAAATCTGAGATATTGTCTGTGGTTTGGATGGATGAGGATGTGAGTATAAGCATCCTTTAGGTCTAAGGAGCATAGCCAGTCTCCCTGCTGGAGGTAGGGCAGCAGTATCCCAAGGGTAAGCATCTTGAACTTTTCCATCTCCAGAAACTTGTTCAGATTTCGCAAGTCTAGGATAGGTCTGAGGTCTCCTGTTCTCTTTGGTACCAGGAAGTACCTGGAGTAGAAGCCTTGACTTTCAGGTGGTGTGGCACTGGTTCCACCACCTGTTCCTTTAGAAGACTTGCCAACTCCTGGAGAAGGTTCCTGTGTAGAGGGAGTCTTGGAGGCTACCCCGGATAGTAGGAGGGGGGTAGCTGGTGGAAATGGAGCATATAGCCCTTTTGGACTATGCTCAGTACCCAGGTATCCCCTGTGATGGCTGTCCACCTGTAGGCGTACAGGGTCAGCCGACCTCCTGTGCTGAGTGGGGCCACCAACGGAGGAGAGGCTATGCTCTGGGAGTCAAAAACCCTTTCCCTGCTGTGCAGGAGCTGGAGGCTTGGGGGTCTTCTGCCTACGGGGCCCATGCCCCTGCCCTTTGGTCTGCTGGTCCTGTTGGGGAGCTGGAGAGGCCTGATATTGAGGGTAGGTTTTGTAGGCAGTACCCTTCCTCGGGAAAAAGGGCTTCTTCCCCGAGCCCTTCTTTTTGTGAGAAGGGGCAGAAGTCTTTCTGGGCAGCCTTGTCCTGGTGAGAGTTTCGATCTCGATTTCTGAAGCCTTCTCAGTCATGGGCTTGCCGAACAGGTTGTCACCTCGGCACGGGACATCGACCAACTTATCCTGTACCCATGACTCCAGGTCCGGCAACTGAAGCCAGGCCTGATGACGTGCACCGATGCCGGCCACGGCTACCCGGGCCGAAGCCTCAAAGCTGTCATAGGCTGCTCGAGAAATAAACTTCAAGCACTCTCGGATCCCTGTAGACACAGCTTTGAATCTCTGCAAGGGTTCCTTGGAGAGGCCAGCTGAGAACCCGGCAATCTCCTTTGCCAGGTCTCGTAAGTACATGCCCATGTACAGCTGGTAAGTCTGGACACGGCAAGACAGCATCGAGCCCTGGAAGCACTTTCTACTGAGGGCATCCAGGTTCTGGGCCTCCCGGCCGGGAGGCACCAAGGACTGCCGATTCCACAACTATGGAGTTGTGTGGCAGCTGCGCCTTTTGGAACCCAGGGCTATTACGGACTCGCTTGCTAAGAACCGGCGCCGAGGCCGGTGCTGCCCACATTCGGAAAAGCAGCTGTTCCAGCAGCAGAGGAACCGGTACAGTAAGGCTTCCTTTGGAGGAAAATCATACTGGAGGGCATCGAGTTCTTCAGCTCGAGGCTCCTCCTCGGTGTCCGCCGGGAATGCCAAAGCCTTGGCCATGTCCCGGATGAAATCCGAGAACCGGGTATCCTCCGGGGGGGACCTTCTCCGAGGCTCGGACTCCAGTGAGTCCGACGGGACACACCGGGTCCGGAAGGTGTCGGGAGACTCCTCGTCCTCCGTCTCCCATGCCGACTCCTCCGAGAAAGAGTCGAGCGGCTCCAGCCGTGTGGCCTCGATGCCACCCGCCCCGACGCCGAGGGCATCGGCATTGACGGCTTCGGCCCCGAATGGGAGGTCAAGGGAGACCTTGGCCGAGGATCGACTTGAGACTTGATTGACTCGAGGATTGGCTCAGCCTCCGGGGTTGACTTAGACGTCGAGGTCACGGTGGTCGGGGGAGATGCACCGGTCAAACCGGCGACCACTACCCGCTGCTGCTCCATGAAGGCAGCCAGGCTGCTCTCCAGGGCCGTCAACGTGAGACCGAGCTCAGGAGACTCCGCAGCCCACGACTCGGGCACCGACGGCGTCGGGCCAGACGTCGGTTCTCCCGGAGAGTCATCGAGGACAACCGAAGTTACCTGACTCAGCGACTCCAGCTCCAGGTGAGGTAGTTTGGTCAGCTGCTCCGACTCTGAGAGCCTGGGACGGTGGTCAGGGCTTTGCAACCTGGCCCTCGAGGATTCAGGTGCCTCCACTGACACCGCCCTCACGAGCTTCTTCTTCCTTTTTTGCTCCCGGGTGGGAGACCCCCTCACAGTCGCTCAGGGTCAGACTCCCGAGATGTCGAGGCCTCTAACAAAGTCCCGGCCCAGCTGGATGCGGACTCCAAAAAAATTCTTTCACGTTGATACTGACAGCTCCAAAGTGCTTTCGATGACATCTTGCCGCACGGGCCACAGACCCGTGGTCATGGTCGGGCTCGAGGCATCAGAGGCAGCAGTCGTGTGTGTCGGTGAGTTTCTTGCACCAATCACATTTTTTGGACCGCTGGCAGGCATCGGGGGAAAAAGGGCCCCTGCAAGGTGAAAAGACAGGGCTGCCAGTGAAAATGACAGAAAAAGTGCAAACGCTAGTCACAAAGGACAAAAACCGAAAAAGAAGTTCCGGACTCGATACCGGTGTACCGAGCCGAGGTGGGAGGGGAACCGGTGTTGAACCGGATAAAGAAACGTGAAAAATTGCAGAAAAAAATCTACTTTTCCCGGGAGACACAAACTACGTCCATTGGGCTCCGCGGAAAAAGAAGACTGAGCAAGATGCACCCTTGGGTGGGAAGGGGACCGTGCGTGCGTGCTGCATTCCCAAAGGCTTTGTTTGAAAGCTGGGGAAATGCTTCGCACGAGGGCTCCGTTGGCGCCGACGTCACCCACATGTGAGGACTGACTTCCTGCTTGGTCCTGGAGAAAAGTGCTTTTCCATTAATCTGGTGGTTTTGTAATTACTTAATTTAGGGAGATTTTCTTTTTAAGATCGATGATGCGACTTCTATAGCTTCCTCTATGGTAGCCTCACTGCAACATAGAGGGATATATTGTTACCCTGAGGTCTTTTCTCTAGTTAAAATTCGAGGTGCTGTTCTCTGCTAAGTCGCTTGTCATTACGAGTTGATATAATTTAATTGGGTTGAGTATAAATATAGTTTATAAGGTAATAGATACATGTTTGGTGTAGCTAGGAGCTTATTTGGTCCTAATGTATTGTCACTCTTAGCGCAGTTTTTCTGTTCTGCGCAAAACTAACCCATTTGGCGAAACTGCTCCAGTTAAAACTGTTTCAGTGAGAAAAGAATAGTTAATCAGCAATGTGCCTTTAGGATAATGAAGAGCCACACTTGCACTTATGGGTCTACTTAAGTATCACTCTGGTAATAACAATCACTACGCATAAATATGATGATCTGATTGCCTGTATATGCTGCTCTGCAAATTTTTCTCTGATTATTGCTTGTAATTGCTCTAGTTTAATAGACTGTCACAAGCATATGAAACAGTAGACAAATATTGTCTCCTACAGAAAGGATCCATTCTATCAAACAATATAACTTCTGTTGCTTAATGTTCTCTCTGCTGGCATTACTTTCACCAAGTTTCATACCCCAGTCCACGAAGCACTAATGGGGTATGGATCATAATTAGTAAACAGGGCAGATCTAAGCTACAGAAGAGCTAACATGTAGGAGAACAATTTATCACAAGAGATATTTAAATCTACAAAGTGCACAGACAATTAGGAGCAGCTATCTGCATTTTAAATGGACTATCAATAAATGGAAAAGAGAAACTAAATCAATGTTTTAATTGCTATGTAGGTTGGTTGGAAATAGCCCAAAAATGTGGACAGTGTGGTTTATAGATGTTTCAAATGAAAATTCTGCTCCCTTTTATATCGGCAATTTTTAAAACTGTTTTATACTTGTTATAATTTTCAGATGTAATAATGACTTCTCAAACCAGTTTTAAGTGCTTAACTGAACTTTAAACCAAATATGTTGTCGATTAGAAGTTAAGCTGCTTGAAACAGATGGATGAACCAGATTTGTCCTACATAAGAACATGCTTTGTTGTGTCAGAGCAATGGTTCATTGAGCCTGGTATCCTGTCTTCAACAGCGGCAAGTGCAAGTCATGTGTTAGTAATTTGGCAGATTTCAATGAAACAATCCAGGGATCAACAACCTGGAGAGCTGCTGAGTTGCATGTGGATTTTGAAAACCTGCCTATGGCTCCATGATGGGGGTGATGGTGCACAATGGCACAGAGAGAAGACAAAAAGGCAGAGGAATGGGAGATTAAGAGAATGAGAAATAGGGGATGAGGGGCAAATGAGAGAGAAAGGGAGAAGGTTATAGACTGCTGAGGATTTGGCAGGGATGGGGGGAACTGATTTATATGTGGTCTTGATTTACAAGAGTTGCATTTACTGAAACATTTTGGACAAAAGGAAAAAAAGTGAAATGGCTTGTTTATTTTGAAAGGTTGTAAACCTCTGAGATAATTCACTGTGTACTTTCTTCCTAAGGGGTCAGTTTCCATTCCATGGATCATTTTTTCTTATCTGTAATTTTTCTAGTTGTGTTTTTTTTTTTTTTATAGATGGGCAATCAGAATTTTACAGAATACTTAAAAGGTGCTCAGAACGTGGTTTGATAGGCATATTATTATATTCCCAGTTTTGTTTTCTATTCATTCTGAATAACTTCTAACATTCTTATTGCTTTTTTGGGCACTGTAAAATCTAAAGCCTAAGTCCCTTCATATGGAGCTGTGTGTTTGGGTGTCAAAAGAATGCTTACAGATAAGAACATAAAATGCGCCATACTGTGTCAGACCAAAAGTCTATCAAGCCCAGTATCTTGTCTTGGATAGTGGTCAATCCAGTTTACATGTTCAGAGGTAAGTGGTGGCCTTTCCAAGACTAAGGGGTCCTCTTTACTAAGCAGCACTAGTGGCCTCTTGTGTGAAATAGGAGCTGTGGTCCCATTGAATAAAATGGGGCCGTAGCTCCGATTTTGCACAGAAGCCGCTAGCACCGCTTAGTAAACAGACCCCTAAATGGCTAATTAATGGTTTATAGACTTCACCTCCAGAAACTTGTCTAACTCCTTTTTAAAACTAGCTATGCTGGCTGCCTAGACCACATCTTCTGGCCAAACATTCCACAGCTTAATCCAAAACTCTGTCCAAAACACTGAAGGAAGAATGTCTAAGTAAAGAATAAAACCTTCAGGATCTACCAATAGTTAACTTCTGAGCATACCATGGTCAGAGGTCATAGTCCCTGACATTTACTCAAAAAATTGTAAAGAAATGACGGGGGCCATCAGATAAAGCCCAAAATAGTCACCAATGATTTTTAAATGACAATCGATTTATAAGCTTCCCTTATCAATCATTAGCCCTACAATCATTCCAAATGACAATTTAATTTATTCAAACTCATCTTTATTATGAACTGCTCTTCATTTTTATTTATTTATTTAACAGTTTTTATATACCGCCTTATCTTAGAAACAAAGCGGTTTACTTTTTAAACTAATTTTTTCTAAAAAAACAACAACATGCAAAATATGTAATACAATATATATGTCTTCACTTCGAAGCGTGCAAAGAGAGTTAGTATCAAGTGTGGATTTTGTGAAAGTGGACAACACTGTGTGTGAATATATCACTGCTGAGTCCAGATAAGAAAAAAACACACCTGTGCTAAGTGTGATAATGCTGCAATTGTGTCCATTTAGGGCTGGCATTTCATGGTGGAGGTGAAGACATATATATATTTTTACATCTTTTTAAAGAAAATACTGACGTAAAAAAAGTAAAAAGAAAAGTAAAAATGAGCCAATCTTCTCAGCAGCAAAAGGTTGACTGCACTTCTCATCGCTCTTAAACCCTTTGTCTTTGCAAACACAAATGACAAAGAAGTGTTAAAGTCAGGCCCAGGCACTGCAGGCACCATTTCTGGGTCTGTGTGATGGTCGTGATCCTACAGCACTGGGTACACTTCTTAAATGTGCTAGCAAGTTTCTGGGACTTATCGGCAGGACAAATTGCTGCAGTAAAAAACAGCTTGATTTTCAGGATTATAAAGGAATAAAGGTATGAAACAGACCAAGTGTGCCTCAGACATAAATATGGCCTGTGCAGCGCCAAAGGAAAATAAAAGAAACTTACAAAATGACTGAAGAACCTGACTAAAGAAAATTTATAGGTAGAAGACAAAACATGGTGGCAGACAGGTTAATCAGAACAATATGTACTACAGTATATGCAAGATGAAAATTGATCGAAAAGACAGTGATGCATGTGGACCCAAAAAATGTGTGGCTGGCGCCACCGAAAGAAAGACTGACATCCTCAGATTCAGCAGCGGCAGGCGGAAAGGAGGCACATGCACAGAACAGTCTATAAACTTCTATAAGAAACTGAGAAAGTCTCCACGTGGAGCTAAGTGAGGACTTATCCTGTTTGTCTAAGAAGAAACACCGATTTCATACTTTCAATGGACCTCTTAATTAGCTAGAAAATAACACCTAAATTGGCAAATTATAAACACATAAGAACAGAAGCCCTAACAATTCACCAGGTCTGCAATTTCATATTTGTGTTCTACCAGAACTCTGGGGTGAATACCATCAGATCCTGGTGATCTTCTACTATTTAGCCTGCAAATTTCTCTAATCTATATGCCATTTTCACAGTGATTCACTTCAGTTCCTCTGGGAATTGTTTTTGAGTCATTCCTAAGAGATCTAATTTCCAATTATATGTCAAGTTCAGACCTGGAGAGCTGTAAACATGTTAGATTTCAAGATAGCCCTAATGAACATGCATGAGATATTTGTATTTACTGGAGGTAATATGCATGCAAGTCTACCTCATGCATATTCATTAGGATATTCTGAAACTATGGCCGTTTGCAGCTTTAAAGGGCTGACCTTGGACAAGCTTAGTATAAATACTCACTGTTCATAGTGGCTTTTCCTGCTAAAAATATTAACAATGACATAATACCTTAAATTGTGAACCAAATCCAAATAAATAATAGTGGAAATCGTTTATTATGGTAAGTCACTTCTTAACAGAACCCAAGAAGATTAATCCCAAAAGATAATAGTTTTTTCTTGGATTAGTCTCTATATATACAGAAAACATTTAGAATTAGAAAACTGAAACATACCTCTGGTTTCTACAGCATGAATGCACTTCCGCACAAAGTTAAAACCTGCTTCATTTAAGAACACTGTTAATAAAAGACAAACAACGTTACAATACAACATGGACAGATCTTCACCAAAACCTCTTTAAAACTAGCACAACCATGTCAAAATTGATGTGTTTAGCACCCTTCCCTCTTCCCAGGTAATACAGTACAACAGTAACCAAGGGAGGGCGGAAGCTACCACAGAACAAAATATTTCCTCCTTCCCAATATTTGAGCCCTGATGGTTGCGATTATTGGAGAAAAGCTTGGGAAAGATAATGCCCCATATCCCCTTTCCCAGCCTAGTAATATTACCATCCAGCCTAACACAGACTGCCCCTGCTTATTCCCCCCCAGGGCCCCTATGTAAATGCAGTAGCCAAAACCCTGCAGGCACACTTCACCAACAAACATATTTTACTAAATAGCTGCCACTTCTGATGCCATAAACAATGTAGTCAGGCCAGCATAAGAAGCAGGCCAATGAGGCACTGGCTCAGGGCATCCATTCTTAAGGGAACCAAAAAGCCTACCTCGCTGCTCACCATCCTTCACAGCATGGGAGCATGCCCTGTTGGACCCACCACTGTGCACTGCTTCTGCTGCTCACAGCACTAAAATATTTTTAAAGGCAAAGGAAAATATAGGCACTTCCTATTTTTCACATGAGACAAGTTCCCATTTTTGATTTTTAGAAATGCCACAGGGAGCGCCAGCGGTGCCAGCAGAAGCAGTGCACAACAGAGGGAGTGAAGAAGAATGTTCCCAGCACTGTGTAAAAGATTAATCCAGGGTAGAAGAGGTGGCTAGTTGGCTGGCTGAGACCGATGCTAGAGGAGAGAGGAGAGAAATGGGGCTGGAAGGAGGCTGAGGAGGGAGCTAGGGCCAGTTATGGGCCGATACTGGGAGGGGGGTGGACACGGTTGATGCTGGGGCTGGAATGCAACTGGCAGGAAGCAGGGACTGAAGGGGGCTGTGGGTGGGTATGGAAGGGGAGCAATACAGAGATGAGAATGAAGGCGACTGATGTTGGGGTCGGGACTGGAAGTGGGCTTATAATGATGCTGTGGTTGAGGGGGCTGAGATTGGAAGGGGCCAAAGGAGGCTGATGCTGGAGTTGGGATTGGAAGATGATGGGGAGCTGGGACTGGAAGGAGGCTAATGCAGAGGTTGTAAATGAAAGGAGGCGGGGCTGAAAATGGAAGAAAATGCTAATGGGGGGATGGGAAGGGAGGAGGCTGATTTTGGGGCTGGAGGGACTGATGCTTGGGCTCCAACTGGTACTGGAAGCGGACAGATGCTGGGGCTGGGGGAACTAGGACTGGAAGGAGGCAGATGCTGGGGGGACAGGGAGGACTGGGAATGTAAGGGGGCTCATACTGACAGATGCTAAGGTTAGAATGAAAGGAAAAGATACTGAGGAGTGATAATGGAGGTGAGAACAGATATTGTTTGGGGTAAAAAATAAAGGAATATACAGGGGAAGATTGAGATGAAGCAGAACAAAGATGGATGCTCGAGTTTGGACGCAGAAAGGCAGGGTCAATGAACATTAAAGAAAGTAGAAAGACAGGTGAGGCAGATACTGGAAACATGTGGAGGTGGGAGAACAGGGACTCAGACAGTAGGAGACTAAGAATGGTTCAGAGATAAGAAGATGACTGATTCTAAGACTGGCTGGGTATTGAGAGTGTAAGTAGAGACTCAGAGCTCGGGAGTGAAGACAGAGACTGGGTAGGGTGTTTAGAGTGAGGACCTTGAGATACTGGGGACTAAGAAATGACTGGGGATTAGGAGGATAATGGGGACTAGGTGACTGGCTGATGAGTGTGAGTAGGTCAGTGAGACGTGTAAAAATATGGGGAGGGGAGGAAGAGGTGGACAGAGAGTTAATGGAAGACATATGCAGCATTGCTAGGAAAGGGGAAGTGCTACTGATAGGAGATTTCAATATGCCAGATGTTGATTGGCACATTCCTGCTGCAGTATCATCTAGAAGTAAGGAGGATCCTGGATTCTCTACAGGGAGAACTATTCAGGCAATTGGTAACAGACCCCACACGTGAAGGGGCCATACTGGACTTGGTGCTTACCAATGGTGAAAGTGTTTCTGATGTCGTAGTGGGAGATCATTTTGCATCCAGTGATCACCAGATGGTGTGGTTCAGTATTAGGACTAGGGCTGTTAGAATCCATTCCAAGGTGAGGATCTTAGACTTTAGGAAGACTAACTTTGCGAAGATGGGCCAATACCTCAGGGAGTTGTTAGTGGGATGGGAACAGCTAGGGGATGTAGAAAAACAGTGGGCAAAACTGAAAGGGGGTATTTTAAAGGCAACCAACCTTTTTGTTAAAATGGTAAATAAAGGCAAAAGGAACAGGAGACAGCTATGGTATTCGAAGGAAGTAGCTGAAAAAGTGAAGAAAAAGAGGGAGGCCTTCATGAAATACAAGAGATCACAGAGAGAGGAAGACAGGCATCTGTATTTGGAAAAACTTAGAGAAGCTAGCAAAGTAGTCAAGAAGGCAAAGATTCAAAAGGAGGAGGAAATAGCCAATGCAATAAAATGGGGGAATAAGACATTTTTCAGATATATTAGCGAGAAGAGGAAGGGCAAAAGTGGTATTGTCAGACTCAAGGGTGCAGGGGGGGAATATGTAGAAGCTGATGAGGATAAAGCGGAATTGCTTAACAAATATTTTTGTTCTGTGTTCACAGATGAAGAACCAGGAGCAGGACCTCAGAAAACATCCACAAATAAGAACAGAAGCGAGGGACATCTTGAACTATTTTCAGAAGACTGTGTTCGTGAGAAACTAGCTCAACTTAAAGTAGACAAAGCGATGAGACCGGATGGGATACACCCTAGAATACTGAGGGAACTTGGGGACGTTCTAGCAGCTCCACTGACTGACCTTTTCAATGCCTCGTTGGAGTCGGGAGAGGTGCCAAAGGACTGGAGAGAGGCTCATGTGGTGCCTTTACACAAAAGCGGAAGTAAGGATGTGGTTGAAAACTACAGGCCGGTTAGTTTAACTTCGGTGGTGAGTAAATTATTGGAAACGCTGCTCAAAGAGAAAATAGTGAGATTTCTGGAGTCCAGAGGATTACAGGATCCGAGGCAGCATGGATTCACCAGAGGCAGGTCTTGTCAGACAAATCTGATTGATTTCTTTGACTGGGTGACCAGGGAGTTGGACTGAGGGAGAGCTCTAGATGTGGTGTATTTAGATTTCCGTAAAGCCTTTGACACTGTTCCTCACAGGCGACTTATAAACAAACTGAGCACCCTAGGGATGGACCCTAAAGTTACTGCTTGGGTTAGAAATTGGTTGGGTGGGAGGCGACAAAGAGTACAAGTAAATGGAGCTCACTCTGAGGAGAAGGATGTTACCAGTGGTGTGCCCCAGGGATCTGTCCTTGGTCCGATTCTTTTTAACATATTTGTTAGTGATATAGCGGAAGGGCTGTCGGGTAAGGTTTGCCTCTTTGCGGATGATACCAAAATCTGCAATAGAGTAGACACCCAGGAATGTGTAGATAACATGAGGAGGGATCTAGCTAAGCTTGAAGAATGGTCTAGAATTTGGCAGCTGGGATTTAATGTTAAAAAATGTAAGGTCATGCATTTGGGCTGCAGCAATCCAAGGGAGCAATACAGTATAGGAGGTGAAGTACTTTTGTCCACTAAAGAAGAGCGGGACCTAGGCGTGGTTGTGTCTGATGATCTTAAAGTAGCTAAACAGGTAGAAAAGGCGATGGCAAAAGCTAGAAGGATGCTTGGGTGCATACGGAGAGGAATGGCTAGCAGAAAAAAGGAGGTGATAATGCCTCTGTATAAGTCTTTGGTGCGACCTCATTTGGAGTATGGTGTGCAATTCTGGATACCGCACCTTCAAAAGGATGTGAACAGGATGGAGTCGGTGCAGAGGGTTGCTACCAAAATGATTAATGGGCTTCATTATAAAGCATATGAGGACAGACTTAAGGATCTTAATATGTACAATCTTAGAGGAAAGGCGGGATAGAGGTGATATGATTGAGATCTTTAAATACCTCCGTGGCATAAATGTTCAGGGAGAGAGCCTCTTTCAATTGAAAGCAAGTTCTGCTACGAGGGGACATGGGATGAGGGTGAAGGGAGATAGATTCAGGAGTGATATGCGGAAATATTTCTTTACGGAAAGAGTAGTGGATCCGTGGAATAGTCTCCCAGTGGAGGTGGTAGAGATGAGGACAGTAACTGAATTCAAGAAAGCATGGGACCAACACAGAGGATCTCTAAAGGTAAAAAGTGGACTGTTGTAGTTGTTGTTATGGAAGGACAGACTAGATAGGCCATGTGGTCTTTTTCTGTCGTCATATTTCTATGTTTCTATGTTTGCAGGACAAGAAGGGTCTGAGAAGGGGTTGGGAAGCAGTTGAAAAGGGCTATAGAGTGGGTGAAAGACAAAGGAGGGGGTCAGATCTTTGAAGGAGATTGGAGAAGACAGAAATGGGGGAAGTAAAGGGGGAAATGTGAGCATGGATAGGTGTTAAGACATAAGACGGACTGAAGGTGGTGAGGGGCTGAGTGATAGCGAAAGAGCTAGGGTTGATAAGGGAATGAGAGGCAGAAGTTAGATGAAGCTGGAAAAGAGATGAGAACAGAGGGCAGCAATGCAGGACTACAAAATGGGTGAAAGATGGGGAAATAAAAGGCTAGGGAAGGAATGAAACAGAGGTGGAGAATAAGAGGGCTAGGAATGTAAAAGTAGGAAGTGGAAAGCTGTTACGTATCCAAGGGGTGAAAAGAGGAAGCTGAAGACTGGAGGAGGAAGAAAGAGGAATGAAATCTAGCTACTGGAAGAAAAAAGGACAGAAGAGAGATGAATTAAAAAGATGAAACAGAAGGACCATGATCATCAGAGACAGATATAGCGTGGGGGGGGGGGGGGGGGGGGGGGGGGGGAAACAGGAAGAAACAAAATGGAAATTAGATGCTAGAAAAAGGCTTAGGAGAAAACCAACAATAGGAAGTGATAAAGAGAGACCAGGAACAACTCACCTGGAAAAATAAAATGATTAGACACAAGATACAAAATTATTTTATTGCTAGTTTTCAGAGAATGAAATATTTCAGCTCTGAAAACATGCATTTTTTTAGATTTTGTTCAGTACAGGAGGACATGCCTTTCTGTTTCTTCTTTCAGTGTTCTGTTGCTCACACTCTAGGTTCTTATGTTTTACATTTTATTTTTTATATGCATGCGTATTTATAATTTGTAATTCCTTATTCTTTGCACACTGAAAATACAGACTTTCACCTAGTAATCAAGTTGAGGGATTCTGTTAACATGTTTAGGAATCTGTAGCAGTCTGGCTTGTTCTCTTTTCCCACTTGGAGGTGTGCTGGTGTTCTAGAATATTTGCAGTCTTGATTTTTTATAGGTAGGGTTGGTGCAGTTTGTGTTCTTGGAACTGATGCTAGTATAGCACGGTATGATTCTGAGTGTGAATTTGGAGGGTTTTGTGTTAATTCACACAATGTTTGGCAGTAAAGGGGGCTAGTTTTGCTGTCTCTGATGTGATAACATTGAAAAGAATATTTTTTGTATGTTGAGTTGGAAAGTTAAACATCCTACTTCTGCTCTGTATCCATTGTCTGGGAATGTTTTATATGAATGAATAAGTATATAATAGACCGGTATTTAAAGGCTATTATGCATTCATGGCAAATGCATAAACAGTCTGATATATATATATATATATATATATGGATAATAGCAGGCAGTTTAAATTGATAAATGGCCAGATGTTATCCATATATCTGTGAGCCACAGTTAGAGGAGAAGCACAAACAGTCCAGAAAATTAACCACATAGTGGTGATATTCAGCTACTCTCTGGACAAGCTGTATGTCTAGGCCTGCTATTCAGTAGACCTAAACTAAACTGAGCAGTGTCAGCACAATCACTGCACTCTCCATATATTCAGTGCTGCTCCTTATAGGGGTAGTGGTGGTGAAAATATTGATCAAGTTAAATGGTGGTGCCAACATTTAACTTAAGCTAGTGACTGCGCCGACTGAAAATCAACCCCTATTTGCGCAGCTCATACAACAAACCCAAGATGGGGGGTGCAAAAGCAAAGGTTGGCTCAGGACAGCACAACCCCTTTGAGCCAACCCTGAATGTAGTGAATTGATATAAATAACACCGAAAGGCTATTATCAAAAGCAAAATACTGTGTTAAGTATAAGGCATGCAAGTAAGGACACACGTGCTAACCTTTGCAAATAATGCATTAGAAATACAATTTCAGCAATAAGAGTCATAAGTCGTAGCACCTTAGATAGGAATTAAATAAAATTCTGCCTGTTCAACTCTAAGGCAAGCAAATCCCTTGGGAAAAAATAAATCATTTAAATGTGCAGATCAAACCAGCTGAAGAAATAGACAGATGCATCAGCACTGAGAGTCTACGAGACCTTTCTCTGAAAATCCTCTGGGGAAGTCGACAGTCCAGTCTAGCAGAGCAGTAACTCTCCATAAAATCAGCACTTCCCTTTAGGAATATCCCTCAGTCAACAGTATTTTGAAAGCCATTCTACAGCCATCTAAAGTCATTAGAAATTATAATGATTACCTCTGAACACTTGTCCAATAGAACACCAGATGGAGGAGGGGGTTCCCCCTCACAGCCTTC
Organism: Ichthyophis bannanicus; assembly: GCA_033557465.1. Taxonomy (NCBI): domain Eukaryota; kingdom Metazoa; phylum Chordata; class Amphibia; order Gymnophiona; family Ichthyophiidae; genus Ichthyophis; species Ichthyophis bannanicus. Next base: position 162,175,096 of record CM066035.1, on the reverse strand, counting down.
CACTCTTATCAGCTAGCAGTTCTCAGAACCTCCCTTCCTCTGCAGCAGATTTCTGATGGGAAAAGGATGAAATCATCCAGAATGCTATTGCTCCCTTCCCTCTAGGCTTAGAGGAAACCTGAATTTCAATATTTATTTTATTTAACTGGTTTTATATATGAGCTATTTTGCAGCCAGAGTGGTTTACAATTAACATTACAACAGTGAAGTATTGTATATATAACAGGAAAGTAAACTTCAAGAACTTAACAAGGTAGAACTAAGGTGTTTAGCAAGATAAAGTTCCTATGCATAAGAGTCCAAATAGCGGGGATGGACCGTTAGTAATAGATCATTCTCATCCTATGGTATATGTTTATAGTACTGTCAGAATAAATGTGTCTTTAGTATTCTGTGGAAGCTTGAGAGATTGGAGTTAGTTTGGATCGGGTCCGGGAGGGTGTTTCAGAATGTTGGTGCGTACACAAAGAATGCTCAGTTACAGGACGTTTGGCTGCTCTTTATCTTACTGTAGGGGTCATGAGTGTATTGCACAAACTTTGCCTTTGCATTCTGTTGTTCAGAGTCAAGTGTATGATGGATGAGAGAGAGTCGGTGGATAGATTATGTATTGTTTTAAAGATTTTGAGTAGTGATTTATATTTTATGCAGATCTCTACTGGTAACCAATGTTGTTTTGTTAAGTGCCGTCGAGTCAGTGTCAACTCATGGCGACCATCTGGATAGTTGACCTAAACTGTGTTCAGTCATCTGTCAGGCAGCTCATTGTTGATAGAGTGGCACCCATAGCTGCTAGTATTGTATCAATCCATCTCATTACTGGCCTTCCTGTTTTGCATTGACCTTGTACAATCTCTCTCTTCGCATGATGTGTCCAAAATATGAAAGTCGAAGTCTTGTCATCTGAACTTCTAAGGAAAGCTTAGGTTTGATCTCCTCTAGTACTAACTGGTTTGTTCTTCAGGCAGGCCATAATATACACAGTATTCGTCACCAGCACCATAATTCAAAGACGTCAATTTTCTTCCTATCTTTTTCACTGTCCAACTTTTGCATCCATATGATGTTACTGAAAATACCATGGCTTAGACAAGTCAAATCTTTGTATGAAGAGAGACATCTCTGCTCTTGAGAATCCTTCATAGCCATTCTGCCAAGAACAATGCATCATCACATTTCTGGACTACTTATCCTTTCTTTATTGATTGTTGATCCAAGTAGGTTAAAGTTGTCATCTATTTCAATTTCTTCTCCATCAATGATGAACTTATTGATTTTGCCAGTTGTCAGGAAACAGAAATGAAGCTCGAGAAAGACTGATAGAATTCTGCAAGACCAATGATCTATTCATCTCAAATACCTTCTTCCAGAGCACAAGCGCCAACTGTACATGTGGACTTCACCCAATGGATTGTACAAAAATCTAATTGACTACATCTGTGGAAGACAATGATAGAAAAGCTCGAACACACTAGCAAAGACAAAACCTGGAGCTGACTGTGGTACAGATCACCAACTATTAGTATGCAAACTCAAGCTAAAGTTGAAAAAGAGCAAGCCATTCATTAATGTAGCAAAATATGATCTTGAGAATATACCACTGGTAATCAATGTAGGTGCCTTAAAATGGGTATGATGTGTTCCAACCTGGAGGTTCCATGTAGGGCACATACAGCAGGATTCTGGGCCATTTGAAGAGGTTGCAATATGTATTCTGGTAGACTTTGTAGGATGATATTGCAGAAGTTGAAATGTGGAAAGATGAGAGTTTTGAAAACCGTGCAGAAGTCATGGGTGTCCATAAGAAGACATAGGTGGTGGAGTGTTCTTATCTGCTTTAGTGGTGTTGTTAATATGGGCTTCCATGGTCAGTCATTTGTCAAGGATGATTCTGAGATATCACGCCTCCTATTTTACCTCCAGCTCTGCATTCCTTATGTTTAGAGTAGATGGGATGGGGGGGGGGGCAGTAAAAGTCTAGACTTTGGTTATGAACAGTACTTCAATTTTTTGTAGTTAACTGTCAGGTTGTGCTTGCAGAGCCATTGTGAGACTGCCTCGAAGCAATCTATTGATTTAATGTAATTGGGTTTGTCCGTGGAGAACAGTGCATACAGCATCACATCACCTGTGTACACATGTTAAAGATTGTATAGACAACAAATAGGCCGAATGTAGATGTGTTTGAATGTATATGGTTGAAGAGTGCGACCCTATTTTTACCTGCTGCAGGCATATTAGATAAGAATGGAACCACTCCAAGGCTGTATTCTTTAATCCTTTTTCCTGTAGGCAGTAGAGCAAGATGTTCTAGGAGGGAGGTCATGAGGGTATCTACTTCATGCCGCTTTCTAAACCCATGCTATTGCGGGTCTAAGGGAGCATGGAAGTCTATGTGGTGTTGGAGTTGCTGCTGGACTATTTTCTCAATAATTTTATGCCAAGAGTGGAAGTCTGGATATGGGTCTTTAGGAGCTTATGTTAAGTGAGTCCAGCTTTATATTTTTTTTAGTAGTGGTCTTATGGAGGCGTTTCTGAAAGATGTTGGTTCGATGCCCCAACTTAAGGATAGTTGTATGCTACTGGTGATGATTGCACTTAATTCAGATCATGCTATTTTGATTCAACTTGTTGGGCATTGGTTTATCAGAAGTGGTGGTGTTGAGACCTTGAATGATGTTCTCAATGTGGTTAGTAGAGACTGGATTGAAGGAGGATAACTCGAGTGTGGAGGTACTGATGTTGAGAATTCTTTCTGGCTTAAAGTGGTTACCTGTTATCTTGTTCTGGAAGTGGATTTGCGAACAGCTGAGGGTGTGGGATGTTGATGTCAGAGTGATTGGTGGGGTCTTTTAGAAGAGATTTCACGATTTCAAAAAGCTCTTGGGGTCTGTTCAGTGAGCACATTAAGATTTTTTTATGGTATTCCTTCCGCTTTAGCACAATCATTTTGCGATGCTCTTGTAGTCCGGTCAAGTAAGTATCTTGATCCTGTGATTGCCTTGTGTGGCACCTTTTTTGCTCTAGCTTTCCGAGTCCAAACTGGGAATCCCATAAATCTGTGGTATATCAAATGGCTGTGTGATGCTTCCTGGGGTGTTTTATAGTCTGTGGTGATTGTGATGCCTTACTTATGGTTCTGTTCCATATGTCTACCACTGAGTCAGGATTAGTAGTCTCAGTGTTTAGTTTCAGTATAATTTCTTTGAGGAATGTCTGTTTGTTGAAATGACAGAAGTGGTGAGCTATTGGAGAGCTCCAATTGTTTCTCTGCTGATTTGTTTCATGAGGGATGTTGAAGGTGATGGCATTGTGGTCTGACCATGGCACTGGGTATACTACTGGTGTGACTTGATTGTTCAGTTTGAGTACAGACATGGGTGCAAAGATGAGGTACAGGGTGTTTCCTCCTTTATGGGAAGAAGCGTTTATTATTTGTTCATATTCTAGCACAGCCATTGCTTCTAGAAAAGAATTAGATTGCTTAGCTGGGAGCAATGGGAGGTTAAAGTCACCAAGCAACCAAAGCTGCTTTCTTTGGGCTGTGTGGCTGTACATGAATTCTAGGATAGTGGGCAGGTCATTGATGTGCGCTGATGGTGATCTGTACAACAGGCACATTAGTTGCCTGTTTGTGATTACAGTAGTATCTAGGCTGTTTGTGATTTTACGATTTGATGACGTTGAATTTTAGGTCACTTTTAGCTATGATGAAGATGCTTCCACCCCTTCTGTTGACTCTTGGGCAGTTAATGAGGTAATAGTTGGGAAGTTTTAGTTGATTTGCTAGTATTGTGTCAGTGTTGGAAAGCCATGATTCTGTTACACTCAGGATATCAAAGTTTTGGCGCTTGATATAGTCCATTAGAACTGGCCATTTATTCCTAGCAGAACGAGTGTTGATAAGCATGCATTTTAAATCTTTAGTTTGTGGAAGGTTTTGTGTGTGGATTCTTGCTGATGGCTGTAGCAGTATGTGAATAAGGAAACAGTATCCTCTAGAAGGAGAGGCCTGTGAGTGATTCTATGAATCATTACGTCCCCTATGGCCGTACACATGTATGATGGGTATAAGTTCCTGTTTTATTTATTTATTTATTTATTTATTTTATTTATCTATTTCTTCTATACCGCCCCTTCCAGAGATCAGGGGCGGTTTACAGGGAACAAGTAAACAAATTTGTATACTAATGTATACATTACATGGAACAGAGATTTTTAACTTTATACAGATAATAATTATTATATTACACGGAACAGAGATTTATAACTTTATACAGATAACTGTGCATTAATTGTCAGAACTATTTACATTATATACATTAATAAGTTTCTGTATCGTAGTGTTGATCAGAATTTTCTACCTTTTTACAGGTAGTCAGAGTTTTCTACCTTTCATATGTGTGTGGAGGAATTTATTTCCTTTTTTTCTCTTGCGAGTGTTTTGGGGTGTCTGTGGTGGGTGTATGTGGTGAGTGTATGTGTGTGGGTAGTTGAGTGTGATTTTAGTGCTTTGTGTTTGAGTGTCTGGGGATGGTGTGTGGTTGGACTTGGGGGTAAGGGATTTCAAAGTGTTCGGAGAAAAGGTATGTCTTGAGTTCCTTTCTAAATTGGGTGAGGTCTTTTATGATCCGAAGGTTTATTGGGAGATTATTCCAGAGCATGGGGGCAGTGAATGAGAAGGCTCTGGTGCTGGTGGATTTTTTAGTTTTTTTGAATGAATTTGGTATTTCAAGTGAGTGTGTTGCGTTTAGTCTGCGAGTTCTTGATTCAGATGGGGCATGTAATAGTGTGGATAGATATGAGGGGGCGATGTTGTTCAGGAGCTTGAATGTGGTTAGGAGGATTTTATATCTGATTCTGCTGTTTATAGGGAGCCAATGCAGTTCCAGCATTATTGGGGTTACATGGTCTACTAGGTGGGCTTTAGTGACTACTTTGGCACAGATGTTCTGGGCTCTTTGAAGCAGGTATGTACTTTTTTGTGGTAGGCCAATTAAGAGACTATTACAATAGTCAAAGTGTGGAGTGATGAGTGTGTTAACAACTGATCTAAAGTCATGGGTGTCAAGAAGGGGCCTTAGGTGTTGTATGGTTTTGAGTTTGTAGAATATGGTTTTTACTGTCTGTTTTATATGTGGTAGCATGGTGAGTGTATGGTCTATTATTACCCCTAGGTATTTTACCTCTTTTTTGATGGGTATAGTTGTATTTATGATTGAGATTGATGTTGGATAGGTGTCCTCGGTCACGGGTGATCTTGTTACGAACATTGCTTCAGTTTTTTTGAGGTTGATGCTAAGGTAGTTAGATTCCATCCAGGAGGTGGTCTCCACCATGCATTTAGATAGGGCGTCGTAGGTAGGGTTTTTGGTGGATATGGGGAGAGCAAGCATGATGTCATCAGCATAGATAAAATGACTAATTTTGTGTTTTCTGAATATTTTTGTAATGGGTTGGAGGTACAGGTTGAAAAGGAGGGCAGAAAGGGCGGATCCCTGGGGTATTCCTTGTCCTTGGGGGAAGGTTTCTGACACTTCCTGGTCTATTTGAACACGTATTAGTCTGTTTGTGATGTAAGACTTAAACCAATTGAGTACTGTCCCACCTATTCCTAGATTTTCTAGTCTATTGATCAAAGTAAGGTGGTTGATGTTGTCAAAGGCGGCAGAGATGTCTATGAAAAGGAGTATGAAGCCTTGACTGCTATCTTCTGTGCCTTTGATGAGGAAGTCTATCAGTGTAATTAGAAGGGTTTCCACACCGTGATAGGGGCGGAAGCCAAACTGGTGAGAGTCTAGGGGTTTGTGTTCATCGATATGGTCTTGTAATTGTAATTGGACGTTTTTTTCTATTATTTTAGCTATGAATGGAATGCTGGCTATCGGTCTGTAAGAGTTTGGGTCTTTTGGGTCAATTTTATTGTTTTTTATTATTGGTCGAAGCGTAGTGAGTTTTAGGGCGTTGGGCATTATGCCCTGAACAAGGGATTGATTCACCATGTGTTGGATGTTTTCAGCGAGTTCTTCCTTTGTGCATTTGATCCATGACACAGGACATGGATCGAGTGGAGAAGTTGTGGTGTTGATAAGTGTTATGATCCTAAGAAGGTGTTTTTGATCTATCGTGTGAAAGGAGGTCCATGTGTTATTAGATTCAGTGTTTGGAAGTAGTAACATTGGTATAGTGTTGGATTTGCACTTTAGTTTTTCTGCAAAGTGGGTTGATAAATTCTGTATACTTATAGCAGATTGTTTTGGCTCTTGGTTTTTAGTTTTTGTCAAAGTTTTTACGATTGCGAATAGTTCTCTGGGGCGGTTGATAGCCATGTTTATTACTTTGGAGTGGTAATCCTTTTTTGACTTGTTAATTGCATTTTTGTAATTGTTGAGGGTGGACATATATTGGGATTTGTTTTCGTCAGATTTAGTTTTCCTCCATTTCTTTTCTTGTTTCCTCAATTGTTTTTTTAGATTTGCTAGTTCTCTCGTGAACTATTTTTCTGTCTTTTTTATTTGTTTATACATGGTGTGTGTGGGGGTAACTGCTTTCTGGACTGTTAGATTCCAGTGGTTTACAGCGGAGTCGATGTCTGGGAGGTTTGTGTTGAGTGTGGGTAATACTTTGTCAAGGAAATTAGCTTTGTCAAAGTGTGCAAAACGTGATATGTGGGGTGAGGAGTTTGTTGTGTTTAGTGTTGTTTGAGCTGGGAGGTGGAGTGTGATAAGGTAATGATCGGACCATGGTACTTCTGTTATAGTTGGAGGGGTATGTTGGTGGTGGTTATTAAGAAGGGAGGAGGGGAGGAAGATGAGATCTAGAGTGTTGCCTTTTATGTGGGTGGGAGCATGTATTATCTGTGTGTAACCCATTTGGGTCATAGCATCCATGAAATTGTCTGATTGAGAGTTATTCAGGGAAGGGAGGTTCAAATCACCTAGGATTATAAGAGGTTTGTTTGGTGATGCTGTGCATGCAAGTTCTAAGATGGGGGAGAGGTTTTTTGATCAGTTGAAGGGGGTCTATATATGAGAGTAAGTGCAAGGGTTCTATTTTCTATGTTGATGATGTCTATTCCATCTATATTGTTTAAGCATGTTAAGGTGAATTGTAGGTCTTTTTTGGCGAGTATGAGAGCGCCACCTCCTCTTTTTGCATCCCGATGGCAGCTGAATGTATCATATTGATGTGATGTTAGCTGGTTTAGTAGTACGGTGTCTGTGGGAGTGAGCCATGTCTCAGTAATGCAGATGATTTCAGGGTTTGTGTCTTTTATCATGTCATTGATGATTGGTATTTTATTTCATATGGATCTAATGTTTATTAAGATGAGCTTTGTTTGGGTATCTATGTTGGTTGTGTTGTCGCTTAAACCAGTGTGTGGCTGGTGTTTTATTTGGATGAGTCTGCGATGGTGTCTGTTTGAGTCATTGCTTGAGTAATTATTGTGGGTGTGTGTAAAGGTTAAACAGTGTGGTGTGTTTTGGTGAGGATTGTGGGTAGTGATAATGTAGTTATATGGGTTTCGGTAATGATTATGTATGATGGGGATGTGATTGTAGGGGTTTTGATTGGTTTTGTACGAGTAGATGTGTTGAGTTATGAGAGTTATTAGAATGAGAGTGAGTGGGAGGTTTACCTGTCTTGTGGGAGACATTGTGTATTTATTTTGATGGGGGAGGGAACTCTGGGAACGGGGCTCTGCTACAGTCTATAAGCTTCCATTTGTATGAAGAGTAGGGCAAAGCAAATTAAAAGGATTATGATTGTGAACAAAGGAGACATTGTGCTTAGATGTGCTTGAAACTGTGTGGTTGCTCTGAAGTTTCACTGTCCTGGATGCAGGAAAGACGTTCAAGGGACTACACCCAGGGGAATTTCAGCTTTGTCCTTTGGTGTGAGTTGCAGTGGGAGAGGGCATTAAACTAGGATTACGCTTGTCTTTCTTAGGAGAGGGAGTGTTGAAGCTGATGATGACGTTCATTCAATGAGCTACGAGAGGGTGTATCCCTCTCCCATTGGCACTACTGTATGTTGCTGGGGAGCTGGGGAGAAACGGTGTCCGACTATAGAGAATGATTTTGCTAGGGGGTATCTTTTGTTCACCAGAGTACCTCTATGGTGAGCTGGGTGAGGCAAGGCACTTGTGGTTAGCTGTGTTAGGTTTTCGTGTGGGGGCTGACACAAAGAGCAACTGGGACATACTAATGCTCAACTGATCCAGAGAGAAAGCCTGACTCCTGTAAAGTAAGATGGACTTGTATCTTACCTGCATTTTGCTGCCATTGTGGTCCACTCCTTGGTCCACTCTAAGGGCCATGCTTAAGGGGCCTTTGGCTGGCCCTTAGGCACAGGTTTGCCTAATGGTAGGATGTTACTTAAGTATAATATTCTGGGTGGGCAGAGCTTACCACGGGTGCTGCCGATACCGGTACAGGCTCTGGATGTCCTTCGGGGGTGCCTGGGCTTGATGAATTTTTGGTCTGACCCAATATGGCAGTTTTTATGTTCTTAATCCCCGTAAGCACAAGAATACAAAAATGTTTTCAGCATTTTTTGAAAACTATTAATTTAGTGTAGTTGGGTTTGTCCATGGAGAAAGGTGCATACAACATCACATCACCTGTGTACACATGATAGTATATGTTAAAGGCACAACAGTAAAGCATTTCAAATTCTTGAGCCAGCATAGGAAAATGCAGCATTCCTAGTTAAATAAAGATAATCTGCCTGAACTAAAGGAATCATCAACAATTTTGGTCGCGCTGAACACTGCACACATGCAGGCGACATATGGTTCAAGGATGTCTCAAAAGTAACCTGGTAAACCATCACTTTTTTTTTTTTTTTTTAGTGCCATCAAGTCAATGCTGACTCCTAGCAACCCAGCTACCTCTGGGTTTTCTTGGCAATGTATCACTGGAAGTAGATTGCCAAGCCTTTTCTTCCGAGGTAATGGAGGGTAAAGTGACTTGCCCAAGGTCACAAGGAGTGCCAGTGGGAATCAACCCCTTGATCTTCTGGGTACTAGGCAGTTGCTCTAATCACTAGGCTACTCCTCCACTAAACCATCAAGTAATGCCCTAAAAAGAAGGCAACAGATTTTAAACTGAATACGAAAGGTGATCGGCAAATCGGTGTAAAGATTGCCAAGACTTGGGTCATAGGAATATGAAGCACAATGCTTAAGCAGCTGGGTCGCAGAGTTTTGAGTTACTGAAGAGCATGAATTATATAATCTCATAGACCCAAGTATAATGCATTACTATAATCAATACATAGTAAGACTAATGCTTGTAAAACCAAATGGAAATCTTGTGGAGTGAGATAATGTCAAAAGCACCACAATTATCAAAGCTTATAAAAGGAAAAGAACAGAGAAAATCTGAGGTTTAAGTGTCAAATATAAACCCACAAAACCCCCAAGGTTTCATACCACTGTGACTACTGGGAGATTCATCCCCTCAAATTGCATGGTAGATGTAGGGAAGAAGTATAGAGGGTCTACCTATTCATAAGAGCTCTTATTTTCAAACTCTATGCTAAATGGTTTTTAGACATCTATGACACAATTCGACTGAGACAACTGGTAAATTTTGCCTGAATTAAATCAACATTCTACCCTAGAAGAACAAATTGAATGTTATCAGCATATATCTTAAGCTCTGGTAGCGCTTGTTCAGAATTCAACACGCCTCCCATCAATTATCCTCATTTGGTTCGCAGCTTGTCATGCTGTGAGAGCTTGTGTGCATCAGTGATGCTGAGAGCTAAATTATTGGTAGCTTCACTACTGGCAGGGCCTCCCAAGATAGACAGGTCTCAGCTGAGGTGCTAGACTATAACATACCACCCATCTAGGCAGCAGCAGAATGGGACAAGTACTGGTGGCAAAGGATCACATTTTTATGGCAATGACAACAATACTAGCATTACCTTCGCGGAAGAAAGACCTGGCAATCTACTTCTATATCTTGCCACAAAACTCCAATGGATAGCAACAACAAAACAAATTGCAATATAGTGCTGGAAGATGAGATTTCCATGTTGGAAGGCACTCAACAGGCTACTGGAGATAAACTGAAGACATTTCAGAGTAAAGCCAGCATTTATGATGTGGTTGGGTCAACACCCTCTGGACATCCGACTGCTGATGTAACTGTGCACAAAATGAGAGTCAGAAACTTCAAAGATGTCTTACATATTGGAACATAGAAAATAAGAAGCATGAAAGAAGGGAAATTGGAGATAGTCAAGAATGAAATGGAACACGTACAACTCGATCTGTTGGGTGTCTGCAATCTCAAATGGACTGGCATCAGGCACTTTGAATCTGATGATCACATGGTATACTATGCCACTACTAAAAACATAAGAAAAGCCAAACTGGGTCAGACCAAAGTCCATCAAGCCCAGTAACCTGTTTCCAACAGTGGCCAATCCAAGTTGCAAGTACATTGCAAGTTCCCAAAAAGGTACACAGGTTCCACAATGCTCATCCTGGGGTAAGCAGGGAATTTCCCAGGTCCTTTTAAATAATGGTTTATGGACCTTTCCTCCAGGAACTTGTCCACAACTTTTTTAAACCCAGCTACAGTAATGGCTTTTACTATACACTCTGGTAACGAATTCCAGAGTTTGATTATGCATTGAGTAAAAAAATATTTTCTCTTATTAGTCTTATGAGAAGAGACTTGAAGACCTAAATATGTACACTCTGGAGGAGAGAAGGGACAGGGAAGATATGATTCAGACCTTTAAATACTTAAAGAGTATTAATGGATAAACAAAACTCTTCCAAATACGGGGAAGCTGTAAAACTAGAGGGCAGAACATGAAGCTGCAAGGAGGTAAACTGTAAGACAATGTCAGGAAATACTTTTTCACTGAAAGGGTGGTGGATGATTGGAATGCCCTCCCGATGGAAGTGATGGGGGCAAATACAGTGACAGAATTCAAAATAGCATGGGACAGACATAGTGGATCCCTTTATAGCAACAGAATAAATCAAAATAAGCATAACTATCTATCTGAACAAATAGGGGTGAACTACACAGAGCGGTGATTACACCCCTAAACAAAGGCAAGGGGAGAGGTGACCTGCACGGAGCGGCAAGTACACCTACTCTTGCCGCCTTGCTGGGCAGACTAGATGGACCATGCTGGTCTTTATCTGCCATCTGTTCCTATGTAGTCTTAAATGGGTTACATTGTAGTTTCATTGTATGTCCTCTAGTCTTTCTACTTTTTGATGGTGTAAACAACTGATCTATGTTTACCCGTTTCACTCCTTTCATTAATTTATATACCTCTATCATATCTCCCCTCAGCTGGAGAAAGTTTAGTTACTCACCTGTAACAGGTGTTCTCCGGGAATAGCAGGAATCAGTCCTCACAACCCTCCCTCCTCCCCTTGGAGTTGCTTCTTTACCATCTTTTATTTATTTTTGCCGTCTTTTAGTTATGTCATCTGACTGAGCAAGATGGCACCCTTGGGCAGGAAGGGGACCGTGAATGCGTGGTATCCTTTCCCAAAGGCTTTCTTTGAAAGCCGGGGGGATGCTTCTGCGAGGGCTCTGTCAGTGCCGACATCCCCATATGTGAAGACTGATTCCTTCTGTTCCCGGAGAACACCTGTTACAAGAAACTACACTAACTGGAGTGACAACCAGGAACCAGATTTTCTGTTGATGGTCTCATATTCTGGAGGTAAATTACCCCAACAGATCCATGAAGAAACTGACTTATTGACTTTCTGAAATAAGATCAAAACTTACTTATTTTCTCAAATCTTCAGGATGGAGTGTAATTATTGTTTTTATGAACCTGCTCTCAGCTGATTTCTAAAGCTAAGGCCAGGCTTGGCTAGTATTTGGATGCAAGATTACTTTGGAATACCAGAGGCTGTAAAATCACTGCTGAAAAGAAAGACCTGGCAATCTACTTCCAGTCACTTCTTGCCAAGAAAACCCAGGGGCTGGCTTGCCAAAAGTCAGCATTAACTCAACAGCACAAATTGCATTGCACTGATTTAATGTTCATGTTTGTGGAAGTCTGTGCTGATGTCCATTGTTTTACTTACTTATTTATAATGTTCTGCTGTAATCTGCTCATAATGCAAGCTGTAATGGATTATAAATGTTTTGAATGAATAAAATGTTCAGTTGTATTTAGGGTATAATTGAGAATCAGGAGGAACTGATCCAGAAGTTTAATGCTTGGAAAAGATACTGTAAGTGCCTGGTTAGGGGAACATAGTTTGTTGAATTCTGTCAAAATAGTGCTGTTCTGGATTTCAAGAAAGAAATGGGTACAATTGATGAGTGGTTGTTAAGTGCTGTTGAGTCGGTACAGCCCTATTGATTGTTGTCTTAGAATGTGTTCAGTCTTCAGTCATATGGCAAATTGTTGATAGAGCGGTGTCCATAACTGCTCCTGCTGTTGATGTAGGCATCCATCGCATTGCTGGCCTTCCTCTTTTGTGCTGACCTTCAACCTTGCCAAGCCTGATGTCTTTCTTGAATGATTTCTCTCTTCAGATGATGTGTCCAAAGAAGGAAAGCTGAAATCTTGTCATTTGAGCTTATAAAGAAAGCTTAGGTTTGATCTCCTCTAGTACTAAAAGATTCATACTTCGAGCAGTCCATGGTATACACAATATTCTTCACCAGTACTTATAATTTGAAGGCTTCGATTTTCTTCCCGGCTTTCTTCTTCACCGTAGAACTTTCACATCAATATGACGTTATTGAAAATACCATTGTTTGGTCAAATCTTTGTATACAGAAATGTATCTCTGCACTTGAGAAGCTTGTCTAGGTCCTTCATAGCCATTCTGCCAAGAGCAATGCGTCTTCAGATTTTTTTTCACTGGTTGTCGTTTCTTTATTGATTATTGATCCAAGCAGGTTAAAGTTGTCTACTATTTCTATTTCTTCTCCATTGAGGGCAAAAGTATTGATTTTGCCAATTGTCAGGATATTTGTTGCTTTCACGTTACAATGCAGGTCCATTTTAAGCCTGTTTCTTAAACTTGATAAGCAAATGCTTTTGATTGTTTGCACTTCCAGCCAGTAACATGGTATCATCAGCATAGGGCAGGTTGTTGATAATTCTTCCACCCAGTCTTCACACCATACAGATCTGTTTCTCTGATAATTTGTTTGGCATAAATTAAAGAGGTAAAGGGAAAGTATGCAGCCATGTAGTACACCTATGATGTTTTCAAACCGTTCCGTTTCTCCTTGTTATGTTCTAACCTTTGCTTCTTGATCACTATAAAGGTTGCTTATGAGAATTATAAGATGTTCTAGTATACCCATACTGCTTAATGTGACCCACATTTCTCATGATTTACACAATCAGAGGCCTCACTGTAGTCAGTAAAACACATATAGATTTCTTTTTGGTATTCTTTTATCTTTTCAAGGATCCATCTCACATCTATGATGCTGTCTATTGTTCCTCGCCCTTTTCTGAACCCTGCTTGCACTTCAGCAGTTCTCATCCCAGGTATGGTTGTAGTATCCACTGAATGATCTTGAGCAGAATCTTGCAGGCTTGTGGGATCAGGGCGATTGTACGATAATTTCTACAGTCAGTCAGATCATTTTTCTTCAATATTGGGATGAATATAAATCTTTTCCAGTCAGTTGGCAGCCTTGTATGTATTGTAGCAGCTGCATCTGATTGTTGTAATACTTCAGTGGAAATGCCATCAGTACCTGTTGCTTTATTCTTTGATAATTCTTTCATTTCTGGTTCAACTTCTTCTTTCATCACAAATTGTTCCTTATCATAAGATAGAGGTTGAAACGTTTGTTGGTCCACGTGGTCTTTATAGTATAATAATTCTTTGTATTCTTTCCATCTTCTCAGCAACATTCAACATGGATTCTTAATCATCTTTTAGAACTCCATTTTGAGGCTGAAATTTTATCTTTAAATCTTGTAGCTTTAGGAAAGCCAAACGTGTTCTTCCTCTAATAGTTTCTGATTCTATTTCCTTGCATGTGTCATTGTGGTCTCCTTGTCTTGCTGCACATTGGAAATCTCTGTTAAGTTCTGTGATTACCTGTCTTTTTCTCCTCTGGCTTTCATTTTTCTACATTTCTGGGCAATTTTCAGAGTTTTTTCCATCATCTATTTTGGCTGTTTTTATTTTTCTCCTTTTGTAGAGCCTTCTCACTTTCTTCTAGCACAACTTTCTTAATGTCATTCCATAACTCTGATGGTCTGTTATTTGTATACAAAGCAGTGAATCAATTTTGCAGGCAGTCTTTAAATTATCATGCTGCTGCTGGTGGCTCTTGAGGGCCTTGTTGGAGATCTTTTTGCAGAGACCACATGCTGTGGGGTCGTGGTCCAGCCCAAGACAGCGAAGGCAGCTGTCGTGTGTGTCGGTCAAAGACAATCTTTGCACACCCATCACACTTTTTAAAACCACTGGTAGCTATGGGGGGAAAAAAGTACCCCAGTGAGGTCAATGATCCGCCGAGCTGCAAGTTGGAAAAAAAGCGCAAAGATGCCAAGGAGAAAAAAACTACAAAAAAAAAAAGATCTGAACTCGATGTTGAGACAGCGTGGCTGGGTGGTAGGAAAAGTATCGGTGCAGTACCAGAGGCGAACATGAAACTCAGGCTGAAAAATCAACTTTTTCTGGGGATAAGCCACACAGATGTCTGAAGGGCTCTGCAAAAAGGAGACTGAGCAAGATGGCACCCTTGGGCGGGAAGGGGACCATACATTAGTGGTAGCATCTCCCAAAGGCTTTCTTTGAAAGCTGGGGGGATGGTTCCATGAGGGCTCCATCGGTGCTGACGTCACCCATATGTGAGGACTGACTTCCAGCTTGTTCCCAGAGAAACTTGTTTATGAGACAGAATACTGAAAAGTTACTTTGAGAAGAGTGCAGGGATTGTGACAGATTATATGAGTAAACTCAATTCTGCATATCTTCAGGTGCCAAGTTTATTTGAATAAACACCACAACAACATTGCTAACTTAAATTTAGAACACTTCTGAATGGGGAGTCAATGAAAAGATTGTAAACAAGGTGTTGTGTCATCTCTGCACAAATTGCAGTGCCTTAATAAGGTGGCAAATCAACACAAAGAACATTACAATAATCTACTAGAGGGTGCAGTAGACTTTGAAGAATTGTACAAAAGTCTTGATCAGTTACTAAATCCTTCAATCAATATGATATGCGCAACTTATGAAAATATGATTTGGTGACACTTCTTATATGAGGTTTCATGGGTGAACATTGAGTCCACAGTGACTCCCAGATAGCAGATTTCAGTGACTATTGGTATTAATTTAGTTCCACAAGAAATATGATCCGGAAATGAAACATTTTCAGAACCTAATAACGTAACTTTTGCTCTAGCAACACTAAATGCAAGTTTATTATCTGAATCAATCTGATTCAAGCAAAAAGAAATCCTGGACAAAGGCATTTGAACAGGGACCTCAAATAGGATGTACAGCATGATATTGTCAGCATACGATCTAAATTCAACATTACACTGGTGTAAAACTTTACACTAAGGCCGCATATAAATATGAAAGAGGGTGACAAAATATCAATCCTTCTGGTATGCTACAAAAGATAGGTGACCTGGTGGAAACGCCACTGGGGCCTCTTCTGTCACGTAAGATCATGCAAAAAGGAAAAAAAAACCAGGATAACATACCAGAAACAGCCCACATTTTGGCCAAACTTATTAATAGTATAGAATGGGACACCATATCAAAGGCAGCAGATATATCTCTAAAAATATCACACCTATAACAGGGCTTTCATTAACTCTCTGCAACTGAATCAAAAGAGTGATAGCAGGAGCTTTTTTTGTATCAAGAAATACGCAAAAACTATATTGGTTGACACTCAATATAGCACAGTTACTTACCTGTAACAGGTGATCTCTGGGAACAGCAGGAATAAGTCTTCACATATGGGTATCGTCGGTACTGACGGAGCCTGCGTGGGAACGCTCCCCAGCGTCCAGTAAGAAAGTTTTTGGGAGCATCCCACAGCGCCTGCGTGCTGCCTTCCCGCCTTTCCCAACCGCCTCTCTCCAGTTCGAGCTTTAAAGCTGAGACAAAGAGAGAGAGAGGAAAGGAAAGATAGATAGAGAGATACAACTCCTAGGGGAGGTGGGTGGGTTGTGAAGACTTATTCCTGCTGTTCCCAGAGATCACCTGTTACAGGTAAGTAACGCTGCTATCTCCAGGAACAAGCAGGAATGACTCTTCACATATGGGGACTCCCTAGCTGTAGATGCCAGGGAGAAACCCCAGGTTGTGTGTCCTTGAAAAGGACTCTACCTCCTCCCATGGAACTCTGGCATCCGACCAGGGTAGGTGGGTAGGAGTTGATTAGGAATGGAACAGGTGTTTGAGAACAGCCTGACCAAACGAGGCATCCCGGCGGGAGTCCTTGTCCAAACAATAATGGGCTGTGAAGGTATGAACCGAGGCCCAGGTGGCCGCTCGACAAATTTGGTCGATGGACACAGAGTTTAGATGAGCCATGAACCACAGCTCACAATGTGGCTCTCACATTGTGAGCTGTGACATGGCCCTCCAGAGAAATGTTCCTACTCTGGTAGGCGAAAGAAATACATTGAGCAATCCAGTTGGACAGTGTTCTTTTAGAGACTGGAAGTCCTAAATGAGAAGGATCAAAAGCAACAAAGAGTTGAGAAGACTTTCTATGTTGCTGTGTTCTTTGTAAGTAAAAAGCGAGAGCTCTCTTACAATCCAAGGTATAAAGATTCCTCTCTGCACTTGATGCATGAGGTCCTGGAAAAAATATACCTCTTGGTTCAGATGAAAAGGCGAGACCACTTTAGGCATAAAGTGTGGATTGGTCCTGAGGACTACCTTATCACGATGGAACCTTGTATAAGGTGGATTAGCCACCAAAGCTTGCAACTCACTGATGCGGCGTGCTGAGGTGACTGCAATGAGAAAAACAGCTTTCCAAGAAAGAAATTTCAAGGAGGTGGTGGCTAAAGGTTCAAAGGGTGGCTTTATAAGCTGGCCCAGAACCAGGTTTAAGTCCCATGCCACTGGAGGTGGTCTAATGGGAGGTTTAGTTAAAAGAAGGCCTCTCATGAATCTTGCTATAAGAGGATGAGAGGAAATAGGTTGTCCATTGAGAGGCTTGAGGGATGCTGCAATAGCACTCAAATGGACTCTTACTGAATTTGTTTTCAGACCTGCATGAGATAGATGCAGGAGATACTCTAGTAGAGAATTCAGAGGTATGGTAAGAGGGTTTAGACCCTTCCCCGAACACCAAATGGTAAATCTTTTCCATTTGAAAGCATAGGAACGTCTAGTAGAAGGCTTTCTAGAGGCATGAATAACATCTCTGACTTGCTGAGAGAGATTAAAATCTTGAAGGTCTAGGCCCTCAGCAACCAAGCCCTGAGATGGAGAGACTGGGGGGTTTGGGTGCCATAACGTTCCTTCTTCCTGGGATAGAAGGTCTGGTGCAGAGCCCAAGTCCAGGGAAGGAGCTTGAGAGAGATGCAGAAGTAGAGGGTACCACACTTGGCGTGGCCAATGTGGTGCTATGAGGATCATGGTCCCTCGATCTCTCTGAAGCTTGAATAGTGTTTTGGGAATTAGGGGAATTGGTGGAAAGGCATAAAGGAAGTCTTGACCCCAGTGAAGGAGGAAGGCATCCTTGGCCTGAACTCCCTGACACGGAATTCTGGAACAGAACCGGAGAAGTTTGGCATTCCATGGACTTGCAAAGAGGTCTATGTCCGGGGGTTCCCCAAATTCGAAAAATCCTGGCTACCTGGTCCATGTGGAGGGACCACTCGTGTGGAAACAGAACTCGACTGAGTCTGTCCGCCCAAGAGTTTTGAACGCCTGAAAATATACTGCCAGAAGATAGATGTGATGCTCTCTGGCAAAGGCCCACAGTCGCAAAGCTTCATTGCAAAGTGACAGGGAGCCAGTCCTGCCCTGCTTGTTTACATAGAACATAGCTACTTGGTTGTCCGTATGGATGAGGACTGTCCTGTAGCTGAGCAGGGAATGGAAGACTCTGAGAGCTAAGAATATTGCTCTGAGTTCCAAGAGATTGATATGCAGAGAAGTCTCCTGTGGAGACCAGATGCCCTGGGTGGAGAGATCCTGCAGATGAGCTCCCCAACCCATTGGAGAAGCATCTGTTGTCAGAGTTGCTTGGATATTGCAAAATATCTAATTGCTTGGCTCTAGGCTCTGACTCAGGGGCCACTGTAATGGAGAGGCCCCTAGCCACTTCCCTAATGAAGTCTTGAAAAGACAAGTCTTCTGGAGGAGACATTCTTCTTTTTGGAGAAGCAGACTCCTGAGGAAGAAGTACCTGTGCCTCGACAGAAGCCTCCGACTCATCAGAGTCTTCGGAGGAATCGAAGTATTGCCTGTCTGGATGCTCCTGTAAAGCCCGATACGCGTACTGAGTGGGATCGACATCGGGAGTAAGCGGTACCGGTTCGGTACCAATGGGCATCATAGGACAGGGTACCGTTGCAGTCGACACTGAAGCCGATGTCGATGCAATCGATACCGGCACCGGGAACGATGCCGGTGCCGGAGTCGGTACCGGCAACGGAGATTGTTGCGGTACCGGAGGCGTCGAAGCCTGCATAAACGCCGTTAGGGTGCGTGGCATGGACAGAATCTTCTGATCCATCGACGCCACCAGAGTCTGGATGTTGGTACCAGTGGAGGCCACCGGTACCCCAGAACACGGCAACAGGTGATCGGTCGAGGCCAAGCCATCGATGTCAACCTGTGACCCCATAGACAATGCTTTGGAAGCCGGAACTTCCCGCCGGGGTAATTTTGCCGGTGCGGAATCCTCGAAGACAAGCCTGGAGGCATCTCGATGCTTAGAGGGAGATTTGCCCTTCGAGGACCGGCTAGATTTATGTTTGGTTACCTGAGATCCATGGGAGGAAGAAGCAGCCCTGGAAGACGTCAATGCCACCGAGGCTGCATCAGAGGGAAACAGGGTACTGAGCTTGGCTGCTCGGTTCTGCCGACCTCTTTTAGACATCATGGTACAGGACACACATTCCGTGATGGAATGGTCAGGACCCAAACATTTTAGACACCAATCATGGGTGTCGGTGACAGAAATAGTACCGCCACATTTTGTGCACTTTTTGAACCCGGAAGCGGGCTTCTCCATGAGGAGAAAAATGTTCAGGCCTAAGGCCCAAACTGAAAATGCACAGTTGAAGAAAGAAAAGTTTTTTGTTTTGTTTTTTAAAGAAAGAAAAGAAAAGTCCGGCGGTACCGGTCTGACGTCGAAGAAGGCAGACGCGACACAGAAAAATAAAGAAAAAAATTAAGAACTTCTTCTGCAGTGACAGGAACACGACCTGCTGGCTCCGCGGAAAAGAAGAACTGGAGAGAGGCGGTTGGGAAAGGCGGGAAGGCAGCGCACAGGCGCTGTGGGATGCTCCCAAAAGCTTTCTTACTGGACACTGGGGAGCGTTCCCGCGCAGGCTCCGTCGGTACCGACGATACCCATATGTGAAGACTCATTCCTGCTTGTTCCTGGAGATCCCATTTAATCCCAAAAATACTGCAATTATGGTAACTCTGCCTGTTCAAGAAATTGGCAAAATACGGCAAGCTTGAAATTGGATGGCGGTTTGCCAATTTTGTCGGGTCCAAACATGTTGTTTTTGGCACGGGATGAACGCTTGCATGTGTTAACACAAATGGAACAATGTCATCCTCTAATGAGCAATATACTAGCGGAGCCAAAAATGGAGCCATTTACTCACACAAGGATTTCATTAACACTACAGAGATATTATCCAATATAAAGGTAGAATCCATTCTTTTCAAAAATTGCTTGATGTCTTGCTTACCACAGGAGCCATATTCTACCAGCGCTGAGTGGACTTAGGGCATCTACAAAGAGGTGGCAATAAACCTCACAACAGCTATTCACATTCATCAATGGTACAATATAAATATTGAAAAGCAGGGATGGCAAAATCAATCCCTAAGTTACTCCACAGTTATAACTCTATCTGTAAGGATTCCACCATACATAAATAGCTCTCCTAGTCAAGAGATGCAAACCACTAACCCCCATTAACCTGGCTAACATCCATGATCTATTGTATTGCAAGCTGATGACAAATCAAGGATAATCAATACCATATCACGGTCCCTTTCTCCTTGCATTCTTAAATAGTTGAATACATCCAATAAAACCCCCTCTATATTATGGTTAGCCCGAAAACCACATTCTCCACTACAAAATTTGAATAATGCCATCTCACAAAGTCTCAAAAAACTCTTCACTTGACCCCTCTGTTCACTCAGGCCACTACCACTGTTCCCTCTAAGCTGTGTGCGTGTGCGCGCGCACACACCTCGCCAAGCGAGCGCACATACTTTACAACAGAGCGCACAAAAATTACGGCTCTGATTCTGATAGAAAACACCACAGACGTCTTAAAATTTAAAAGTTATGATTGTAATTACTAGAAATTTCCCTTTCATTTAGTAATCGTCTATTTTCATTTAATTTGATTAAAATCAGTGTGGTGTACATACTGTATTCTGACGTGTAGTCAAATTTTAAAGTATATAACTCCGAGTGTCGTTATGTGGCGCACAAAAATTTAACCTTCCTTCAAAAGCTGCACACAGCTGATATTTTATGCGCACACAGCCTACAGAAAATTAGAGGGAACATTGGCCACTACCCAATATTTTTTCCAGTGTTGACTAAATTTGTTTATTACCGACTCTTCTCATTACTTCTCTGCTTTCTAGAATGATAATTCTCCTGAAACAGAACTTACAATGTCTTGATTACTGGTAAACATTTCTCCAAGAAAAGTGGAATATAACAAAAAACTAATAAACCTTTTGAGTCTGCACTTGTTTTTCTTGATCACACAGCAAATTTAACACTCTTAATAATCTTTTTTTTCCCCTTTCAGTATTACATTCGAATCAAGGACTCTTTGGCCTATTTCTTTGATTTGTCAGGGTACTTGTTCCATGCCTGTAGGGCAGGTTCAACCATCAGGCAAACTAGGCAGTCACCTAGGGTGGTAGCTTCTTTTTTGGGGGGGGGAGGAGAAGAGGGGCAGCAAAGAGCAAGGCATTCAAAGCTAAGGAATGAATTCTGACAGCCGGGGGGGGGGGACGTAAGGCTTAAAGTTTGTCTAGGTTGCCACACCTTGAACCAACTCTGGGTCAAGCCCTGCACATCTGTCTCCTTCCATTTGCTCTTCTTTGCTTTCCACAATTTGCATCCACCAAAATTTAGTGCTTGCTTTTATAAGCTTCACTCTGTATATATATGTTATTTGGCTTTCATGATCTTTGCTGAATTCTCCATTTTCTTTGAATATCAAACATTCCCATCTCACTCCTATTCTTTAGCCTACTGTTTATGTGTTTGGGCTGCTTCCTCACACTTTCTGTATTAGCTAAAACTAAATTTGAACAGAAATTGATAAGTTATTTCCTCTCTCTTCCCTCTCCCCAACTTATTCTTTAAAAGAATGTCCTTTTAAGGCTCTGGTATTCACAGAGAAAGCATACCTGCAGAGGTATGGACAGGAGCCAAAGAGGTAGACTGGAGAACGGGGATCAAGGAGCAATAGGAAGGGCAGATGAATCGAGGGTTCCAAAGAATATATCCCAGAAGTCTGTTGTAAAAGCACTGGTCTGTCACCACTGTTCTTATAATAAATTGCTTCAAATCAGCAGTAATGAAGCCTTACAGAAGCATCCCTCTCCCTGAAATCCTGCTGACTGACATATTGTATTCATACTTTTCATCATTTTTTTCCTGCCCTGTCGCAGGATCCTGAACTCATGCCTTAAACATCAAACATGTGATTTTTACTTACTTTTCTTAGTTCTGATTCTCACAATTAACCATCCTTTTGATACTTCTCCACAGAAAGCACCGAAGAGGTTGACATCTCACCATCACCAACAAGCTACTCACAATTTGCCTCATCTATAGATCCCGAACAACAACATCCGACCTATCCAACATCCTAAAGAGAGCATTGGACATCTCTAACTCATCAAAGGATCTTTTCATCTTGAGTGACTTCAACCTTCTCACTGCACAGCCCAAACACGCCACTGCCTTCCTCAAAGCCATGAAATCCCTGGAATTACTTCAGATCATCCAAGCACCCACACGCGACAAAGGAAATACCCTGGACCTAACACCCACTCAACCCAATCAGACAACATCCCTGATCTACAAAACTTCCAAATACCATGGTCAGACCACAGACTAATCATCTTTTCAATACCCAACCAACCACCCACCATCACCACCTGCACCTATCAAAGAGATGCTTCAAACTGTTCCACAAGGAAACCTTCCTCGAGAATATCTGATCTCAACTCCAATCCAAATCATCTGACCCCAACAAACTCGTAACTGACTAGAACAACATAGTCAGCAAAGTAGCAGGCGCAACAACTACCCTCACAAAGAAAAATGTAAGACATCAAAAGACACCTTGGCACACCCCCACATTATGGAGAGTCAAAACCCATCTACGAAGACTAGAAAGATGATGGCGAAGAACCACAGTTGACACTGACAAAGCATGATACATGGAAACACTAACAGCCCGATTCTGTCCCGAACATAGAACGTTCTCTATGTCTGGTCTGAACCAGACATACAAAGGGTATCGCGATTCTGATCCCGCGGGGCACGTTTAGCCCCACGGGATCAGAATCGCGATAAGGCCTGTACGTGCAGGCTGGGACTGCGATTCAGCCCGGCCTGCCTGTACAGTCACTACCCGACTAACTCAGTCAGGGCTTTTAAATGGAGCCACAGCGCCATGGCGTCTGGTTGTCATGTAACTGTGGCTCCATTTAAAAGCTGGGATCTCGGCCGCCAGAACAAACAGTTTATTCCCCGCAGCCTGACCCCCGATTTGGCCTCCCGTGGCCAGGGTTGGGCTGCAGAGAATGCTCTCTGCTCCCTACTGCCCTTTCCCGACCCCAGGCCTGCCGATCCCCGACATCCAGGGAAGTTATTCCACCTCAGAGGTGGAATAACTTCCCCGTTCACATCGCTAGCCCCGGACGAACAGGGCCGACATTAGAATTGGCCCTGTACGTCCAGGACCAGCAACCGCCCACTGCCTGCCCTAATGCCGCCCCCAATCCTCCCCTTTCCCGCCCCCATCTAGCTTCCCCGTACAACTGGCGGGGAAGCTAGACATCCATCCCTGCTGTTCGTGATTCAGAATGAGCCTGTAAATGACTACTGCACTGTAACCGACAATGTCAAAAGAAATCACCACAAACTACTCAACGGAGCTCTCAATCACCCCCGTGAACTGTTCAACTTAATCAAGCAACTAACCAAAGTCCCCACCACCTCGGATCCACACATAAGCATCAACCCCCAGCCACTACAAACAACTGCTCCCCCATCCTAACACACCCCCAACCACCCTCAAACCCCCCCTCCCCCAATACATGGTTCACCTTTGACACGTCAGCAATGAGAAGATTAAAACCATCATCACCGCTGTCAAAACAACCACTTCTCCCCTTGACCCATGCCCAGTCAGTTGGATCAAGGCAGCCAAACACAAAATAAGCCCTGCACTATCCAACCTCACTCAAACATTCCTTCAACAAGTCCTGATGCCCGAATGTCTCAAATTATCCTCCATCTGCCCCACTCTAAAAAAAGCATGATCTCAACCCCTTGAATCCCGCTTCATACAGACCCATCAACTGCAAGACCACATCAACAGAAATTTCCTCCTGGATCAGCAATGACATGGCTTTCATCCTCTCCACAGTGTCAAAACCCTCATGGTCTGCCTGTTAAATACCCTGATAAAAGGAATTCAAAACAACAAAATGGATATATCCTAATCTTTCTGGACTTCTCTGCCACATTCAACACAGTCTCCCACAACATTCTCCTCCATCGTCTTCAAGCAGCTGGAATCCAGGGTACAGTACTACAATAGTTCAACTCATACTTGAAGAACAGGCACCAACAATTACGAACCTGAACCAACATCTCCACCCCTTACTGTCAAACCCAGGGGGTGCCTCAAGGCTCCACATTATCAGCCCTTCTATTCAACATTTACCTGCAACCCCTCTGCTCAATTATAAAATCCTACAATACCGACTTCCATATATATGTGGATGATATCATGCTGTATGGACCAATAACCACCAACCATCCTACCCACCCTCAGCTCCTTCAATGCTTCAACAACATATCCAGATGGCTCAAGGACAACATCCTTACCATCAACTACAAGAAAACATAAGCACTATCCATAATGAAAGAGCCGTCATTCTCAACGCCAACCCATCTCATGTTAGGCACTATCCAGATAAAAGAACAACAACAAATAAAGTACCTGGGCATCATCCCTTTCACTTGAACAACAAATAGCCCAAACCATAAAAGCTATATACTACAAGGCAAAGTCCCTGCAATGTCTTCACTTCCTCCTAGATACACATGATTTCCGCACAGTACTACGAGCCATGACCCTCCCTCACCTCAACTACTGTAATGTTATAGACCAGGGACTCCCCTGTTCCTCACTCTTCCCCTATGCACAGTCTTGCACACAACAGCACGCATCATACAGAAAACAGCAAAATATGACCACATTACACCTATCCTAAAACAGTTCTACTGGCTCCCCCTAGAAAGCCGCATCAAATACAAAACCCTTCTCCTCACCCATAAAGCTATCCACCATCAGGACTCATCCCATCTACGCTCACTCCTCCAAGAGTTCAAACTCAGCAAAGCCACAAGACAAGCAGCCCACACCACACTAATAATCCTGTATGCCAGAACAAAACATAACAATCAAGCCTGTACACAATACTTCGACCTCTATGCCCCATCCTTATGGAACACACTCCCAGCCAAAATCAGATCCACCGCTAACCTCCGACCTTTCAGGGGCAACTGAAGATGCACCTCTTCACTCAACACTTTGGTCTCCCTTAAAACTCCTGAAGCAAAATACGAAGCCAAACCTCAAATTGTATACCTGTCTGTACTGTAAATATGTAAATAAGTTGAACATTTCCCTTATTTAGTCACTACTTCGTTCAATTGTAAATAAGTTAATGCCGTGTTTTAATGTAACTATTGCTTGTTGTTTGATGTAAACTGCTTTAACCTGGAGAAAAGCGCTAAATAAACCCAGATAAATAAATAAATCCTTTTGCTCTGCTCTCCTCTCCACCAATGACTTTTTACATCTAAGATCACTATTGCAAGTCCCAGAAGACCATAACCATGTTAAACTTCCACCATCCAGTATAGCACAGTTACTTACCTGTAACAGGTGATCTCTGGGAACAGCAGGAATTAGTCCTCACATATGGATACATCGGTACCGACGGAGCCTGCGCGGGAACGCTCCCCAGCTTCCCAAAAAGGAAAGCTTTTGGGAGCATCCCACAGTGCATGCGCGCTGCCTTCCCGCCTTTCCTAACCAACTCTCCTCAGTTCAAGTTTAAAGCTGAGACAATAGAGAGAGAGGAAAGGAAAGATAGAGAGAGATACAACTCCTAGGGGAGGTGGGAGGGTTGTGAGGACTAATTCCTGCTGTTCCCAGAGATCACCTGTTACAGGTAAGTAACTGTGCTATCTCCAGGAACAAGCAGGAATGAGTCCTCACATATGGGGACTCCCTAGCTAAGATGCCTGGGAGATCCTCAAGGGTATGAGACCCTGAAGGGTTCCTCGTCTTCCTATGGATCTCAGGCACCCATTCAGGGAAGGAGGGCAGGAGTTGTTCAAGAATGGAACAGGTGTCTGAGGACAGCCTGACCAAACAAGGCATCCCGGCGGGAGTCCTTGTCCAAACAGTAATGGGCTGTGAAGGTATGAACCGAGGCCCAGGTGGCTGCTCGACAGATCTGGTCGATGGACACAGAATGAAGATGAGCCATAGAGGTGGCCATGGCCCTCACATTGTGAGCTGTGACATGGCCCTCCAGAGAAAGATTCTTACTCTGGTAAGCAAAAGAAATACACTGAGCAATCCAATTGGACAGTGTTATCTTAGAGACTGGAAGTCCTAAATGAGAAGGATCAAAAGCAACAAAAAGCTGGGAAGACTTTCTATGTTGCTGTGTCCTGTGTAAGTAAAAAGCAAGAGCTCTTTTACAATCTAGAGTATGAAGGTTCCTCTCTGTACTGGATGCATGAGGAGCTGGAAAAAAGACAGGTAAATATACCTCTTGATTAAGATGAAAAGGTGAGACCACTTTAGGCATAAAGTGAGGATTTGTCCTAAGGACTACCTTATCATGATGGAACCTTGTATAAGGTGGATTAGCCACTAAGGCCTGCAGTTCACTGATGCGGTGAGCAGAAGTGATTGCAATAAGGAAAATAACCTTCCAGGAAAGAAATTTCAAGGAGGTAGTGGCTAAGGGTTCAAAAGGTGGCTTCATAAGCAGACCAAGAACCAAGTTTAAGTCCCATGCCACCGGAGGAGGTCGAATGGGAGGTTTAGTTAAAGTTAGGCCTCTCATGAATCTTGCAATAAGAGGATGAGAGGAAATAGGTTGTCCATTGAGAGGCTTAAGGGATGCTGCAATAGCACTCAAATGGACCCTTACTGAATTCGTTTTAAGGCCTGCATTAGAGAGATGCAGGAGATATTCCAATAGAGAATTCACAGGAAGTGCCAGAGGGTCAAGACCCTTTTGAGCACACCAAATGGAAAATCTTTTCCATTTAAAAGCATAGGAACGCCTAGTGGAAGGTTTCCTGGAAGCATGGAGGATATCCTTCACTTGCTGAGAAAGATTGAAGTCTTGAAGGTCTAGGCCTTCAGTAACCAAGCTCTGAGGTGAAGGGACTTGGGATTTGGATGCCACAAAGTCCCTTCCTCCTGGGACAGAAGGTCTGGTGCAGCTCCCAAGTCCAGGGAGGGGGCTTGGGAAAGATGCAGAAGTAGAGGGTACCACACTTGGCGTGGCCAGCGTGGAGCTATGAGGATCATAGATCCTTGATCCCTCTGGAGTTTGAACAGAGTCTTGGGAATCAAAGGAATGGGTGGAAAGGCATACAGGAAGTCCTGACCCCAATGAAGGAGGAAGGCATCCTTGGCCTGAGCTCCCTGACATGGAATTCTGGAACAGAACCGGGGAAGTTTGGCATTCCATGGACTTGCAAAGAGGTCTATGTCCGGGGTTCCCCATTCCTGGAAGATTCTGAGTACCTGATCCATGTGCAGGGACCATTCGTGTGGAAGCAGAACTCGACTGAGTCTGTCTGCCCAAGAGTTTTGGATTCCTGGGAGGTATACTGCCAGGAGATGGATTTGATGCTCTCTGGCGAAGGCCCACAATCTTAGAGCTTCGTTGCAAAGCGACAGAGAGCCAGTTCCTCCTTGCTTGTTTATGTAAAACATGGCTACTTGATTGTCCGTATGAATGAGGACTGTCTTGTAGCTGAGGAGGGTATGAAAGAACTTGAGAGCTAGGAATATTGCTCGAAGTTCCAAGTGGTTGATATGAAGAGAGGTCTCCTGTGGGGACCAAATGCCTTGGGTGGAGAGGTCTTGTAAATGAGCTCCCCAACCTGTTTGGGAGGCATCTGTTGTGAGGGTTGCCTGGGGCAAAAAAGGTTGAAAGGGGGACCCCAGCAACAGATTTTGAGTGGACATCCTCCATTGGAGAGACCAAAAGAGACGTTTGGAGGTTGCTATTTGGTCTGAGAGAGCTCCTGAAGCTTGAGTCCAAGGGGAGGACAAAGTCCATTGAGCTGCTCTCATGTGTAGGCGAGCATAGGGTACCACATGTACTGTGGAAGCCATATGGCCTAGCAGCTGTAGCATCTCCCTGGCAGTTAAGTGGCTCTTTGACTGAATCTGGGAGGCTAACTGCACTAGACGTTGACAACGGGCCTGAGGGAGGTAGGCCCTTGCAGAAGTGGTGTCCAACCAGGCCCCTATGAATTCCAGGGACTGAGTAGGGGTAAGCTGGGACTTTGGGAGGTTTACCACAAGTCCCAGGTATTGCAGAATGTGCCTGGTGCGGTTCAGGGAGATCTGAGCCTCCGACTGGGTTGGAGCTCGGATGAGCCAGTCGTCCAGATATGGGAAGACAAATATTCCCAGAGTGCGTAGAAATGCAGCAACTATTGCCATGCATTTGGTGAACACTCTTGGAGCAGAGGCCAGACCGAAAGGAAGGACTCTGTATTGGTAATGTTTTCCCTGGAACAGAAAACGTAGGAATTTTCTGTGAGATGGATGGATGAGGACATGAGTGTACGCATCCTTGAGCTCTAGAGAACAAAGCCAATCCTGACTCTGCAGGTATGGAAGGAGAGTGCCTAGAGAAAGCATCTTGAACTTCTCCTTGCATAGGAATTTGTTCAATTCTCTGAGATCTAGAATGGGTCTGTATCCCCCTGTTTTCTTTGGAATGAGAAAATAGGGAGAGTAAAATCCTGACCCCTGTTGAAGAAGAGGAACTTCTTCTATGCCCCTCTGGGCCAGAAGGGTAGTCACCTCCTGATCCAGAAGGTCGAGGAGAGATGTGGGAGAATTGAAGTGTCTCACCATGGTGTAGGGAGGAAGGTCTGAGAAATGAAGTTTGTAGCCCTCTCTTATGATGGAGAGGGTCCATTGCTCTGATGTGATTAGCTGCCATCTGGGAGCAAAATGAGCTAACCTTCCTGGAATGGTGAGAGGTTCTGGCTGTTGTAGAGCCAGAAAGGTTAAGTTCTCTAGTATCAAGTCAAAAACCCTGAGGGGGTTGGGGCTGCTGAGTTGTAGCAGCCCCTGCAGGTTTAGGCCTGGCCTGTTTAGGTTGCTGACGCTTAGTAGCAAAGCGACCTGTAGAAGATTGTTGGCCAGAAGTGGAAGGAAATCTGCTCCTTTTGTAAAAAGGCTTTTTGAAAGATTTTTTCTTGGCTGGAATGGAGGTTGACTTGGAAAGTCTATCAAGAGCAGAATTCTCTGCATCCATTTGAGTGGCTTTTATTTGCCACTCTTTGCCAAAAGGATTTTCACCCGTACAGGGCAGATTTCCTAAGCCATCCTGAACCCAGGGTTCTAGATCAGAAGCCTGGAGCCAAGCAATTCTGCGAGCAGCTATGGCAATGCCTGAGGCTCTGCTGGCACCTTCAAAGGAGTCAAAGGCTGCCCTGTTGGAAAACTTTGAAATGTCCTGAGTATGCTTAAGCCAAAGGAGGAGCTCATCCCTTCTATCCTCTGGAATAAAAGGGAGATAGGTGTGCAGTTTTTGTGCAACTTCCTTTAGAAACATACCCATATAAAGGCTATATGAGTTGATTCTGGCAATAAGCATGCTGGCTTGGAAGATTTTCCTACCAAAAGCATCCAAGGTCCTGCATTCTCTTCCTGGAGGAGCAGAAGAGTGTCTTTTAGTACTCTTTATCCTTTTCATAGCTGACTGCACCACAATGGAGTGGTGAGGAAGCTGAGTTTTCTGAAATCCAGGACAAGGAGGGACACGGTACATAGTGTCCAATCTGCGAGAATGAGGAGAAAGGGTGAGAGGAGTCTCCCATAAGTCAATCATATGTTCATGAAGAATTTCATGAATTGGCAAGGTGACTGCCTCTCTGGGAGCCTTAGAGTATCCTAAAATATCTAATTTTTTTGCTCTAGGCTCTGCTTCAGAGGTTACTGAAATAGAGAGTCCTTTAGCTACTTCTATTATGAAGTCTTGAAAGGACAAATCCTCTGGAGGAGACATTCTCCTTTTTGGAGAAGCAGGCTCCTCAGGAAGGGTAATGGATACTTCAGGAGACTCATCTGATGAATCAGAATCATCAGAGGAATCAAAGTATCGTCTGTCCCCTTCCAACGATCGATACGCGTATCGATCGATACGCGTATCGATCGGTACCGACATCGGACGTCCCCGGTACCGGATCGGTACCGAGAAATAGCCCTGGACAAGGAACCAGAGTCGGTATCCTGGCCGATGTCGGTACCGGTATCGGCGCCGGTACCGACAACGGGACTCGTTGCGGTACCGTCGGCGTCGCAGCTTTAATAAAAGCCATTATAGCCTGCTGCATGGATTGAACAGTGTGATCCATGGACGCCACGACTGCCTGGATGTCGGTACCGGGAGATTGTGCCGGTACCCCAGAGCAGTCTAACAGGTGATCGGTCGAGGCCGTGCCATCGATGTCAACCTGTAACCCCATAGGAGGAGCTTTGGAAGCCGGAGCTTCCCGCCGGGGTTGTTTGGCTGGGGCAGGATCCTCGAGGGCAAGCCCGGAGGCATCTCGATGCTAAGAGGGAGATTTGCCCTTCGAGGACCTGCTAGGATTATGTTTGGTTACCTGAGACCCATCGGGAGAGGAAGACCTGGAAGATGTCGATGCCACCGCCGGTGCATCCGTGGGAAACAGCACATGGAGCTTGGCTGCTCGGTTCTGTAACCCTCGTTTAGACATTAGAGAGCAGGACTGGCAATCCGGAATGGAGTGTTCAGGCCCCAAACATTTAAGACACCATTCACCATTCTGTAACAGAAATTGTACCGCTGCACTTGGTGCATTTTTTGAAGCCAGAGGCTGGTTTTTCCATGAGGGAAAAGTTTCTTATGGGCCTGGAGGCCTAAGAAGAAAAATACAACAAGTGAGGAAAAAGTATATATATATTTTTTTTTTTTTTTAGAAAGAAAAGAAAAGAAAAGACCGGCGGTACCGGTCCGGCGTCGGGGAAGGCAGACACGCGACCAAAGAAATAAATTAAAATAAAGAACTTCTTCAGCGGTGACAGGAACACGACCTGCTGGCTCCGCAGAAAAGAAGAACTGAGGAGAGTTGGTTAGGAAAGGCGGGAAGGCAGCGCGCATGCACTGTGGGATGCTCCCAAAAGCTTTCCTTTTTGGGAAGCTGGGAGCGTTCTCACGCAGGCTCCGTCGGTACCGACGTACCCATATGTGAGGACTCCTTCCTGCTTGTTCCTGGAGATTAAGCACTCAATTTATTTTCCAGATGCTGAGAGTCACTGGTTGCTCTATTCATCTACAGTTTATGTTGGTACCTCATTCTCCACTGCTGTTGGATTATAATATTTGTCCTGAGTTCTACAATCCTTTATAGCATTACCATTACCTGACTTAGCACTTGTCCCATCCCATCCTCTTTACTCTGTTAATATTCACCTACCCACTACATGCTCTCTTCTTTGTATTAAATCACATTGTTAAAACTTTAGATTCCTAGCACTTTTTTAAATCAGCTGTTAGTCAAAAATTTTCTGTTACATCTCTCTAAACACTTTTAGATTTATTTCAAATAAGTTTCTTTTATCTCCCTCATCTCATTCTATTTTAGTTGGGCTAGTTTGCTGTGCTGATCCCCAGGCTTTACATAATCTATGCTGTATGCAACATATATTGGATTAAAAGATAAAGTGCTGCCACTGTAAACCCTCTGGTAATTTTCAAACACTACATGGAGTTGCTGTAGCAATCTGCCACAGCTCCACTGAAGTCAAGGGAACAGCTGCTGTACAAGCAAAAAGAAAATAAATCAAGAGCTGATAAATATATTATGGTGAAACAATGGGGTTAAGAGTTCAGTGAAAATTATGTTCTCTGCTGAGTATACCTCCTCCAGTCTGTGTCACTGAAAGATTTATGATCAAGTTTAAATGTACTCCAAACTAGTTACCTAGTGCCTGCGTATACTGTACATGACGAATTGCCGATTCAGCATAAAGCTTTGATATAGCCAAAAATAAAGCTTTTGAGGATCGGTCTATTCATGAGTCTTTCATAATGTCTATACTTAAAATAAGTTTTCTAATGATAGTACAGCATAATTGCTACTAGAAATGATTTTAGGGACATGTTTATTAAAGTACACTACTCAGGTACCTCAGGAGTAGTGTATGATTGTGGCGCCACACTAAAAATTAGCATGGGGATCTGTGATTAAAAACAAAACAAAACATGCTAACCCCGGCAGCTCACAACTGGCCGGTACCTGGGCAGGACATCAACTTTCCTGCCATGGCATAGCTAGTGCAGGTCTTGAAAGCTTGGTGGGGAGCAACTATCATCAGCACAATGGGTGTCGGTAATTATGCCACGAACTGCGGTAAATTCAGAGGGATGGCTGCCTCCATCCCCCCCTGCTTCTAGGGTAGGCTGCCCTACAAATGCAGCCTTAACCAGCATTACTAGCATAGAGCTTAGTGAAAACATACCCTAAACATGTAAAAACAAACAGCAATTGGTAGAAAATTAGGCCTGAAACATGTCCAGCACATAAAATTCCAGTACAAAAAAGTTAGAATCAAGTTCCCAGTATTGATTCCCACTATAGGGCTCATTCCATTCCGGACGTACACACCCTCTGTGATTCAGTCTGGTATGCACGTACATGACCTGCCCGACTAACTCTCTCAGGACTTTTAAATGGAGCCGTGGCACCATGGCGTCCAGTTGCCGTGGCACTGTGGCTCCATTTAAAAGGCCGCCAGTAACAAATGCTTATTCCCCACAGCCCGTCCCCCGATTTGGCCTCCTAAGGCCAGGGTCGGGCTGCGGGGAATGTCCCCTGGCCCCTCTGCCCCATACGCACCCCAGGCCATAAGAAAAAACACATCCAGGGAAGTTATTCAACCTCGGAGTTGGAATAACTTCTCCACATGTCGCTGGCCCTGGTCATACAGGGCCGACATTAGAATCGGCCCTGTACGTCCAGGGCTGACAACTGCCCAGACTCTGAATAAACTCTTCCCCCAAGCTGCCCCTTCCCCGACCCTCATCTAACTTCCCCGCACAATCTGTGGGGAGGCTAGACGCCGGCAGAGGAAGGCATGAATAGCAGGGATGGACGTCCATCCCCACTATTTGTGGCACAGATTAACCTCCTATTTGTCTACATATTAGCAGTGTATCTTAGAGCAGGGGTTCCAACCCTGTCCTAGCCAGTCAGCTTTTCAAGATAACCGCAATGAATATGCAAGAGAGAGATCTGCATACAGTGGTGGCAATGCATGCAACACTCTCTCATGCGTATTCATTGCAGTTATTCAGAAACACTGACTAGTTAGGTGTGTCTTGAGGACTGGGCTGTAAATCACTGTCTTAGCGGCATTAGTTGGAAAAGGATAAATCAGCTTAATGTGACTGTGAAATCGATAGGTTGCCCTCCAAGTACTTGATTCTGCAATGTTCAAAAGTGTGCAAAAAAATGAAAAAAGGCATGTACAGGAGGAACTCTTCACGGAATCAAAACAAGTATCACCCTAGTTTATTGCTTCATGACAGAAGAGAGGCAGATATTTGGACATTTATATAGATCACCAGTTTCGAAGACCTGAGGTCACTGTGAATAGGCTCAAAAATATAGAATCCAATAAAAGAGAAGAATTATGTTCTAGCAAAAACGGAAGTTTGTATCAAAACTGTGTGCTAAAAATATTTGGTTTTCAGCATGAGAGGTACCCTCAGGTTCACCAAAGGTTCAATAATTAGACCATTAGCAGTAAATGTACAGTGTCAAAGTTTTGACAAATATAGATAACTGTTAGTAATAAGACTTTAGAGCCCCAAGAGAGCAACATAATTCAACAAGATGTATCAAAGTGTCTTACTTTCTTCTTTCTTGCTGATTATCGCAGGCAGTGTATAAATCTGAGAACAAAAAAATAAAAGAAAGAACTGTCAGCCTCAAATGATTCAGGAAGTCTCTTTTAGTGACTATGCATCTTGTATTGATACATATCTACTTAACCTGCAATATGTTACACTAGAAATTGTAATATGATGAACAAAGTGTGGCCCTAAGAATTACAACAAGAAAAACTAATAAACCATATCTTTCTTTCTTGGCCAGGTAGATTCCACCTTCTCCTCTGAGCTTCGACCAGAAAAGATAGTTACTCACCTGTAGCAGGTGTTCTCCGTGGGCAGCAGAAAAACACCATCATGTATGGGTGATGTCATCCAATGGAGCCCAAACAGGGAATGCTCCCCAGCTACTAGTCAAAGCTTTTGGGAGCTTCCTCTGCGCATGCGTGTCATCTTCTCGCCTGCCACTATGGTGCCATTTTAGGTAAGTCTGAAACTATAGCTATAGTACACTACAACTCCCAGGGGAGGTAGAAGAGTTGTGAGTACTTTTTATTGCTGTCCACAGAGAACACCTGCTACAGGTGAATAGCTACCTTCTCTCCATGAACAAGCAGAAAGTAAGTCCTCACGTATAGGACTCCCTAGCTACAGGCTACTTTACAGAAAGGAGGAATGTAACCTTAGCCCAACAGGAGCAACTAAATCTATCTTTTTGTTGGCAACCGGCCTTTTGTATTATATACAGAGATAATTTTTTTTTTTGGTAGCCTGAACAGAAAGAATGACCTAGGCGGGGGTAGGGGTGGGGGGGAAGGGTGGGGGGGGGGGAGAGAGTTGGATTCCAAACTCCAAATAGACCGTAGTACTGATTGGCTGAAGTTGCTGTCGCATCGGGAATCGCCTTCAAGATAGTACTGAGATGTGAATGTGTGGACTGAAAACCACATTGCAGCTCTGCAAATCTCTTCCTTGGAGACCAAGTGCAAGTTGGCCATCGAAAGGAGTTCTGACACTGTGAGCTGTAACATGAACATCGAGGCTCAGGCCTGCATGGGCATATGCGAAACAGATGCAGTCTGTTAGCCAAATTGAAAGAGCGCTTGGAGATGGCAACCCCTAGATTATTGGGGGTCAAAAGAAACAAAACGCTGGATGGATTTTCTATGGGCTTTTATCTGCTCCAAGTAGAAGGCTAAGGCTCACTTGCAGTCCAATATCTGCAGTACAATTTTACCTTTGTGAGCATGTTGTTTTGGGAAAAATGTTGGTAGGACAATTGATTGAATTAAGATGGAAATCGGATACCACTTTCAGAAGGAATTTAGGATGAGTATGAAGGAACACTCTATTATGGGTGCTGAAAGAACTGAAATATGAGATTGTAGAACTACTATTAGTAATCTGTGATCTAGCATTAAAATCATCTGTAATACCCGAAGAATGGAGAGTGGCCAACGTAATTCCAGTTTTCAAAAAGGGGTTCCAGGGGTGATCTGGCAAATTACAGACCTGTGGAGCCTGGCATCAGTATCAGGCAAAATGGTATACACTATTATAAAAAACTAAATTACTGAACATGTAGATAGTCATGGCTTAATGGCAGAAAGCCAACATGGATTTAGCCAAGGAAAGTCTTGTCTTACCAATATCTTATATTTTTTGAAGGAAAATTAAAAAGCCATGGGATAGGAGACAATGTACTATTGTGGATTAGGAACTGGTTGAAAGATGAAAAACAGAGTAGGGCTAAATGGCCAATTTTCTCAATGGAGAAAGATAAATAGTGGAGTACCCTAGAGATCTGTGCTGGGCATGCTGCTTTTTAACATATTTATAAATGACCTACTGTAGAAATGGGAATAACGAGTGAGGTGATCAACTTTGCAGATGACACAAAGGGGTATATGTTTACTAAATGACTTTGACTTTAATGGGGCCACAGCTCCGATATTGCATGGAAGCCACTACCACCATTTAGTAAACCTACTCCTAAATTACTCAAACTTGTTAAAACACAAGATTGTAAAAAAATTGCAAAAGGACCTTAATAAATTGGGAGACTGGGCATCCAGATGGCAGATGACATTTATTGTGGACAAGTGCAAAGTTATGCACTTAAGGAAGAACAACTCAAACTACAGTTACACAATGCAAGGTTCCATAAAAGAAACCACCATCCAGGAAAAGGATTTAGGCGTCATCATAGATAATACATTGAAACCCTCTACCCACTGTGCAGCAGTTTCCAATAAGGCTAGGAATCATAAAAAAGGAATGGAGACTAAAACAAAGGATATTATAATACCTCTGTATCACTCCATGGTGCAACACACCTTAAATATTGTGTGCAGTTCTGGTCACCATATCTTAAAATGGATATAACAGAATTACTGCAGAAAAGGTATAGAGAAGAGCGATAAAAATGGTAAAGGTGATGGAAGGATATTCCTACGAAGAAAGGTTAAAAAGGGTAGAGCTCTTCAACTTGGAAAAGAGATGGATGAGGGGAGATATGATAGAAGTCTATAAAATAATGAATGGAGTAGACTGGGTAAATGCAGATCGGTTGTTTACCCCTTCAAAAAGTAAAAGACTCGGGGATATGCAATGAAGTTACAATGTAGCACATTTAAGACTAATCAGAGAAAATATTTTTTCATTCAACACATAATCAAACTCTGGAAGTCATTACCAGAAAATGTAGTAAAAGCTGTTAGTGTAGCTGGATTTAAAAGAGGTTTGAACAAGTTTCTGGAAAGTCCATAAACCATAAAGAGAACCAGAGAAATCCACTGCTTACCCATTGGATTAGCAGCATTGAATCTGTGTACCTTTTGGGAACCTGACAGGCACTTGTGATCTGGATTGGCCACTGTTGGAAACAGGATACTGGGCTTGATGGACCCTTGGTCTGACTCAGTATGGAATATCTTATGTTCTAATGTTAATATAAGGTGGATGAACTACGAGAGCTTGAAGCTCGCTCACCCTGCATACTGAAGAACTGCCACCGAAAACAAAACCTTCCAGGTCAAAAACGTCAGGTGGCAGGAATCGAGTAGCTCAAAAGGAGCTTTCATTAGCTGTGCATGAACCACATTGAGGTCCCAAGGCACTGCAGGAGGTCTGTACGGAGGCTTCAAGAGAAGCAACCCCAGCATAAAGCAAACAACTAAAGGCTGTACAGAGATGGGCTTCTATGGTAAGCTCCAATTGCACTGAGGTGATCCCTAATGGAGTTAGACTTATGTCCTGATTCTGAGAGGTGTAGAAGAAATTTAAGCAGTTTTTGTGTGGGACAGCAAACAAATCTAGAGAATGGTCCTTACACCACAAAGCAAATCTCTTCGACTAGCATGAAAAAGGATTTTCTCATTGAGGCCCATCTGGAGACCAAAAGAACATCAGTCACACTGGCTGGCAGACTGAGTTAGGATAGAGTTAACCTCTCAATATTTACACTGTGAGGGTCAAGGACTTGATGTTGGAATGCCACATCATTCGATCTCCTGCAATATCATGTCCGGTGGATGGCCTAATCAGAGTGGTTCCTCACTGCTGAGTTGCAGTAGAAAAGGAAACCAAGGTTTGGGCCAATCAAGAGCTATGAGAGCATAGTGTTTCTGTTTTGAGCTTCAGGAGGGTCTTTGCAATGAGAGGGACTGAGGATATGCATAAAGAAGACCTTCCCTGCAATTTAAGAGGTAAGCATCTGAGGCTAATCTGCTGCGTGATCTTACTCTGGAGCAGAACTAATCCACTTGGGCATTTTGAGGAGTCTCAAACAGATCTATCAAGGGACTGTTCCACTCTCTAAAGTAATCTCCCTGTCCAGTGTCCATTTGTGTGGTTGGAGGACTCACATCAGTCTGTCTGCCATAGTGTTTTGTTCACCTGGTAGGTATGCGGATATCAAGTCCATCCCGTGACCAATTTCCACAACCTGATTGTATCCCAATACAGGAGGTATGAGTCTATTCCTCCCTTCCTGTTGATTTAGAACATTGCTACTTGAATATCAGTTTGAATCAGGACAATTTGGTTGGTTAATTGATCCCTGAAAGCCCTTAGAGTGTTTGTCATGGCTTGCAGTTCCAAGAGATTTATCTGGTGAAAACTTTCTTGGAAGGACCAATTGCCTTGGGTATGAAACCAATCAAGGTGAGCTCCCCAACCCATCCTGGATGCATAAGTCATCAAAAAGTTTTGTGGTGAAGTGGTTTGGAAGGGGAGACCTTAGAGCAAATTTTGGTAGACTGTCCGCTATTGCAATGACTGAATGAGAAGACTTGTGACATACAGGCAATCATCGAGTCATCCTGTGGCCTGGGTCCACAATATCCTCAGAGTCCATGTGGAGACATACCAAGGGTGTTACACACATTGTAGAGGCCATGTGACCTAGTATAGTCAACATCCTGCAAACTGTTACCTGCTGACTCAACTGAGTCTCCAACAGTAGTGCTCTCAATCTGTGAAGTCTGTTGTGCGGGATGAAGGCTTTTCCTTGAGTTAAGTCGAGCAGGCCTCCTAAGAATTTCAATTGTTCACTCTAGTAGCACCCGAATAGTCAGCTGTGTTAATTCTTGAATTCCTTCTGGAGTGGAACCATACAGCAGAAGTCATGCAGTCCAGAGACACATACAATCTAATTAGTTGCACCAAATTGTATCAATCACACTCACAGCCTACGGGGCAAAGAGATATGTTTCAGCAACGACTTGCTTTTCGGTAGAGGAAGTTCTAGGCAGATGTAAGAAGGCAGACAGTTCCACAGGGAAGGGGCAAACACAAAAAAGGTGGCCCTCTTGTTGAGTCATAATTGATGAGGGCCAGAGAAGATATGACAAGCCTGCAATGCTAAAGGGATTGCAGGCAGCGGGAAGGAACATTTAAGGAGATAAGGGAGGAAAGATACAGAGGAGCTTTGCTACAGAGAACTTTATGGACATGGGGTCAGGAGTTTGAACAAAACCTTCTGAGGGAAAGGGAGCCAATGGTGACTGATAAAAATGGAAGTAATATGATTATATTTGCAAGCATACAAAAGCAGGCGAGCAGCAGTGTTTTGAATCTATTGAACTTTCTTCACTGAATGCTGGGGGAAGCCGGAGAGAACAATATTGCAATACTCCAAACATGTGATTGCGGTAGCCAGAAGGATAGTGGTAAATGCTGATTGAGTGAGTAACAAATGTAACACTCTGCAGCGGCAGAGGGCAATAAATAAAGATTTAACAGTGGCACTGATGTAAGCTGAGGAGAGTGCCATATCGATATGAACTCCTACATATTTAAATGCAGAGCAAAGAGAAATGGGAAATGTATCTTGAACAGGTGCTAGAGACGGTACGGCATCTGAACCGGTAATCCATGTAGCTATAGTTTTGGAAGAATTTAACTTTAGTAAATTGTCTGAAAGCCAGGAGGAAATAGCAACGAAGGAATTATTTGCAAATGAAAGATCTAAAATAGGGCTATCTACCGTAAAGATAAGAAGAGTATCATCAGCATAAATATAGAACAGAATAAAAAGAGATTGCATTAACCCTTTTGCATCCACATAATTGTTTTGTAGCTGAAATTTTTTTCGGATTTTTTTTATTAAGATTTGAGCTAAATGATGCAGAATATAACATTTTTTGAAAAATTTTTATTTCTAAGAAACAATATTTACTGTTGCCATATGGTAACTACGGTCCTGAATGGCTGCAAATTAAAAACAGTCTTGGCATTAGTTTCATTTACTGCTGGGTGTGATAGTTTAAATTACAGTATTTTTCAGATGTCAAGCACAGATACACATCATATTTCGCGTACACAGTGTGCGGATTTTTTGGAAATATAGAATCCGGTGAAAAATTTGGGGGAAAATTTGAAGGTTGCCATATGGCAACAACAGCCATGAAAGGGTTAAAGTGGCCAGGGGACTGAGGAAGACATTAAAGAGAAGCAGAGAAAGAGCTGAACCTTGCGGTACATCACATGGAAGAGTATATTGAGATGAGTAAGAACTATGAAAAAAAACTTGATAAGTACGATAACTATGGAAAGAAGAGAACCAGGAGAGAACACAGTTATGTAAACCAATGTCAGAAAGATGAGAAAGTAGTATATTATGATCTACCAAATCAAAAGCAGCAGTAAGATCCAGAGAAACAGTAAGAGCAAATGAACCCCAATCTAAAATGCGGTGTAAATCACTGAGAACAGAGGAAAGAATTGTTTCTGTGATATGTGAGGGTATCTAGTTGGAGAGAGCTACCAAAGCTGCATTCATTTTCCTCTGAAAAGTCAGGTCCCAAGTCTCACTTGCAATAACAAGTTGCAAATTGCCTGCGTATGAATAAGCATTCAATCCCAAACTCTGAATCTTGATGGCTAGAGATGATGCAAAAATATTAAACAGGGTTTGATGCACAAATAGAGCCTTGGGGTACCCCACAAGACAATGGAAAAACAAGAACATCTGGTCATGTATCTGAACCCTAAAGGTAGACTGGAAAAGTAAGACTGAAACTGTACCAGGCAAACCAATCTCCTCCAGTCTAGAAATTAATAATGAATGGTTTACCAAGTCAAAAGCTGTATTCAAATCTCACTGTATCAACAAAGTATCCTTGAGAGCCAAGATGCATATCAATCTCATTCAACATGCTAAATAATGCTGTTCACTGTGCAGCTGGAAACCCCAGCTGTTTGGGTTGAAAC
This sequence comes from Ichthyophis bannanicus, assembly GCA_033557465.1. Classification (NCBI taxonomy): domain Eukaryota; kingdom Metazoa; phylum Chordata; class Amphibia; order Gymnophiona; family Ichthyophiidae; genus Ichthyophis; species Ichthyophis bannanicus. The sequence continues at coordinate 162,134,754 of CM066035.1, read as the reverse complement.
ACATTTGTTGTGCTGCAAAGATTAATCAGATGTTGGACAACCACCTTCTCAATCAGCCTATGAAAGGTACATATGCAACTGGCCTATAATTTTCAGAAATTAATGCAATGAAGTCCATCTATTTTTTTAAGCAAACAAATAAATTATTTCTTCCATATTATGGGGACCATACCTTCAGCCAAACTAAGATTGATGATGTCTAGTGGAAGAACAATAAATTGGGTGGAAAGCTCCTTCAAAAAAAAATGAAGGGATAGGGTCAGCAGTAGAAGGGGATGGGTTCCTAGATCCAATGAGCTATCCAATGCTAAAAGTAACTGAAAGGAAGCGAGGGTACTTTTCAGGGAACGTAAGGGCTGCCTTAAACAAAAAAGGGGGAACACACAAGACTGCCAATGGGCACGAAGAACATATTTATCAGAAAAAAACTCATGTTTTAAGCTTTTAAGCTTTTATTCATTTTTTAAACAAAGAAAGAAATCTGAAATAATAAAATGGCTAGAACTAGATTTGACCCCTTAAAAGACACTGGATTATTGATTGTCAAAAGAGACTCATGTTGAGAATCAATATTAAAACAGCAATGGAATGTAAATATATGGACTAAACACAATATTGTAGCTTACATGGATATGGGCCTCCTCCATCATGGCTCTAATGTCATGCCTTTCTAAAGTCACATCTGCCTGAGTATAATAGGAGAAGAAGCAATCTGCTATCCAATTAGAAATCATCTCCTTAGTTATTGCAATCCCAGGTACAGCATAGTTACTCACCTGTAACAGGTGATCTCTGGGAACAGAAGGAATTTAGTCTTCACATATGGGTATCGTCGGTACCGACAGAGCTTGCGCGGGAACGCTCCCCAGAGTCCAATAGGAAAGCTTTTGGGAGCATCCCACATCACCTGCGTGCTGCCTTCCCACCTTTCCCAACTGTACCTCTCCAGTTGAGATTAAAGCTGAGACAAAGAGAGAGGGAAAGAGAGAAAGAGAGAGGGAAAGAGAGAAAGAGAGAGAGATAGAGAGATACAACTCCTAGGGGAGGTAGGTGGGTTGTGAAGACTAAATTCCTGCTGTTTCCGGAGATCACCTGTTACAGGTTAGTAACTATGCTATCTCCAGGAACAAGCAGGAATGTAGCCTTCACATATGGGGACTCCCTAGCTGCAGATGCCAGGAAGAAGGCCCCAGAAGTTGTGTGCCCGTATGAAAGGGCTCCACTTCCCCCCTTGGATCTCTGGCATCCTACCAGGGATGGTGGGTAGGAGTTGATTAAGTATGGAACAGGTGTTGAAGAACAACCTGACCAAACAAGGCATCACGGCGGGAGTCCTTGTCTAAACAGTAATGGGCTGTGAAGGTATGAACCGAAGCCCAAGTAGCTGCTCGACAGATGCTGTCGATAGACACAGAGTGACGATGAGCCATAGAGGCTGCCATGGCTCTCACATTGTGAGCTGTGACATGGCCTTCAAGAGGAAGGTTCTTACTCTCATAGGCAAAAGAAATACACTGTGCAATCCAGCTTGACAGTGTCTTTTGGAGACTGGAAGTCCCAAATGACTAGGATCAAAAGCAACAAAGAGTTGAGAGGACTTTCTATGTTGCTGTGTCCTTTGCAAGTAAAAGGCCAAAGCCCTTTTACAGTCCAAAGTATGAAGATACCTTTCTGCATTTGAGGCGTGAGGCCTTGGGAAGAATACAGGAAGGTAAACCGCTTGGTTTAAATGGAAAGGTGACACCACCTTTGGCATAAAGTGTGGATGAGTCCTAAGGACTACCTCATCATGATGGAACCTTGTATGAGGAGGATCAGCCACCAATGCTTGCAATTCACTGATGCGACGTGCTGATGTGATTGCAATAAGAAAGATGGCCTTCCAGAAAAGGAATTTCAAAGAGGTAGTAGCTAAAGGTTCAAAAGGTGGCTTCATGAGCTGCCCAAGAACCAGATTTAAGTCCCATGTCACCAGTGGTGGCTTAATGGGAAGCTTAGTTAAAAGAAGTCCTCTCATAAATCTCGCTATGAGAGGATGAGAGGAAATAGGTTGTCAATTTAGAGGCTTGAAAGAAGCTGCAATAGCACTCAAATGAACCCTCACTGAATTGGTCTTAAGCCCCGCATTAGATAAATGAAGGAGATACTCCAGTAATGATTCCAGAGGTATCGCAAGAGGGTTAAGACCCTTCTGCGAGCACCATATGGCAAACCTTTTCCACTTGAATGCATAAGAGCATCTTGTGGAAGGCTTCCTGGAAGCATAAAGGATATTCTTTACCTGCTGGGAAAGGTTAAGACCGTGAAATTCTAGGCTTTCAGCAACCAGGCCCTGAGATGCAGAGACTGGGGATTTGGTTGCCACAGCATCCCGTCCTCCTGAGAAAGCAGATTTGGAGCAGATGCTAACTCCAGAGGCGGAGCTTGAGAGAGATGTAGGAGCAGAGGGCAGCACATTTGCCGTGGCCAATGTGGAGCTATGAGAATCATATGACCTCTGTCTTTCTGAAGCTTGAACAGGGTTTTGGGAATTAGGGGAATGGGTGGAAAGGCATACAGGAAGTCCTGGCCCCAATGGAGGAGGAAAGCATCCCTGGCCTGACAACCCTGAGCCGGAATTCTGGAACAGAACCGGGGAAGTTTGGCATTTAACGGACTTGCAAAGAGGTCTATGTCTGGGGTTCCCCAAATTTGAAAAACGTTGGCCACCAGGTCTGCATGGAGAGACCAATCGTGTGGAAGCAGAACTCGACTGAGTCTGTCTGCCCAAGAGTTTTGAATGCCTGGAAGATACGCCGCAAGGAGACGAATCTGATGCTCTCTGGCGAGGGCCCATAGTCGCAAAGCTTCATTGCATAGAGACAGAGAGCCTGTTCCGCCCTGCTTGTTCACATAGAACTTGGCTACTTGATTGTCCGTTTGAACTAGGACTGTCTTGTAGCTGAGCTGGGTGTGGAATACTTGAAGAGCAAGGAAGATTGCTCTGAGTTCCAGAAGATTGATGTGTAGATAGGCCTCTTGTGGAGTCCAGGTACCCTGGGTAGAGGCATCTGTTGTTAGAGTGGCTTGGGGTGGGGGTTGCTGAAAAGGAGACCCCACCAAAAGGTTTTGGGTGACTGTCACCATTGGAGGGACAAAATAAGGCGATCTGAGTTTGCTATTTTGTCTGACAGGCAACGTGACGCCTGAGTCCACTGAGTGGATAAAGTCCACTGAGCTGCCCTCATATGGAGGCGAGCATAAGGAACCACATGCACGGTGGATGCCATGTGGCTTAGCAACTGTAACATTTCACGAGCAGTGAGGTGAGGTTTTAGCACTGCTTGGGAAACTAACTGCACAATGCGAAGGCAGCGGGGCTGTGGAAGGTATGCCCTTGTCTGTCTGGTATCCAGGGACTGAGTGGGAGCAAGGCTGGATTTTGGGAAGTTTATGACAAGTCCCAAATACTGAAGGATGCGCATTGTGCGAGAGAGAGCAACCCTGGCCTCTGGCTCTGAAGGGGCTCGAATGAGCCAGTCGTCTAAGTAAGGGAAGACGAATATTCCTAGGGTGCGGAGAAATGCTGCCACCACAGCCATGTATTTTGTGAACACCCTTGGTGCAGAGGCCAAGCCAAAAGGAAGAACCCTGTATTGGTAGCGCTTCCCTTGAAACAGAAAGCGAAGGAACTTTCGATGAGCTGGATGGATGAGAACATGAGTGTACGCATCCTTGAGATCTAGAGAACAAAGCCAATCCTGACTCTGAAGGTATGGCAGCAGAGTTCCTAGAGAAATCATTTTGAACTTCTCTTTGAACAGGAATTTGTTCAATTCTCTGAGGTCTAAAATGGGTCTGTGTCCTCCTGTTTCTTTGGAATAAGGAAATAGGGGGAGTAAAGCCCTGTACCCCGTTGGGGAATGGGTACCTCTTCTATTGCCCCTTGGGCAAGAAGCACTGTAACCTCTTGACCTAAATGGTTGTTGAGAGAGGTCTGAGAATTGAACTGTCTTACATTGTAGGAGGGAGCATGCTGAGGAAATGAAGCTTGTACCCCTCTCTTAACAATAGACAGAGTCCAATTTTCTGCTGTTATCTGACCCCATCTGGGGGCAAAATGACATAACCTTCCTGGTATGTTGGAGGGTTCTGGACCGTTGAGGGCCAGGAAGGCAAAGTTCTCTAGATAGGAGTCAAAGCCCCTGTGGAGGCTGAGTCTGCTGAGCCGGTTGAGGCTTAGCTGCTTTTGTCTTTCTTTGTCTAGGTTGTTGCTGCTGTCCTTTTTGGGCAGACTGACCTAAACGATGCCCCTATTGGGTATAGGAGGGATAAAACTACTTCTTCTTACTGAAGAATGGTTTCTTAGATGATTTTTTCCTCACAGGATCAGCTGTAGATTAGACAATCTATGCAAAGTGATATTGTCGGCATCTATCTCATTAGCTTTTTCCTGGCAATTCTTGCCAAAGAGCTTCTCTCCTGTGCAAGAAATATTCCCTAGTTTATCCTGTACCCAAATTTCCAAGTCAGATGCCTGGAGCCAGGCGATCCTATGTGCACCTATGGCAATGGCAGAGGTTCTGCTTATGCACTCAAAGCAGTCAAAAGCTGCACGATCCACAAACTTGGAAACATCCTGAGCATGTTTGACAAGGGCGAGATAATCTTGCCTCTTATCATCAGGAAGGAGAGGGCTCATAAGCTCTAAATCTGTGATCTCCTTAAGGAACATTCCCATATATAAGATATAGGAACTGATCCTAGCAGAAAGCATGGAAGCCTGGAAGGTTCATTGTCCAAAGGCATCAAGAATCCTACACTCACGTCCTGGAGGATTAGATGTATTCTTTTTTGCACTCTTTATCCTTCTCATTGCTGACTCCACCACCATGGAATGGTGTGGTAATTGAGTCTTCTGAAACCCAGGACAAGGAGGAACTTGATACATGGTGTTGAGTCTTCGAGAGTGAGGAGATGTGATTAGAGGTGTTTCCCACATCCTTAACATGAGATCCTGCAAGATCTCATGAATAGGTAAAGTAGCTGCCTCCTTGGGAGCTTTAGGGTATTGCAGGATTTCTAATTCCTTTGCCCTAGGCTCTTTTTCAGGAGCCACTGTGATGGAAAGACCTCGAGCCACATCTCGGATAAAATCCTGAAAGAACATATCCTCTGGTGGAGACATCCTACGCTGAGGAGAAGAAGAATCCTCAGGAAGAGCTTTCAGAGTCTTCAGACTCATCCGAGGATTCGAAGTATCTCCGATCCGGGTGATCGTGCAAGGCATGGTACCGGTACCGATCGAAGTTGGCATCGGAGTGGTCCGATACCGATCTGTCGATAATGGATGGATATGCATGATTCAGTCCCAGTAGAATACCTGCCGATGTCGATGCAGTCGGTGCCGGTACCAGTTGAATTGTCAAGGGCATCGAGGCCGTGAGAAGAGCTGCCAGACTGCGTTCAATAGCCAAGAATCTCTGGTCTAGCGACGCTGCCGATGCTTGGGTATCGGTACCGGAAGAAGCGGCCGGTACCCCAGAGCATGGCACCAGTAGTTCTGCCGAGGTTGAAGCCTCAAGAACATCCTGGAGCCCCGTTAGTGCTTTGGAAGCCAAAGCCTCCCCCCGGGGCAGTTTTGCCAGTGAAAGTCCCTCAAAGGCATCACCAGAGGCATCTCACAGTCTAGAAGGAGATCTACCCTTTGAGGACCGGCTAGACTTATGTTTAGTTACCTGAGATCCATGGGAGGAAGACGAAGCCCTGGACGACGTCGATGCCACGGAGGCTGCATCGGAGGAAAAAAGGGAGCTAAGCTTAGCAGCTCGGTTCTGCCGGCCCCTTTTCAACATTTTCCCACAGGCAACACACTCTGAAATAGAGTGGTCAGGACCTAAACATTTAAGACACTACTCATGGGTGTCGGTGACAGAGATGGTACCGCCACACTTACAACACTTTTTAATACCCGAAGCGGGTTTTTCCATTCTGAAGGAAAAGTTGGGCCTAGTGCCCAAAATGGTGCGTGGCACCTGAGAGAAAATTACTGGAAAGACTCCAGAAAAAAGTTTTTTTTTTTTTAAAAGAAAAGAAAGAAGAATCGACGGTACCGGTATAGCATCGAGGGAAGGCATATGCGACCACAAAAAAGAAGAATAGAAGGGATTTTTTTCTGTCGGCTCCGCGGAAAACAAAGAACTGGAGAGGGACAGTTGGGAAAGGCGGGAAGGCAGCACGCAGGCGCTGTGGGATGCTCCCTAAAGCTTTCCTATTGGACACTGGGGAGCGTTCCCGTGCAGGCTCCGTCGGTACCGACGATACCCATATGTGAAGACTATATTCCTGCTTGTTCCTGGAGATAGAACTTTACACACTACTGGGTAATGACTGCCTTCCTGATACTAATGTATGGATAAAGGTGAACAAATACAGCAGCCTGAATCCTAAGAAATCCACGATACTGTGGATGAGTTATCAACTAGCAGCAGGTTTAAGTTTAAGTATAGAAACATAGAACATTTTGGCAGATTAAGGCCATACAGCCTATGCAGTCTGCCCTTCCATAATAACTATTAAGTTCTACAATCCCTTCCTCTCCCTCAGAGATCCTCTGTATTTGTCCCATGCTTTCTTCGATTCAGATACAGTTCTCATCTCCACTATCTCTACTGGGATGCTGATCTCATGCATCCGCCTTCCTTTTCCTCAGATTACTCCCAAGTCTGTCCCCTTTCACCTTCATCCTATGATCTCTCATTCCAGAGCTTCCTTTCAAATGAAAGAGGGTCACCTCCTATGCATTTATACCATGTTGATATTTAAATGTTTCAATGATTTCTCTTCTCTCTTGCTTTTCCTCCAAGGTATATATATTAAGATTGTTATATCTATCACCATATGCCTTGTAAGGAAGGCCACTGACCATTTTAGTAGCTGCTGTCTGGACAAGGGAACGGGCATTTTTATCCTTTTGAGATGTGGTCTCCAGAACTGTACATAGTACTCCAAATGAGATCTCACTAGAAACTTATACAAAGGCACTATCACTTCCTTTTTCCTGCTGGCCACTCCTCTCTGTATGTATCAGAATATCCTTCTGGCATCTGCCTTTGCTTTTTCTGTTTGGCCACTTTAACATCACCCAATACAATCATCCTCAGGTCCCTCTCTTCATTTGGACATTGAAGTACTTCAATCCCCCACTCTTAGGTTTTTGCAGCCTAAATGCATGATCTTGCATAATTTAGCATTAAATCTTAGCTGACAAATTCTTTACCATTCTCCAAGCTTCACTAGATCCCTTTCTCATGTTATTCACACTTTCTAGGGTTTCTACCCTGTTGCAGATTTTGGTTTCAATTGCAAGGAGACATACCTTTCCTAACAGACCTTCCACAATATCGCTTACAAAAATGTTAAAAAGAACAGGACCAAAGACTGATCCCTGCGGCATGCCACTGGTAATGGCCCTATATTCAGAGTGAACTCCATTTACTACTACACTCTATCAACTCGCACTCAACCAGATTTTAATCCAGTTATTCACTTTAAGCATTCTGAGGGCATTTGGTATAGGTTTGGACAATGTTAACACAACATAAGGAAGTAATTTTAGAAAGGATTTTTCATACATATACTACTCTTTGTGCATAGGTAGCCTCTTATAAAACTATCTCACATGTAATAACATGTGGTGCAAGTAGGCATGTACTTACATACAACTTTAGAACAGGTGTGCTCAGGGATATTGAGCCCAAGTGGCATTGCAATTTACATGTGTATTTTATAATATATGCACTTACGTTACATGCTAACCGCTATCTTATGCCTGATCCCGAGCAGGCTGTCTGTGGTTTCAATCTAGCCGTGATTTCTGGTGATTTATCCCTTGCATTTTATAAATATAGGTTTTCACATATAGGTGACCTGTTATACGGTCAAATGAACTCCATAAGGACATGTCTGGAACCTGGGTGTAGTTCTGGACTCAAAACTGAATATAGAAACTCCTATTTCCCCTGTAGTAAAAGGAACGGGATATAATTATGTAGGTCCATGGTTGCGCAGTCTCAAATCTCGCATGGCACCCAGGATTTGTTGAGCCCGGATCTACATAGTGTGTCTGCTGGTAAGCAGCAGGATGCACATGTGCTCACCCTGCCGTGGAACCACCCCCTGAATTTCAATGATCGAAAGATTCCAGCAGACGCTTGAGGCAGTCTCGTATTTCATGGTCCACACTGTTCTACAGCACCGGGACTGTCGTCTCCTTTTTCTTCTTGCTATAATCTAGCTGTCTTCTGGATCTTCCAACCCTCCTAGACTGGAGATGAAAGAGGAGGAAGTACAGTAGCAACTGAAAGAGGACAGTGGCACCGGTGCCATCAGGGTGGGATAAGTGCTGGGGCCCCTGCAAGTCTTTTATGGATGTCTGTTAGTCAACTATTATCATAACATTTATCATGTACCTATTTTAAAATATCTTTACACACAAAGGTTTGAAATATAATTTGCTTACTTATTTACATTAATAATGCAAGGAGGATAAATACAAATTTCCTTACCGGTTCTTTTCCATCCATGGCTTCCAGCCACAGTTTCCTGTTTGCATCAGACAACGCCTGAAGTGTAATAATCCCCTGTCTTACAAAAGAAATAATATATAAATAAAATACATAAGAGTGAGGAAAATGATGAAATATGATTTTTAGGACTACTTTAATTGACAATGGATACTGTAGAAAACGTCATCCAAATCTCTTTTTAACCACTGCTGTTTTTCATCTTGCAAAAAGATATTTGGCAGGTATTCACACAATCCTTATAGTTACTTTGTAAAGTGTAATTGAAATTCTACAAATAAAAGAAATTACATGCAGCATATACATACACACACACACACACTTACACCTGTCTTGGAGCACGTGTAAGTCTGTGTACCTTCTTTCCATGGTTATCTTATAAAAAAGACACATAGGTGCATAGGTTTGCCTTTATTAAATAGGTGCACCATAAACACCTATGGACCTTTCATTTCTAGGTTCCCAATTATACAATAGCCCTCTGCAGGTACTTTAGCATGGCTTAATATATAAGGCCCTTAACAATAATTCAAAAAAAAGCTGCTCACTACATAAATACAACAAAAACAAAAATGATAAAGAAATGGTGCAATTGAGACATACATTAAGATTATATCAGCATGGACTCTTTTTGTCCTGCCTTTATATGAGGATAATACCCACATGCACCAATTCTTCTAAAGCCTATTTAAAAGCAGTATTTCTTCAATTACTTGAAGAGTTTAGGCAATCTAGTGGATAAGCATGAAAGAAGAAAATGAAAATGCTTGCATAAACCAGAAAATGTGTACTTAATGACATTAAAAAGCATATCAAGTCACAGAGCTCAATCCCCAAAGGGTATTAATAAAACTGCATTTGCAATAAATAGATGTGGCTCTGATTGTACATACGGTACACTCCCTCCCCTTAAAAGAGTCATACAAGCTTTATGTTTTAATTAGCTGTGACTATTAGCAGACGTATCTACCAGATGATCTTCATTATTTTGCCTTCACAGAAATAACACTGTCGTCTTCGGGGATATTCACTGATTTACATTCACCATAGAGGCAGTATGAAATGAAATAATTTATATGCAGTAATATCACCATATCAACGATTTTAAAAAAACTTGCTAAGCTATAAAGAATTTGAAAAACCTTCAAGCTGTTCTTCAAGGGGGTTATTTTAGAAGCCCTATTCTTGCTTTGGACATCTGAAAATGTGTATAGAGACATTCAAAGCATAGAGGTATCTCCAGAGGCGTTTTAGAAGCCAGATTTGTGACCATCCAAGTCTGAAGGGGGTGTGTGGTGGAAGTGTGGCCACGGCATTGCAAGAGGAGCCAGAGGAGTTGGAACTGGATGGGTGTTATGTGATCGGATCTTTCAGCTTGCATTATTGTATGCGCAACCGTGTTTTAAGCAAGTTGTAATGGCTTTAGAGTTTTCTTGGGGAGTCCATGGAGTATGTTGATGCTGTAGTCGAAATGTGGGCATATCAGAGCTTGAGCAACGGTGTGGAAGTCAGCGTGGGAAAGCAGAGGTCTCTCAGATGTTGTATCATTTTAGTTTTATTGTAAATGGGGCGGGTAGTAATATGAATGTGTTTGGTCAGATCGAGATTTTGATCAAGATAGATACCAAGGTATTTTATTTCTTTTTTTTATTTCAAGTGAGCGATTGTTTACATGCAGTTGTACATTTTCTACAGAAAATCTACACATACAAAAAGCAGTTGGAAAATGCAAGTTTCAAACGTAGAGGACAATTTTCAAAAGCTACTTGCCGAGTAAAAGGGCTGTTTGAAAAAAAAAGATTCTGGGTGGAAATTTATCATTCATGCAATTCTCAAATAATAATTAAGCAACAAAACCCTTATACAGAAATCAGCTTCGGACAAAAAACACTCAAAAAGAAATACAAATAAAAAATTAAATATTAGTCTTCCAAAGCTCTCCAAGTCCTCAATATGGGGAGAAGACAAATAATGAAAAGAAAGAAAAAAAAACCCATAAAAGTCTTATCATAAGGAAAGAAGATACACCATACATGTATTAGATGTATATAAATTCCTCAGGATTTAGGCATCGCACTTTACAGGCACTTAGGCTGGCGTCAAGGCTGAAAACTGTGTGGCAGCAAGAAACTCAGTTTGGTGGATAGGGTCATAAAAAACATGATATTTAATAATGTACTTACACAGGAACTTGAGAAAAAACAAAGCACCTAGCTGTAAAATCTCCGGACGCAGTAATAAAAACTGCCGCCTCCTTTGTGTTTCTTTAGTCACATTAGGATAAAGTTGGACCAAGGTATCCATAAATATAACATCACGCTTCCTAAAATAGAACTTTAAGATTTTATTCTTATCCATCATTAAACCACAAGCTACCCAAGTAGCAACTTTTCCATCATAATCATCAGAAGAAGCCACTCTTTCTAAATGTAACTGCTCTACTAATAAATCCACTCCCACCTTTACTTGTTGTTGAGACATATTACCAACTTCAGCACACTTTAAAGATGGTAGGGAGTATGCTTTTACAATATTAGGGACAAATTCTACCAAAATGCCCAATATCTCAAATAAATATCTAACAAACACTTCCCTTGGTGAAGTTGTAACTTGAGGAAAGTTTAAAATATGCATGCTACAGTTCTGAGTAGTGTTCTCCAAAGCTTTAATCTTGAAAAGCAAGCTGGACACATCTTTCACCAAAACCGATTAAGATCCATTGAAGATTGTTCCACTTAGCCGTCAACTGTTCTACTCTAAAATTGTAAGTGTTTATATGTGGAGCCAAAGCTGAACCCAAATCAATGACAGCATGCCAAATTGTATCCAAAGTGATAAAAGGAGGACATGTATGCACAAATGCAGCCACAGAACAAGTCCCCAGCTGAGACCCCAAAGCAGAAGTTTAGTTTAGTTTGATTTTATATACTGCCTACGGTGAGTGGCAGCTAGGTGGGTTACAAAGCAGTAAAGAATAAAATAACATAAAAGTACACAAGGACACGAGACAACCAAGGAAAATAAGAGCAAGGATGGGAGAGAATGGCGAAAGTACAAGTAAAAGAAAACAATAGAGAGGGGAGGGAAGGGAGACAAGGACACATCACATGGACATCGCTGCCTAAAGGAGAGGCATGAGGGGCAGAAGGAATGAATCAAGATCAAGAGAGGGAACCAGAAGGAAAGGCCAAAGAAATAAGGTAAGATTTTAGCTGGGACTTAAGGCAAGGGACAAAAGAATGAGGGGAAAAGAGTTCCAGAGGGTGGGCGCAACTACCTGAAAGGAAGAGGAATGAGCAACAAATGAATAGACCAAGAGAATACCAGGGACCTTGAGCAGGTGGAAAGAAGAACGAAGAGTACGTGAGAGTGTGTATTGTGACAAGAGGTGGGACAGAAAAATGGGATGTCCAGTGCGGAAAGCATGGAAACTTAATAGGATAATTTTGTACTTGATGCAAATTTTTGAAGTGGAAGCCAGTGTTCAGAGAGAAAGAGAGGGGTGACATGAGAAGATCTATGGGCACTGTGAATGAGTTTAAAGGCAGTGTTTTGAACCAGCTGGAAGTGATAAATCTGATAATGAGGGAGACCGGAAAGGACAGAATTAGCGTAGTTGAGGCAGGTAAGGATCAAGGAAACCATGACAAGGCAAAGAGAAGATTGATCAAGAAGTTTGCTTATGGAGCAATTTGACGGAGAGTGAAGAAACAACTCTGGATGACGGAAGAGATACAGTGAGAGAAGGTGAGCCGAGAATCAAAAGTGACACCAAGGATCTTGATAGTGTCCTGGAAGGGAATGGGGATGCCATGTATTGAGGGCAGAAGCAGTGGAGGTGAAAGGGTGGGATCAGTGAATAGAAGATAAGCTGTTTTGGGGGTGTTGAGCTTAAGGCCGTGTGAAGAGAGCTAGTCAGCTATAGTATCTAACTTAGAAGAAATTAGGGAGACAATAGATGAAGAACAAGTAGGAAAATGAAAAATAAGTTAGATGTCATCTGCATATACAAAAGACAAGGGAAGAAATCAGGGAAGCCAAAGGAGCCAAGTAAATGTTAACAAGAATAGGACCAAGAACAGAGCCTTGAAGGATGCCCACAGTGAAGCTGCTGAGGGGTAGAAAGAGTAGATGACCAAGAGACCCGAAAGGAACGATTGTGCAGATAAGAGTGAAACCAAGTCAGGGAAGAACCTGTGATACCAATATTAGTCATTCGAGAAAGAAGAAGGGAGTGATTCACCAGGTCAAAAGTCGCAGAGAGATCAAGTGAGACAAGCAAAACCTGATAATGGGAATTCAGGGAAGTGCGGAGAAAAGTAGAAATGGCCAGAAGTGAGTTTTTGGTTGAAAGATGGGGACAGAAGGCAGTTTGAGTGAAGGGCACCATTTTGAGGGAGAAAGTCTTGAAGTTGTTGGGCAGCTAGGCATTCCATAACCTTAGAAAGAAAAGGTAGAAGGGAAATGGGACAGTAACTAAGGGGATCAGAGGGATCTGGTGCAGAGGGCTTGAGAATGGGAAGAATGACTGCTTCCTTCCAACAGGAAGGAAAGACACCAGAGGAGAAAGAAGAGGAAATGATGTATAATAGGGAGAAAGGAGTCACTGACAAGATGGAACAGCTTAGAGGCCATAGGATCAGAGGGAGCAGTTGTGGAGTGGGAAGAAGAGATAACGCGAGAAAGCTCACTATAAGTTGGAGGAGTTAAGGTGGAGAGAGAGTCAATAGAAGAAAAGAGATAGGGATCTGACAAGCGGGAAGGGTAGATGGGGGGGGGGGGGAAAGAACAGATTGAATTGCAAGTATTTTCTGGTGAAAGGTGGAGGCACAGTCCTGAGGCAAAAGAGATGAAGCAGCAGGGCATGTGGAAGGTGGGTCAGAAAGTTGATGCAGAAGCCAAAGAAGATGAGAAGAAGGGTCTCGGTGAACAAGTGCAAAATAATAGGATTTCTTAGTAAGCGTAATAGCACTGTGGTAGAACTGTGAAGCAGATAAGAAGGAAGAAAACAAGAGAGGTGTCCGATACCTGTGCCAATGGCGCTCAAGTTGGCAAATTTGATGCTTGAGGAGGTGGAGCACAGGATGATACCAAGGTGAGAGGATACAAAAGAAGTGAGGGATGGACAAAGGGAGCAACACAAAGGTGGAGGAAAGGTTGGAAAAAAAAGTGAAGAAGCTGATCATCAGTGTCACAATGTGCAAAGTCAGGGGGAAAAGGGGAGCAATGGACCACAGAAGAACTTGCGGAGTAGTTACAAAGGTCACAATGTTGAAGATATGTTGAAGGGGGGGAGGAGGTATGAGGGAAGGAAAAGTCGGGGAAAAAGAGACAGAGTGGTCCGACCAGGGGAGAGGGGTTAACACAGGAGGTGAGATGGAAAGGGGAGCTAAGGCAATAACTAGGTCCAGGATCTGGCTAGCAACATGGGTAGGAAGAGTAATGTGTTGATGCAGCAGAGAGAGAGAGAGAGAGAGAGAGAGAGAGAGAGAGAGAGAGAAACTGTGCTAGGTCTTGAGCCAGGGAGTCAGATGTAGAAGACACATGGACATTGAGATAACCAAGTAGTAGTAGAGGGGGATTATCCAGAAGGTACGGGGAAATAAGATTACAGAGGGACAGAAGAGATCCCATAGAGGTGGAGGTAAACCAGGAAGAGAATAAGAGAAGGAGAAACCAGTGGTCCACTTACCTTGGAGATGAGAACTTCAAAGATGAAGATGACTCACTCACCGCTGAAATAGCCTCAAGACACTCGCAGGGTGCTTCTGGCAATGCTGCTTGCTCTCCACCAGCTTTAGGGGCCTGCAAGCCCCTGCTGTTTCCTGCCTGATCCTCTGGCTCTCTCCCCCCCCCCTCCACCGCCGACACTGGCGAGACGTCTTCTACCACACCCGCACCAAGTGAAGATGCCGAGGAACTCACCGGCCATAAGAACATAAGAAATGACTTACTAGATCAGACCAAGGTCCATCAAGCCGGGTATCCTGTTTCCAATGGTGGTCAACCCAAGTCACAAGTACCTGGCACACAAGTACCACAAAGCTTGTCCCAGGGCAAGCAGTGGATTTCCCGGGTCCTCTTTAATAATGGTTTATGGACCTTTCCTCCAGGAACTTATCCAAATCTTTTTTAAACCCAGCTACACTAACAGTTGTTACTACATTCTCCGGTAACGAATTCCAGAATTTGATTAAGTGTAGAGTAAAAAAATATTTTCTCATATTAGTCTTAAATGGGTTGCATTATAGCTTCATTGTGCAACCTCTAGTTTTTCTACTTTTTAATGGTGTAAACAACTGATATATGTTTACCTGTTCCACTCCATTCATTAATTTAGAGACCTCTGTCATATCGCTCCCTCAGCCGTCTCTTTTCCAAGTTGAAGAGCCGCAACCTCTTAAGCTTCTCCTCAAAGAGGTATCCTTCCATTCCCTTTACTATTTTTGTCACTCTTCTTTGTACCTTTTCTAATTCAGCTATATCCTTTTTAAGATATGGCAACTAGAACTTCACACAATATTCAAGGTGCAGTCACACCATGGCATGATACAGAGGCATTATAATATCCTTTGTTTTATTCTCCAGAGCTGCAACAGAGGTTCTCATGACTCCATGTTTGGTGAGGTGTCATGCCCAGAGCCAGCATCCTGTTCGCAGCACGGGCTGCAGCAGGCTTCTCATGGAGTTAGCAATTTACGAAGACTGGCACACAAAGACATCATAGAGTAGGACATACCAAAGAGAAAGCTCTATCATATACCTTGGATTTTTGTGCAGATCTAATTGAGGGTAGTACAAGAGTTGGCATCAAAAAGAGGGCCTGCTATCACAATTTATTTTATTTATAGGATTTAGAAATCATTCCCCCAAATACTTATGCAAAGCAGCGTATCTAAAAACAATCAAATAAAGCATATTTTACAAATTACACTGAAGCTAAGAGAGAAACATGAGACAGATAATTCCACTGGGCTCCGAATCACAGGTCATGTCAATTCAACACATTATAAATTGCAATCTTCTCTGAAACTGTAGTACATGTTCTTTTTTCCATGATGTAACTACTTCCTGGAAGGATTCAGTTATAATTCTGTTTACATTCCAAAATCATTCTAAAAAAAGAAAGACTAGAACTGTACTGTAAATTTTAATCTGAGTGACTAAAAACACGATGTTATCAAAGATCACTTGTTTCAATAAGGTGAAGAAACTTAACAATTTTAAAATAAGGCCTATAACCATATTACGTATTTCCATTAGAAAAGATTACGTGAAAGTGACCAATTCCTGTTGTGTTGATGCTCATTTTTATTACTGAATGGATCTCTGACCCTCTTTATTTTTATTTCTAACAGAATTTCTAATGAATTCTCAATAATGTCAGCATCAGCTGCAAACACACCACCATAGTCAGATGATAGGGATCACCTTTTGACAGTAGGAAGGCAAACATGCTTACTTCCCATATGATCCACTCCTATCCATCCAGCTAAGGACTAGAATAACTTACACTATCAAAAGACTGTTCAGTAGAGCACCCTTCAATTACTGTGAGCCTTATGTTAATTGAATAGGTTTCAGTAACAGAACCTAAAGGCGGCTAAGTCTGGTAGAACTGGTGAATATCCCAAGCTCTCTTAAATAAAATTAGGAATGGCATTCAGGGTTCAGTGTCTAGGGCCAAATCTGAGGTTTTCCAGAGTAAGTTTCTCTATCAAGAGAATGCCCCATATACCAATGAACTAGTCATTCAAATTAAGCACTGATACATGTCTCATTTTAGCAGTTATTGCTACTCTTAGAGTCACTAACATATGGGGGTGATATGTTTATTTCATGAGGATATATACTTTTCACTGTTCAGCCCAGCAGTTGAGGTAAATACTAGTTTCTTCAACTTGATTTCTGTAATCTTTTAAATTATATACCAGAATTCATGAAGCACTAGACAGTACCAGCAGATATTACTCTTGGAGGAATTCTGTGCCACTAAGCATTACAGAATTTGCACAGAATTCCTCTTCTGTGCAAAATTCTCCACATACAATGCAGAGTTTTGCACAGAGACAAGGAGACGGTGGTGACTGGCACTGTCACCCTGCCTTGTGGCACCCCTGTAGCAGCTCCTCCCAAAGGCACCACCAACATGTACACTTTCCCCGACCATGATACCCACTCCTGTCTTATGTTTCTTCTCTCTTTTTTCACCTTCACCCTAGCACTAACTAGCACAGAAGGAGGAGTGGCTGCACACTGGATCATGCCATTCTCTTCTGCCCCAAGAGCTGACAGCAGAATTTTGAAACACAGGGGTCTAGGATGACCTGAATGGTTCAAATTCAACACCCAAAGTTAGAATGGGAAGGGAGGATGACTTGGCCCCATGTAGAGCCTTCTACTGCTGAAAGCTGGGAGTGGGGAAGAGGAGAGGAAGAGGGCAAGTGGGCAGATTATATGTCCATCTGGACTTGCCATGGGGGGCTGGAGGGGGGCAAGAGGAGAGAGCAAGCTGAGGTGATGTGTGCAGATGGGGAGAATAAAAAAAGCTGGTGAGATCTATGAAAGATTCAGAGGTATAGGGGAGTGTATGTGATGGGGTTGAGATAGCGCTATGATGGTGTGACTGCTGGGGAGGGCTGCGCTGAGAGAAAGCTGTGTTAGGGTATGTTCCTGGGGTTGGGGAGGGGGAATGAAAGAGACCCATGGTGTGGCGTGTGTTGTGCGAGGGGAGGGGATTGAGAGCAAACCATGGTGGTGTGCAGATTGAGAGAGAACTATAGTGGGGTGTGCACCTGGGGATTGGGGTGGGGACTGAGAACAAGCTATGGGGGCTGTGTGCCAGAGAAGCTTTTGAAAAGGAGCTATAAGTGTGTGGGGGTTTGGGGGGGTTGAAGAGGGATTTCAGAGAGCTAGAGGAGGGATTTGAGAAAGAGAGGCATGTAAAGATAACTGAAAGGGTGGAGGTAGGAGGGTCTTGCAGAGGAACAGGAGGCAGAGAAAAAGAAAACTGGGGAGTGTCCTCCTTGAAGAGGACAGAAAAAACTGTTGACTTAACCTGCTGGGGGCAGGGGGAGTTCAATCAAGCCAAGGGAGTTGTTCAAGCTACTTAGGAAGTGGATATTGTTGAGTGGGGAGGTGAGGGTTGAACCCTAGCATGGAGAAAGCTGGGGAAGTGTCAGGTCTGCAGGATGGAAGAGCCTGGTCTTTTTGGTGGGGAAATTCTACACAAAATATTACAAATAAAGAATGTAGAATTCTGCATAATTAAAATAAAACTATACAGAAAATTTATTACATTTTTGCATACGACTTATTTTTTTGCACTGAATTCTCCTACTAGTAACAGAGGAGCACAAGAGCCAAGTTATCTCCAACCGTGGTTGAGAACGTTAGCCACAACCTTGAAAAAAACCCTATCGTGACAAGGTTTTGTTCCATTCAGTGCTTAGAGCACAACATTTTTTGAAAACGTGAAACTTAAAACTGTGTGTTTGAAACATATTTCATTTTAAAATGCACCTGCTCATCTAAGTGAGGCATGTTAAATCTACAGAGCTAAAAGTTCTCAATGTGCCACTCATTGTGAGCAAAATGAAGCGATGAAACCTACAGTCGAGACCTACATTAGGTACAGTAGGTGATCATCAACATCACGTTTTTTATTATTTATAACCAAAACAGAGTACAAACCAGTGTACAGCAAAACAAAACAGGATGGAAACTATTGACAAACTAAAGCAAATCAAAACAATATAAGAGAACTGAGCGGGCACAGGACAGCATCAATCATACAGTTACAAACAATCATACATTACACAATTCCACAAGACCATTACGAAGAGGTGGAGGTGTTTTGATCATTGCAAAGTCACACCTAAAATTCAACACCATTTCATCAACCCAATCTAAAGGAAGCAACTCAATAACCATATCAAATAAGCATTTAGCTGTATGCCTCATATACAGGGCACCAAGTACCAATGATGATGATCTCTCAACCATTCTACAACCTGTCTGCTCACATATCACCCAGAATAAACCTTTAATCATTCTAAGCGATCCTAACCTACCATTACTCCCTGCACACAACACTGATGCCTTCCTAGAAGCAATGGAAGACCTCCAATACAATCAATTAATAAATACCCCAACACATGGAAAGGGTGGAATTCTTGACCTTATTTTTGCACCGAACAATCAAGACTTTAAAGATCTGGTACAGCATATAACAATAAATCCAATCCCATGGTCAGATCACCACATGATTATATTCAACATAAACTTTCCTAAAACAACTGAAACCCCAGAAGCAAGTCACAAACAAAAAAGAAAATTCTGATCTTTCGACAAAGATAAATTCCTGGAAGAAATATTACCAGAACTCGAACAGGACCCAACAAACCTTGACAACACCATTGCAAACTAGAACGAAACTCTCCATCATGCAGCATCCACACTAGACAAACCAATCCACAACAAAAGGAGAAAACATAATGCCCCCTGGTTCTCAGAGGAAATAAATGATCTAAAGAGAAAGCTAAGGAAAATGGAAAGGCTATGGCGCCAAACCAAAAACTAACATCTAGCGGAATACAATAACATGCAAACCAATTACCACAATACAATAAATAAATACAAAAAAGAATTTAATAGAAAACCTAATAATGAACTCCATCAACAAACCAAGAGAACTCTTCACGATAATAAAAGAGCTAACAAAAGAACCAATTGAACCAAAAGATTCAAACTCCATATCCCCACAAAATATAGCAGATTTTATAAACCTAAAATACCCACAAATAACATTGTAAAACCACCCGAATCCAACTCACAGCACAGCAGTGATGGAACTTGGGACACATTCCACATCCCAACAAGAAAACAATTAGAATCTATTATATCCAACATCAACACTGCGACATCACCTATTGATGCATGTCCAGTTAATTGGATTAAACAATCAAAAGAACACCTAACACCACATCTACAAAAGATGATCAAATCATCCCTCACTCAAGGTTATCTTCCACCACAACTAAAAGAGGTGTTAATCAGACCAATCCTGAAAAACAACAACCTACATAAAATGGACCCAAGCTCTTACCATCCTATATCAAACCTTCCATTTATAGCCAAAATAATAGAGAAAACAGTTCAACAACAGTTACAAGACCACATAGATACCTACACTCCATTGGACCCACATCAATATGGATTCAGGCAGAACCACAGCGTTGACACGCTCATCACATCTCTGATGGACACTCTTATTACTGGTATGAACAATATTCACCAAGGATTCATTCTATGCTTCATTGACATCACAGCAGCCTTTGACTCAGTAAAATACAACTCCCTGCTACAAAGACTTCAAAATATAGGAATAAGGGGAACAGTTCTAAACTGGTTTTTCTCGTACCTATCCCACTGCCACCAACAAGTTAGAATCAAGAGCCAGCAGTCTAAACCCTTCACCCAACACCAGGGTGACCCCAGGGTTCGGCCCTATCCGCATTACTGTTCAATATTTACATACAACCACTATGCAACATCATAAGACATCATAACACTCAATACAAAATATATGCAGATGATATTATGATATTTACTTCTATAAACACCAACTACCCAGACTACTCCCGAATTACATCATGCCTTGAATCAACAGAACCTATACATAAACTTCAAAAAATAAGAATGCATATAATCAGGAACACATTCTCTCCACCTGACTACATAAAAATCCGAGATGACACCTTAACCAGCAAACAGGAAGTTAAATTTCTCAGGATAACTTTTGACCAGCACCTCAGCTTTCAACTCCACATAAAAAGAATAACTAAATGAGCCTACCAGAAACTCAGAACCTTACATAAGATTAAACCACTACTCGATGACTATCATTTTAGAACAGTATGCCAAGCCATAATAACACCAATACTGGACTATTGTAACGTAATCTACCATGGCTTACCTAATAAGACAATACTAGCCATGCAACTGGTACAAAATAGAGCTGCAAGAAACATTACTGGAACAGCAAAGTACAGCCATATAACACCTACCCTTCACCGGCTTCCTGTCAAAACATGCGTTAAATACAAGAATATAATTATAATATTCAAAATACTAAATAACCTATCTCCACCCATGCTTCAAGCACTGATCAAAAAAACACATCCAACTACAACAAGAAGAGGTGCAGACGACAACACCCTAGAAATTCCATCTAGCTTCAGAACCTCAAAACATTCCACCAGCAATAGAGCCCTCTCCCTCTATGCTCCCCATCGATGGAATGAACTGCCCAGATCTATACGTGCAACCAAAGACCGAATGGATTTTAGGAAGCTGTAAAGACGCACCTCTTCCTAGAATACTATGGCCCCACCATGGAAGAAACTGAACTATAAGAACTGGAGTAACCTAACAACCTGATAATCACTCTACATCCCCTTCATCATCTCTACCCCACTCGTGATTTAATATAATGACTTTAAATCTCACTGACATCTCTTGCAACAAAAAATCCATGTACTCAATCCATACTGCAACAATGTTGCCTCTAGATAACAATTATTAATTGCAACCACAACCCCAACTTTCATGCAAGAATGCAGATGTACATAGTTTAAGAAGTTAAATGTTATATACTCCATGTAACCCAATAAGTTATTCCTCCCTGTTGTCACCACGCCCCCTGCTGGTAGCTTGTTGAAGGGACAAGGTGGACATTTTTAATTATTTTGTAGAAGTAGGAAACATTTTTGGACTAGAGGGATCATGATCCTTGTAGTCCTTCTTATAGAAATGAGTTGTGTACACCTCGTGTAGGGTCAAACAAAAGGCTTTTATTCCCCTTTAGCACGAAGGTTCGCTAAGAAACCAAAAGTAGAATTTACCTTATTTCCAGGTTTATGCCAAAGTAATTACAGAGCAAGAAAACTGTTATGAGAGCTTCACAGTTCCTTTTAAAATACAAAGGGTTTTCAACACTGTAGTAAAACAAATAAACAAGCTCTTCTTTAGCTCAACACAGGCAAAAGATATTGTTAAAGCATGTTCTGTTAATTACAGCTCTGGGAGAGACTCTAGGCTTTCAGCAATACACATCGAACAGTCCATTTGTTCTTCAGGCATCAACGGCTCTGGTTCCCCAAGCTCAATCTGCATGGGTTCCAGCTCAGCCGTGCTTTCTTCTACACCTGAGCTTTCCCTGGCTGAAATAGTTTGCAGTTCAGAAGTTCTCTTCCCTAGTTTCCAGCCTGGCAGTTCTGGGTTTTGCAAACAAGTGGTATGTCTTGTTCCTATGCCTCTTTGTAGTGGTTTCCAAAACTTCTGCCAGCTTTCTTTCCTCTCAGTATTGCTATCTGAGTTATAAGTCTTTCTAGGACCTGGCTTCTTTGTGAGAAATAAAGTATCACTGTACCTTGGCTCCTTGAAGTCTGTGCCACTGGTATTCTCTCTACCAAGCACTCTCCTCCTGATACCATCTCCTCTGAAGACTGTTTCTTGGAGTTCTCTGGGCTGGGCTAATCCTCCCTGGAGCTTAGCTCTGCCACATAAGGATTCAAAACTCCTCTGCCTTGCAGTATAGGAGGTTCCTCTATCAGGTCCTTTCTTCCCAGTATCCTTGGGTTCCTTTCCAGATCCTTTCTCAGAGCTTCTCTTTACACGTAGGCCTCTCTCTAGGCATGGCTCTCTCTCTAGCCGGAGCTCTCTGCTGCCGTGGCTCTCCCTCTAGCCGTGGCTCTCTCTCTCGCCGTGGCTCTCCCTCTAGCCGTGGCTCTCTCTGCATCCTTCCTGCAGAGCCCTGCTTATAAAGCCATTTTTCCCTTGAGTTTCCTGACCCTCTCCTCAGGTGCACCTGATTAGCTTCTGCTTCATCAGTACCTGGGTGTGTCAGCTCAGCATCTGCAGGCTCGTGCCTGCCCCCTCTAGCTGTACTGCTAGGTAATTGCACCCTCTGCAAGTCAGTTGCTTTATGAAAAACGGTGTTTTTTTCTAAGTTCATAGCGTCACTAGCTTCAGCTCTATCACACTGTTCAATGTAAAGCTTGTTGCTACAATTGTTATATGTAAACCACTTTGAATCTATGAAAAGGCGGTATATAAAGCCTGTTAAATAAATAAAATAAATAAACAAACAAAATTTCTAACACAAAATAATTCACAATAATGAAAACAAGGCAAATCAATAAATTATATTTTTCTGAAAATAAAAATATCTCAAATGACTCAAATATACTGTGGGAGCTTGTTCCACAAGCGAGGGCCAATGCTAGTTAATCTTACTATCAAAGATACTGGTAGCTCTAAAACCTAAGTACTGACTGACTGAAGATGAAAAAAGAAGATGGTAAATTCATGTTGTTGTTGTTAAGTGCCGTCGGGTCGGTGTCGACTCATAGCGACCCTCTGGATAGTTGTCCTAAATTGTGTTCAGTCAGGCGGCTCATTGATGACAGACTGGTACCCGTAGCTGCTGTTATTGTATCAATCATAAATGCTGACTTTACTCTGAAAAGTCTTCAGCTCTTCCCCAGTAGCTAGTTGAGTGCCTTCCGACCTGGGGGTCTCATCTTCCAGCACTACAGTGCAATTTGTTTTGTTGTGACTATCCATTAGGTTTTCATGGCAAGATACAGAAGTAGATTGCTGGGCATTTCCTCCACGCAGTTTAAGTTTAGTGTTGTTGCCGTTGTCATAGAAATGTGATCCTCCGCCACCAACACCGTCCCATTCTGCTGCTGCTCAGATGGGTTTTCATGGCTAGATACAGAAGTATTTTGCTGGGCCTTTCCTCCGCGCAGTTTAAGTTTAGTGTTGTTGCCATTGTCACAGAAATGTGATCCTCCACCGTCAACACTGTCCCATTCTGCTGCTGCCCAGATGGGTGGTTTATTTTGGTCTGGCACCTCTGCTGAGACCTGTCCATCTTGGTGATGCGTATGGAGATGTCCCTACGTGTCTCCCTTTCTCAGGTCTCTCAATTTTCTAAGGATGTGGTACGGAAGTTGGGTGTCCATGATGAGTTTATGGTAAAACATAATGTTGCTTTAAATAAATTAGAGGGTCAGGTCTCTGTTATGCAGGCTGCTGCTTCTTCTTCAATTCGGGATAATATTAATATACATCATCAGACTGAGTCTCTTGAAAATGTACGTTTAAAAAATTTAAGATTTTTAAATTTTCCCCAGACTCATTACCTTTCTCCTTCTATTTTGTTATATAAATATTTCAAGGAGGTTTTACAGATTGATGATGTTAATTCGATAAAATTTTCCTCGGTTTATTATATTCCTTTGGTGTCTTCTATGGAGACCTCTTCCCCTCTTGCCAATGACGCGGGGAAGGGGTTAGTGTCTTCTTCATTGGATGTCTCTGCGTTTCTGGAGTCTTCAACTGATGAGATCACCAGACATGCTACTCTAATTGTTTCTTTTGTTTCTTTGTCAGATAAAAATTTAATATTGCGGTTGTATTTTTCTAAAAAGAATCAATTGTTTTGTGGTAGCATGATACAGGTTTTCCCGGATGTATGTCGACTCACGCAGAAACGTCGGAAGGCTTTCTTGGCATTAAAATCCCATGTTCTGGCAATAGGGGCCTCTTTTTTCCTTAAATATCCATGCAAGTGCATTTTGATTTATGAACAGACAAAATATGTGTTTATGGAATCCGATCAATTGAATGTGTTCTTAAATAACAAAGAACTTGGATAAAATGTTTTTCTTTACTTTCTTTCTAAGTTATAGGGTTAGTAGTTTTTGATTCCAGGCCCAGTTCTGTTAATATGGTTATGTGTTATATTTTGTTATTGGTCCTTTCGCTTCCTTTGATGTGGACTTGATTGTTATGCCTTTTTCTTGTTTGAAATAAAGATTTCTAAATGGAAAAAAAAAAAAGAGATCTGTCCATCTTGGGAGACCCTGCCAGTAGTTAAACTACCAATAGCTTAGCCCTCAGAATCACTGATGCACACAAGCCCTCAAATCACATGAAATTTAATAAGCAGATGATGTAACAAAGTCAAAATTAGCATAACTTTATCAAAACACCTAGCACCAGTCAACAATTGTGTTGCTGAGCAGTGGACTAACTGACCTTTCTTAGTGTCTTGTAAGGAAACCCAGTTGTGGCAGGCTATGGCCTAGAGTAGTCTGCAAATATGAAAGGCCTGTAAGTTAGGCCTGGATCCCAACCCCCATTATAGCTAGAAAAGAACCAAAAATCTGTGAAAAATGAGAAAATTGTTTTAAACTGCTTAATAAGAAGTTTTACATGAATTCATAAGTCTTTCATTATTCTCTTGTGTGCAAAAGAAAGAAATGTTTCAATACATGCATTCCTGGAGCTAGAGATGACCTTGCAGTAGAGAAGTATCAAACCTAGAAACTGAACCATTGTTAGGACAGTCCTAAGGGAGGGAGCTGGGTGCTAGTCCCAGGAGGGATCTCTGATTGGACAGGTGCAGGGGGTGTTGGAACCAATAGGAAGTTTGCATGTATCAAGCTGGAACCAATAGAAAGTTCTCATGTATCAAACAGAAGAAAAGGCATAAATAAGTATGTCTCTGTAAAAACTTTGCTCAGTTCCTTTTGAAGCTTTGACTAACTGAGCCATGTGCACAATAAATTGGCTTGGATCTTTTGAACTGACTCCTGGTTTTATTTATAGCATGCTTATCAGCTGCTACATATTCTTGGTGCATTGGCCCGGAATGTGCGAGCAGGGGATGGTATGCCAGTGAATATACCACGACTTCTCGCCGCAAAGGTTTGGTCCGGTTGGAACCATGTCTGTCCGACCACAGGGGAATTCTCAGGTGCCGCCGATCCCTTTGTATCGGAGAGGGTTCCGTCTTGCCTCGGCGGGCCACTGGGTCCAGATGGCCAACACCTCAGAACCCGAGGGGAGTCCAGGATCCAACCCAAGAACTGGTTTGGTATCAGGAACTGGATCCGGTGAGTAGATATTTTCTTGTTTAAAAGTCAGTGCAGCCTGGGGAAAAAGTCTTGCATAAGTATGCGCAAGACTGATTTGGTATAGACTAACTGGGAAAATCTCGCGTGGGTATGCGCGAGACAAGAGAGCTTGATCACCTCTCATAAGGGCGGTCCTAGTAGACCCCACATGAGTATGCGCGGGGGGGAAGCCATCGACCCTTCTTGTTTGGAATAGTCAGTTAGTCAGAAAACCTGGGCACTTGAAAAATGATTTTTGTGATAATATGATTGCCTGTGTGATTGAGAGGTCTTGAAATACAGACCGAGCGAGAGTGGACTTCTGAGTAGTGCAGTTCCTGGCCAGGCGACTGCGCCCAGGTCACAAAAAGGAGGAAGCGTTTGGTGTTTGTCTGTCCTTACTATGTGTTTTTTTTTGTATCTGATTTCTGTTATCTGTTGAAACCGCGAGTTTCCCTTCTGGTATAATGTGAGATTATTCTGTTGGGTAATTTGTGGAACAGTTTACCGATTAAGAAATAGTATTAAGCAGAAAAGAAGACAGAAGGAAACAAACTCAGGAGTCACTTTTTCAGTAAAGAAGCTGTCTCATTCATTCCTGGTTTTTCCTTCCGCACAGCCTGAAACTGGCTAGCGGAGAGAGAAGGGGCGAGTCTGGAGAAAGGAATGTGTAGTATCTTTTAACCCTGTGAAGGCTTAATCTCAACACTCTGCAGCTGGGTTAATTTGTGCTTATTTCAGAAAAATTGTATCTGTTTTATTCAATATGTTCTAATAGTGATGTTCCTTCTGCTATGGTCATGTATTATATATCATTTAATAAAAATGTTTAGTCAGGATTGTGGATCTCGACAGTTTTGGGCTTAGCCTGGAAAGGGTTAAGTTCTTATTAACCCCGTTCGAGTTTCTTAACTGTTCTTGTACGGACCAAGTGAAAAGAATTTCTGTAGGGCTATAGGTATAATGCATTTGTGGGCTTAGCCTTGTTTTGTGTTTTTTTTATGTTCAAATCTTCAGTAAGCACTGTAATGGTTTAAATAGGAAATGATAGAAAAATTCAGGAAAGCGTAGTTACTCACCTGTAACAGGTGTTCTCCAGGAGCAGCAGGAATCAGTCCTCACATATGGGTGACGTCGGCGCCGACGGAGCCCTCGCGGAGCAATTTTCCCCAGCTTTCACAGAAAGCCTTTGGGAATTGCAGCGCGCATGCGCGGTCGCCTTCCCGCCCAAGGGTGCCATCTTAGCCAGTCTGATGACATAGCTAAAAGACAGCATAAATATTTGCAAAAAAACTAAAGCAGATGATTGCAACTCCACGGGGAGGAGGGAGGGTTGTGAGGACTGATTCCTGCTGCTCCTGGAGAACACCTGTTACAGGTGAGTAACTACGCTTTCTCCAGGACCAAGCAGGAAGTCAGTCCTCACATATGGGACTCCCAAGCTTAAGGCTACCGGAGACCCTAAGCACAAAAATGAGCTCCCTCTAGCTCGGCAGTACAGAAGGAAGGAATCTTCGCTGAATTATTACCCACCGGTAGCCCCCATCCGGGATGGAGGGTAGGAGTTGCTCAAACCTCGAAGAGATTTCGGAGGACTGCCTGTCCGAAAGCACTGTCCCTGCGGGACTCCCTCTCGAGACAGTAATGGACCGCAAAAGTCTGGCTCGAAGACCAAGTAGCGGCCCGGCAGATGTCTGCCAGCGGAACAGAGCGGAGGTAAGCCAAAAATCAGAAAAACCGAAAAATAAGGGAAGGACTCGCAACGGCGTCGCGAGTCCGGGCAGGAAAACGACCGGCGTCGAACCGAATTGAAAAACGAGTAAAACTCACGAAAATCAACTTTTTTAGCGGGGACACGACGGGTACGTCTGTAGGGCTCTGCGGAAAAAAGAAGACTGGCTAAGATGGCACCCTTGGGCGGGAAGGCGACCGCGCATGCGCGCTGCAATTCCCAAAGGCTTTCTGTGAAAGCTGGGGAAAATTGCTCCGCGAGGGCTCCGTCGGCGCCGACGTCACCCATATGTGAGGACTGACTTCCTGCTTGGTCCTGGAGAAACTGCTTTTGTTTTCCCTTTGACCTTTGAAGTAGAGGTTAAGAACCCTGACAGGACTATGAAGCATCCCGAGCCAGCAGTACCAGATCGCGACTTGAAAGTGATTTAAATCCTGAGTGAATAAGGAGTTCATCGTGCTTGAATTCTAGTTCCTGATATACTGCGGCAAGCACCTCATAGAAGACATACTTATTGTTAATAAAAATAAAAAAGGAAGAAAAAGGGGTGTATATGTATTCCAGATATCCACCCACTTTATGAAAAAGTATCCGGAATGTCTTGTGAATATCTGCTTCCTAAACTGTAAGATTTAAAGTAATTTCTTTTGCAGAGATATTGTTCAGCTTAAATGCTGATTACGGCTGTCAGTTAGTTTCCATGCCAAGTAATTTTATTACAGTCATACGTAACAGATATGTGGCCGTCATGTTAGGAGCCATAGTTCTTTCTATTGGATTTGTTGTTATAACATGTTGCAAAATAATAGTTTTATATTTTAAGGACTTTATCTAAATTGTTCTTATTTAGAATGAGCACACACATCCATTATGTTTAGTCCATAAGAAAATGCAGCCTGACTGCCCGCCCCCTCTGTCTGTTGTCAAATATGTTACCATGGGGGGGGGGTGTCAGAGTCCACGCAGATTTTGTTGAAATGTATGACTAGGAATTTTAGCAAGGGCTTTGCTGGAGACTACAGACTTAAAATGTCTCCGTCCCTATTAGAAATGCTCTGTGAAAGGGGGTGGCCAGTGTTAGCTACTTCATGGCCCCGTAGTTTCCCGTGCTCATCAGATTGTACAGGAAATGTTCCCTGATCAGTTCCCCTACATAGACTCCTGGTTGAATGTTTGTGAGGAAAAAAAAATACTGCCCGTTTATTATCTTTATAGGCCAGTTCCCTCAGCTCTGCCACCACCCTGGGCAGAGCCTGGGGCAGGGGGGGACACCTCCCTGCAGATGTACCCAAAGTAGTTCACCAGCCACCTCCGCAGCAGGAGTACATACACCCCCTCTTGACCGAAAGCCAGGGCACAGTTTAAAGTACTCCGAGTGGGCCACCGTCCACCGATGACACTACAAGCAGGGATTCATTTGCCAGTTCAGGGTCACTCACAGCCAGCGCCCGAGAACATGAAGTGGAACCCAGACAGTCCCGATTGCCGTATACCTTCAGAAGTACAACTACCAGTAAAAGGGAGGGTCACTTTATCTCATTGCGCTAGGTCCAGGGCCTACCCACCCTTAATACCAAAAGCCAGCTGACCAGCTTTGTTTCTGCCACCGATTTACTGAATTAAAAGCTGCATTATGCCTCCTACACTGAGAAACCTTAGGATTTGATTGAACTAATGAACAGTATTATGCAAATCCATCAGCCTTGATAACCCCAAGTGGGATCCAAATAGTGCAGGCAGCCCTCACTATATACCCCATGCGATCCAGCAGCCCAGGAGAATTTGTGTATGGTAGATGCAGTTTTTGTCAGTCAGTCCCAGAGAGATGTAAGACGGAAATTACAGAAAATGAATGGATTTGCGGGTACGAATACAGCACAGTTAATGGAAGTTGCTCAGAAAGTTTTTGTGAATTGTGAAAATGAATGTGACAGAGAAAGTGAACATAAGATGAAGAAGAAAACAGATCTTCTTGCTGATGCTTTAGTTGAATGACGTGGAGGAGGTTTTCCTAATCGAAGGAGCAGAGGAAGTGGAAGGGGTCGTGAAAATGATCGGCCCCTACTGGGTGCGAATCAGTGCGCCCATTGCAGAGAAGAAGGACATTAGAGAAGTGAATACCCGCATCTTGACTCCACCCCCAGGAAGGGAGGAGGGAGCATTTGGAGAACAGGAGGTTGATTTTAGAGTCATGAAAGAATAAACCGAGCACAGTGTTCCAGCAAGAAAGGGAAGCAGCTATAGAGTGAGTGGCAGCCGAAGAGGGCTACAGCATGGATGAAGACTAGGCCAGACCGGACTCCAAGTTTCCCTGGGTCCCCAGGAGCCTATGGTCAGTCTGAAAATAGGGGACCAATATATGGACTTTATGGGGGATACAGGAGCAGAATACTAAAGCCAGTAGCCCCTTTGTTTTCTCGATGCATCACCATTGTCAGAGCTACTGGGGCTAAGGCCACAAAGCCTTTCCTGCAGAACCGCATGTGTGAACTAGGGGGACAGAAAATAACACACCAGTTCCTGTATATGCCTGAGTGCCCTATTCCACTTTTGGGCTGAGATCTGCTTGCAAAGCTCCAGGCACAGATATCCTTTGCTGAAGGGGGAGAAATACAAATGACTGTGAACCCAAAGCCTGCTGGATTGATGGTGCTGACTGTTCCCCGAGAAGAAGAGTAGCAGTTCTATAGTGCATCTCCAATCAAGCCAGCTAGTTCCTGTATACCCACCAACCTTATAGCCCCACCTAAAGTATGGGCAGAAGATAATCCACCTGACCTAGCGAAGAACATAGCCCCTGTCATTGTCACCCTCAAGCCAGGAGTAGAACCAGAGCATGTGAAGCAGTATCCTCTTCCCCGACCAGCCATTGAAGGAATCCACTGCCATCCAATGAAACTGTTGAAGTACGGACTTCTCAAGGAGTGCCAGTCACCTTGGAACACCCCCCCTTCTCCCAGTTAAGAAACCTGGGACAGGGGATTACCGCCCAGTACAAGATCTGAGGCGAGTGAATGATGCAGCTGAAACTATACACCCAGTGGTACCAAATCCTTATATTCTCTTGGGACTGATCCCCGCTGAGGCTACTCATTTCATTGTCCTGGACCTGAAAGATGCCTTTTTCTGCATACGCTTAGCCCCCCACCAGTCAACTTTTGTTTGCTTTTGAATGGCAAGACCCCACAACAGTTCCTTTCTGTTATTTGTAAACCGCGCTGATGTCAAAGAGTGCGGTATATAAGAAGTTGAAATAAATAAATAAATAAATAAGATCTTTCAAGCTACTATGTGAACCCAGGAGAAAGGGTTCTTCTTCAGTATGTGGACAAATTGCTCATAGCCACCAACTCAGAAAGTGAATGTCTACAAGCCACCAGTGAACTCTTGCACCTTTTTAATGAGGCTGGATACAAAGTCTCAAGAGCCAAGGCGCAATTATGTCAAACAAGTTAAATACCTAGGATTCCAGTTGTCCAGTGGAATTCGACGCCTGGGACCAGAACACAAAGAAGCTGTATGCAGTATTCCTACTCCAACCACCAGGAGGCAAGTGAGAGCCTTCTTGGGTGCCGCAGAGTACTGTCATATATGGATCCCCAATTTTGCGCTGCTAGCAAAACCATTGTATCAAGCTACCAAAGGAATGGAAAAGTCTCCATTGGAATGGGGACTTGAACAGGATGCAGCCTTTCGATCTTTGAAAACCGCTCTGATGTTATCACCAGCTCTGGGTCTACCAGATGTCCAGAAAACCTTTCAGTCTCTATGTTCATGAGTCACAAGGAAATGTTCTAGGAGTGTTGACTCAATCTCTTGGATCTTGGCAACGGCCAGTAGCCTATTTGTCAAAACAATCGGATGTAGTTGCAAAAGGCTGGCCCCCTTGTTTGAGAGCTGTTGCAGCTACAGCCCTCCTAGTGAGCAAAGCTGACAAGCTCACTTTGAGACAGAATCTTCAAGTTACTGTACCACACTCTGTTCTAACCATTATGAAACACAAAGGAAACTTCTGGCTAACAAATTCACGAATGTTGAAGTATCAGAGTATGTTGTGTGAAAACCCCCAGATACAATTGAAGGTCTGTCAAGCTTTGAATCCTGCTACGTTGTTATCAGTTGGTCTTGACCCCCCCGATCATGACTGTTTAGAAACTATGGACACTATATTCTCAAGCTGCCCGGATTTGACTGATGTTCCTTTGGAGAACCCTGAACGGACTTTCTTTGTCGATGGAAGCAGTCTTGTCATCATTAATGGACATTGTTGTGCCTGATATGCAGTGGTGACCCTTGATCTGGTAGTTGAGTCCTCAGCCCTGGCCCCAGGAACTTCAGCACAGAAAGCTGAACTGATAGCCCTCACTAGAGCACTAACAATAGGAAAAGGGGCTCTGTCTAAATGTGTACCCAGATTCCAAATATGCCCTTACAACCTTGCATGCACATGGGGCCCTGTACAAAGAATGAGGGTTGATCACCTCAGGAAGCAAGTCCATTAAGTATGGCCCCGAGATATTGACATTATCAGATGCATACTGCCTACAGATTTCAGAATTTAGGAAAAGTAGAATGTATGAGTAGAACCCTGAAATCTCAGTTGTCCAAACTTTGCCAAGAGGTTCACCTGAAGGGGCCCCAGGTTCTTCCTATAGCCCTTCTTAGGATATACTTAGCCCCTGCTAAGTCTTTAGGAGTTTCCCCTTTTGAGATTCTGTATGGGCGACCCCCACCTATTGTATAGGAAATAAAGGGAGATATGGAACAGATTAGATCTGAAATTACTAGACAAGAACTATTGGTTTTAAGTTCTATTTTGCAGAGTCTTCATACGTGGGTACAAGACCAGCTGCCCATCCATCTAACAGAACCCCTGCATCCTCTCAAGCCTGGAGTCTCGGTGTGGATCAAAGAGTGGAGAAAGACACCGTTGACACCGCATTGGAAGGGACCTTATGTTGTCATCTTGTTAACCCCAACAGCAGTTAAAGTTGAAGAACTCGAACCCTGGATTCATCACAGTCGAATAAAGTCAGCAGCCATTGATAGCGATGTAGAAAGGAAGGCAGCTACAAAGATATTAGCTATGTGGCAATATTACCCTATACCCCAAGGTGATGCTGTTACACCAGTGTAATATATGATCTAATTAATGAGTGATTTAATTCTCACCCTTTCTCACTTGCGGGTGAGAATCAAAGTGGGGGAATGTGGCAGGCTATGGCCTAGAGTAGTCTGCAAATATGAAAGGCCTGTAAGTTAGGCCTGGATCCCAACCCCCATTATAGCTAGAAAAGAACCAAAAATCTGTGAAAAATGAGAAAACAGAAATTAGACCTTTTCTGCTAATTGTCTTTCCTGGAGATCTCTCCGTGCCAGTCCAGGAACAAGAGGGTTGTCAATCTTCTCCAGCAACTGAGGACTGAAATCTGAAGTTTTGTAGACCTGATATCTGGCTCCCCCTGCTGGCCAAACCTCAGTCTATTCCTATCTAAGCAGAACCAACCAATAAAGAAAGTACATATGAAGGCTAGCCAGCAGTGAATCATCTTATTGCAGCTTTTTATTCCTTTGATTGATTTAAAAAAATTTTTTTGAAATGTAGAAAACCCCAATTGGTTCTAAAAGAAACTTTACCCCGAGGAGCCCCAGAGAACACCCCGAGAAAAACGAATGGCCACGCAATGCCAACTATCAGAAAACTGATTGAGTGGAGGAGTGGCCTAGTGGTTGGGGCAAGGTACTTCAGGCCGGAAGGTCGGAGGTTCAAATCCCACTAGGACAGCAACCTTGGGCCGGAAGGACTAGGGTTTCTAGTCCCACAGGTGCTCCTTGTGGTCTTGGGCAAGCCACTTAACCCTCCATAGCCCATGTTCCCTGTAAAATAGTTATCTCCAAGTTATAATGCCCTATTCAATGTAATTTCAGTTTGTTCAATGTAAACCGCACTGATGCAGAATAGCGCGGTATATAAGAGAATGTAAATAAATAAAATAAATAAATAAATAAAATAACCCTCAAAAAACACCCGTGCCACCATAAACTCTAGTCATTGACACGGGAGGGTCCTGGACTGGCCCGGAGAGATCTCCAGGAAAGACAATTAGCAGGTAAGGTCTAATTTCTGTTTCCTGATCGTCTCTCTGGGCCAGTCCAGGAACAAGAGGGAAGTACCAGAGCAGTATCCATCCCTGGGAGGGACCAGCCAGGCCCGCTATGATGGCCGAAGCCCCAACATTCGCGTCTCGCCTGGCCCAAACATCCAATCTGTAATGTCTGGCGAAGGTGTGAAGGGACGACCAAGTAGCCGCCCGACAAATATCTGCAGGCGGAACAAAGGCAAACTCGGCCCAAGAGGCCGCTTGACCCCTAGTAGAGGCACTTTCCCTGCTGCATGATACGCTGCCAGTATCGCTTGATGCACCCAATGCACAAGCGATGCCTTGGACGTAGCCGCCCCCTTCCGAGGCCCGCCAAACAGCACGAACAACCTGTCAGTGTTACGAAAGGATTTGGTTCGCTTGAGGTAACCCTTGAGCAACCTACCCAAATCCAATCTTCTTAAAACAGCGTCAATGGGAAGGCCCTGGCCATCTCTAAAAGTGGGAAGTGAAATAGTCTGATTCAGATGGAACGGGGATACTACCTTCGGCAGAAACGAAGGAACAGTCCGCAAAAACACTCTTTCCTCCGAAAACAAGAGATACGGAGCTCTACAAGAAAGAGCTTGAAGATCCGAAATCCTTCTCGCTGAACACAAAGCTACTAAGAACGCAACCTTCCAAGAAAGCTCCCGTAATGAAATACCTTTAAGCAGGTGAAATGGAGGTTGCGCCAAAGCTTCCAGAACCAGATTCAAATCCCAAGAAGGAACGACGTTACGAAGAGGAGGACGAATGTGCTTAATCGCTTTTAGAAAACGAAGAACATCTGGATTACCAGATAACCGAACTCCTTTGACAGCACCGCAAAAGCAAGCAATGGCCGCCAAATGAACCCAAATGGTACTGAGGGCTAAACCTTTATCCAGGCCGTCCTGCAGAAAAGAAAGTACATGTGGAACCAATGCGATGCGTGGACGGAGACTACGCTCCTTACACCAGTCCTCAAAAACTCTCCAAACCCGAACGTAAACCAGAGACGTAGACCTTCGACGAGTCTGCAGCATAGTGGACACGACAGAAGTCGAATACCCCTTCTGTATCAACCTGTCCCTTTCAAGAGCCAAGCCGTAAGCGAGAAGCGATCCACATTTGGCATGAACAGAGGGTCCCTGAACCAGCAGATCTGCATGAAAGGGAAGCCTCCAGGGACTGTCTATGAGTAGGCGAACCAAATTGGTGTACCACGGTCTCCTGGGCCAATCCGGCGCTATGAGAATCACTCGACCGCAGTGACGCGCTATCCTCTGAAGTACTCGGCCGATCAGCGGCCAAGGCGGAAAGACATAAAGAAGACTGGTCTCCGGCCACGGCTGAACTAAACCGTCGAGCCCCTCCGACATACGCTCCCTGCGCCTGCTGAAAAACCGATGCGCTTTGGCATTGTCGAAGGTGGCCATCAGCTCCATGACCGGCTGACCCCAATGCAGAGTCAAATCGTGAAATACCTCCGCGTTCAACTGCCACTCGCCGGGATCCACGACATGCCAGCTGAGGAAATCCACCTGTACATTGTCGCACCCGGCCACATGCGCCGCTGAAAGGGCAATGCGACTCTGCCCAGGCCATCAGCTGCTGACTCTCCGCCAACAACACTGCACTGCCTGTTCCTCCTTGCCGGTTGATATAAGACACCGTCACCGCATTGTCTGAGAACACTCGTACCGCCTTGTTCGCTAGCAAGGGAAGAAACTCTTGGAGGGCCAAGGAGACTGCTCTGAGCTCTAACAGGTTTATGGAACAAACCTGCAGTTCTGTCGACCAGACCCCTTGCAGAAAACGGCCCTGGCAATGAGCCCCCCAGCCTAATAGACTGGCATCGGTGGTGACTAGCACCCAGTGCGGCTGATCCAACGGCACCCCCGCGCGCAGGTGAGCCGGATCCAACCACCACTGAAGGCTTGCTGAAACATCGGGTAAGCTGGGTAACCTGCACTGAAGAGGATGCTCCTGAGGGGACCATCGGGAAAGCAAAGCCTGCTGCAACAGCCACATGTGGGCTCTCGCTCACGGTACCAGATCTAAGGCAGCCGCCATGGAACCCAGGAGCTGCAGATAATGCCACGCTGTCACCGCCTTTAGGCGCAAGAAGCTCTTCACTTGCGACAAGATCTTTTGCACCCTGCACTCCGGCAGAAAGACCGCCCCTAACTGGGTGTCGAAGACTGCCCCCAAGTACAGAAGCCGCGTGACCGGCTGTAAATGGCTCTTGGCTTGGTTTATAACCCAACCCAGCCATTCCAGAAGCTGCACCACCCGTGCCGTAGCCGACAGAGACTCCGACATGGAGGGCACCCGAATCAGTCAGTCGTTGAGATAAGGATGCACCAGTACCCCCTCTTTCCGCAATGCCGCCACCACCACCACCATGACCTTCGTGAAGGTGTGCGGCGCCGTCGCCAGACCAAACGGTAAGGCTCGAAACTGGAAATGACCCAAGTGTATCGCAAAATGAAGAAACCTTTGATGCTCCGGGCATATAGGAATGTGAAGATAGGCCTCCCTAAGATCTATGGACGTCAACACCTCCGTCGGCTGCACAGATCGAATGACCGAGCGAAGGGTCTCCATGCGGAAATGTGGAACCCGCAGACAGCAATTTACATGTTTGAGATCCAGAATAGGCCGAAACGTCCCCTCCTTTTTGGGAACGACAAAATTAATGGAGTATCGACCTAATCCTAATTGGTCTGGTGGAACTGGAACCACCGCCTGAAGCCGCACTAACTGTAGAAGAGTCTGGGTTATCGCTGCCTGCTTTTCCACCAAACCACATGGAGACACCACGAAAGCCTCCGATAACGGATGAGCGAATTCGAGAGCATAGCCCTCGTGAATAATTTCCAAGACCCACTGGTCGGAAGTTATGGTGGCCCAGGCCGATAGGAAGGCTTGTAGCCAGCTCCCCACAGGGAAGTCTGCCTGGGCCAGCCGCACTTCATTGTGGTTTCTTGGAGGCATTCTGTTGGACTCCGAAATAACCTCTTCCAAAGCCTCTGGTCCCCCGAAAGGACTGCCCTCTGGCCGCAAAGCGCCCACGCTGATACGGAGCAAACCGGGAACCTCGGAACCTGTGAAATTCCCGAGAGGCGCCTCTGTGCGAAGGGACAGGCTTTGGAGTCTTGGGCCGGTCCTCAGGAAGACGACCGCCTTAGAGTCCCCGAGATCCTTTACAATCTTTTCTAGGGCTGCCGCAAAAAGCAGCGAACCCTTATACGGAAGCTTACTGAGCCGAGCCTTAGAAGAGGCATCTGCCGCCCAATTCCGTAACCAAAGAAACCTACGAGCTGCCACTAACGAAGCTATAGATTTAGCCGAAACCCGCACAAGATCATAGAAGGCATCCGGCTAGGTAAGCCGCCGCCGACTCCAACTTAGCGCCTTCATCTTGCCCGGACCGGGAGGGCGAAGCCCCCTGAATCCAACGAATGGAAGCCCGAGAAACATAGGCTCCACATATAGCTGCTCGCAGAGACAGGGCACAAGATTTGAAGGTTTGTTTTAGCAAGGCCTCCAGCTTCCTATCCTGCAAATCCTTGTGGGCCGCACCGCCCTCCACCGGAATAGTGGTTTTCTTAGTAACAGCGGAGAGTAAGGCATCCACCTTAGGCATTTTCAACAACTCTTCTTCCTCCTGCGGCAAAGGATACAACCGACTAATAGACTGAGCTCCACGTAAGGAAGCCTCTGGGCATTCCCACTCTGACTCCACCATCTGTTTCATTACCCTGTGTACAGGGAAACACTTTTGCTGTCTTAAACCCCTGCAGCAGGGGATCCTCCAACGGCTCCTCCTGTGCAACTGGCAAAGCAATGTTCAGGGCTGATAAGGTCTGAGTGATAAGAGCCCCCAATTCTTCCTTCCTAAAGACTCTAAACATATTGGGATCCTCACTGGACCTGAGCTCTGAATCCTCGAACTCGTTAGTCCACTCTATCCCTGAATCAGAAAGGAGCTCTCCTTCCACACCTAGAAGCTCCAAGTGGTGCTGATTGGCTTTGCCTGTAGGATTTTCCGCCCCAAGAGAAACTTTTGAGGGACCTTCACCTAGATCCGACCCAGAAAACTTATTCTCTAAAATCTGCGTGGCCCCCTGGCTAGTAGCCTTCTCTTGGGCCTGTTGCCACTTCATACAGTACGTCTGATGGAGAGCTAAAATGAAATCAGCAGAGAAAACAGAGTCTAAACCCTTTTTTACCTCAGACAGGGAAGATGGAGGAGCATCCCCCACTTGACCCTGTCTCTTAGACTTGGCCTTCTTTTTTGCAGGCTTTTCCTGAGAAAACGAGGGAGCTGAAGCTGAACCTGAGATGGCTGCCGTTCCTGCCAAAACTAAACTGCCCTGAGGTCCTCCCTCTGAGGAACTCTCCATAGAGGAAAAATTAATCGGAACGCGCTATTCCCAGAAGCCAAAAACAACCCCAGCGAACTGGAGGAAGAACCCCTCCCCGGGCAGAAACCGGAGCCGCAAGGAACCCGGCGAACTAAAACAAACCGAGGCGAAAAGAAAACCGGCGAACACCCTGCAAGCCTCGGAGGGTTTAAAAAAAACAGTCCACATACCTGCATGAAGGCACTAAAGCCGTTGAGCAACGAGCCCCACTGCTAGTGGGAGAGTAAACTCAACATCGAAGGTAGCAGGATCGACTCTGGGGCTCCCAGCACTATTCTGCTCCCTCCTGTGAGAAACAAAGCTATTAAGAAGGCAGGCTCTGCCTCACTCACTTCGTGTGCCGTATGCTGTCAGCTGCGATTAAAACCAAATTGAATTACTGAAAGTGGAGGAGAACCCTGCCAGAGTCCTTTCCACATAAGCACTGCTTTTAAGCCAAATAAATGAGAGAAAAAAAAATTCTCTAAACTTGAAGGGTTTACTCGGAGCCAGCCAGGAAACCGTCCTTTCCAGCTGCTGAGGACTGAAAGACTGAGGTTTGACCAGCAGGGGGAGCCAGATATCAGGTCTACAAAACTTCAGATTTCAGTCCTCAGTTGCTGGAGAAGATTGACAACCCTCTTGTTCCTGGACTGGCCCGGAGAGACGATCAGGAAATTGTTTTAAACTGCTTAATAAGAAGTTTTACATGAATTCATAAGTCTTTCATTATTCTCTTGTGTGCAAAAGAAAGAAATGTTTCAATACATGCATTCCTGGAGCTAGAGACGACCTTGCAGTAGAGAAGTATCAAACCTAGAAACTGAACCATTGTTAGGACAGTCCTAAGGGAGGGAGCTGGGTGCTAGTCCCAGGAGGGATCTCTGACTGGACAGGTGAAGGGGGCGTTGGAACCAATAGGAAGTTTGCATGTATCAAGCTGGAACCAACAGAAAGTTCTCATGTATCAAACAGAAGAAAAGGTATAAATGTCTCTGTAAAAACTTTGCTCAGTTCCTTTTGAAGCGTTGACTAACTGAGCCATGTGCACAATAAATTGGCTTGGATCTTTTGAACTGACTCCTGGTTTTATTTATTGCATGCTTATCAGCTGCTACACAGTAACAGTGAGTTGCAATGATCATATATTAGAAAAGAAGGGCATAAAAGTAGCAAATAAAAGGCAGTTTTACCTAAAAGAAAAATAGGCAAATGGCACATTCTAAATAACGCACAAGAAAGCTCCCTTGATCAAGCACCATCTAACCAAAATGCAACTGTTAGAGATTTTTTTCTGGTTCTTGACATCTGGACTTCGAGTTGGCCTTGTTCTAAATGAACTGAATAAATGTTTCTCGCTTTTCTGCTCCTGTCCTCATAACTGGATTCTTGATGGTACAGACAGGAATAGTATTTGTTTCTTTCTATGCGAGGACCTCCTTCTTATGCACTTAGATGGACACAATGACTGAGCTACTCTTGCTGAGCTACAGGAAGGGAAAGCATAGTTACTCACCTGTAACAGGTGACCTCCGGGAACAGCAGGAATTAAGTCTTCACATACGAGTATCGTCGGTATTGACGGAGCCTGCGCAGGAACGCTCCCCAGTATCCAATAGGAAAGCTTTTGGGAGCATCCCAAAGCAGGTGCATCATAAGAACATAAGATATGCCATACTGGGTCAGACCAAGGTCCATCAAGCCCAGTATTCTGTTTCCAACAGTGGCCAATCTAGGTCATATGTACCTAGCAGTTTCCCCAAAAGACACAGGTTCTGCAATG
Source organism: Ichthyophis bannanicus (assembly GCA_033557465.1). Lineage (NCBI taxonomy): Eukaryota > Metazoa > Chordata > Amphibia > Gymnophiona > Ichthyophiidae > Ichthyophis > Ichthyophis bannanicus. Next base: position 162,095,171 of record CM066035.1, on the reverse strand, counting down.
CTTGTACTGGGTCAAGCATTGATATCTTTGGTCACTTCTTAATAATGGTTTATGGACCTTTCCTCCAGGAACTTGTCCAAACCTTTTTTAAACCCAGCTACACTAACAGCCTTTACTATATCCTCCGGTAACAAATTCCAGAGTTTGATTACACGTTGAGTGAAAAAATATTTTCTTTTATTAGTCTTAAATAGTTTACCCTGTAGCTTCTTTCTATATTCTGATAACGTAAACAATCGATCTACGTTTACCCGTTCCACTCCGTTCATTAATTTATAGACTTCTATCATATCTCCCCTCAGCCGTCTCTTTTCCAGGTTAAAGAGCCCTAACCTTTTTAGCCTTTCTTCATAGGAGTATCCTTCCATCCCCTTTACCATTTTGGTGGCTCTTCTCTGAACCTTTTCTAAAATCGCTATATCTTTTTTAAGATACGGCGACCAGAATTGCACACAATATTCAAGGTGCGGTCTCACCATGGAACGATATAGAGGCATTATAATATCTTTTGTTTTATTTCCCATTCCTTTCCTTATCATACCTAGCATTCTATTTGCTCTCTTGGCCGCTGCTGCACACTGGGCCGAGGGTTTTAACATGGCATCCACAATGATGCCTAAATCTTTTTCCTGGGCGGTGGTTCCTAATGTGGAACCTTGCATCGTGTAACCATAGTTTGGGTTGTTCTTCCCTAGGTGCATAACCTTGCACTTGTCCACATTAAATTTCATCACTGCCTTCCCACCTTTCCAACTCTCCCTCTTCAGTTGAGTTCATAGCTGAGACAAAGGAGAGGAGGAGAGAGAGACGGCGGGTAGGAGTTGTTCTAAGTCTGAAAGAGATGCTGGAGAACAGCCTGACCAAATGATGGGAGTCCTTGTCTAAGCCGTAGTGGACTGCAAAGGTGTGCACCGAAGCCCAAAAGGCTGCTCTACAAATATCATCAATGGACGCAGAGCGAAGGTTAGCCATAGAGGCTGCCATTCCTCTCACATTGTGAGCTGTGATATGACCTTCGAGAGACAGTCCCTTACTCTCATATGCAAAGGATATGCAATTCGCAATCCATTTAGACAAAGTTTGCTTGGAAACTGGTAGTCCAAGATGACTAGAGTCAAAGGCAACAAAAAGCTGGGAAGACTTTCTACTGTATGTTGCTTAGTTCTCTGAAGGTAAAAAGCCAAGGCTCTTTTACAATCTAGAGTGTGTAGATTCCTTTCTGCATTGGAGGCATGAGGCCTAGGGAAGAATACAGGAAGGTAAAATAATTGGTTTAAATGAAAAGGCAAAACCACCTTTGGCATAAAGTGAGGGTGAGTCCTAAGAACTACTTTATCATGGTGGAACCTTGTATAGGGAGGATCAGCCACTAAAGCTTGTAGCTCACTGATGCGTCTTGTAGAAGTGAGAGCAATTAGGAAGATTACTTTCCAAGAAAGAAACTTCAAAGATGTAGTGACTAAGGGTTCGAAGGGCGGTTTCATGAGTTGCCCAAGGACAAGATTGAAATCCCATGCCATGGGTGGTGGCTTCATGGGAGGTTTTGTTAAGAGTAGACCTCTCATAAATCTTGCTACAACTGGTTGAGAGGAAACAGGTTGTCCATCCAAGGGCTTGTAGAAAGCTGCAATAGCACTAAGATGGACTCTTACTAAATTGGTCTTAAGATCAGGGAATGATAAATGGAGGAGATACTCCAGTAATGCCTCCACTGGCACTGAAAAGGGATTAAATTCCTTTTTTGAACACCAAATAGAGAATCTTTTCCACTTAAAGGTGTATGCCAGTCTTGTGGAAGGTTTTCTTGAAGCCAAAAGGATATCCTTTACCTGTTGAGAAAGGTTGATATCCTGGAAGTCTAGGATCTCAGGAGCCACACCCTGAGGTGTAGAGACTGAGGATTCGGGTGCAATAGCATCCCGTTCTCTTGGGAAAGAAGATCTGGAGCACATCCCAATTCCAGAGGTTTGGCTTGAGAGAGACATAGAAGCAGAGGATACCACGTTTGTCGTGGCCAGCGTGGGGCTATGAGGATCATATGGCCCCTGTCTCTTTGAAGCTTGAACAGAGTTTTGGGAATGAGGGGAATGGGTGGGAAGGCATAGAGGAAGTCCTGACCCCAGAGGAGGTGGAAGGCATCCCTCGCCTAATAGTTCTGAGCCGGAAATCTGGAACAGAACCGGGGAAGTTTGCTGCCTGTTGGCTCCGCGGAAAATGAAAAACTGAAAAGGGAGAGTTGGAAAGGCGGGAAGGCAGTGACGCAGGTACAGTGGGATGCTCCCAAAAGCTTTCCTATTGAACACTGGGGAGCGTTCCCGTGCAGGCTCCGTCAGTACCGACGATACCCGTATGTGAAGACTAGATAGCTGCTATTTTTTTTTTCATTTTTCTCATTGGTTCATTATAATTCTGAAAAGATGTTCCTATACTTAACCCAATAGCTACATCAGAGGTTCTCAACCGAGTTCTCAAGACAGACCTAGCCAGTTAGGTTTTCAGGATAACCATAATGAATATGTATGAGAGAAATTTGCATGCACTGCTTCCATTGTATGCAAATCTCTCTCGTGCATATTAATTGTGGTTATCCTGAAGACTTGACTGGCTAGATGTATCCCGAGGACTGGGTTGAGAACCCCTGACCTAGACCCTCATTCTCCCATGTTTTACTACCACAGAAAAAAAAAAGCAAAAACAGTTACAAAAATCACTGCTAAATGTAACAATCAGATCTACATCCTGCGATTGTTTCTGTATGTGATTTTTCTAGTATAATCAGTTTTCTGTAGAATTAGTTTCTTTTAGGGTAGTTGCAGGGGCAAAATATATGCTATTTCAGAACCATGCAAGCAAATTCCCTTGCAACACTTTTGTATATTTTTGCTCTGTGCATTCCTGGATCTAAATTCTGGCTCAATGTGTTTAATATAGTAAGTGAAATAAAGAAATCAAACCTTTCAAGCACTTCTATATCGAAACAGAAGCGTTTGTCGATTGAGTCTGTTTTTCTCCGAATGCAGGTTTTTAACTTAAACATCTCTGGTGGACTTGGAACCAAACCATTCTAATCAGGAAATGAAAAAAAGAGTGTATCCATAAAAAACAAAGCGCAACAAATTTACTGTTTTATGAGAAATAACTAAAGAAGCCAGTGAAATCACACAATTTTATTCAGGCTATTGTCCCTCCTTCCTCAGTGGTAATATTAACAGCAGGACACCAGCTGAGAAACAGAGATTGGTCACTTTCTGGTGGAACCACATATTTGGGAAGCAAGGAAATGCAGATCCGATCGAGCTCCATGACAGGAGAGCAGTATTGCAGGAAACTGTTTAAATCAGCTATCTAGTGGTGTACAGGTACAGATTGAACTTAGTATGTTTAGAAGCTGGGGCAAAAGACTGCTTATCGCACAAAAGTTAAGTGAATATGGATTGAATTACCATTTATTATTTATCATTACAGATCCAGACACCCTGACATCAGACTAGTCTGCAAGTTCTCTTACTGTGAAAAGAAGCTTGAATGGTTTGGACACAAACTGACAATGTGCAACCAAATGCATTACACAAACACTGCCCATGACAGTCCCATTAACATATTATTGATCAGGGGAAGTCTAAACAATGTTTCCAGATAAAAGACATGTATTTTCATTACAATCTAAAGCAAGCATTCCCAACCCAGTCCTTGAAACACCTAGCTAGTCGAGTCTTCAGGATAGCCCTAATAAATATGCATAAGAGGGATCTGCACACATGGAAGCAGTGCATGCAAATCTCTCTCATGCGTATTCATTATGGTTACCCGAAAACCTGACTGGTTAGGTATGTTCTGAAGACTGGGTTGAAAACCCCGATCTACAGTCCAGTATTTCAGAGCATTTCCTGTACTTAACCACTTCAGTGCAATGATGTTTTCCAAGCCCAGCCTGACTGCTGATTCATCTAGTGCTTATTATGTCCCCACAATACTGTATAATAGCATGTTATAACTGTGTAGTGATTAGGCAGATGATATACAATGTATCTTGCTTTGCTTATGCACACATGATCATACCTGGGACAGGAGTTCTCAACCCAGTCCTCGGGACACAGCTAGCCAGTTAGGTTTTCAGGATGGCCACAATGAATATGCATAATGTAGATTTGTATGCACTGCTTCTATTGTATGCAAATCTCTCATATGCATTGCATGCACTGCCTCTATTGTATGCAAATCTCTCATATACATATTCATTGTGGTTATCCTAAAAACATGACTGGCTAGGTGTGTCCTGATAACTGAGTTGATAACTCCTGTAATGGGATAAAGCAATGTATAGAAAAGTAAGGTTCATGTACTGCTGATGTGGAACCATGATACTCACCACTTTCCCACCTGATTTTGTTTCGGAAACACTCATGGTAAATCTTTTACTTTCTTTATCGTAAGTACAGTAATGTCTTATCCATGTGAATCCCAGGTGTCCTAGAAAGAACAGATAGTGTTTAAACATTTTCTTTCTACAGTGTATCTCTTATTAGCCATTTACAAAAACACAATGCAATCCAAGCTTAAGAAGTCAGCCAGTCATTCCTGCTCCTCCTGAAGTCTAATGTAGGAGCTGTGCAGTCTCATGCACTGTTAACATTGTTTTTCCTAGTTCAACAAAAAATACTGTGATAAGTGATAAGAACTGTAATTTGACTTCAAGCACAAACTGCAGGCACCTGGAAGCATGAATCTGTTTTGAATTTGGTTTTTAAATTGAACTACTCAAGGTGCATTTCACTCAAGAAAAAACAGGCATTTTCTCCTTCTGCAAAGAGTTTACAGTCTTAAATTTGCACTTCAGACAATGGTGGGTGAAGTAACTTGGCTAAGATCACAAGGAGTGTCTATGGAAAAAGTGAGATTTGAATCCCGACCTCCCTGATTTCACAGCCCACTCTCTAATCTTTAGGCTAGTGCTTCTCAGCCTTCTTCTTAGTCAGTCGAGTTGCCAAGATTACCACAATGAATGTGCATGAGACACGTTTGCATACAGTGCGTCTTCAATATATACAAATCTGTCTCATGCATATTCATTGTGGTAATCCTGAAAACTTAACTGGCTAGGTGTGCCTCGAGGATTGAGAAGTCCTGCTCTGGCTATTCCTCTACTAAGAAAAATTACAAAAGACATATGGGCATTATGCTTTTTTGTCCTTAGACTGGAGCTGTGACATTGGTAAGATGAAATTATACCTAGGGCTTCGGGTTTTAATTATAAACATGGCAAAAATATTTTAATGCCAAAAAATTAGAATAGGTGTTTATTGGCTAAACACGGTAAAAACAACACCCTCTAGCACTCTGTCACCCCTCCCCTGGATTGTTTTGCATCCTCCACTCAGTTTTTAAGCCTTTTCTGCACAGACAACTGCTAAGTGATGCAGATAGACTTATTTGTTCCCACTGCAAAAGGTACCCAGCAATAGTAACTGTGGTGTGAAAATACAGATAAACACCAATATTTTGGACTCTTGAAGAACCTCTAATTTACTAGAAAATAAACACCTAAATTCACCATTTCTAAGCACTAAAGAATGTTGTTAAGTGCCGTCGAGTCAGTTGTCCTAAACAGGCGGCCCATTGTTGACAGAGTGGCATGCATAGCTGCTGTTATTGTATCAATCCATCTCATTGCTGGCCTTCCTCTTTTACGTTGACCTTCTATCTTGCCATGCATAATGTCTTTCTCTAATCTCTCTCTTTGCATGATGTGTCCAAAGTATGAAAGTTGAAGTCTTGTCATCTGAGCTTCTGAAGAAAGTTTAAGTTTGATCTCCTCTAATAAAGAAGACCGAATTATATCTTCTCAATAAACCCCCTTTAAGCTTATCCTGTCATCTGTGGCATGCCTCATCAGTTTAACTGTCATTTTAGACATCTAACAGGCAATTGTGCATAGGAACCAAGCATTCCTAGACAGGTAGCGTATGCCTCGTAGCGCTATATAAATGATTAATAGTAGTAGTAGAGTGGTCTGACTAACTGCATTTTCTCTCTCCAAGTTAAGAAACACATGAGAATTCATGAGTAGCTGCCTGAACCAAGATTGGTATATGAAATGAAATTGAAATTAAAGTTTTGGATTCAACTGGTATATTTCTTGGTCTTGGGCAAAAGTGTTTTATGTATGATATGTTATTTTTGCATTATGAGCCGATATTCAATAAAAGTTCAGCTCCTAAAGTTAAGGACCTAAGTTGGGTTCTTAAATTTGTTTCCTGTTTTAGCCACACTCAAGGGTCTGCGTTTTCAGCTGAAAATTCATCTACATTTAGAAGCCTTAAATTTAGGCTTGCCATTTGCCCACATTTAGAAGCCTAATTTAGGGGTCTAGTGCCAAGTAGGGGTGTGCTTTCCTTCTGAAACTAAAGCAGCAATAGAGTTCCCTATTGCATACTATTGGGAAAAAACAAACAAAATAAATGCTTAAAAAAAGAAGAAAAAAACAAAAACAAAATGTTTTGGCCTGTGCATCCTTAGTGCTAAGCTCCTAACCTTTCTTTCCCACCTTAATTCTTCCCCTGTTGCCACTTGCTTTACAGGATCCAAAATGTAGCAGCCTAATGAAATTAGGAGCATAAATTTAGACGTCCAGCCCTAGTATGATCTGCCCAACAATTATGATCAGTATTGGTCACTGTTGGAAGACAGGATGCTGGACTCAATGAAGTTTGGTCTGGCTCAGCAGGAACCTAACTCTCAAAGTTAGGAGCCTAAGTCCTTGGATTCTGGTGTCTATGTACACTACTTTAGACTGGATTTCATCACCTAAATATAAGTGGTTTATAATTGTAAATACATGAAAATACATATATCTGCAATTAACCCAATAAAGGATGCACTATTAGCGTCAATTAGTAAAACATCAAATATACTTCTAGAAAGGCATAGCTAGAGGCAAGCCCTAGAAGTTGACATAAAACAGAATGATGTTTTAAAAAAGAAAAAGCCAAGCCCTAAAATATAGGAATCTAAGTTTCTTACGTATTTTCAGTTAAATATAAGATCCTAAAATTAGGTCTTGTATTCATTTGCCGTAGTTCTAGTATCCTTGTTCAGATGCCTATTGCTAAAAATTAGTGCTGTGCACCTACAATCTTTTTCCCTTCGCTAATCTACTCTTATAGCTACCCACGTTTTAGCTTCCTAAATTTGAGAGCCTAGAGCAGTGATGGCTAACCTTTTTGAGCCCGAGTGCCCAAACTGCCGCACAAAACCAAAGAATTTCCTCAAAGTGCCAGCATGTCAATTAAACCTTAACAACAAGATTTTAGTATCTAAAAACTCTTTATAAAGTTGCCTGAACTATGTAACATCATTTGTAAAGGTTGGAATCTTTGTATTGTCAGAGAATCAATTTGATTCACAATCCTTTGGTTTTCATTTCAATTTATTGGCAATTTATAATGTTTTAATGATTTCATTCAATTTAATGAATTTAGGAAGAATTTGATTCAGTTACACAATATATTTTAAATGTATTATTCACATAACATGTCAAATGTATCCTGAGTAAAAAAAAGATAAACTTCTTAAAACTGTTAACTGTGTCAGGACTCGGTGTGTATTCCCAAAGAATCTATACATGAAAAAAATTAATGTGATGTTTATTGTTGCATGCATGCTGATAACTTGTCAAAGAGATATCTTTCTACCTTTTGTGCATTTTTTTTCAGTTGCAATTGCTCCAGCCACTTTCTTCTGGTTTCTTCATGTTTTCTGCTAACTCTCCATCAGCTGCTGTCCATTTGTCCTTTCTTCTCTCTTCTAGTTTTTTTTTCCATTCTCTCTCTCTACATCCGCTTTAACATACTAATCTTTCTTCTTTTGCTCTTTCCTCATTCCTATTTCATCCACTCAAATTTTACCCCTCCATCCTCAATCCCTACTTACTCTCCCAATACCTGGCCAATTGTAGATTTTTTATCCCTCCCACACAAAATATTTTTCCCCTCTCCATTTTACTCTCCCAGCCCCATCCCATTCTAATCCTCCCCCAACATCAGCTCCCTTCTAGTTCCAGCCTCACCCAGCATCCATTCCCTTCTAGTCCCTGCATCAGCCCATTTCCAGTCCTAGCCCCCCATCAGCCCATTTCCAGTCCTAGCAACCCCCCAACCCAATACCAGTCCTAGCCCCCCCCCATCAACCCACTTCCAGTCCTAACCCCATCAACCCATTTCCAGTCAGCCCCCATAGCCCATTGCCAGTCCTAACCCCCCCATCAGCCCACAGCCCATTACCAGTCCTAACCCCATCAGCCCACCTCAAGTCCTAACCCCTCCCTATCAGCCCATTTCCTGTCCTAGCCCCCCCCATAGCCCATTATCAGTCCTAACCCCCCATAGCCCATTACCAGACAGCCCCCATCAGCCAACAGCCCATTACCAGTCCTAACCCCATCAACCCACCTCAAGTCCTAACCCCTCCCCATCAGCCCATTTCCTGTCCTAGCCCCCCCATAGCCCATCAGCACTCCTAACCCCCCTCCCAGCCCCCCCAGAGCCCATCAGAACTCCTAACCCCCCCCATAGCCCATCAGCACTCCTAACCCCCCCAGCCCCCCATAGCCCATCAGCACTCCTAACCCCCCAGCCCATCACCACTCCTAACCCCCCCCCCAGCCCCCCCATAGCCCATCAGCACTCCTAACCCCCCCCAGCCCATCAGCACTCCTAACCCCCCCCAGCCCCCCCATCGCCCCACAGCAATCCCACACCCCCAGCCCATCAGCACTCCTAACCCCCCCCCCAGCCCAGCCCAGCCCATCAGCAATCCTAACCCCCCCAGCCCAGGGAATTTTTTTTTTTTTTAAAAGCTGTCTTCTCCCGCTGCCGGGGCCGCCGCGGCAGAATCGAGTGTGCCGCGGGGCCCCCCCGGCCCAGGACAGCCGGCCCGCCCCCGCGAACCGCTCTCTCGTCGCAGCTCACAGTGACACGCGCCGGCTTCCCGAGCGCGAAGGGCTTAGTGTCCCTTTCGCGGCTCTGTTAAGCCCGCGGGGGCTAATGGGAACTTCCTATCAGCCCCCGCGGGCTTAACAGAGCAGCGAGGGAGAAACTCTTCCCTCGCTCTCTGAAAGCCGGCGCGTGTCACTGTGAGCTGCGACGAGAGAGCGGATAGAGGGGGAGGGCAAGCTGTGCTGGGCAGGGGGGGGGGGGGCCCGCAGCACACTCGATTCTGCCGCGGCGGCCCCGGCAGCGGGAGAAGACAGCTTTTTTTATTTTTTAAATTTTACTTGCGGACCTTCCCGCGTGCCAGCTGCAAGGCCTTCGCGTGCCACAGCTGGCACGCGTGCCATAGGTTCGCCATCGCTGGCCTAGAGAAACTAAGATCTTAAATGTAGGCACACTGTCATGGCCAATTTTCACAGTAGCCAATTTAGGATCCTAATATCTGGTGGGGTAACACAACCCACTTGTCTGGACCGATCTTGCAGGACTCAAGGAAAAGACATTGTTATCTGTAGACATTCCATGTATCCCATGAGTCTGTTCAATTGTTTGTTTGTTTTTTCTCTGTAAAACGCAGTATAGAAAAAGTGTTAAATAAATATTATTTTACTCAAATCACATTTTTAAAAGGCATAGGAGCCTATTAGATTTCATGTCTTTGAAAACCAAACAAAAGCTTTATCTACATTTTTTTAGAAGGATATTAGAAAGTAGCCAGCTTTACTGGTTAAAGAAAGCATTGACGTACAAATTAACGAACTCTATTGGAAGTAAGGTCCAATAATTTTTTCATTGACTACATTACTTTCCCAAGATTTACACATATTCTACAATATCTTACAGTTCATTGAAATACAGTTGGCAATAATAGTTCTCTCTTCATTGCTTCTGTCTTCATTACTTAAGATTTCATGTGGAGAAGATGTCTGAATAGCAAATTCATTCACTATCCATTCTTATTTTATTAACTTCCTACTGTTACCCATGCTATATCTGTATTGTGGATAAATGAAAAACTTGGGCTTCTCGTGAACCAGTGGAGTACAAATTAGAAATACTAAGTGGCACTTTTACTAAGGTGTGGTAAGATTTTGCATGGTTTGAGTAAAAATTAGCTTGCAGTAAGAGCCAACATCATATATTGTCATGAGCATGCCTGGCGTATTCCTGGCAGGTACAGCAGTGAAACGCAGCAGCATTCACAATAATACAGATGCACTTAATGCTACCTACTGAGGTGATGGTTAAATGTACCCACACTAATTGTAATATTGATATTTAGAGGGCAATATGTACCCCTGAGCTAATCACAATGTGCTCTCCATGCCCCTCTCCACCCCCTCCATGCCCTCAGCAACTGAAACACGGTCTTTCCTCAGTCGGATGAAGAGGCTGGATAATATGGATAGTGCAGATAGACGCACGGCAGTAGACCCCTGAAGAAACAACCAGTGAAATGCAAGGGCGTCAAAGTTGGGCGTTGGGATTGTCAACTGGGATTGTCAACTGGTACCCAGATAAGCGTTTTGGAATTATCAAACTGATCTTCAGACAAGCACTGCTTAGTTTTTATATCAAAAAAGTTAAAAAAGTAAACCCCCCCCCCCTAGATTGGACACTATAGGCAACAATATAAGGTCATTGATGCGATGAATAGCACCTCATCCAAACCTCTATAGCTTGGACAAATGCTGTATAAAAGTCTGAGATCTTGTTGCACTAGTGCCAATCTGATAGTTTTATTAAAAATGTTCTATCTCCTAGTTAAGAAGTAGAGCTGAAAAATTATTATTGGTTACATGCCCTCTAGTTTTACAGCTTCCCCGTCTCTGGATGAGGTTTGTTTGTTCATTATTTCTTTTTAAGTATTTAAAGGTCTGAATCATATCTCCCCTATCCCTCCTGTCCTCCAAAGTGTACATATTTAGGTCTTCAAGTCTCTTCTCATAAGGCTTCTGACGCAGGCTCCAAATCATTTTGGTTGCCTTCCTCTAAACAGCTTCCATTCTTTCTACAACTTCTAATACCTAAATGCAATCTGTTCAGCTGTCCAAAAACTAACCATAGTGAAGGAGTCTTTATTCTAGTCAGGAACTATCTTGATTTCCATACTATTGCCACTAACACAGGATGAGACACAGATATAATAACAATTTCAAATAAGTACCTAACACTCTGCCTAGTCTATAGATCTCCTAATGAGAAAGTTGAAGAATTAACAGTCCTACTGGAAACCATATGTGGTCACAATTTACATTCTAATAATCATCTCTTGCTCCTAGGTGACATAAATCTCTCTTTGGCCACCCCCAGGATTTCAAAATCCTTCTTAGGTGCTTGAATGCACTCAGCTTATTAATGAGCTAACACATGACATAGGAAACATCCTTGACTTCATATTTTCTCCACAGCAAATGCTTAAGGACACCTACTGTACCTCACATCCCATGTTATCTACTGTACCCTGTCTGATCACAAGACAGTCACCTTCCACCTCCCACAGAACCTACGGAGTCATAAGAATGCACTAGCACAAGCTTCATCTCATAGATTTTTACATTTGAACAAAGAAGAGTTTTTAGACAAAGTCATATCACATCTCGAGCATAACTCAGACAACATTGACACATTAGTCCAAAACTGGAATCAAATATAGGCAAATCTGCTATAAAACCACAAACTAGCACAATCTATAGAACGCGTACCACTATAATCTGGTACACTGTAGAATTAAAAGACACCAAACACAAGGTCAGACAACTAGAGAGAAAATGGAAGAGCTCTAGGACCACAAGCGACCTTGATAAACATATATCCAAGTTACATGAATACCAAACATTAGCGAACAGGGCTGAAAATGAATACCATAGTAAACCTATTGTGAGCTCTCTAAACCGTCCCAGAGAGCTCTTTAACATAGTAAAATCTTTGGTAAAAAGCCCTATTTAAGAGAAGGTGAACAACAGCCTGTCTCCACAGACCCTGGCTTATTACTTTCAAAATGAAACTGGCATCAGAAGCAGTGGAATAATCACAGCCTCAACATACGAGGATGATAACTCCACAGCTTTCATTAGGCAATCCTTCACACCACTTGATCCTTGCCCTGTCAGCTGGATTAAGATGGCTCAAATAGAGCTGATCCCCACTATACTAAAGATCACTCAGTTGTCTCTTACTCAAGGCCATATATGTCTGCTGAACTCAAAAAGGCTTCCATCCACCTGATAAAAAAGGGGACAGGGCCAGACCTAAAACAACCCAGCTCTTAGAGACCTATTTCAAGTTTACCCTTCCTCACAAAGATAATTGAGAAGATTATACTGATTCAGCTCTAGGGCAACATTAATATGCATGCCCTGCTGAACGCACACCATTCCAGATTTAGGCCCAACCATGGGGTAGAAATCCTATTAACAGCTCTCATGGATAGGCTTGTAAGAGGCACCAAAAAAACACGCCAAGAGTTTATATTAATATTTTTGGACATCAAAGCAGCCTTTGACTCAGTTCCCTACAATATGTTACTTCTATGATTACAGTGATTAGGACTAGGCAATACAAATGGTTCAAATCTTACCTATCTGAAGGAAACTACAAGCAAAGATAGGAAGACAGAAGTCAGCTCTGTATGCTCAACACTCACTCTGCCCTATCCTCACTCCTGTTTAACCCTTTCAGACCGTATGTCCACTGTAATGGACGTCATTTTATCCATTGAATTCCATGTATATATATATGGTGTCTGCGAAAAAATTCAGGTCTGAAAGGGTTAATATTTTTCTTCAGCTTATCAGCACATTTATTCAAGCTCTTAATGTACAGTACTCTATCAAATTTACGCAGATGTAATGCTTTACATTCTATTCTCCAGTATAAAACAAGTATGCACTTTTCTAATAAAATGCTTTAACTCTGTCATTCAATGTGTCACAATCTTTCTGTGAACTACAACAAAACAGAAGTTCTCGATATCACCAGAGATGGCAGTTTCAGTACACCAACCTCTAAAAGTATTGCAGGAGCATATCTACATGTGAATCCCGAAGTGCGTTACTTGGGAGTAACCCTAGACCAACATCTTACCCTAATACCACACATTAGCAACATCACATGGATCATATACCACAAAATAAAAACAGTACAGCACCTTTGACCACTACTGGATATATGGGATTTCTGTATGTTTTTGAGCAATAATATTCCCATACTTTGATTACTGCAATAGCCTCTTGAAGGGCTTACTGAAATATTCATTTTATCTCCTGCAATTGGGTCAAAACACTGCTGCCTGCATCCTTTGAAGTGCTTCCAGAGCAGACCACATAACTCTTAAACTTAAGCAGTTACACTGGCTGCCTGTCATAGAATGAGTGAAATACAAAGTTTTGCAGACCATATTTAAAGTAGTGCACGGCCTCTTGTCATTTTACCTCCAGTTATTATTACAAAACACGACCAGCAACAAATCTAGAAGGGCAAATTCCCAAAATACATTTGCCATACCTGTTATAAATGTGAAGAGCAACCAAGCTACATCTAACAGAACCTTTCTGCTCTATGTTCCAATCGTATGGAATGCAAATCCAGAGAGCATTCATGCTATATCTGCCCTAACTGATTTTTGAAGAAGGCTGAAACCTATCTTTTCATGGAGCACTTCGGTAGTGAGAACTAACCACTCTATGCACCATAAGTAGCCAAACGTTACCACATTTGGTGTAAATTTAGAACTCTGCTGCTAGTTTCTCTTTTTCTCAGCTCTTTGAAGCCACTCACACCTCATCAAGGGTTAGTGGGCCTCATTAGCCTGTGAAAAAACTGAAGACTGCATAAAAGTCTTCAGAATCTCCCAAAGCATTCCTAACAGGGTCTCTCCATTTCAAAGCAAGGTAAGAGTGTGTGGCTTTAAATACTAGCTCTCTGCCTGAGAGCTCTTAAAAGGGTTTTGGTCTACATTTTTGGAGAGTTAGTCTTTTTGCTACTTTATTTTAAAAGGGGAAATACTGGGGTGGGGGGGGGGGTAGTGGTGTAAGTTTAAAACTCTGCTGTTAGTTTCTCTTTTTCTCAGCTCTTCGAAGCCATTCACACCTCATCAGGGGTTGGTAGCCCTGATTAGCCTATGAAAGAACTGAGGATTGCATAAAAGTATTTGGAATTTTCCAAGGCATTCCTAACAGGGTCACTTCATTTCAAAGCAAGTTACCAAAGGTCCACCAACTTTATAATTGCTGGGAAAAATCGTATTGCCAAAGCTGTTACCCCTGTTACAGCTTCTACCTCTGTCCAGACAGAGATCCCAATGCCAGTTGAAGAACTAGTTCCATGTGCAGGATGCCTACATGCTGAAGGTTTCAGGAAAAAGGTGGAGGAGCTCAGAGAAGAGGTGGCAAGGCTGAGGAGCATTTAAGACAATGAGAGGTACAATGATGAGATGCTTCTTGAAACATCCAAGCTCTCCAGCAGAGGTGAGGATGGGAGGCTACAGAAGGACCAAGGTTGGACACAAGTCACCAGGGTCTGCAGAATCACCAATTCAACCCCTCAAGCCCTTGAACTGAATAACCATTATGCAGCCCTGGAAGTGCGGGAGGCAGAAGCATCCCAGGAAAAGGAAGAACCAGAGCTCAAGAACCCCAAAGTTGCTAAATCGGTGACCATTAGGAAGCGAAGGGTAGTTATGGTTGGTGACTCTCTTCTGAGGGGTACTGAGGCATTCACCTGTTGACCAAGCTTGATGTCCAGAGAAGTATGCTGTCTGCCAGGTGCCAAAATCCAGGATGTTACAGAGAGTTTGCAGAGACTCATCAAGCCTACTGACTACTACCCGATGTTGCTCATCCATGTTGACACAAATGATACTGCCAGGTATCCCTCTGAGCATATCAAGAGTGACTTCATGGCTCTAGGACAGAGTGTAAAGCAGATAGGGGAGCAGGTGGTCTTCTCTTCAGTCCTCCCTGTTGAGGGTAAAGGCCAGGGCAGAGAAGCTTGCATCCTGGAGATAAAAGCATGGTTGCGTGGATGGTGTCATCGAGAGTGTTTTGGTTTCATGTACCATGGGATGATGTTCCAAGGGCTGCAGAGCAGAATTGGCATCCATCTGTCCAAGAAGGGCCAACATCTCTTCAGTAGCAGGCTGGCTAAGCTATTGGTCTTTAAACTAGATTCATTGGGGATCGGTGAAGAAAGCTCCCAGGTAAGTAAAAAGTAGTTACTCACCTGTAACAGGTGTTCTCCAGGAGCAGCAGGAATCAGTCCTCACATATGGTTGTCATCGACACCGATGAAGCCCCAGCGGAGCATTTCCCCAGCTTTCTATGAAAGCCTTTGGGAATGCAGGCACGCATGCGCGGTTCCCTTCCCGCCTAAAGGTGCCATCTTACCTCAGTCAAATGACATAGCTAAGAACAGCACACAAAAATGAAAAATAAACTATGTACAACTGCAACTACAAGGGGAGGAGGGAGGGTTGTGAGGACTGATTCCTGCTGCTCCTGGAGAACACCTGTTACAGGTGAGTAACTACTCTTTCTCCAGGAACAAGCAGGAAGTCAGTCCTCACATATGGGTGACTCCCTAGCTCTGGGCTACCAAGGAACCCAGGCTGAACAAGAGGACTCCCTCTAGTCCCAGCTGCAAAGAAAGGCTTTTCACTGACACAACCTCCACCGGTAGCCCAACAGAGGGCAGGAGGGCAGGAGTTGCCTAAACCTCAAAGAGATTCCGGAGTACTGCTTGGCCAAAAGCACTGTCCCTACGGGACTCCCTCTCCAGAAAGTAATGGGCCGCAAAAGTCTGGCTTGAAGACCAAGTTGCAGCCCTGCAGATGTCTACCAAGGGCAAAGAGTAGAGATGAGCCACTGAGGCAGCCATTGCCCTGACACGGTGGGCTGTGACCCGACCCTGAAAAGGAAGGTCAACCACCCTATAAGCCCAGGTGATACAGTCAGCAACCCAGATGGACAAGGTACGCTTGGACACAGCCAACCCCAACTTATTAGGGTCAAAAGATATGAAGAGCTGAGTAGCCCTTCTATGCCCCTGCGTATGGTCAAGGTAGAAGGATAAGGCCCCCCTACAGTCCAGGGTATGCAGAACTGCTTCAGCCTGGCTTGCATGAGGCCTAGGGAAGAATGTTGGAAGAACCACCTCTTGGTTAAGGTGGAAGGAGGAGACAACTTTGGGGAGGAACTTTGGATGAGTCCTAAGGACTACCCTGTTCCTATAGAAGTGAAGGTAAGGCCTATCACAGACCAGGGCCTGAAGCTCACTCACTCGCTTAGCTGAGGTAAGGGCTACCAAGAAGAGTGTCTTCCAGGACAGGAAGCGTAGAGGGCAAGTAGCCATCGGCTTAAAAGATGGGCGAGTCAGCTGCTGCAAGACCACATTCAACTCCCACTCAGGAGCAGGAGGACAGATTGGAGGCTTGAGCAAAAACAAGCCCCTGAGAAAGCGGGACACCAAGGGGTGAACCGACAGAGAATGTCCTTCCAAGAATGAGTGGTGAGCTGCTAGAGCTGAGAGGTGGACCCGAACAGAATTGGACTTAAGTCCCTGACTGGACAAGTGCAGTAAGTACTGAAGCACTACTGGCACAGTACAGGAGAAAGGATCCTCTGTACATAGCTGACACCACACAGAAAACTTTTTCCATTTGAGAGCATAGGTTTTTCTAGTGGACTGTTTCCTAGAGGATAGGACAACCTCCTCAACTTCCTGAGGTAGGCCCCAGGGAGCCAAAACTACCCTTGCAGCCTCCAGGCTATCAAATTGAGAGCTTTGAGATTGGGGTGCAGAAGAGAACCCTGATCCTGTGAGAGGAGGTCGGGTTGCAAGCCCAGAGGCAGTGGGGGATCCACCGCCAGTTGAAGCAGAAGTGGGAACCAAGGCTGTCTCGGCCACCTGGGAGCCACCAGCAGGACCGAGGCCTTGTCCTGAAGGATCTTGAAGAGAGTTCGGGCCACCAAGAGCGTGGGAGGAAACGCATACAGGAGGCCCTGAGACCAGGGAATCAGAAAAGCATCCGCTGCTATCCGCAGAGGATGCGGTTGCCTGGAGCAGAACTTCGGCAGTTGCTTGTTCTGTGGACTGGCGAAGAGATCTATCAAGGGGAGGCCCCATTTGAGGAAGATCTTCTGAACTACCAAAGGATGCAACTGCCACTCGTGGGGCTGTAGAATCCTGCTCAACTTGTCGGCCAGGTAGTTGTCCTGGCCGGGAAGGTACACAGCCTTGAGGAGCATGTTGTGCTTGAGTGCAAAAGAACAAAGGTCCTGAGCCTCCCGACAGAGGAGTCTGGACCCAGTCCCGCCCTGTTTGTTCACATAAAACATGGCTACTTGATTGTCTGTCTGAACCAGGACAGATTGATGAGCCAGGGTAGGAGAGAAAGCTTTGAGTGCTAATCGAATAGCTCTGAGTTCTAGGAGATTGATCTGCTGTGTAGCCTCCCAGGGAGACCACAGGCCCTGGGTGCACTTGTTCAGACAATGAGCTCCCCAGCCCTGTAGGGAGGCGTCTGTGGTCAGTACCACCATGTACGCAGGAATTTGAAAGGGCACCCCTTTTAGTAGATTGGGTGGGTGCAGCTACCAGCTGAGGGAGTTCAGAAATTGTCTGGACACCCTTATCCTGTCCCTGAGGCTGTCGGTGGCCTGTGACCACTGAGTCCGAAGGCACCACTGTGCAGGCCTCATATGGAGCCTGGCATTGGGGGTCACATGTACTGTCGAGGCCATGTGGCCTAGAAGCCTCAGGCAGAGTCTGGTGGAGACTAGTAACCTGCTGAGAAACTGGGTTGCCAAGGCTATTAATCTTTGTGCTCTGTCTTCTGGCAAGAAAGCTTTTGCCAGTAGAGAGTCGAGCCTTGCTCCTATGAACTCCAAGTTCTGGGAGGGGAGCAAAGTGGACTTTGCAAAGTTTATTACAAACCCTAGACTTTGAAGAAGAGCAATAGTTCTGAGGGTAGCTTGTCTGGCCTCCTGGCACGTCTGACCCATGATTAGCCAGTCGTCCAGATAGGGGAAGAGAAAGATTCCCTGATTTCTCAGGTAGGCAGCCACCACTGCCAGGCATTTGGTAAATACCCTGGGAGCGGAGGTGAGGCCAAAAGGCAGTACTCTGTACTGATAATGGTTTCCTCCCACAATGAACCTGAGGTACTTTCTGTGGTCTGGATGAATGAGGATGTGAGTGTACGCATTCTTTAGATCTAAGGAGCATAGCCAATCTCCCTGCTGGAGGTAGGGCAGAAGTGTTCCAAGAATAAGCATCTTGAACTTTTCTTTCTCTAGGAACTTGTTGAGGTTCCTGAGGTCCAGAATGGGTCGAAGGCCACCGGTCCTTTTGGGCACTAGGAAATACCTGGAGTAGAATCCGTGACCTTGCAAGTGGGGAGGCACAGGTTCCACCGCCCTGTCCACCAACAGACCGTGAAGCTCTTGAAGGAGAAGGTCTGTGTGCAGGGGAGGCCTTGGAGGTTCCCCTGGAAAATATGGCAGAGGCAGTTGGTGAAAGTGTAGGGCATAGCCCTTGTGGACTATGTTCAACACCCAACTGTCTCCAGTGATGTGGGGCCACTGGTGGGCAAAGAGGGCGAGGCGACCTCCTGTGCAGGGTTGGGAGAGCAGGGACTGAGAGGCTACGCTCAAGGAGTCAAAAACCCCCACCCTGCTGAGTGGGAGCAGGGGCTGGAGGCTTGGGGGTCCTCTGCCTACAGGGCCCATTACCCTGCCCCTTGGCTTGCTGACCCTGGGGTGCAGCTTGGGCAGCCTGATACTGAGGGTACTGTTTGTAGGCAGTGCCCTTCCTCGGGTAAAAGGGCTTCTTACCCGAGGCCTTCTTCTTGTGAGAAGGGGCAGAGGTCTTCCTAGACAGCCTTGTCCTTGTAAGGTGCTCGGTCTCGAGCTGTGCGGCCTTCTCGGCCATGGGTTTGCCAAAAAGGTTTTCACCTCGGCAAGGGACATCGACCAACTTATCCTGAACCCATGGCTCGAGGTCCGATGACTGCAGCCATGCCTGGCATCGAGCCACGATGCCAGCTGCCGCAACTCGGGCCGAAGCCTCGAAGCCATCGCAGGCGGCGCGGGACATAAACTTCGAGCAGTCCCGAATCCCCGAGGACAAGGACTTGAATCTCTGCAAGGGCTCCCTGGAGAGACCAGCAGAGAACCCGGCCAACTCCTTGGCCAGGTCTCGCAAGTACATGCCCATGTACAGCTGGTAAGACTGGACATGGCAAGCAAGCATCGAGCCCTGGAAGCACTTTCTACCCAAACCATCGAGGTTCCGGGCCTCCCTGCCAGGGGGCACCGGAGATTGCATCTTCTGGCTTGTCAGATGATACATGGCCGATTCCACCACCATGGAATGGTGTGGGAGCTGCGCCTTCTGAAAGCCAGGGCTCTTCCGGAGACGATAAATAGAATCGACTCGCTTGCTTAGAACTGGGGCCAAGGCCGGTGCCTCCCACATCCGGAAGAGGAGCCGTTCCAGCATCGGAGGAACCAAGACAGTAAAGGCCTCCTTCGGAGGAGAGTCATACTGCAGGGTCTCGAGCTCTTCGGTCGAGGCTCTTCCTCGGGGTCCGCCGGAATAGCCAACGCAGTGGCCATATCCCGGACAAACTCTGAGAACCAGGTGTCCTCCGGAGGGGATCTACTCCGGGGCGCAGACTGCGGAGAGTTCGAAGGGACGCATCGAGTCTTGAATGTGTCGGGGGACTCCTCATCCTCCGTCTCCCAGGCGGACTCGTCTGACGAGGAGTCAGGATCTGACTCCGCGGGGCCCTGGAGCACCCGCCACGACGCCGGAGGCACCAGTGTCGAAGCCCTCGGTCCCGAACGGGAGGTCGAGGGAGACCGCGACCGAGGTTGACTTCGAGCCATGATGGACTCGAGTATCGGTTCGGTCTCCGGGGTCTATTTCGATGTTGATGTCCCGGTGGTCGGGGCAGATGCGCCAGACAGGCTGGCCATCAGTGCCCACTGCTGCTCCATGAAGGCAGACAGTCTGCTCTCCAAGGCTGTCATCCTGAAGACTCAGCTCGGGAGACACAGCAGCCACCGACTCGGGCCCCGGCGGCGCCGGGCCCGACATCGGCTCTCTGGGAGGAGAGTCCTCGAGGACCACAGGGCTTACGTGTCCAGCAGACTCCGGCTCCATGCGAGGAACTTTGGCAGGCTTCTCTTGTTCCACGGACCCGGGGCGATGGTCGGGGGTCTTAGACCTGGCCCTCGAGGAGCCAGGGACCTCCTCCTCTGACGCCCTCACGAGCCGCTTCTTCCTCTTGTGTTCCCGGTCGGGGGACCCCCTGTCCGAGGAGCTCCGACGGCGCTCGGGATCCGAATCCCGAGATGTTGAGGCCTCAGATGAGGTCCGGGCCCGGCCGGAGGCTGAGTCCGAGAAAAGCCTTTCTTTCTGCTGCTGGCGACTTCATAGTGCCTTGGAAGACATCTTCCCACATGGTCCACACGTCTTAGGGTCGTGATCAGGACCGAGGCACCGAAGGCAGCAGTCGTGTGAGTCGGTGAGAGACATTAACTTCTTACACCGATCACACTTTTTGAAACCGCTGGAAGCCATCAGGGAAAAAAGAGTCCCCGCGAGGTCAAAGGACCAGCCTTCCAGGGAAAAAAATCAAAAAAGGGCGCGAACGCCAGCCACGAAGGGCAAAAACCGAAAAAGAAGAATCGGGCTCGATACCGGTGTACCGAACCTGGCGGGAGGGGAACCGGCGTCAAACCGGGAGAAAAAATAGCGAGAATCACCAAAAAAATCTAACTTTTATCCGGGATGACAGGACGCACGTCCAGTGGGCTTCTCGGAAAAAGAGAGACTGAGGTAAGATGGCACCTTTAGGCGGGAAAGGAACCGCGCATGCGTGCCTGCATTTCCAAAGGCTTTCATAGAAAGCTGGGGAAATGCTCTGCTGGGGCTTCATCGGCGTCGATGACACCCATATGTGAGGACTGACTTCCTGCTTGGTCCTGGAGAAATATTAAATACCTTTATAGAAATAGGTAAAAGGAGCAACATCTGGAAAACAGTATCTATAAATGCCCGTAGCATGGAAAATAAGATCACAGATGTTGAGGCTTTAATGTTAAAGGATGACTTGGAATTAGTGGCAGTTATGGAGACATGGTTCACGGACAGCCATGATTGGGATATAACAATACCAGGCTATACATTATTCAGAAAGGACAGGTTAGGAAAAAGGGGAGGAGGAATGGCACTATATGCAAAAACTAATCTTAAAGCTATGGAAATACAGGGCTTAAAAGGAGAAAGGAGGCAGTGTGGGTTAAACTTGAAAGAGGGAAAGAGAAATCCATTTGTAAACCACTCTATTGCCTAAGGTAAAAGCGGTATATTAAATCCTCAATAAAGATAAAGATTTGCATTGGCATGATATATAGACCATCACAGGGAGAAGACGTGGACAGAGAGTTAATAGAAGACATACCATAGCATTGCCAGGAAAGGG
This sequence comes from Ichthyophis bannanicus, assembly GCA_033557465.1. Taxonomy (NCBI): domain Eukaryota; kingdom Metazoa; phylum Chordata; class Amphibia; order Gymnophiona; family Ichthyophiidae; genus Ichthyophis; species Ichthyophis bannanicus. The sequence continues at coordinate 162,073,694 of CM066035.1, read as the reverse complement.
GAAGGGCTACTGATAGGGGATTTCAATATGCGCCGTATGTTGACTGGCGCATCCCTGTTGTGGTGTCATCTAGAAGGGAGATCCTGGATTCTTTACAGGAAGTAGTATTCAGGCAACTGGTAACAAAACCCACACATGAAGAGGCTATACTGGACTTGGTGTTTACCAATGGGGAAAGTGTTTCTGACATAGTGAGAGATCATCTCGCATCCAGTGATCACCAGATGGTGCGGTTGACTAGGGCTGATAAAATCCATTCAATAGCGAGGGTCTTAGACTTTAGGAAAACTATCTTTACCAAGATGGGCCAATACCTCAAGGAGTCGTTAGCGGAATGGGAACAGCTGGGGAATGTAGAAAAACAGTGGGCAAATCTAAAAGGGGATATTTTAAGGGCAACCGATCTTTTTGTTAGAATGGTAAACACAAGAAAAAGAAAAAGGAGGCCGCTATGGTTCTCAAATGAGATAGTTGAATATGTGAAGAAAAAGAGGGAGGCCTTCATGAAATACAAGAGATCACAGAGAGGGGAATACAGGCATCCATATTTGAAAAAACTTAGAGAGGCTGGCAAAGTAATCAAGAAAGCAATGGTACAAAAAGAAGAAGAAATAGCCAATGCAATAAAATGGGGGAGATAAGACATTTTTCATATATGTTAGTGACAGAAGGAAGGGCAAACGTGGTATTGTCAGACTCAAGGGTGAGGGGAAGAAATATGTAGATGCTGATGAGGTTAAAGCAAATTGCTTAACAAATATTTCTATTCTGTGTTCACAGATAAAAGGCTGGGAGCAGGACTCAGACAACACCTACAAACAGGAACAAAAGTGAAGGGCATCTCAAACAATTTTCAGAGGACTGTGTTCGTGTGGAGCTAGCTAAACTAAAAGTGGACAAAGCGATGGGACCAGATGGGATACATCCAAAAATAATGAAGGAACTTGGGGACGATCTAGCAGCTCCACTGACTGAACTTTTCAATGCGTCTTTGGAGTCGGAAGTGGTGCCAGAGGACTGGAGAGAGGCACATGTGGTCCCTTTACACAAAAGCAGAAGTAAGGATGTAGTTGAAAACTACAGGCCGGTTAGTTTAACCTCGGTGGTGAGTAAATTATTAGAAACACTGCTGAAAGAGAAAATAGTGAGGGGTTTCTGGAGCCCAACAGATTGCAAGATCTGAGGCAGTATGGATTCACCAGAGGCAGGTTTTGTCATACAATCTGATTGATTTCTTTGACTGGGTGACTAAGAAGTTGGACTGAGGGAGAGCCGTAGATGTGGTGTATTTAGATGTCAGTAAAACATTTGTTCCGCACAGGTGACTTATAAACAAACTAAGCACCCTAGGGATAGACCCTAAAGTTACTGCTTGGGTTAGAAATTGGTTGAGTGGGAAGCGACAAAGGGTACAGGTAAATGGAGCTCACTCTGAAGAGAAGGGAGTTATCAGTGGAGTGCCACAGGGATATGTCCTTGGTCCAATTCTTTTTAACTTCTTTGTTAATGATATTGCGGAAGGGCTGTCGGGTAAGGTTTGCCTCTTTGCAGATGATACCAAAATCTGCAACAGAGTAGACACCCAGGAAGGTGTAGATAACATAAGGAGGGATCTAGCTAAGCTTGAAGAATGGTCTAGAATTTGGCAGCTGAGATGTAATGCTAAAAAATGTAGGTCATGCATTTGGGCTGCAACAATCCAAGGGAGTGGTACAGTATAGGGGGTGACGTACTTCTGTCCACAAAAGAAGAATGGGGCCTAGGTGTGATTGTGCCTTACGATGTCAAAGTAGCTAAACAGGTAGAAAAGGTGACAGCGAAAGCTAGAAGGATGCTTGGGTGCATAGGGAGAGGAATGGCCAGCAGAAGAAAGGAGGTGATAGTGCCTTTGGTGCGACCTCATTTGGAATATTGTGTGCAATTCTGGAGACCGCACCTTCAAAAGGATATAAACAGGTTAGAGTCGGTGCAGAGGGTGGCTACTAAAATGGTTAATGGTCTTCATTATAAAGCATATGAGGACAGGCTTAAGGACCTTAATATGCATACTTTAGAGGAAAGGCATGACAGAGGTGATATATAGTAACATAGTAACATAGTATACGACGGCAAATAAAGACCGGTATGGTCCATCTAGTCTGCCCAGCAAGGCGGCAAGAATCGGTGCACTTACCACTCCGTGCTGATTGAGATGTTTAAATACTTCCATGGCATAAATGCACAGGAGGACAGCCTCTTTTGATTGAAAGCAAGTTCTGCTATGAGGTGACATAGGAAAAAAGATGAAAGGGGATAGACCCAGGAAAAATATGCGTAAATATTTCTTTACGTAAAGAGTAGTAGATGCGTGGAATAGTCTCCCAGTGGAGGTAGTAGAGATGAGGATAGTATCTAAATTCAAAACAAGCATGGGACAAACACAGAGGCTCTCTAAAGGAAAAAAGGGCTCTTGTAGTGAGTAATATGGAAGGTCAGACTAGATAGGCCAATGTTGTATTTTTCTGCCGTCATAGTTCTATGTTTCTGTGTTTACATTATGCCTCAGCATAACCCCTACTCTTTTGCTCCTTTATGTATCCTCACTACATGTTAAAGTTCAAAAGAAAGCTATATGTTACTTATTTGCATTTGTGTTTCAATGTAAAGCTATGTTCATTTTTATTTTGTTCAACATGTAAACCACTTTGACTTTCAGATATGTGGTAGATAAAAAAAGCTAAATAAATAAGTTTATATATATGTGCTGAAAAATAGTTGTGTATCCTGGGCTGTATTTTAGAACTATTTATACTCAAGAAATGATTAGATCCTCATCTAAAAGAGATAGATATCCCCGCTGTATAAATAACTCCCACAAAAAGGGCATTATTGATGAATTTTTCAACAAAAAATTCAACAATAAGTATTCTTGTTTGAAAACATATGTAAATCCTTGGTTCAATTATTGTGTCGTAGAGAACAGTTTATCTTTCATTGGAAGAGTGTGGAGTCTAATGGGTTAAATTCTCAGATTGAATGGCATTGGTTCTACTGATTGTGGGTAAATTTGAATCTGGAATATAAGTGTGCATGCACTAGCATTTTTTCCTGCATTACTCTTCGGTGTTATATGAGGTTAAATCTATGAGAAGAAACGGAAGGCTGGAGGTCAGTGAGGTTTGCTTGAATAGAACTGGAGTGTGTATATGTGATTTATTTCTTTTAAACTATGTGGTGCGTTTGGTTTTTGTAGAGTGGAGGCAAGATATTTGAAATTTCCCTGATGAAGCCGGTGATCGGCGAAACTGTGGTCCATGGTTAGAAATTTGGAGGGAGTCTTTGGAGCTTTGGAGATTTTGAGTCGTGCTGTTAATGTCCTTGGTGAATTTCCATGCTATCATACAAGATACAGTGGATTTGGAGTTAAACCCAATGTGCTTCATATAAACATGATTGACGTGTGGAAGAGAGTTTGAAGAAGTTTCATCGAATTGGGATATGGACGGTGATATACATCAGCTAATACAGCGAGACAATTCAACATGATAAAATTGATTTAAACATTACGTTTAGCGCGAGAGAAAAACAAGCACTTTATGTTTTGGTGTTCATACAAAAACAACGTTAACTCAGTTAATCTGTTTTGTCTTGTTGTTGATTAAGAATATTCTGTCTGATATAGGCGTCCATATTTCTTTCCACATTGTCTGAGGGGTATTCCTTGTAAGATAGACATATTTTATATAGGGGGGAAGGGGATTAAGATATGTATTGTATATGTATTATATCATTTATGATTATGAACAATATGATGAATGTATAAGTATTATAATACTTTTGAAATCTTGTAAACATTCTTATTATATAAATTATATTTCAAAAAAGAATATATCTATTTTTTTAATCACACATTTTGGCATTTTGGATGGTTATACATACTACTGTGATTATATAGTTATGTCAAAGTAAAGGACTCACAAAGTCTTGGATTGCATTAGTATGATATTCATGTTTTGATTATTTGCAATTTTATGGTGATTTGTTTTAAGTGATTTATTTTTTCCATATAGTGAGCATTTATACTACTGTTTTAATATGGCTAGTGAGAATGTAGTACCTAAGATGGATGTTTTTTGCTTCACTGACCAGGAGGCCTCCTGTTTGTTAACGGGTTCCCATTTCTTTGGTGAAGGAACCTCAGGGGTTGGAGTGGGGGACTGGTCCACTGTAGTGACATTGCGGCATAAAATTATAAGAGCTGAATTACATTCAGAAACAATGAAGGAGTACTGTAATGAGCGACGTATCCCTTGGGGTTTGAGAATGTATAGAGCGCCACATTTGTTCACCACAAATAGTGCTGATAGGAGGAATTCCTATTGGGTTCCACTTTTTAGAGGAAACTCTCATGAGTATCCCCTATTCACCCTTACCCTTGCTGTCGGAGCCTTATACAAAGCCTCTATCTATGACAAGAAGTGGGGACCAAAACCCATTTTTCGCAGCATTATCAGCATGATGCCCCATTCCACTGTGTCAAATGCTTTTTCTGCATTGACAGAAAGAAGTGCAGGATCATCTTTTTGCCTTACCCATCTTTCTGCAACAGCTTTTTGATATTATCCCCCTCTTTTCTGTTAGGAACAAAACCCAACTGGCCTACCCCAATCAGACCTGGTAGGAAGCGATTTAGTTGAACTGCTAAGATGCTTGCAGGAACTTTGCATTAATATTCAGCAATGAAATCAGGTGGTAGGAGCTTCATTGGTGTGGGTTTTTTCCTTCCTTAGGAAGGAATGTAATTCCTGCTATACTCATTGAAGTTGGCAACATCCCTTTCTTCAGCACATCACTGAAGGCCTCAATCAGTGGGACAACCACCAAATCTGAAAATTGTTTATAAAAATGTGAAGCGAGGCCATCCAGACCCAGAGCTCATCCTGACGTAAGGCCTTTATTAGCCTCCCATAACTCTCAGTCAGTGATGTCTGCCTCCCCTTCTTGCAGGAAGTATACAGCTTCTTGCAGATATGGACAAAGCAATCTCTAATTTCCTCTGCTCTCTGCCCCAGATGGGACTCCTCTGAATCTGAACAATATGGCACTGCTGATACTGAGCACACAGCATCAAAGCCAAAAGTCTTGCTGCTAGTTTCCCCACTCAAAGAACTGCTGTTGGGCCCGTCACATCTCATGCAATGTCCCATCCAACAGAAGCTCCTGGACTCAGTCTCAACAGCCCAAGCTCTTTGTCCAGCTGCACAGGAAGCGTCTGCATGTTTATCTCCTCCTTATCGGAGATCCCTTAACAAGGAAATAAGAGCTGCGTTGCACTCTTTCTTTTTTACAATGGCTCACGCTAACAACTGCCTGCCTACTGTAGTCTTGAAGGTATCGCACAAAGGACTTAATGAAACTTCTTCCAATGTACCGAGGACAAAAAATTCCTTAATATCCCTCTCCAAACTTGCCTTAATCTCCTGGCGCTCCAACAGGGAGTCAAATGCCAAAATCACAAAATTCATGGCATAGGACTCAACCCCACATAAATCTATAGAGGTTCATGGTACGACCAAACTATCGCTTCAGTGTTGCCCCACACACTTCTACCATGATCTCCTTTACACTAAAGAGCATATCAATCCTTGAACAGGAACTGTGCGGGGCTCAGTAGAAGGAGCAAGACCTTACGATGGGATTTAGCAAATGCAACCAATCTAAAAGTCTCACCTCCCTCATCAATCACTTAAGATTCCTTCACCAATCTCTCCCCCTCACTGAGTACTACCCACCCCAAAAGTTTCCTTCTGGGATACAAAGTTAAATTAAAATCAAACCCCCCACTAAATTTTGTACAATTTCCATTGACTTTGAAAAAGCAGCTGTCTCAGGGACTCCCTGATGTGTGGATATTGTTATGCCTAGATCTATGTTCCAGATCCTCTAGTTTCTCCCACCATTTTTCCTGTATCTCCTGCAATGCCTCTGTCTATTTCTGCATGTCTATCACTGCTTGTTCCTTGTTCTTGATTTGCTCCTCTGTTTCTAGAACTCTTTCACAGTTGCTAAGGTCTCTCTTTAAGTCCTCTGCAATCTCTGATTTCAGTCCAGATCCCCACTATTTATTTTATTTCTGCCAGCCATCCCTTCATCTCTTCGTGAGAGAAGGGGCGTGCTCACCATATTTTCTGATATTCTCTCCTGCCCTGCCAATTCAGAACTCTTGTCTGCTGTTTTGTCTCTGCATCACAGCTAATGTTGCACTTATCTTTGATCTCCTGCCAGAAATTTTATAATCTCCAGCTTTTTTTCTAGGTGACATTGATGCTTATATTGATACTGCTATGTTTTCAGTTGAGCTGGGGAGGTTTCTTGGCTATGCACCTCTTTTTAAGAGAGTCCTAGATGGAGCTCTCTCCCTAAGCAGCCATCTCTATGAGCGACATCACATACTTCCCCCTTTGGCATAATACTAAATTTAAGGTTCAGGGCAATGGTAATGAAAGGGTGTATGGCAGCTTTGCAGCTTATGACGGAGCCTCATTTTAAACATTTTGCAGAACTGCAAGAGGAATCTGGCCTTCCTCCACTCAGTTTTTCTCCTGCTATGAATGATGACATTCTATAGCAGCAAGTGGCATAGACATTAAGAGGCCAATTCTGTGCGGGGCATGTCTGGGCCGTCCAGACATCCAGTAAATGGACAAGGCACATTTGTACCTGATTCTGCAACCGCGGGTGCTATATGTTCTCGTGGGAGCTATATGTTCCGGCATGCCCTCCATTCTGCTGTGGGAGATGTCCAGGGATCTGCCCAGCCAGCCCTCATTACACTCCAGCTGGTGTTGCAGTGCATCGGCATCCTGTCGCCATGGCACTGGCATGTCCAGCCAGAGAAACCAAGGGCCCGACAGCACAGATAACCCCTTTCCTCGCTGTCCGACCCTTGGCAGGGACTGCCAGGGCCTGGACCTGGCGGCAGAGCATCTCCCGCGGTGACGCCAAGTCATTTGGAAGGCTGCAGGGCCTGGCTGCAGGGCCAGGCATCCAGTGCAGCTCTGGGGAACTTACAGAGGCCTAACCGGAATGGCCTCTGTACGTCTAGGAATATGGCCATGCCTCAGCACCACCCCTCTTATCCCCATTCAATGCTCCCAGCACAACGGCCCTGTATGTGGGAGGAGAAGCTGGCACAGAATACGCTTCTGGAGAATAGCACAAGTTGGACGTCCAACCTGGACGTCCATCTGCACTGTTCGGGGATCTGAATCTACCCCTAAGCAATTAGAAGAAAACTGGATTTTAGAAAATGTTTCTAGTAATCTGGTTCAGCAGTCTCTCAGTTCTATGAATTGATGTTATCTACAAGAGTAGGCAGCACTGTTAAGAACTCAAAAGACCTAAGAGACCGAACAGGGATGTGAATTGTTGGATAAACAGTGGAAGGGATTTTGGGGAAAAGTGGTTCAGGTCTCTTGGTATTTTTACTCAATTAATTTTTCTTTGCAACACAGAAGGCAGTGTTGACACCAGTCAAAATGACCAAATTTACATGGGCGGTGGGGGGGTGGGGAGATAATATGTGCTGGCCTTGTAACTCAGATATAGAAACTTTCATACATATCCTTACTGCCTGTCAGAATCTGCAAACCTTTTGGCAAGCAGTCTGGGTTGCAATATGTGTAGTTTTGCATATTGAAGATTCATTCTCCTTTGGTATGAAACTCCTTGGCTATCTGTTCCCCTATAACTAAGAGTGATGCTTCTTGTTAAATGAATTGCTATCATTGACAATGGGCCCGATCCAGGAAGGCAAATAGTGGGGCTGGATGACCTGACGGGATATCCTGCCCCGCTATCTGCCCTTAATCCATTCTGCCTCCCGGCCCCGCTGCACGAACAGAGCCGCTGTGCATGTTATGGGGGACAGGGGCAGAGAGTGGGCAGGACCAACCCCCAGACATACAGGGCCAATTATGATGATAGCCCTATACGTCCGGGGATCGTTGGGGGGACGCTTTGCTTATTCCACCTCAGAAGTGGGCACCCCTCCAATCCTGCCCAGCAGTCCGTCCATCCTCAGAGCAACAGGCAGCACACGGTGGGTCCCCACCACCAGATCCGTGCCCCGGCTGCCCAGCCCGGGGTCAGTCAGCAGGGTTACAGGGTGTCAGGGCCGTGGCGGGCATATTGGTATGTGGTAGCAAAGATAAAAACTAAAAAAATATGAATTGCAGATGTGAAGGAAGCAAGCTGCTGGAACATCTAGGATTAAGAAAGAGTAGTTACTCACCTGTAACAGGTGTTCTCCAGGAGCAGCAGGAATCAGTCCTCATATATGGGTGTAATCGACGCCGATGAAGCCCCAGCGGAGCATTTCCCCAGCTTTCTATGAAAGCCTTTGGGAATGCAGGCACGCATGCGCGGTTCCCTTCCCGCCTAAAGGTGCCATCTTACCTCAGTCAAATGACATAGCTAAGAACAGCACACAAAAATGAAAAATAAACTATGTACAACTGCAACTCCCAGGGGAGGAGGGAGGGTTGTGAGGACTGATTCCTGCTGCTCCTGGAGAACACCTGCTACAGGTGAGTAACTACTCTTTCTCCAGGACCAAGCAGGAAGTCAGTCCTCACATATGGGTGACTCCCAAGCTCTGGGCTACCGAAGAACCCAGGCTGAACAAGAGAACTCCCTCTAGTCTCATCAGCAAAGAAAGGTTTTTCAAGGACACAACCTCCACCGGTAGCCCAACAGAGGGCAGGAGTTGCCTAAACCTCAAAGAGATTCTGGAGTACTGCCTGGCCAAAAGCACTGTCCCTTCGGGACTCCCTCTCCAGACAGTAATGGGCCGCAAAAGTCTGGCTTGAAGACCAAGTTGCAGCCCTGCAGATGTCTACCAAGGGCACAGAGCGGAGATGAGCCACTGAGGCAGCCATTGCCCTGACATGGTGGGCCGTAACCCGACCCTGCAAAGGGAGGTCAGCCGCCTTGTAAGCCCAGGTGATACAGTCAGCCACCCAGATGGACAAGGTACGCTTGGACACAGCCAACCCCAACTTATTAGGGTCAAAGGAAACGAAGAGCTGAGTAGCCCTTCTATGTCCTTGCGTATGGTCAAGGTAGAAGGATAAGGCCCTCCTACAGTCCAGGGTATGCAGAACTGCTTCAGCCTGGCTGGCATGAGGCCTAGGGAAGAATGTTGGAAGAACCACCTCCTGATTGAGGTGGAAAGAGGAGACAACCTTTGGGAGGAACTTTGGATGAGTCCTGAGGACTACCCTGTTCCTATAAATCCTGGTGTAAGGCCTATCACAGACCAGGGCCTGAAGCTCACTCACTCGCCTAGCCGAGGTAAGGGCTATCAGGAAGAGTGTCTTCCAGGATAGGAAGCGCAGTGGACAAGTAGCCATCGGCTCAAAAGGTGGGCGAGTCAGTTGCTGCAAGACCACATTCAACTCCCACTCAGGGGCAGGAGGACGGATTGGAGGCTTGAGCAAAAGCAAGTCCCTGAGAAAGCGGGACACCAAGGGGTGAACCGACAGAGAATGTCCTTCCACCAGTGAGTGGTGAGCTGCTAGAGCTGAGAGGTGGACCCGAACAGAATTGGACTTGAGTCCCCGATTGGACAAGTGAAGTAAATACTGAAGAACTACTGGTACAGCACAGGAGAAAGGATCCTCTGTACGTAGCTGACACCACACAGAAAACCTTCTCCATTTGAGAGCATAGCATTTTCTAGTGGACTGTTTCCTAGAGGCTAGGACAACCTCCTCAACTTCCTGAGGTAGGCCCCAGGGAGCCAAAACTACCCTTGCAGCCTCCAGGCCATCAAATTGAGAGCTTTGAGATTGGAGTGCAGAAGGGAACCCTGATCCCGAGAGAGCAGGTCGGGTTGCAAGCCCAGAGGCAGTGGGGGATCCACCGCTAGTTGAAGCAGAAGCGGAAACCAAGGTTGTCTCGGCCACCTAGGAGCCACCAGCAGGATCGAGGCCTTGTCCTGAAGGATCTTGAAGAGAGTTAGGGCCACCAAGGGCGTGGGAGAAAACACATACAGGAGGCCCTGAGACCATGGAATCAGAAAAGCATCTGCTGCATCCGCAGAGGATGTGGTTGCCTGGAGCAGAACTGTGGCAGCTGTTTGTTCAGTGGACTGGCAAACAGATCTATCCAAGGGAGACCCCATTTCTGGAAGATCTTCTGAACTACTAAGGGATGCAGCTGCCACTCGTGGGGCTGCAGAATCCTGCTCAACTTGTCGGCCAGGTAGTTCTCCTGGCCTGGAAGGTACACAGTCCTGAGGAGCATGTTGTACTTTAGGGCAAAGGAACAAAGGTCTTGAGCTTCCCGACAAAGGAGCCTGGACCCAGTCCCGCCCTGTTTGTTCACATAAAACATGGCCACCTGGTTGTCTGTCTGAACAAGGACAGATTGATGAGCCAGGGCAGGAGAGAAAGCTTTGAGAGCTAGGCAAATAACCCTGAGTTCCAGGAGATTGATCTGCTGTGCCGCCTCCCAAGGAGACCACAGGCCCTGGGTGCACTTGTCTAGACAATGAGCTCCCCAGTCCTGCAGGGAGGCGTCGGTTGCCAGCACCACCGTGTACCCAGGAATCTGGAAGGGTACTCCTTTTAGTAGATTGGGTGGTTGCAGCCACCAGCTGAGGGAGTTCAGAAATTGTCTGGACACCCTTATCCTGTCCCTGAGGCTGCCTTTGGCCTGTGACCACTTAGTCCGAAGGCACCACTGTGCAGGCCGCATATGGAGCCTGGCATTGGGGGTCACATGTACTGTTGAAGCCATGTGGCCTAGAAGCCTCAGGCAGAGTATGGCGGAGACTAGTGACCTGTTGAGAAACTGGTTTGCCACGGCTATTAATCTTTGTGCTCTGTCTTCTGGCAAGAAAGCCTTTGCCAGGAAAGAGTCCAGTCTTGCTCCTATGAACTCCAAATTCTGGGAGGGGAGCAAAGTGGACTTTGCGAAATTTATGACAAACCCTATTTATATTTATTTATTTATTTATTTAACTTCATTTATATCCCACTTTTCACCGGGTCAAACCCTAGGCTTTGAAGGAGAGAAATAGTTCTGAGTGTGGCTTGTCTGACCTCCTTGTACGTCTGTCCCCTGATTAGCCAGTCGTCCAGATAGGGGAAGACAAAAATTCCCTGATTTCTCAGGTAGACCGCCACCACTGCCAGGCATTTGGTAAAGACCCTGGGAGTGGAGGTGAGGCCAAAAGGCAGTACTCTGTACTGATAATGGTTTCCTCCCACAAGGAACCTGAGGTACTTTCTGTGGTCTGGATGAATGAGGATATGAGTTTATGCATCCTGTAGATCTAAAGAGCATAGCCAATCTCCCTGCTGGAGGTAGGGCAGAAGTGTTCCAAGAGTAAGCATCTTGAACTTTTCTTTCTCTAGGAACTTGTTGAGGTTTCTGAGATCCAGAATGGGTCGAAGGCCACTGGTTCTTTTGGGCACCAGGAAATACCTGGAGTAGAATCCGTGACCTTGCAAGTGGGGAGGCACAGGCTCCACCGCCCTGTCCACCAACAGACCTTGAAGTTCCTGAAGGAGAAGGTCTGTGTGCAGGGAAGGCCTTAGAGGCTCCCCTGGAAAGTATGGTGGAGGCAGTTGGTGAAAATGTAGGGCATAGCCCCTGTGGACTATGTCCAACACCCAACTGTCCCCGGTGATGAGGGGCCACTGGTGGGCAAAGAGGGCGAGGCGACCTCCTGTGCAGGGTTGGGATAGCAGGGACGGAGAGGCTATGCTCAAGGAGTCAAAAACCCCACCCTGCTGAGTGGGAGCAGGCACCGGAGGCTTGGGGGTCCTCTGCCTACGGGGCCCATTACCCTGCCCCTTGGCTTGCTGACCTTGGGGTGCAGCTTGGGCAGCCTGATACTGAGGGGGTACTGTTTGTAGGCAGTGCCCTTCCTCGGGTAAAAGCGCTTTTTACCCGAGCCCTTCTTCTTATGAGAAGGGGCAGAGGTCTTCCTAGACAGCCTTGTCCTTGTAAGGTGCTCGGTTTCGAGCTGAGCGACCTTCTCGGTCATGGACTTGCCAAAAAGGTTCTCACCTCGGCAAGGGACATCGACCAACTTGTCTTGAACCCATGGCTCGAGGTCCGATGACTGCAGCCATGCCTGGAGTCGAGCCGCGATGCCGGCTGCCGCAACTCGGGCCGAAGCCTCGAAGCCATCATAGGCGGTGCGGGACATGAACTTCGAGCAGTCCCGAATCCCCAAGGACAAGGACTTGAATCTCTGCAAGGGTTCCCCCGAGAGACCAGCAGAGAACCCGGCCAACTCCTTGTCCAGGTCCAGCAAGTACATGCCCATGTACAGCTGGTAAGACTGGACACGGAAAGCAAGCATCGAGCCCTGGAAGCACTTTCTACCGACGCCATCGAGGTTCCGGGCCTCCCTGCCGGGGGGGCACCGCGGAGTGCATCTTCTGACTCTTCAGTCGATGCATGGCTGATTCCACAACCATGGAATGGTGCGGTAGCTGTGCCTTCTGAAAGCCAGGGCTCTTCCGGAGTCAATATATCGAATCGACTCGCTTGCTGAGAACCTGCGCAGAGGCCGGTGCCTCCCACATCCGGAAGAGGAGCCATTCCAGCATTGGAGGAACCGGGATAGGAAAGGCTCCTTCGGAGGAGAGTCAAACTGCAGGGCCTCGAGCTCCAGGCTCTTACTCGGGGTCCGCCAGAATAGGCAAGGCAGTGGCCATATCCCAGAAAAACTCCGAGAACCGGGTATCCTCCGAAGGGGATCTACTCCGGGGCTCAGACAGCGGTGAGTCCGACGGGACGCAGAGTCTTGAACGTATCGGGAGACTCCTCATCCTCCGTCTCTCAGGCGGACTCATCTGACGAGGAGTCAGGGTCCGACCCCTGGGGCCCTGGAGCACCGGCGTCGACGCCCTCGGTCCCGAACGGGAGGTCGAGGGAGACCGCGACGGAGGTCGACTTCGAGCCATGATAGACTCGCGTATCGGCTTGGTCTCCGGGGTCGACTTCGAGGTCGATGTCCCGGTGATCGGGGCAGATGCGCCAGACAGGCTGGCCATCAATGCCTGCTGCTGCTCCATGAAGGCAGACAGTCTGCTCTCCAAGGCTGTCATCCTGAGGCTCAGCTCGGGAGACGCAGCAGCCACCGACTCGGGCCCCGGCGGTGCCGAGCCCGACGTCGGCTCTCTGGGAGGAGAGTCCTCAAGGACCACAGGGCTTACGTGTCCAGCAGACTCCGACTCCACGCGAGGAACTTTGGCAGGCTTCTCTTGTTCCATGGGCCCAGGGCGACGGTCGGGGGTCTTAGACCTGGCCCTCAAGGAGCCAGGGACCTCCTCCTCCAACGCCCTCACAAGCCGCTTCTTCCTCTTGCATTCCCGGTCGCGGGACCCCCTGTCCGAGGAGCTTCGATGGTGCTCGGGATCCGAATCTCGAGGCCTCAGACGAGGTCTGGGCCCGGCCGGAGGCTGAGTCCGAGAAAAGCCTTTCTTTCTGCTGCTGACGACTTCGGAGTGCCTTGGAAGACATCTTCCCACATGGTCCACATGACTTAGGGTAGTGATCAGGACCGAGACACCAAAGGGAGCAGTCGTGTGTGTCAGTGAGAGACTTCTTACACCGATCACACTTCTTGAAACCGCTGGAAGCCATCGGGGAAAAAAGGGTCCCCGCGAGGTCAAAGGACCGGCCTTCCAGGGAAAAATCAAAAAAGGGGCATGAACGCCAGCCACGAAGGGCAAAAACCGAAAAAAGGAGAATCGGGCTCGATACCGGCGGGAGGTGAACCGGCGTCGAACCGGGAAGAAAAAATAGCGAGAATCGCCGAAAAAAATCTAACTTTTATCTGGGATGACAGGACACATGTCCGGTGGGCTTCTCGGAAAAAGAGAGACTGAGGTAAGATGGCACCTTTAGGCGGGAAGGGAACCGCACATGCGTGCCTGCATTCCCACAGGCTTTCATAGAAAGCTGGGGAAATGCTCCGCTGGGGCTTCATCGGCGTCAATGACACCCATATGTGAGGACTGACTTCCTGCTTGGTCCTGGAGAACATCTAGGATCCCCCCTCTCTCCTCCTCCAGCCCCCTAGTACAAATAACTGCCTGTATTCTGCTGTGATGTAAATACTGTATGTAAATAGTTCACACCTAGCCTTCATTACATCTCGGTTTATTTAAACTGATTGGTAATATGTATATAGTTTATTGTGTTAAGGCTTTCTTAACCAGGGCTCCACACATCAAACAGGGAACATTACTTGAGCACAGTAGGTTGCTGAACTCTGTAACCTCCTCAGGTTCAGGAACTGCTAACACCTAATCAGGAGTTAGTGGGCCTGTTTCCTGAGTGCAGTTGAAGCCTGCATAAAAAGGCTCCTTTGCCCAGCCCTTTTGAGGCTTTCTTAACCAGGGCTCCACACATCAAACACTGCAAAACCAGCTGGTACTTGGTAGATCTCTCTCGTTTGCTTTAACAGATACCTAAGCTCCACAAACAGAACAATGGCTGGGAAAAATCGTATTGCTAAAGCTGTTGCCCCCGTTACAGCTTCTGCCTCGGTCCAGACAGAGGTCCTATTGCCAGTTGAAGAACCGGTTCAATGTGCAGGGTGCCTGCATGCTGAAGCTCTGAGGAAACAAGTGGAGGAACTCAGAGAGGAGGTGGCGAGGCTGAGGAGCATTCAAGACAGTGAGAAGTACATTGATCAGATGCTTCTTGCAGCAACCAGGCTCTCCAGCACAGGAGAAGATGGGTACCAACAGAATGTCGATGGTTGGACAAAAGTCACCAGAGCCTGCAAAATCACCAATCCAACTTCTCCAGCCCTTGAATTGAAGAACCATTATGCAGCCCTGGAAGTGGAGGAGGTGAAAGCATCCCTGGAAAGGGAAGAACCAGAGTTCAAGTACCCCATAGTTGCGGAATCAGTGACCAGAAGGAAACGAAGGGTAGTGGTGGTTGGAGACTCTCTTCTGAGGGGTACTGAGGCGTCCATCTGCCGACCAGACTTGATGTCCAGAGAGGTATGCTGTCTGCCTGGTGCCAAGATCCAAAATGTTACGGAGAGTTTGCCGAGACTCATCAAGCCCACTGACTATTACCCAATGTTGCTAATCCATGTTGGAACAAATGATACTGCCAGGTATACCTCGGAACGTATCAAAAGTGACTTCATGGCTCTGGGACAGAGGGTGAAGCAGGTAGGTGCACAGGTGGTGTTCTCTTCAATCCTCCCTGTTGAGGGTAAAGGCCAAGGCAGAGAGGCTCGCATCCTGGAGATTAATGCATGGCTGCGTGGATGGTGTCTTCGAGAGCGTTTTCGTTTCCTAGACCATGGGATGCTGTTCCAAGGGTTGCAGAGCAGAGATGGCATCCATCTGTCCAAGAAAGGTCAACGCATCTTTGGTAGTAGACTGGCTAATCTACTGAAGAGGGCTTTAAACTAGATTCATTGGGGATGGGTGAAGAAAGCCCCCAGGTAAGTGAAAGCCCCCAGGTAAGTGATACATTAAATACCTTTATGGAAATGGGTAACAGGGGTAACATATGGAAAGCAGTGTGTATTAATGCCCGTAGCATGGGAAATAAGATCTCTGAAGTTGAAGCTTTGGTGGGAGTGGCTGACTTGGATTTAGTGGCAGTTACAGAAACATGGTTCACAGAAAACCATGACTGGGATGTAACTATACCTGGCTATACTTTATTCAGAAAGGACAGGGTAGGAAGAAGGGGAGGAGGAGTGGCACTATATGTAAAAACTACTATTAAAGCTTTGGAATTACAGAGCTTAAAAGGGAGAGAGGAGGCATTGTGGGTTAAACTAGAAAGAGGGAAAGAGAAATCTATTTGCATTGGTGTGCTATACAGACCTCCCTCACAAGAGGAAGAGGTGGACAGAGAGTTAATTGAAGACATACGCAGCATTGCTAGGAAAGGGGAAGTGCTACTGCTAGGAGATTTCAATATGCCAGATGTTGATTGGCACATTCCTGCTGCAGTATCATCTAGGAGTAAGGAGATCCTGGATTCTCTACAGGGAGAACTATTCAGGCAATTGGTAACAGACCCCACACGTGAAGGGGCCATACTGGACTTGGTGCTTACCAATGGAGAAAGTGTTTCTGATGTTGTAGTGGGAGATCATTTTGCATCCAGTGATCACCAGATGGTGTGGTTCAGTATTAGGACTAGGGCTGTTAGAATCCATTCCAAGGTGAAGACTTAGACTTTAGGAAGACTAACTTTGCAAAGATGGGCCAATACCTCAGGGAGTCGTTAGTGGGATGGGAACAGCTGGGGGATGTAGAAAAACAGTGGGCAAAACTGAAAGGGGGTATTTTAAAGGCAACCAACAATTTTGTTAAAAAGGTAAATAAAGGCAAAAGGAACAGGAGACCGCTATGGTTTTCGAAGGAAGTAGCTGAAAAAGTGAAGAAAAAGAGGGAGGCCTTCATGAAATACAAGAGATCACAGAGAAAGGAAGACAGGCATCTGTATTTGGAAAAACTTAGAGAAGGTAGCAAAGTAGTCAAGAAGGCAAAGATTCAAAAGGAGGAGGAAATAGCCAATGCAATAAAATGGGGGGATAAGACATTTTTCAGATATATTAGTGAGAAGAGGAAGGGCAAAAGTGGTATTGTCAGACTCAAGGGTGCAGGGGGGGAATATGTAGAAGCTGATAAGGATAAAGCGGAATTGCTTAACAAATATTTTTGTTCTGTGTTCACAGATGAAGAACCAGGAGCAGGACCTCAGAAAACACCCACAAATAAGAACAGAAGCGAGGGACATCTTCAGAAGACTGTGTTCGTGAGAAACTAGCTCAACTTAAAGTAGACAAAGCGATGGGACCGGATGGGATACACCCTAGAATACTGAGGGAACTTGGGGACGTTCTAGCAACTCCACTGACTGACCTTTTCAATGCCTCGTTGGAGTCGGGAGTGGTGCCAAAGGACTGGAGAGAGGCTCATGTGGTGCCTTTACACAAAAGCGGTAGTAAGGATGTGGTTGAAAACTACAGGCCGGTTAGTTTAACTTCAGTGGTGAGTAAATTAATGGAAACGCTGTTGAAAGAGAAAATAGTGATGTTTCTGGAGTCCAGCGATTACAGGATCCGAGGCAGCATGGATTCACCAGAGGCAGGTCTTGTCAGACAAATCTGATTGATTTCTTTGACTGGGTGACCAGGGAGTTGGACCGCGGGAGAGCTCTAGATGTGGTGTATTTAGATTTCAGTAAAGCCTTTGACACTGTTCCTCACAGGCGACTTATAAACAAACTGAGCACCCTAGGGATGGACCCTAAAGTTACTGCTTGGGTTAGAAATTGGTTAGGTGGGAGGCGACAAAGAGTACAAGTAAATGGAGCTCACTCTGAGGAGAAGGATGTTACCAGTGGTGTGCCCCAGGGATCTGTCCTTGGTCCGATTCTTTTTAACATCTTTGTTAGTGATATAGCAGAAGGGCTGTCGGGTAAGGTTTGCCTCTTTGCGGATGATACCAAAATCTGCAATAGAGTAGACACCCAGGAAGGTGTAGATAACATGAGGAGGGATCTAGCTAAGCTTGAAGAATGGTCTAGAATTTGGCAACTGGGATTTAATGTTAAAAAATGTAAGGTCATGCATTTGGGCTGCAGCAATCCAAGGGAGCAATACAGTATAGGAGGTGAAGTACTTTTGTCCACTAAAGAAGAGCGGGACCTAGGCGTAGTTGTGTCCGATGATCTTAAAGTAGCTAAACAGGTAGAAAAGGCGACGGCAAAAGCTAGAAGGATGATTGGGTGCATACGGAGAGGAATGGCTAGCAGAAAAAAGGAGGTGATAATGCCTCTATATAAGTCTTTGGTGCGACCTCATTTGGAGTATGGTGTGCAATTCTGGAGACCGCACCTTCAAAAGGATGTGAACAGGATGAAGTCGGTGCAGAGGGTTGCTACTAAAATGATTAATGGGCTTCATTATAAAGCATATGAGGACAGACTTAAGGATCTTAATATGTACACCTTAGAGGAAAGGCGGGATAGAGGTGATATGATTGAGATGTTTAAATACCTCCGTGGCATAAATGTTCAGGGAGAGAGCCTCTTTCAATTGAAAGCAAGTTCTGCTACGAGGGGACATGGGATGAGGGTGAAGGGAAATAGATTCAGGAGTGATATGCGGAAATATTTCTTTACGGAAAGAGTAGTGGATCCGTGGAATAGTCTCCCAGTGGAGGTGGTAGAGATGAGGACAGTAACTGAATTCAAAAAAGCATGGGACCAACACAGAGGATCTCTAAAGGTAAAAAGTGGACTGTTGTAGTTGTTGTTATGGAAGGACAGACTAGATAGGCCATGTGGTCTTTTTCTGTCATCATGTTTCTATGTTTCTATGTTCTATGTATTATAGTTTGAAATGTTCTCTGTAACTGTAATGCTGTTCAATGTAAACCGCCCTCTGATCGATGGAAGTGGCAGTATATAAGAAATGTTCAAATAAAATAAATAAGTAACATAAGGATCCATAGAAATACTGAAACTTTAGGAAATAATTTACATTCTAGAATTTACATTTTTAAAATTTTCCTAAGACTCGCTTATTAACATCAATGATAATACTTTCGGAGTACTTTAAAGAGGTGTTGGAATTAGCAGATGCTGATTCCATCCTTCTATCCAATTTGTATTAAGTTTCTGGGCATTCTGTCATTGAGAGTTCCATGGAGGAGGGTTTGAATGTTTTGAGTCCATCTGGTCTTGACCTTCTGCTTTTGTGGAGTCTTCGGTTGAAGAAAATGAATCCATTTCTTGATGTTTCCAAAGTCACCCATGCATGGAGGTGGTAATTTTTGCAATTGAAACCCAAGGTTTTTTCATTGTCAGATTCAATTTTCATTCAATTTCTATGTAAATTCTTCGTGATTTATCAGGAGAATAATTATATTTTCTTTGAAACTCTTCATTTAGAAAACATTCTCCAGGTTAAAGTCTAAGGGGTATGTTTACTAAATGGCGGCAGCCGTTTCTCTGCGATATCGTAGCCGCGGCCCCATTGATTTCCTAAGTCTAGGTTTGTATTATTTGTCTAATTAGTTTCCTTTTTATTCTATGTTATTTGTTCTTGGCTAAGGATGTTAGGAGTATTAAGAAATTATGCGGATTACTCTCTCCCCTTGATGTGGGCTAATTTTTATGTACTGTGATCCTATGACAGGTTCTCTCTTTTTATTTTTATTATTATCATGATAATTAGTGACTTAACATAAGAACATAAGATATGCCATACTGGGTCAGACCAAGGTCCATCAAGCCCAGTATTCTGTTTCCAACAGTGGCCAATCTAGGTCATATGTACCTAGCTGTTTCCCCAAGGGAAACAGGTTCCACAATGCTTGTATTGGTTCAAGCATTGATATCCTGGGTCCCTTCTTAATAATGGTTTATGGACCTTTCCTCCAGGAACTTGTCCAAACCTTTTTTAAACCCAGTTACACTAACAGCCTTTACTACATCCTCCGGTAACAAATTCCAGAGTTTGATTACACGTTGAATGAAAAAATATTTTCTTTTATTAGTCTTAAATAGTTTACCCTGTAGCTTCATTGCATGTCCCCTAGTCTTTCCATATTCTGATAAGGTAAACAATCGATGTACGTTTACCCGTTCCACTCCGTTCATTAATTTATAGATTTCTATCATATTTCCCCTCAGCCGTCTCTTTTCCAGGTTAAAGAGCCCTAACCTTTTAAGCCTTTCTTCATAGGAGTATCCTTCCATCCCCTTTACCATTTTGGTGGCTCTTCTCTGAACCTTTTCTAAAATCGCTATATCCTTTTTAAGATACGGCGACCAGAATTGCACACAATATTCAAGGTGCGGTTTCACCATGGAACGATATAGAGACATTATAATATCTTTTGTTTTATTTTCCATTCCTTTCCTTATCATACCTAGCATTCTATTTGCTCTCTTGGCCGCCACTGCACACTGGGCCAAGGGTTTTAACATGGTATCCACAATGACGCCTACATCTTTTTCCTGGGTGGTGTTTCCTAATGTGGAACCTTGCATCGTGTAACCATAGTTTGGGTTGTTCTTCCCTAGGTGCATAACCTTGCACTTGTCCACATGAAATTTCATCTGCCATTTTGATGCCCAGTCTTCCAATTTATAAAGATCCTCTTGCAATTTTCCACAATCCTCTTGGGTTTTAACAACTTTAAATAGTTTTGTGTCATCTGCAAATTTGATTACCTCACTCGTTATTCCACTTTCCAGGTCATTTATGAATATGTCAAAAAGCAGCGGACCCAGCACAGATCCCTGGGGTACACCACTATTCACCTTTCTCCATTGGGAAAATTGGCCATTTAGCCCTACCCTCTGCTTTCTATCTTTTAACCAGTTCCTGATCCACAATAGTACACTGCCTCCTATCCCATGACTCTTTAGTTTTGCCAAACGTCTCTGATGAGGGACCTTGTCAAAGGCTTTCTGAAAGTCCAGATACACAATATCAACCGACTCACCTTTGTCCACCTGATTATTCACTCCTTCAAAAAACATAACAGATTAGTAAGACAAGATCTTCCTTGTCTAAAGCCATGTTGGCTGTCTCCCATTGGGTCATGACTATCTACATGCTGAGTAATTTTATTCTTTATGATGGTTTCTACCATTTTTCCCGTTACTGATGTCAGGCTCACTGGTCTGTAGTTTCCCGGATCACCCCTGGAACCCTTTTTAAAAATTGGTGTTACATTGGCGATTCTCCAATCTTCAGGTATTAGAGATGATTTTAATGATAGTTCACAGATTACTAATAGCAGGTCTGCAATCTTGTATTTCAGTTCTTTCAACACCTTTGGATGTACACCATCCAGCCGAGGTGATTTGCTACTCTTCAGCTTATCTAATAGTTGTAATACATCTTCCCGATGTATCGATATTTCCTTCAATTCTTCCGCACCTTTAAATACCAATTCAGTCATGGGTAACATCCCTACATCTTCTTCAGTAAAGACTGAAGCAAAGAATTCATTCAGTCTCTCCGCTATCGCCTTGTCGCCTCTTAGTGCTCCTTTAACCCCTTTATCATCTAATGGACCAACTGACTCTCTCACAGGTTTTTTGCTACGAATGTACTTGAAAAGGTCTTTACTTCGCATTTTTGCTTCTGCAGCAAGCTTCTTCTCAAATTCTCCCTTTGCCTGCCTTATCAATGCCTTGCATTTGACTTGCCAGTGCTTGTGCTGTTTCCAGGTTTCGTCGTTTGGCTCTTTTTTCCATTTCCTGAAAGATGCTTTTTTGGCAACAGCAGCCTCTCTGACCTCACCTTTAAACCATGCTGGCAGTTTTTTGGATTTCCTTCCACTTTTCTTAAAATGTGGAATACAGCTGATCTGGGCTTCCAAGATAGTATTTTTCAACAACAGCCAAGCCTGATGTACGTCTTTAACCTTTGCAACTGCTCCTTTTAGTTTTTTCTTAACTGTTTTCCTCATTTTATCATAGTCTCCCTTTCGAAAGTTAAAAGGTAGTACTGTGGATTTCCTTACTATCCCTCCTCCACTAATTAAATCAAAGGCGATCATGCTATGATCACTATTGCCAAGTGGCCCCAACAACCTTATCTCTTGCACTAGATCTGGTGTTCCACTAAGGATTAGGTCTAATATGGCTTCCCCTCTGGTCGATTCATGAACCAGCTGCTCCAAGAAGCAGTCATTTATTTCATCTAGGAACTTTATCTCCCTAGCATGTCCTGCCGTGACACTGACCCAGTCGATACCGGGGTAGTTGAAATCACCCATTATTATTACTGTGCTGTAACCTTTGTTAGCTTCCTTGATTTCTTTGAGCATTTCATCATCCATTTGGTCATTCTGGCCAGGCGCTCGATAGTACACCCCCACTGCCATTGCCTTCCTCCTTTTACATGGAATTTCAATCCATATAGATTCTACAGCAGATTTTGTTTCCTGCAAAACTTTAATCCTTTCTGACTCAATGCCCTCTCTAACATAGAGAGCAACCCCTCCACCAATTTGATCAGCTCTATCATTACGATATAGTTTGTACCCAGGTATCACAGTGTCTCACTGGTTGTCGTCCTTCCACCATGTCTCTGATATTCCAATCATATCTAACCTTTCATTTAGTGCTATATATTCTAACTCTCCCATCTTATTTTTTAGACTTCTAGCATTTGCATACAAGCATTTTAGAGAATGTATTTTATTCATATTAATTTGGCTGTTGTTAGACATAGGTAATTTGGGATCTTTAAGCTCTGTCTGCTCCATACTTGAGGGCATTTGGGCTACTTTACTCTTTTGTGGAACCTCTCTGCTTTTGGTAGTATCCTTCAAAGATACATTCTTCTGAACCATCCGCTCTTGGGCGACTATCGGCTTTCCCCTAATATCTAGTTTAAAAGCTACTCTATCTCCTTTTTAAAGGTTAATGCCAGCAGCCTGGTTCCATCCCGGTTAAGGTGAAGCCCATCCCTTTGGAAGAGCCCCTCCTTTCCCCAGAATGTTCCCCAGTTCCTAACAAATCCAAAACCCTCATCTCTGCACCACTGTCTCATCCACGCATTGAGACTCCGGAGCTCTGCCTGCCTTTTGGGTCCTGCACGTGGAACAGGAAGCATTTCGGAGAATGCTACCCTGGAAGTTCTGGATTTCAACTTCCTACCTAAAAGCCTAAATTTAGCCTCCAGAACCTCCCTACCACATTTTCCTATGTCATTGGTACCGACATGTACCAAGACAGCAGACTCCTCCCCAGCACTATCTAAGACCTTATCTAGGTGGCGCGTGAGGTCCGCTACCTTCGCACCAGTCCGGCATGTTACCTTATTGAATGCTTGGATTAAGTATTGTAAACTGGTTAAAAATTTAATTTAAAAAACTGACTGCATGATACCGGCAGTGGCACACACTCCGATAGTCTTGGTCCAAAAATATAGGTAGCGATTTTGTCAGTTCACAGTGAGTGTGTGTCTTCCATCTATACCTATTTAAACCCTTTACCTTGTAACCCTGAAAATGTAATATTAATCCATAAACCTGATATCACATGGCCTTCTTGATACAAACTGTGGCAAATATCAATAATCTTAGGTTTATCCATAGAACTCACACGCAAACAGCCACTATTAATTACAAAACGTCACAATTACACCCATTTATCAAACAGAGGGGTGTAACACAGAATCTTCCTTGAGCTCTTGAAAAGATTTAAGTGTCCCTCCCTTTGAGATATGCTCCAATATAATAATCCCCTTATGTCGCCATTCATTAAGTAAAAAGGTTTCCCATTTATACTAAGCTCATGATTATACCAAATAGCTCTTTGATCTGTTTTCTCCATGTGGGTGACAGCTTGCCATCTACTTCCTGTAATGCTTTAAGGGTATTGTAAATAACCCTGGTAGTCTTTTTTTACATTTAGGAGGCAAGTCCATGTCTAATAGCATCTTAAGCAAAAAGAGAGAAACCAAGTCAACTTCCACACACATTCGGAGATGTTTGGGCAATAAACAAGCAGCATAAACAAGGTATGCATTATGATACGATTTGAAACTTGTTAGCTTAACACCTGAAAAGCATCTGTCAGCACTTAACTTCTGCCATGCTATTTTAGGAACTTACTCTTCCAGAGAAGTTGAGACATCACTTGCTCAAGATCCTTATAGAATTTGGAAACATAAATTATATCGTACTGAGGGAATTGTTAACTCGTAGAACTATCATCAGTTTGATAGTTTCCTGCGCCGCCTCTGCCACCGCCCCCCTCCTCCCCCCCCCAAAAAAAATCACAATACAGAGAGACCAGGATTTTAATATGGTCTTCACCGAAATGTATTTCCTCCAGATCTTTACAAAATAACATACTCATGTACTTAATTCCTTACAGGAACCACTTAAATCTAAACTCCTCTACAATACCATGGGAACAATGAACATCAAGGGGTAAAATTTCTGTCTTCCCATTATTAATCTTATACCCTGCCAGACGGAAGAATTCTCACAACACTGAAAGGTGCCAGAGGGGAAGTACTGAGTTGAGATAAATACATCAACACAGCACTTAACACTGAACAGACCCGGTTTGCACACCATGAAATGCATCTGTTTGTCAAATTGCTAAGAGAAAAAGAAATAGTATCTGAATTTGAAAAGTTCTAACACCTCCTTCATATACTTACGAAGTAAGATCTCATGGGATATCAAATGTGTAACAGGAAAATTTAACAAACTAATATTTTTCATTCTAAGAGCATTTTCCAAGGAATCTAATCTATGATGAATAATTAAATTATTTCTTCACGATTGGTATCAGGTGAGACTCCGGGAGAATATGATATATTGCAACCTCAATCTTTGGCTAATCTTACTCAGTTCTTGGAAGACAAAACACCATTGTGATTAGGGCCACTTTGGTGGCCTCTTATGTATCTGAATTAGATAAAACTTTGGTATTTAAGAGTTACTTCAAACATAAAGATGTGTATTTTTGTGGTGCTAAAGTACGGATGTTTCAATATGTCTCCAGGGCAACTCAGGTGCATAGGCAGGCATTTTTGTCCCTTAGGCAAAGAATGTTGGCCCTGGGGGCATCTTTCTTTCTTAGGTTCCCCTGTAAGTGTGTGATAACACGACAGGGGGTTAAGTATATTTTTCTTGATTCTTTACAACTGGAGACATTTTTGTCAGATAGGGAGGGTCCGGGAGATGGATGAGGGATATTTGGTGGATATATATATGGCTTTAGGTTTGAGGGAGTTTCTCTCTTGATGTTCCTTTTCAGCATTTTCTTTGTAATTTCTCCCCTAGATGTGGACTGCAATGGCTGTTATTAATTTTTCCTTTTGACTGATTATCTTTCATTTGTTTTCTGTTTATTAGCTGTAACTTGCTTATGTCAAGTATGTATGAATTATAAAAATTTAAATTAAAAAAATTGCTAAGAGAAGAGGTTCAAGTGCTAAAACAAAGGACATTCTTGAAGGATCCCCTTATAAACTGCAGTGTCTTCAGACACACTTAAGTTCACATAAATATAAGCTTTAGTTGCTGTTTTATAAGACCTTGATCATATCTATAAAAGGATCTTGCATCTGAAACCAATGTAAAACCTTAAACAGAAAAAAACATTCTTGCTTAATTAAAGGCTTTTTCTGCATCTAGCAAAAACAACATGCAGGGCTCCACAGTCCCTTGTATATACAAAATTGCATGTAAGAACAATCATGCATATCAGTAATAAATCTATCTTTACGAATTTCAGCTACCAACTAAAGTGCTAGAATCTTAGCATAGATCGAAGCAGCAGTTCCTGGGTTTTCTTGGCAATTTAGGCTTTATAGATGATGACCCAACTCCACATAGCAGCCTTACAGGCATCACAGATAACTTGAGTGACCTAAGGTGTTATCCTCATTGAACAAGAAATACATTATTCAACTATTTTTCCAAGTGCTAGTCAAAATTTTCATCCATTAACGGCCCTTTATGAAACCAACAATTGAATGTAATGTAATGAGTGTCGTCAAGTCAATACTGACTCCTGGCAATCCAGCTCCTGGGTTTTCTTGGCAAAGTGCAGCCGGACGTATAGTCTGACAAAGACAGCTGCATGATCAGACATTACTATAAGCTAGATGCAGTCTTCCAAAACAGACTCAAAAGCAAACTTAAAATAAAAAAAATGAATCCTAGAAAAAGACTGATGGGGTGCCAAAACAAATTTATCTTTATCTTTTTATCTTTATTAAAACATTTGATAAACCGCTGCGGCCAAAGCATAGAGTGGTGTACAATAAAAAGTCCACATTGTAAATTATAGAAAAAGAACACCATAAATAATAGGAAAGCAAAGCACACAGCACCAGGAGTAAAACCAAGTAACTAAAATAAGAATAAATAAAAAATAAAATAAAAAACTAACAACAAAACAGGGAAAGACAGGACACTAACAGACAGACAGCACAAGACAAAAATCCAAATACAGATTCAAGGGGGGGGTACTGGCGGGAAGGTCAAAAGCCTGCTCGAACAGATGGGTTTTGAGTAATGTCTTAAATCGGGGATAAGAAGGTTCTAACCGGAGGGAAGGTGGTAATGAATTCCAAAGAGATGGACCAAGAAAGAAAAAGGCGGAATGTCGGGTTTGCTCCAGACGAGCCTGTGATGGGGAAGGCAAGGATAAACGATTGGCATGAATAGACCGGAGTTGGCGATAGGGTGTGTGAAGGGAAATCAGACCCGCAAGATACAAAGGATTGCCAGTATGAATAGTGCGGTGAATCAAAATCAGGAACTTATATTGATAGCGAAAACGAAGAGGCAACTAGTGCAGGCGAAGAAAGAGTTTGAATTCTTTACCAGTAGGGCTAAGATGCCTCTGTGTGTCAGCCAATTCACAGATAGTTTGCATATTCTGAATGATTGCCAAAGACCTTGTGTGTGCTGGTTGACAGAAGACTGCTTGTAATCACTGCCTAATATTATCAGCGTACCGACCAACTTAGCAGCGCAATTAGCTATTTCATGTAAAAACTGTGGGTCATCTGAGGTTGAAGCAAAAATATTACATAATACTACCTACTGACAGGCTAAAAGTACTTACACCAAAAGTCAATTACCAAAGGGGTCAGCAGTTTGTGATAAAACCTAGCATGGCAGAAAGGCTTGAAACAAAATAGCCACATCATTTTTTTCTGTCAGAATCTGAGAACAGATTGGCCCCAATCCAAGCTTGTTTAAACTGCAAAAAGTGGGCTAAGAAGAGATGGGTTTCCTGTAAAAACATTATGTCAGCCCTACATTTTGTAAGATATGAAAAAATCTTTGGTCTTTTTTTATTTTATTTGTACGTTTTTCTATACCACCCCTTCCATAGATCAGAGGCGGTTTACATTGAACAATAACAATTACAGAGAACACATTTGAAAACAGCGAAACATTTAACTATGAACATCAACCATATACATAGTGGATTTCAATCATAAGCATAACAGATGGTGGCTAACAACCAGCTATTCACATGGTAACATTATGTACATGGTACATGGGAATTAGTATATATGGGTATGAAGTTGTTGCGGGGGTCACTGTTTCTGAGAGGTAGTTGGGAGAAAAGGTGTGATGCTTCAGGTGGTGTTATTGTAGTACTTGGAGAAGAGCAATACTTTTAGTTTTTTTCGGAAAGTCTGAAGATCTCTGGTTGACCTAAGGGAGTCTGGAAGGGAGTTCCATAGTGTGGATGCTACGTATGTAAAGGCCCTCTTACTGGTTGTTTATTTGGTCTTCCGGATTGAGGATGGTATTGCGAGGAGGTTTTGATTACTTTTTCTTCTGCTCCTCGTGTCCATTTGGGAGTGTATTCTTGAGGTAAGGAAGGAGCGAGTGATGTTATTGAGCAGTTTGAATGTGGTAACTATTGTTTTGTATTTTATCCTACTTGCTATCAGAAGCCAATGGAGGATATGAAGTATAGGGGTGATATGCTCTGTTAAACATGCTTTGGTTATAATTCTGGAGGTTACATTAACCGGGTAGCCGAACCCGGCGCACCCTCACTCGGGTAAACACCGCCTTTCGCCCGACCCCCCATTTCCATATCAAAAGACCCACCCCACCCCCCTCCCCCACCACACCGTGGGTCACCCACAAAATCGCAAGGCACTGTTCACGGACGCAACTGGTCGCAGCTTTATTAATAATAATCAAACGCTTAACATTCATAACAATAGTCCAACACAACCGTAACATAGTGGAGGGATCCGTCACCAGCCGTACGATTAGCAAGGTGACCTCTCCTCCGCCCCTGCTGTGGTCAAACCCCCGACCAATTACTATCACCCTTCCGCCGACTTTGCCATATCAGTAGCACAAGTCTGCCAGGGTTTATCCGGGTCATGGGCACCCTGCCCACGCCCAAAAGGCCTAAGGTTCCGGACCCCGGAAACCTCCGGGATCCCGCACCCCCCCAAGCCGCGACAACCCAAATTCCCCCACAGCAAACTCCCGGCACTAGCCCCAGCGAGGGAGGGCGGGTGAGAAGCTTAAACGCCTTCACTTCGCATGTGCTCAGGACTGCAGCCGCACTGAGCACATGCACCTGCACACGCCGATCCCACCGCGCATGCGCCCACCCACACGCCAATCAATTCAAAGGACGCATTGGCGTCCCCACCCTAACACGCTCATGCCAACCCCCCCCTTCGATTTGTTAACCCGCCCCCAAGCAGGGCCCAGTGCCAGCCGGGCACCTGGTTACTCGCGGGTGCCGGGACCCTGCCTGCGCCCTTACTATTTGCGTTATTTGCAGGGAGTGTATGTTCTTTTTGGGCAGCCCTTATAACAGAGTGTTACAATAGTCCAAGTGGGGAGTAATTAGTGCTTGGACTACAGATCTGAAATCATTAGTTTCTAAGAATGGTCTGAAGTGTTGAATGGTTCTTAGCTTAAAGAATATAGTTCTGGCTGTTTGTTTTATTTGAGATGACATACTGAGGGAACTGTCCAATACAACTCCTACGTATTTCACCTCTTGTTTTACTGGGAGGGAGGTGTTGTGTATGTAGGCTGATTGTTTGGGGGGAGAGGTGTGAAGCTTTGATTTCTGGTGTGAACAAGACTTAGATTTTTTTTAAATTAATATTAAGGTTGTTTGCATTTAGCCAGGCTTCTGCTTCATGGATGCATTCAGTGAGGTTGTGATACATGGGGTTTATTATGTCTACTGAAAAACAGCTGGTTCCTAGTCCTATGTTAGTGATCTAAACAGTATAATAGCAGCAGGAAGGGGTACAATGATGATCACAATATAATGTGAAGCAAGGTACAATGAACAAGCTTCGATATAAGGAGAGAAGTAGCTAGAGCCACACGGCAGCAGTGTTAGTTAATGACGTTATGGTATCATACAAATGACAGCAATGTGGGGTATCATACAATTTCAGAACAAAAAACAGAGCAGTGAGGGCCACGTGTCCGTGATTTGTAATCAGAATGATATCCATAGAACAATTAAAGTTGGGTGGTTGTGGTACATTGTATTGATTACATTTCTAGACAGGGAAATGAATATTGATTTTGATCAGAGTCATGTCGAACTAAAGGTGCATTGGTTGGTGTCTTTTAGTAAGGTAAGGAGCATAAGTTAGAAATAATTCCCGGTATGGCTAAGGATGGGAACTTACGTTTTTGCAGGATAGAGTTTATTGCATGAGGAGGATTTGTTGTCTGATGAAGTCACCTTCACCTTTGTCATAGATCTTGCTCCTGCCTAAAGATCCTCGCCCCCTCAGGTGCAGGCGTGCCCTAGCCGGTGTTGCTTTTAAGATGGTGGAATGTGTCCTCCCCTCTTTGGCCCGATTTGCCTCGGCTGTGGGGGGGGGGGGGGGGTAGGGATGTCATGACTTAGTCCCTTCACATTGCGGGAATTTAACTTCACAGTACTACCTGTCATCAAATCAAAAACAACCTGGCTGACCTACAGGCCGATGCAGAAAGCTAATGCGGGCTTTACAAGACCATAACGCCACGTTTCAGCACATTAAAGCACATTTTTACGATCCTCCCCATGCAGGAAATAGACTTAAACGCTGGCGGAAAAACTAGTGCCCAGTTAGTGCCACGCATATTTAAATGAATACTCACTATTTAAATGTATTTTAATCTGCTGGGCTGGTATGCAAATCATGGCTACACATGATGCAGAGATGGGCGCAGATGATTTCACAACCAGCCATAGCGCTAAAATCATAACTGCAGGTTCTGAGCAGAAGTAAACCTCTAATGCTGCCCCCAACAGTATTTTGATGGCACCGGGTGCGTTCCCTGATGCCTAGATCATCTTTTCCCCAGATGATCAGGCATTGAGCAAAGCCCCTGATGCCATCAAATTACGTTGGGCCGTGCTGACAAAAATAAAAAGATAAAGCCGAAGTGAAACCATTTTTCTGGTGCCGTTCATCAGTCTGTCATCTGGTTAGATAAAAGCTACTGTTTTCATTTTCTATCTAAATAGCCAGGAAGCAGAGGGATGACCGAAGGGAAAAAATGCAAATTAGCCACTGGTGCTTGGAGTACAGGCCAAACTAGCGCAGACCTCTTGTGTGCAGGTTTGGCTTGCTCTCCCATTTTAATGCTGCAGTGGCTCATTTCCATGTGCAGGGTTACTGCGATGGACATTTGCATATTCTAACCTTCCAGCATCGCATGTTAAAATGTGTGTGTTGTCAGGAATGTTAAACAATTGATCCAGCGTGGGTCTAGCGCTGGGTTTCTGCATCGGCCTGCTAATGTTTCCCAATCCTCATTTCTAGCATGGAGTCTGTGGTACAATTGCCAACATCTACATATAGCAATTAGATTGCACAATAACCTACAATAAATGCCCAACAACAGCAATATATAACAACTAGTGGGTTCCTGGCCCATAGGAAATGGCATCTTCATCCAGTTAATTGTGGTCAAATGAAGAAAAAAAAATGAGAACAGTGTCATATGCATCTCCATTCTCAGCCTCATAATTCTCCAACATCATACACTCTCTCACACTGAGCATCCTAATCATAATCCTCACATCACACCATTCCACTGCCCAAAAGTACACATACCACCCACTCTCACTGACAAAGCAATATTATACCTTCAAGAGACAAACACCATCACACTAAATTTCCATAGCCAAGTTCTCCCTGAAACTCCACACTGGTGCTATCAGTTACTGAATGAAGAGGTCACACAATGGTGCTTAATGTTGAATATTTATGTCCACATTAGTTATTCAAAAGGGTCAGGGCTGGCCCATCCACTAGGTGAGCTAGGCGGCTGCCTAGGATGGCTGACCCAAGTGGGCGGCTTTGTGCTACCGCTTTGTTACCTACGGCAGATCATGTGCTTTGGCACACCTGACCTGCTGCTTCTGATCCCCCTCCGACACAACTTACTGTCAGAGGGTGGTCAGAACTGACAAGCCATGTGTGCTGAAGCACATGGCCTGCCAAGGGCAACAAAGCAGCGACACAAAGCCACGCTTTTAAAATATTCCCCTGCCCGCCTCCCCCCGCAAGACAAAAATCGGCAGCAGTGGGGGGTGGCTTGGTGCAGGGCAGGGCGGAACAGCTGGGGTTTCTACCTGGGGCAGCAGAAACCCTTGAACCAACCCTGAATAAGGTTACCTCTCTCTCTAACCAGGGATTAGCTTTATTTATTTATTTGTGTGTTTTATATACCGCTATATCGGGTAATCATAGTGGTTTACAATTAAAACAACTGATACATTAAACATTGTAACAATAAATGGTGCAATAACAGGCAATCAAATCATGTTTTGAGGATAAACAGTGCTACTCCAGCAAGAGATCCACCATGCAGGAGAAGGGATCCAACGTTCTACCTGCACACCAAGTGACGAACCTCCGCTACATGAATGCATAAGCCTGATGCATCAAGTCCTTGTGTGATGCTAGAAAAACATCCATGATGCCATCAGGTAGATTAAGCTCTGACAGGACTACCCGCTCAGCAACCAGGCCGTGAGGTCCAAGGAGCAGACGCTGGGGTGCAACAGGATCCCCCCATTGTGGGAGATGAGATCTGTGGCAGATCCCAGATAGAGAGGCTCCCTCCAAGAGAGTTGGAGAAGCAGGGGGAACCACGGCTGCCTGGGTCAGTATGGGACGATGAGGATCATGGTGCCCTTGTCAGCCTGGAACTTCAGCAGTGTTTCCAGCATGAGGGGGATGAGGGGAAAGGCATAAAATAGCCCCCCCCCCAATGGAGGAGAAAGGCATCAGAGGCCAGCAGGTCGATGGCTGACCTCCTGGAGCAGAACCAGCCTACTTGAACATTCTGCGATGTGGCAAATAGATCGATCGTGGGGGTGTCTCACTCCAGGAATATTTGCTCCACCATCCCTTTGTGGAGTCCATTCATGTGGCTGGAGGACTCTGCTCAGCTGATCTGCCAGGACGTTGAGCTCGCTGGGCAGGTAAGTTGCTCGGAGCTACATTCCATGGCCCAGTGCAAACTTCCACAGCCAGACCGCTTCCCAGTAGAGGAGGTGTGAGCCTGTATCCCACTGTTTGTTGACATAGAACATTGCCACGTGGTTGTCCACCTGGATAAGGATGCCCTGATTCAGCAGGTGTGCCGAGAAGGCCTGTAGGGTATTTACTATGGCTTGCAACTGAAGGAAATGTATCTGGTGCAGGCTCTCCTGCTCGGACCATAGGCCCTGTGTCTGCAGGCCATCCAGATAAACCCCCCACCCAAGTTGGACATGTTACTCATCAGGGTTTGGTGGAGGGGGGCTCCACCTGGAATGGGAGGTCCCAAAGCAGGTTTGGTGGCTTCAACCACTAGCCGAGGGACTGCACCAGCAGAGCAGTGACTGCTATCCTGTCTTGGATGTGGCTCGTAGCCTACTTTCACTGCCTACAGATACCCGGCAGTGCATAGGTCTCCAAAATGGGCTGGACAGAGTGCAGTGATGCCGCCGAAGCAACCTCAGGACCTGATTGATGCAAGGCTAAAACTGCCACCATGTGAGCCTCAGGGGCCCTCAGGCGTTCCTCCAGTACCACCATCTCCAACGGTCTGTGACTGGAAAAGGAACTTCAGCCACTGGTGTCAATACTTCCAGCAGGGACTCCACAATGACAGGGTCATTGGGGGACATCCATCAGCCCTCCAGGGCTATGTGGGTCAATTCCTCTTGTTTGGAAGTTGATTCACCCACTGGGAAGGTTGGCAGACCATTCTTGACCCTCGGTGTCTTGTGTCGCGCCGAGAGGGGATGTGATGCTGGTGCACCTTGGATTTGTCATACTTCCCAGGGGCCCCTTTCGATGTTGACTGGCATTAGGTTCCTCCTTGCTTCTGGTCAGACATCAAGCTTCCACTCAATGCTCCGATCCCTCGGTTCCAACTGTGCTTGGGAATCCTGCCCAGTTGAAGCCTTAGCGGGGCTCCGCGACAGGGTTACACTAGAGCCGAGGATGCTAAATCAGACGTTTCAAAGAAGGAATTCTTCTGCTTTTCATGGCCCTCCAGGCCCCTGCTCATCATATGCATACAAAGATTGCAGGACGAGGGCTGGTGGTCGAACCCAAGGCACTGCAGACACCAGCTGTGCCGGACCGTGACTGAATTAGCGTGGCCACATTTAGTGTACTTTTTAAAGCTGCTCACCGGCTTGGACATGTCTGGGAAGACCACCTCAGTGAAGTTGAAGGCCTCAATTGCGTTGGTAGGATAAAGGTTCAGACAAAGGAAAAGCACCATTAAAAAGACAAAAGAACAGAAAAAGAAAAAAAATATCGTCTGGAAGCTGACTAACCAATAACAAGTGGTGAAAAACACTCCAAAAAATGTAGATACCTTGAGGTAACAGAGAATTTTTCCACTAGTGCAGGACATGTCCTGTAAGCTCTGTGGAAAAAGCATAGTTACTCATCTGTAACAGATGTTCTCCAGGGACAGCAGGAATCAGTCTTCACATATGGGTGACATCAGCACCGACGGAGCCCGCACAGAGCATTTCCCCAGCTTTCAAAGAAAGCCTTTGGGAATGCCACCACGCATGTGTGGTTCCCTTCCTGCCCAAAGGTGCCATCTTACTCAGTCAGGTGCCATAGCTATAGCTCCTTCAAGAAGATGGCAAAACATACAGCAATTCCAAGGGGAGGATGGAGGGTTTTGAGGACTGATTCCTGCTGTCCCTGGAGAAAACCTGTTACAGGTGAGTAACTACGCTTTCTCCAGGAACAAGCAGGAAATTAGTCCTCACATAAGGGACTCCCTAGCTACAGGCTACCGAGGACCTGTAAGAAAAAGCAAGGCAGCACCGTGAGCAGTCGCCAGTGAAAGCCGAAGGCAGCCCAAGGACCCCGGGTCCATGGATGGCCATGTTCTCGGTAGCCAGAACAAGAAGGGTCGGAGGGCAGGAGTTGCTTAAACCCCAAACAGATTACGAAGTACAGCCTGGCCAAAGGCAGCATCCCGATGGGACTCCCTCTCCAGGCAGTAATGCACCACGAAGGTGTGAGTGGAGGACTAGGTAGCGGCCTGGCAGATGTCTGCCAGTGGCATGAGTGCTGGCTAGCAACTGACATCACCATCGCTTGGACATTGTGAGCTGTGACTTGGCGGTCCAGGGGAAACCCAGCCTGGGCCTGGGCAAAGGCGATGCAGTCCACCACCCAGATGGACAAGGTACGCTTGGTAACTGCTAGCCCCAGACGGCTGGGATTGAAGGAACTGAAGAGCTGCCCAGATCTGTGATGATCCCGAGTCTGTTGCAGGTAGAAAGAGAGAGCCCTCTTACAATCCAGGATGTAGAGAATTGCTGACGCCCAGTCGGCATGGGGCTTTGGGAAGAAGGTGGGCAGCACTCTCTCTTGATCGAGATGAAAATCCAAGACAACCTTTGGAAGGAACTTAGGGCGAGTCCGCAGGACCACCCTGTTCCTATAAAGCCTCGTGTACGGTGCCTCGGCCATCAGCGCTTGGAGTTTGCTGACCTTCCGGGCGGAGGTGAGAGCCACTAGGAAGGCCACCTTTCACAACAGATGCCGCAGCAGGAAGGTAGCCATGGACTCAAATGACAGCTTGGTTAGCTGCGTGAGGACCACATTGAGGTCCCATTCCACCGGAGAAGGGTGGGTAGGGGGCCTGGAAAGGAGCAAGCCTCGCATGAAATGAGAGACAAGCGGTTGCCCTGAAAGAAGTTTGCCCTCGATGGAGTGGTTCGCTGAGATGGCACTCAGGTGAACCCTGACCGAGTTAGACTTCAGCCCAGACTGTGAGAGGTGGAGCAGGTACTGCAAGACCAAACTGGTAGGGCATGAAAATGGGTTCGCTTGGAACTCTGAGCACCATACTGAGAACTGACACCACTTGAAGGCGTAAGCCCGTCTGGTCGAGTCCTTCGGTGAGGCCAAAAGAATGACCTCAATCTCCAAGGGAAGATGATAGGAGGCTAGAGCAACCTGCTCGGCCACCAAGCTGTGAGGGATAGGGACCTCAGATCGGGGTGGAGAAGCAGACCCTCCTCCTGTGTCAGGAGTTCCGGTGAGAACCCGAGTGGGACTGGGGGCTCCGTAGAGAGATGGAGCAGCCGGGGGAACTAAGGCCGCTTGGGCCACCTTGGGGCTATGAAAATCACCGAGGCCCTGTCCCGCTGGATCTTGAGAAGGGTACGGGCAATGAGGGGGGCATGGGGGGATGCATATAGTGGGCCCATTTCCAATGAGAAAAGGAAGGCAATGGGGCCATCCTGCCCAGCTGTGGGAGGGGACCGCAGAACCAGAGGAACTGCGAGTTCGCAGGACTGGCAAAGAGGTCCAGGTCTGGAGTCCCCCAATGCTGGAAGAGCTGCTGCACTATTCGGGGACACAGGTGTCACTCGTGTGGCCGGAGGACTCTGCTGAGCCGATGCGCCAATGTATTATCCTGACCCGTGAGATAAGTGGCCCGGATGGCCATGCCCTGGCTCACCGGAAAGGAGCATAGGGGTGTCGCCTCCAAATAGAGACTATAAGAGCCAGTACCTTCCTGTTTGTTCACATAGAGCATCGTGACCTAGTTGTCCGTCTGGACAAGCACCGCTCGGTGCTTTAGGCAGTCCCTGAAAACACTGAAAGCGAGGCAAATGGTGTGGAGTTCCAGCAGGTTGATCTGCTGCTGGGACTTCTCGAGAGACCAGGTCCCTTGAGTGCGCTGCCCCTTGCATTGGGTTCCCCAGCCCTCCAGAGAGGCGTCTGTTCTTAAGACCATCTGATGGCCAGAGCTTGGATGGGCATATCTCGCAGCAGGTTCCGAAACTCCTGCCACCAACCCAGAGACTCCGCCACTCTGGGAGAGACAAAGATGAGGTATCGGAGGTGGCTGGTTGACTGCACCCATTGCGCTCAAAGGCACCACTGCATCGCTCGCATGTTGAGATGGGCATTGGAAACGACATGGACCATGGAGGCCATGTGGCCGAGAAGGCAAGCATCGTCTGGGAGCCCCTTCCAATGGAAGAAAGGCTTCTTGCTCTGCTGCTTCTTCCTGGGGAGGAAGGAAGTTGTCTCAATCTCCGCTGCCTTATCCTCCATGGGCTTGCGGCACCGCATTTTGGATGCCAGGGACTTGAGGCGGTCCACCCTGTCCTGAGGAAGAAAAGCCATGGCCCGAAGGGTGTTCAAGCAAGCCCTGATGAACTCCAGGGACTGAATTGGAGCAAGGCGGGACTTTGGGTAATTGATCACGAACCCCAGATGCTCCAGGAGGCAAATGGTGCAGTCCATGGCCTGCCTGACTTCGGAGGCCCCCTGTTATGAGCTAGTCGTCTAGATATGGATAGACGAAGGTGCCCGTAGGTGGACCGTAGCCAAGGACAGGCACTTCATGAAGACCCGTGGGACAGACGCGAGGTCAAAGGGAAATACTCTGCACTGGTAATGGTTTCCCTGAACCATGAAGCGGAGGTACCTTCTGTGTTTGGGATGAATGAGGATGTGAGCGTAAGCATTCCACACCAGGAACTTGTTGAGGTTCCACAGGTTGAAAATGGGCCAAAGGCCCCCTGTCTGCTTCGGGACGAGTAAGTATTGGGAGTAAAACCTCTATCCTTGAAAGTGTGGTGGGACTGGTTCTACCGCGCCATCCTTGAGGAGGCCTGCGAGTTCTTGACTCAGGAGGACCTGGTGCTGGGGAAGCTGACATTGCTCCCCAGGAAAGTATGGAGAAGGGGCTTGGTTCAGATGGAAAAGACAGCCCTCCCAAACGACCTGGAGGACCCAGGTATTGGTGGAGATGGACTCCCACCTGTGGGAGAAATAGACCAGATGCCCCCGACAGACAGCCGCCTTGCCAGAGGACAAGAGTCTATGTCGATGGCGTCAAAAACCCGAGAGTGACTGAGCTGGCGCTGGGGGTTGAGTCTTGGAAACCTTCGTCATACGAGGGCCATGGACTGTGGTCTTGCCCTGACTGCCCTGAATGGGGGTTGATGCCAGCGGATAGGCCGGGTAGCCCCTGTACGGGAGCCCCTTCCGATGGAAGAAAGGCTTCATGCTCTGCTGCTTCTTCCTGGGGAGGGAAGAGGTTTTCCGGGAGAGGCGAATAAGAGTCACATACTCAGTCTTAATCTCCGCTGCCTTTTCCTCCACAGGCTTGCTGAATAGCTGCTCCCCGAGGCAAGGGATGTCCAGAAGCTTCTCCTGGACCCACTGTTCTTGATCCGAGGACTGGAGACAAGCCTGTCGGCAGGCTCCGATGCCAGCCGCTACCACCACCTGGGTGGAAGACTCAAAGCCGTCGTACGCTGCTAGTGAGAGGTACTTCGAGCATTCTCCGACGGACTTTGAGAGGGCCTAAAAATGCTGGAGATGGTCTCTGTCAAGGCCTGCCACAAAGCCTCCAAGCTCTCTAGCAAGGTCATGGAGGAGCATCCCAATGTATAACTGGTAAGCTTGGATGCGGCATGACAGCATGGAGCCCTGATAAACATTGCGCCCGAGGGCATCGAGGGTATGAGACTCTCTGCATCGGCAGGACCGATGAATGAGTTCAGGGTCTTTAGCTTCCACATGGCCGATTTGACCACTATCGAGGTGTGGGGAAGCTGGGCTTTCCGAAACCCTGGGTCTCGCTGATCGCTATACATAGCGCCCAGGTGCTTGCTCATGATTGGGACAGAAGCCGGGGTCTCCCACATGTGGCGGAGGAGTTGGTTCAGAATGGGAGGAACCAGCACCAAGAGAGCCTCTTTTGGAGGGGCTTCATATTGCAGAATATCAAGCTGCTCAGCACGGGGCTCCTCCTCCAACTCAGTGGCGAGCGCCAGAGCCCACATCACGTTCTGGTCGAACTCCAGAAAGGAGGTGTCCTCGGGAGGTGACCGCCACTTCTGGGTCAGTGGGGAGGGGTCGTAGGGGGAGGTCTCAGTGGGACCGATTCTCCAGCGAGGTCCCCCTGTCAGACTCCCACTCTGAGTAGTCCATGGAGGAGTCGAGGTCGGGTGGTTTGAGATGAGTCGGTGACCTGCGCCAGATCTCTGAGGCCAAAACTTTCCCAGAGCTGGAGGCGCTCACCCAAGAAGATCTCGTGCCCAAGGAACGGGATGGAGACCCATGCCGAGGATCCTCACGAGGCTTCTGACCCTCGGGGGTCACTGCAGTGGCACGGGGAGTCCTCAAGGTTGAAGTCCCTGCGGTCTCGAGGCACTTGCCAGCAGGACCTGGCACCAGCACCTGCTGAGCAGCAAGGAATGCAGAAATGCTGCATTCTAAGTCTAGCATTTGGGTCTCTCACTCAAAAGTGGGGCCCTGCGACACCGATGCCAGGGTGACTGGGTCGGGTGTCGAGAAGGAGAGGATACTCTCGGGAGACCAGGTGCCATTGCCGGAGGCCTTCGTATCTGTCCAAGGTACCTTACTGGGCCACTCCCTCTCCGACCCCCGAGAATGCTGAGGGGGACTGAGAGACCAGGCATGTGACCTCTCATGCTTGTCTGGTGCCCCTGAAAGAGTCCTTGCGACCTTCTTCTTTTTCTTTTGCTCGCGTTCGGGCGACCCCTGGTCAGAGTGCTGCCAGGCCCAGTGTGGAGCCTTGGGAGACTCCAGAGGTTGCGGGGCCGAAGAGCGGGAGACTACCGGAGATACCGGGGCTGCCTTTTGTAAGAGATCATCCAGCTTCTGCTTACGACTCTGGATGGCCTTGGAGGACATCTTCTTACAGAGGGAGTATAGCTCCTGGTCATGGTCGGCTCCTAGGCACCTGAGACAACAGTCATGGATGTCTGTGAGTGACATGTTTTTTGAGCACCTATCACATTTCTTAAAATTGGAGGCCATTGGGGAACCCTGCGAGATCGAAGATCCTCGACGTGGCCAGCAGTTAAAAAGGGCACAAAAGCATGGTAAAAACAAAAAAAGGCAAAAAAGAAAACACCCGAGACCAGGGCAGAAGCAGAAGTGCTCAAGAGGTAAGAAGAGGACCAGCAAAGGCCAGAGTGCAAAAAACAGTTGGAAACAAAAACTTTTTCCAGGGACGAGATGCACATCTGAAGGGCTCCACAGAAAAAGGGAGACTGAACAAGATGGCACCTTTGGACGAGAAGGGGAACATGCATGCGTGGTGGCATTCCCAAAGGCTTTCTTTGAAAGCTGGGGAAATGCTCCGTGGGGGCTCCGTTAGTGCCGACGTCACCCATATGTGAGGACTGACTTCCTGCTTGTTCCTGGAGAAAAGAAGACTGCAGAAGATGGCGCCATGGCAGGTGAAAAGGCAGGCACGCATACACAGTGCAGCTCCCAAAAGCTTCAAATGATGTCACGCATCTGTGAGGACTTACTTCCTGCTTTTTCACGCAGAAAAAAATGTTACCAAGGCAACTGCATCTTCTTCCTCAATGATGACAATATGAACAGCATTATTACTTTTCTTCATATGCAGAAAGATTTTTTTTAGTATACTGTATCACACTGTCTTTAAGAGTGGGAGGATAGCTGTGTACATGTAGGGTATGCCATGAAAACGTTAAGCTAGATTTAAATTTTGAGCGCTCTAATATTTTTCACAAGTCTGATGAATACAGAGATTCCTGTGTGTTGCTCTAGCACTTGTTAAATGTTAGTATTCCGTGTGCACTGAATGTCAGTCTATGATTCAATTTCACAGCCCAAAGTAAAACAAACCTTTCATTGGTCGTAAGCTTGCTGTTGGCACCAATTCAGGTAGAAAGGCGCTTTACCTGTTCACAAACCTTTCTACAAAACTGCCATAACTTTATGGAAAATCTGCTTGTTCCTTTAATACCCCATTATTATTTAAATGCTAAAATGGATAATTCCATGGACTATCTTAAAAATCTGTACTAAGAACCCTCATGGGCAAACTGTGCTCAGACAGATGCAACTCCATGTGTATTTCAGATTGTCCTTTTGATTAGTTATAAATGTGTGGCCAAAATACACAGCTGCAAGAGAAACCTCAAAACATTATTGATGCACATGCATAGCAGTAAGACAACAGGATTTTTGGAGCAGCGCGGCGTGATTCACCAAGGATTACCTTCCATTCTGTGTCTATGGGTGAAAAAGCTTGATAAATCAGGACTTACTGGGTCAATGAACTAAACACACACAAAGGAATTCAGAACAGAAGATAATTCATAGCACGTTTTTATCACTTTAAAATGGAGTTTTTGTCAGGTGCTGGGAGTAAAATGCCATCATGCTGTTCTCAGCTACTCCAGAGTTCCCAGATGCACCCCTTTCGAAAGGCTGATGCACTTTTACAGCTGTGCAATTTCCAAGGAGACAGCTTCCCCTTGACAGCAGCAATAATCTTGGTCTATTACAAAATCTGGGTTTCAAACACTAGATCTATACATGGCCTAAGAAGGTATTTATATACTGCAAACCAGAGAGAAATCTCCCGACCCTAACATTTCTTCAATCACAAGTGCCCCCTGTTACTCCTACTAGTAGCAGATCTTTGAATTTGAACCTGTGATATCCAAAAGCTGGAAAAGTATAACCTAGAGCACTGCTCCACACAGACTAAGTCCCTATACAGAAACGTTTAGCATATTTTAAGCAGAATAGTACATTGGCTTATGCATTTTTCTTTTCTCACCAGTTTTTGATCTCATTCCCTAAAGCCCAATGTTAGTAAATTCTATAGCTAAGATTGCAGTAATCTCTTTCAACGACCAAAGCAGTCAATAATACAGAATGTCAGTAATCATTATTAGTGATTCCTTATTGCTAGATACTTGAAAGGGGATGTTATAAAATTAGACATACATATGAAATTTAATTCAAACTACTTGGGCTGCCATGATCACTGAGCAACATCACATAGTACTGCAGCACAGATCGGAGTTTGATTCTTCGGTTCAGCCTTAGCTCCTAGGACCAAGTGAGGGGAGTGCATCAGCAAAAAAAAGTTAAAAAAAAAAAACAACTCGCTCTGGAGGTGAGATCTGATCTGGAAAAGTATAAAGGGCCAGAAAAATCTGTTCCAAGGGCCATATATGGCCCACATAGTTGGGGGACCTCATTTTATTGTTTCCACATCGATGACAGTGCTTACAATAAACCCTGGAACAGTAAGTAGCATAGTGTCAGTGTTGCTAGAAACAGATTTTTTGATTTTCATTCATCAACCAGATAAAGTTCAGGTACAAAAGAGTACCCTATCAGTATGCCAACATAGTGCCATAACTTACATTTCCCATAATAACAATACATAATGTGAGTTATTTCATAAAGCTTTTTCCACATGTAAAACACATGTTAGATGCAGAAAATGGCTTTTATGCAATCACGCTTGGGTATGTTAGCTTCCTTTTAAGCAATCTGCAGTTCTTCTCAGGCCCATAGACTCGGCAGAAAAGGGGTAAAATTGTGATGCTGCATTATTAGGGGCTGTTCTGCCTGTTCTAGAAAGACTCAAAGGTGCCTAGGTTGCCTTAAAACAGATTATTTTTGGACATTTCACATAGGTGCCTTGATACAAAATTACCCCAGTATGGGCCCAATACATTTGAGGTACTATATCCACAGAATGTATAGTGATATACTATTCAGCAACATGGTTAGTATATACTTATTATATATGGACTTACATCATGTAGTTTGAATCGATGGACTCTCTCTAAATGAATAGTAATTTACGGAGAAGGTAAACATTCCAGGTAGACTTCCAGGATCTTCTCATCTTACATCCTGCTCCTGTGATATAGCACTATAGCACTTTCTTAAAGGCTGAACATGTCCATATAACAGAAAAATATTTTTGGGTGCAGGTGGCGTTGAACCCCTAACACTGATTTAATAAATAAAATAAAGTTTGACCTTTGCACTTGCTGATGTCCAAAAAGCCTCTGAAACACCTCTATAGATTTTATGTATTCTAGTAGTGCAAGATACCAACCAACAGAGCAGCTTAAAGCCATTTCTCATTAGATTTGCAAAAATGTACATCTTAGTATATTACCAAAAATATCAAGCCAATGTTCCTCTTTAAAAGTCTCCCTATGATCTTTCTTCCATTCAGATAT
Source organism: Ichthyophis bannanicus (assembly GCA_033557465.1). Taxonomy (NCBI): domain Eukaryota; kingdom Metazoa; phylum Chordata; class Amphibia; order Gymnophiona; family Ichthyophiidae; genus Ichthyophis; species Ichthyophis bannanicus. The sequence continues at coordinate 162,031,631 of CM066035.1, read as the reverse complement.
AAATGTTAGCACGTATAGGACACAAGTATTTTATACAATACATGTGGAAATTGCGATTCTACTCGCACTCCACTGAAATTCCTTCTCTGAATACACTCAAATCCGCACTTAATTGCTTCACACACATTTTTACATAAGAGGAGTTTTCCAGAAGGAAAAGATTTATAAAATTTCCTCCATGGAATGCTAATGTTTGGAAGCTTAACCCATTTCATGAACATCATATTCCATATACTGTACAGACAAAATTCTAGCACAGGCAACTGACACAAATCCATGGCTGGCTTATGGGATGAGACACTGAGACACTGGCCCAGAGCGTCAAAGCTTACAGTAAGGGCACCTATAGCCTGCATCACCGGCTCACCCTTCATAGCTATTGCGCCCACCTCTGTGCTGCTCCTCTTTCCTTGTCTGGGAAGCATGTCAAGTTTGAAACGTGACAAGAGACACTTCCTGATTCTCTGTAAATAGATAGTAATTTAGAATTTACAAATGGGGAAAGCAAGAAGAGCATGGCTCACGGAATTCTTTCCAGCCCCTCTCTGTGATGTGTGGACATGCACACCCCCAACTGTTTTTATCTGTGTGTGTGCTTGTCTTTGTGGTCTGGTATGTTTGTGTGTTTGTATGTATGTGCACGTGTTTATGTGTTACTGTATGTATGCTTGTATGTGTATGTGTGGACATTAGAGAGTGTGTGTATCTGTCTGTGCTGTTTCTCTGTCCATTTGACTAGCAGAGGAAACGAGAAGGGAAGGCTGTTTGAAAGGTGCAATTCCATAATTCCTATGGGCATGATATTCAGCAGCGGTGGACAGCACTGCTAAAGCAGCTAGCCGCTGCCGCTGAACAAAAGACCTAGATATTGTATTTTTTATTTGTAAACCACCCTGGTGTTATGAAGGAGTGGAGGAGTAGCCTAATGGTTAAGAACACAGGCTTGGGAACCCAGAGACCAGGGTTCGATTCCCACTAGCACTCCTTGTGGCCTTGGGCAAATCACTTAACCCTCCATTGCCTCAGAAAAATCCAAGTTTTCAATGTCCCCGTTAATGTACGTTACCAAGTTTAAGTTTCAATGTAAACTGCTTTGATTGAAATGATAAAGCGGTATATAAAACCTGTTACATAAATAAATAAATAATATCAAGAAATCTAATAAACATAAACATACATATTCAATGCCTGGGCCATATCCAATCACCAGCATTCAACATCCTGGTCAGTTGAACAGCAAAGAAGATAACTGGACAGCAGCAATATTCAACTGCTGTCCAGTTAGCTTCAATGTCAAAAGTTGGCCAGCCTTTAATGCGCCTAACTTTCACCACTTAGCAATAACCAGGCAGTGGCTCAATATCACTGCTGCCTGGTTATCACCGAGTGCCACCTCTGCTCTGCCCCGATACTAGCCAGCAAGCATCGGGGTGTGCGGTGGCAGCCCCCATAGATATTCAGCTACACTAACCGCGTTAATCGCTTTCAACCTTCTCCCTTATGTTACTATAAATCAGTGTTTGAATGCTGCAGTTGTTGGAAGATAACATTTTAGTTACCAATTAATGTCCTTTCCTTGAGTCCTGCTAGACTATTCCAGACAAGTGGGTTGTGTTCCCCTACCAGAAGATCGGTGAAGACAAAGAACCAATCTGCCTCTATCCACCTCAGCCGTCAGAGGTCTCTTCAGTATTCGTCCCAAACCATATGGCAAGCCTCACACAATCTCAATCATAGGAAGCGCTAAAGAGTCAACCTAATGGCCCTCGCCTCAACCTGAGGACCACATTGTTTCCCTGTGGATTCAATGGTCATGGGCCATTCAGCCTTGGCAATGGGCTCCCAGCCCGAGAGACTAACATCCATCAACGGAAGGGTCCATGAGCAATCGTCTAGCAGTACACACATCCTCAGAAAGCTGGGCTGCTGCCACCACCACAGGCTGGCCATCACCATCATTGGGAGTGGGAGCCAGGGCTCGAACTGCTGAGAAATCTGGGACCACCGAGTCAGCAAGGACCATTGGAGCAGTCGCAAAAGAGCATGCATCCATGACACTATCTCAATTGTTGCCACCATCAATCCGAAGAGTTGAAGATAATCCTGGACTCTGGGAGCCTGAGAACAGAACAGCACTAGGCAATCCAACAGCCTTTGACTTTTGTTTTTTGGCAGGAAGACACTGCACACTCAAGTATCGAAACGTGCTCCCAGGAGCTCCAGGGACTGGGAATGCAACAACATATTCTTTCCCCAAGTGATCACCCAGCTGAGGCTTATCAGACAGAACACCACTCGGGGAGCTATCTTAGATGCCTCTGAAAGAAAATGATTACTCAATCAAACATTCACCAATTGCTATGAAGGAGGAACGCCAACCAGCAACAAAAAAAAAAAAAAAAAGAGAAAAACTCCTCCAACTTAAATAGCAGAAACCTTTTATCCAAATCCATAAGAACCTCAAAATCAAGATTGTCCGGCAATCAAGTCCAAAAGAAATTTATAGGCTTTCGGGCCAGCTCGGTATTAAATCACCATCGGTCCAAACTTGGGGGAAATGGTTACTCATTTTGCCCCCAAATTGGTTGGTGCCACCTCTTTGTCTTGGGTTGACCCGGGTGGGAAAACATATTTTAGTAAATTTGCCACTACCTGTGATTCCTCTTGGGTTGTATAAGTCATCATGTGTCCTTACTCCCTGTTATATGTCAGGCACATTAAGCTTAAGGCGCATCTTTGACTTACTGAACATAAAAGTCATATTGTGAATTCTGCGTCTACTGCTCCCCTGTAATGACATTCAGTGGTGGGTGTGCCATTAACCTGGAAAAGGGGTAATCATTTGTCTGTATTAAATAGAAGAGAGGCCGAGTGGATGTTCCGCTTACATTTGATTTCCCCAGTGGGTTTGAATCAGAAAATAGAATGGCTTTCTTTTATATAAGCTGATCTGTGTGTATACTGATCTGGCATTTTTTCAGTACTGGATTGGATGTGTTTGATGGCTGTATATGTGGGTTGTGACAGATGGATGAGTGGTGAGTGTAGGCAGTTGAGCCCTTTTATTTCTTGGCTTGGTAGTGTTTCTTGACTGTGGTTGCTGTTTGGCTCTTCAGGAGTTCAGCTCTCCTTATCTGAAGTTATTTTGAGTGGCTGTTGATTAGTGGAGATTTTTTGAATGAATGTGTTTATGAATGAACCATGTGTGATTGGTTGTTTTTGTGTTTGAAAAGTTCAGATTACTGATTGACTGTTTTTTAATTTGTATGGTTTTAAATATGGGAGTGTCTTCTGATTGGCTGAATGGATTGCATGATGCTGAGTGATAGTGGTAATTGTTTTTGAATTTTTTGTGGGAGTGGCTAAGAACTCTTTATGACATTTGTTGTTTGAGATTTGGTGAGGTGTGACTGAATGGACCCCGTTAATAGAGACTTATATTGGACCCTGGCAAGAGAAGCTTGTGGTTTATGGCTTTTCCCTGATACAGATGAGTATTTTTACCACTGAAACACAATATTGTGTCAGTTGGCTGTTTATAGCATATTTGTAAAAATGGCTTGAACTGTAACTTCCTGTGTGTTTGAATTAAATTTATATAGTATTTGCTGTGAATTTATGTATTTGGATCTAAACTGATTTGTGTATGTATTGTTGTTACAATTCCTACTCTTCTGGACCGATGATGATTTAATACCACCATCGGAGTAGAGGAGTGGCCTAGAGGTTGGGGCAAGGTACTTCAGGCCGAAAGGTCGGAGGTTCAAATCCCACTAGAGGACAGCAACCTTGGGCCGGAAGGACTGGGGTTTCTAGTCCCACAGGTGCTCCTTGTGGTCTTGGGCAAGCCACTTAACCCTCCATAGCCCATGTTCCCTGTAAAATAGTTATCTCCAAGTTATAATGCCCTGTTCAATGTAATTTCAGTTTGTTCAATGTAAACTGCACTGATGCAGAATAGCGCGGTATATAAGAGAATGTAAATAAATAAATAAATACCGAGCTGGCCCGATAGCCTATAAATTTCTTTTGGGCTTGATTGCCGGACAATCTTGATTTGAGGTCCTTAAGGAATTGGATAAAAGGTTTCTGCTATTTAAGTTGGCGGAGTTTTTCTCTTTTTTGTTGCTGTCTGATAAGCTAATAGTCCAGATATGGGTGCACACAAATCCCTTGGCAGCCTAGGGCTGCAATCACCACCATCATGACCTTGGAGAACGTCCTCAGGGCAGTGGAGAGTCCAAATGGGAGGGCAGCGAACTGAAGGTGAGAGCAAAACACGGATACTTTGCTGATCCCTCGGATCGGGATATGAAAATAAGCCTCGGCCAAATCCAGAGAAACCAGAAACTCCCCTCGGCACACCGCTTTAATAATGGTTTATGGACCTTTCCTCCAGGAACTTGTCCAAACCTTTTTTAAACCCAGCTATACTAACAGCCCTTACTACATCCTCCGGTAACAGATTCCAGAGTTTGATTACACGTTGAGTGAAGAAATATTTTCTCCTATTTGTCTTAAATAGTTTACCCTGTAGCTTCATTACATGTCCCCTAGTCCTTCTATATTCTGATAGCGTAAACAATTGATCCACGTTTATCCGTTCCACTCCATTCATTAATTTATACACCTCTATCATATCTCCCCTCAGCCGTCTCTTTTCTAGGTTAAAGAGCCCTAACCTTTTTAGCCTCTCTTCATAGGAGTAGCCTTCCATCCCCTTCACCAATTTGGTGGCTCTTCTCTGTACTTTTTCTAATAACTCTATGTCCTTTTTAAGATACGGTGACCAGAATTGCACACAATATTCAAGGTGCGGTCGTACCATGGAGCGATACAGAGGCATTATAATATCCTTTGTTTTATTCTCCATCCCTTTCCTTATGATACCTAGCATTCTATTTGCTTTCTTGGCCGCCGCTGCACACTGGGCGGAGGGTTTTAACATGTTATCCACGATGACTCCTAAATCTTTTTCCTGGGTGGTGGTTTCTAATGTGGAGCCTTGCATCGTGTAACTATAGTGTGGGTTGTTCTTTCCTAGGTGCATAACTTTGCACTTGTCCACATTAAATTTCATCTGCCATTTGGATGCCCAGTCTTCCAATTTATCCAGATCCTCCTGCAGTTTTCCACAATCCTCTTGGGTTTTAACAACTTTAAACAGTTTTGTGTCATCTGCAAATTTGATAACCTCACTAGTTATTCCCTCATGGGGAGCCGCAAGCAGCAGCAATTAAGTCCGTATCCATAAACCACAGTAGGACCCCTGTGTCCGATGAAAACCAGCACTCCAGTAGCCTGAACACAGAAGGGTCGGAAGGTAGGAGTTGCCTAAACCCCGAAAAGGTTACGGAGCACAGCCTGGTGAAAGGCACTGTCCCATTGGGACTCTCTTTCCAGGCAGAAATTGGCTGTGAAGGTATGGACTGAAGACCAGGTGGCGGCCAGGCAGAGCGCAGGTTTGCTACCGAGGCCGCCATGGCACTGACACGGTACACCATGACACGGCCTCCAAGCGGGAGCCCGCCCTGCTCATAGGCGAGGGCAATACAGTCCACCACCCTGGTGGACAGCATATACTTGGTCACTGCCTCCCCCAACCTACTGGGGTCATAGGAGATAAAAAGCAGGAGTAGCTTTGCGGTGGCCCTGAGTGTGCTGGATACAGAAGGACAGAGCCCTCTTGCAGCCCAAGGTGTGAAGGACTATCTCCGCCCAACTGGAGTGAGGTCTTGGAAAGAAGGTTGGAAGTACAACTTTCTGGTTGAGATGGAAGGACAATACTACCTTCGGAAGAAATTTAGGGTGCATACGGAGCACCACTCTGTTCCTGTGGAACCTGGTATAAGGCGCCCCTGCCACTAAGGCCTGAAGCTCGCTAACTATGCAAGCGGAGGTGAGAGCAACCAGGAACGCCACCTTCCAAGAGAGGTAGCGTAGGTGGCAAGTAGCCAGAGGCTCAAAGGGTGGCGAGTTAGCTGCCCCAGCACCACGTTGTGGTCCCATTCGATTGCCGGAGGGCGAACCAGGGGTTCTGACAAGAGTAGACCCCTAAGAATGTGGATCACTAATGGCTGGACCGAGAGAGGCTTGTCATCCACCGGATGGCGGTGCACCACCAGGGCACTGAGGTGCACCCTAACGGAGTTAGACTTGAGCCTGGATTGCAAGAGGTGGAGAAGGTACTGTAACACCAAACTCACTGGACAGGAGAACAGGTCAGCCCCATGCTCAGAACACCAGGCCAAAAACTGCATCATTTGAGGGCCTAAGCCTTTCTTGTAGAGGCCTTGCGAAAGGCCAGCAGGATTTCCTCAATCTCAACCGAGATGTTGAAAGGGGCTAGGGTCACCCTTTCAGCAGCCATGCTGTCAGTGACAGGGACTCCAGGTTGGGGTTCAGAAGAGAGCCCCCTTCCTGAGACAAGAGCCCCGGAGAGGTCCCCAATGGGATGGGGGTTTCCATCGTCAATCGGAGGAGCAGCGGGAATCACAGTTGCCTGGGCCACTGAGGGGCTATCAGGATGAGCGAGGCCCTGACGCAGATGGTCCAGAACAAGGTTTTGGCAATCAGCGGTGTAGGAGGGAAGGCGTACATGAGGCCCTCCAACCATGAGACGAGGAACACATCCACTGCCACTCTGAGGGGGTGAGCCTGCCGGGAACAGAAGCGGGGCAACTGGAAGTTGTCCGGACTGGCGAACAGGTCCATCACGGGTTCTCCCCAGATCTGGAAGAGCCGGTCGGCCACCTTGGGGTCCAGATGCCAATCGTGCGGCTGGAGGACTCTGATCAGCCTGTCGGCCAGCAGGTTGTTCTGGCCTGGTAGGTATACTGCCCGCAGGAGGATACCCTGTTGGATTGCATACGAGCAGAAGATCACTGCCTCCCGACAGAGGGCACGAGACTCTGTGCCCCCCTGTTTGTTCACACAGAACATCGTCACCTGGTTGTCAGTCTGGAGCAGCACCGGCTGGTGATGCAGGTGGTGGCAAAAGGTTTGCAGGGCTGAGTATATCACCCGCAGTTCCAGGAGGTTGATCTGCTGGGTGCTCTCGCCTGGTGACCAGCTGCCCTGGGTGCAAAGCTCCCCATAGTGGGCTCCCCAGCTGAGCAGGGAAGCGTCCGTGGTGAGGACCCTTGAGGGGCTCGGGACCTGAAAAGGCATGCCTGCCTCGAGATGCTGGAGAGACTGCCAACAAACCAGAGTCTGCCAGTTGGTGGGTTACAGAGACTCTGTATCGGAGGTGCCCCATGGCTTGAGTCCACTGGTTCTTGAGGCACCACTGTGCCGTCCTCATGTGGAGATGAACATCTGGAGTGACATGAACCATGGAGGCCATGTGCCCAAGAAAGCGCAGAAGAAGCTAAGCGGGCACAAAGGGACGGTACTTTATGCCCCATGCCAGAGCCCTGAGACGGTCGGCTCGGTCCCTGGGCAGGAAGGCCTTTGACTGGAGAGTGTTCAGCTTTGCCCCAATGAACTCCAGACATTGTGTTGGGAAGAGGTGAGACTTGGGGTAGTTTATGACAAAACCCAAGTGCTGCAGAACCTGGATGGTGCGTGCGGTGGCCTGCTGCACTTCTGAGGCCATGCCTCCCTTTAAGAGTCAGTCGTCCAGGTAGGGGAAAACAAAGACCCCCTGTAGACAGAGGAAAGCGGCCATGACTGCCAGGCATTTGTGAAGACCCTTGGGGCAGAAGCCAATTCGAAAGGGAGCACCTTGTACTGATAGTGCCTGCCCCCCCACTATGAACCACAGGTACTGCCTGTAGTTGGCATGAATGAGGATGTGGATACGAGGTATCCTTGAGGTCTAAGGAGCTTAGCCAATCTCCCTGCTGGAAGTAGGGCAGCAATGTTCCAAGGGAGAGCATCTTGAACTTTTCCCTCACCAGGAATTTGTTGAGGTTGTGCAGTTCGACGATGGGTCTTATGCCCCCTGTTCTTTTTGGCATGAGGAAGTACCTGGAGAAGAACCCCTTACCCTTGAGATGGTGGGGCACTGGTTCTGCCATCTTGCACTCGAGAAGACCTGCCAATTCCTTCAGTAGAAGATCCTAGTGGAGGGGAGACCTGAAGGGCTCTCCTAGAAAATAAGGGGGAGGTATCTGAGTCAGGTGGAGGAGGTAACCCTCCATGACCACCCGAAGTGCCAAGGAGTTGGTGTTGATGGTCAACCACCTCTGGGCATAGTGGACCAGACATCCCCCTGTGGGCTGCTGATCTCCTTGGGGTAGAAAGGCTATGCTCAAGGAGTCAAAAACTCCCCCTGGCTGGGCCGGAGCCAGTGCCTGGAGTTTTGGAGCCTTCTGCTTTACGAGGGCCATGCCCATGTCCCTTGGCCTGCTGACCCTGTTGGGGAGCCGGGGAGGCCTGAAAAGGTGGGTAGTTTCTGTAAGCAGCCCCTTTCTTTGGGTAGAAGGACTTTTTACCCAAGCCCTTCTGTCGGGGAGGGGCAGTGGTCTTTTTTGATAGCCTGGTCCTTGTCATGAACTCGGTCTCCAGCTCGGCAGCCTTGTCGGTCATGGGTTTGCCATAGAGATTCTCTCCTTGACATGGAATATCAACCAATTTGTCCTGAATCCACTGTTCGAGGTCGGACGACTGTAGCCAAGTCAGGTGCAATGCAGCGATGCCCGCCACCGCTACTCGAGCCACCGACTGAAACCCCTTATAGAGCATTCGAGACATGAATTTGGAGCACTCACGGACAGCTTTGGCTAGGTTCTTGAACCACTGCAGGGGTTCCTCAGAGAGATCAGCTGAGAACCCGAGGAGTTCCTTTGCCAGCTCTCTCAGGTACATGCATTGCTCATGCATAGTTGGTAGGCTTGGATGTGGCCGATGAGCAGTGAGCGCTGGTAACACTTTCTGCCAAGGGCATCCAGGGTGCGGGCCTCCCTGCCAGGGCGCAGGCCTCCCTGCCAGGGCGCACCGAGGAGTGGGTTTTCTGACTTTTCAGCCGATGCATGGCCAATTTCACCACCATGGAGTTATGTGGCAGTTGTGATTTCTGGAAGCGCAGGCTTCGGTGGACTCAATACATTGAGTCGAATCGTTTGCTCACCACCAGCACCAATGCCGGTGTCTCCCATATCCAGAGCATCAGTCATTCCAGGATGGCAGAGATGGACACTGTGAACGATTCCCTCGGAGAAGCCTCGTACTGCAGGATTTTTAACTCATCCGCCCGAGGGTCTTCCTCCGACTCCGTAGGGAACGCCAGGGCCTTCGACATATCCTTGATGAAATCAAGGAAGCCCATATCCTCCGGCGGGGACTGCCACCGAGGCTCCAAGATGGGAGAGTCTGACAGGATGTTGCAGTGGTGATGGGTGTCGGGGGACTCCTCATCCTCCATTTCCCACTCAGAGTAGTCCGTCGCGGACTCATAGGAGGGCTACTCTGTAGGCCTCGGGGCTCCTGATGCTCTGTGGCTGGTGCCCGGCATGCTTGCTGGGGATGATCGTGATCCCGTCGAGCAGGAATTCGATCAAGACCTCGGCAGAGGATCGGCTCGGCCTCCGGGATTGTCTTTGACGTCGAGGGCCCGGTGGTCGGGGCGGATGAACCAGTCATGCCGGTCAACAGCACCCGCTGCTGGTCCATGAAGGCAGACAAACTGCACTCCAAGGCCACCATTCTTGACTCTAGGCTAGAAAACTCTGCCGCCTTTGGTGTGGGCACCGAGTGACTCGGGCCCGATGCCAGCTCCCCCAAAGGGGACTCCTCGACAAGGATAGTGTCTGGGGATCGAGGCTGGTCCGAGGTCGAATCCTTCTGGGCAACCTTTGCAGATCGCTCCTTCTCCGATGTCTCGGATATGCATCTGTTACTACGGAACATGGCTCGGGTGCTCCCCACCGGTTGGATCTGTCCAAGGACACAGTCTTCGAGGATTTCTCCTTTTTCCTAAGTTTCCTCGAGGGAGACCCTCTTTCTGAAGACCCACGAAGGGACTTGGGCTCAGAGAGTTCCGCTCAAGGTGTCGAGGCTTCAGACGAGGCCCTGGCCTTCGGAGGCACTGGGGACTCAGTGAAAAACTTATCGTGCTGCTGCTGGTGGCTCTTGATGGCCTTGCTGGACATCCTCTTGCAAAGACCGCATGCTGCCGGGTCATGGTCTGGCCCGAGGCAGTGGAAACAGTAGTTGTGTGTGTCGGTCAAAGACATGATCTTTGAGCGCCGATCACGCTTCTTAAAGCCACTGGTAGCCATGGGGGGAAAAAGTACCCTGCGAGGTCGAAGACTCGCTGGGCTGCCAGTTGGAAAAAAGGTGCGAAGATGCTAGAAAATTAAAGAACGACCCCCCCCACCCCTACAAAATAGACCTGAACTCGACGCCGAGGCAGCTAGGTCAGGTGGTGGGAAAAGTACCGGTGCGATACTGGGGGGCGAGTATGAAACTCAGAGAGAAAAAATCAACTTTTTCCAGGGACAAGCCAGATGAAAGTCTGAAGGGCTCTGCAGAAAAAAAGGGACTGAGCAAGATGGCACCCTTGGGTGGGAAGGAGACCATGCATGTATGGTGGTATCTCCCAAAGGCTTTCTTTGAAAGCTGGGGGGATGCTTCCGCGAGGGCTCCGTTAGTGCCGACGTCACCCATATGTGAGGACTGACTTCTTGTTTGTTCCTGGAGAACATTTTTCATTTCATCTCCCAACAGACACAGAAAATTAACATTTACAGTCAGAAACGTCTCCCAGCTCCCCTCCTCCCTTTTTGTGACGAAAGCAGCATTCCAGTGCTCTGCTCCCACAGCCTTCCCATCTGCTAGATCACACCCACACCCACTCTGCTGTTCGTTACATTGGAAGTAGACAGGGCAAGCTCAGTCACACAGAGAAGAGTATTAGAGAACTGCAGATAGAGGTTTAAAACTGAAAAATGTCCATCTGGGCATTAACATAAAAATCAGTATAATCCTGAAAAAAGCCCGACAACTGTCAGTTCTCACCTCCAGAATCCTGATCACATCTGACAGCGTCCCCTCCTAAACGTAGAACCCAATGGATGTTTTAACTTAATGTAACCCTTCCCATGGCAATGGATATCAGCTGGCAGTACAGATAGTAACCAATTAGAAAATAGTACAATCCAGTTAGTAGCTTTCATAGTAAAAATAACAGCAAGGAAAATTAAACATATCTGTGAATAATTTAAAATGCAGTACATCACAGCTAGGGAATTATTTGTAATCCCTGTATATGTGTTGTATTCATGTATTTGTGTGTGTGTATATATATATACAGGGTGGCCCAAAAAAAGTGAGAACATCTCGTAAATTAAAAGCTTAAATAGTTTACTAACTTACCTTTTTTAGCTATATAACATCTTTATTTTGACAATTTCTGGTCAACATCTTTTTTTTTTTAATTTGTCAATCGTTTACATCTGTTTTTGAATTTTTAAATAACTTATATGCTACTAGATGTTCTCACTTTTTTTTGGGCCACCCTGTATATATATAATTTGTATATCTTTGTTGCTTCTTCTGTGTGTGATGTGCATGCACTGTGTCTGGGGGGAGGGGTAGCTGGGGGGGGGGGGGTAGCTGGGGGGATGAGGGGCAGTGCCAAAGGGAATAGTTTCTGGGGGTGGGGAGAGTTGTGGGGGGGGGGTAGTTTTGGGGGCAGTGGATATTTTATTTAACCAGTTTTCTATACCGCCTTATCCTTCAATCAATGCGGTTTACATTATGTAATTAGTACAAGCAGGTACTGGATACATTCCCTTGTCCCCAAAGGGCTCACAATCTATGTGTACCTGAGGCAATGGAGGGTTATTAAGTGGCTTGCCCAAGGCCACAAGGAGTGCCTATAGGACTAGAAACCCCAATCCCTCCAGCCTGAGATTGCTGTCCCCAGGTGGGACTTGAACCCCTGGCCGTCCGGCCTGAAGTACCATGTCCTAACCACTAGGCCACATATTTGCAGGGTATTGGAGAGTTTTTAAGAGTGGAGACAGGTGAATGGGGGGCTTGAGGGTGGGGAAGTTACAGGGGGATATGTTTTGGGAGTGGGACAGTTTGCAGGATGGTGGGGCACTTGTGGAGAGATAGACTTTGGAGATGGGGCAGTTGGCAGGATGGTGGGGAATTAGTAGGAGATAGATTTCAGAGGTAAGGACAGCTGGGAAGGTGGTGGGACAATTGGAAGGTGGTAGTTTTTTGGAGTTGGGACAGAGCAGGGTAGTTTTTGGTGGTGGAAGCAGTAGTAGTAGGGTAGTAGGCCACTGCAGTATGGTATTTTTGGGGATGAGGCCAGTTTGTGAGGTGGAAACCATAACCGGCATTGGAGGGGAGGCAGAAACGACATATTGTGCACAGGAGGAAACCACGACTCAGCACAGTGTTAGTAAGCGCTGCATCGCGGTTTGGGGGCTATTGCCACCACTGCAAGCTTCAAGGAGGGGCAGCACTGGTGGCAATGAGGGCAGGGGCACCTTAGGGAACAGCAGGATGGAAGACTCACCTAGGGTGCCTCCAAATCCTCGAGCTAGCCCTGATAAAAACTGCAGAAATCATGGTTAACTTTGTACCATGTAGAGGTTGTGTCAATGTCTGCTCATCGAAGCAAACAATTTGACAAGGCGTGCCTGAACTTTGCACAGAACTGTTAACTAAAAAGAAACAAAATCAAATGGTTGAGATGTAAACATTACACTAAATGATATACACTACAGTTATTGCTGTGACGTTTGTTTTCTATACTTACGTTTCTCCTGGACATACAGATATCCTTCCATTGTCCACTGGCTTGGCGGCCTGTAGTCTTGACCTGCAGCTTTCATCCTCTGCATCAATCGCTCTACCTCTTGTCTAGTACTTTCAAAATTATTTCTTGTCTAAGAGGAGAAGGAAAAAACTAGGCGTCACTTCTAGAATAATCTCACTATACTGAAGAAAGCTTAAATGATTTACATTTTATATTAAATTTTGCCATGGGAACTATCATAATTTCTACAAAAAACTGTATTGCCAGGTAAAAGTAGGATTAATAGCACCAAGAAAAAGTTATAAACAGAGCATTTTAACATTTGTAGCTTGATTACACCATCAGCGATTTCTAATACAAGCCAAATAGACATTGCTAAGGGGTGGAGACCTTGTAAACTGAGCATTTTAAAACTCACTTTTCTGGCCAAAATAAAGTGTTTCTTATTCATCTGCAGTTAGATTTTTTATCTAATTACTCGCCTTGTTTAAACATGACAGATTAGTGTGATGTGTAATATGATGCTGAGGAAGAAGGATAGCCATTCACATAGAGCGCGATTCCGTAACATGCACATTCGGCCTGCAGACATGTCTAAATCAGAAATGGGCCCCCTTTGAACCTAATTCTGTTATCTGCGAGTCTGGGAGATAAACATGTTTGGCGCAGCATGTGCAAGCGCTATTTAGCCAGCCTGTGCCTCGGACGAGAGTAAATGTTTTGGATGTCTCCGTGCTCACCGTATTCTGAAAAGTTACACGTTTTGCATCCTGCCCGTCCCTGCGATGTACCCACGGATGCCACACCCTTGGGAAAAACAAGTACCTCCTAAGCTGCTCATCACAGACAGTAGTTTGCTGATGCACATTAGACATAAGTACCCAATGAGAAATGACAGCTGCTGCAACCTAAACCATATACCAGTTCCCCTCATGCCCTGAAAAGTGCTAGGTAAGCCCAGTGCACCCCAATATGGTATACAAGAATGTAAATATGAACATGTATGTCATGACATACCTTGCATCAAATGGTACGTGGCGTTAGGAACCAGCCCCAGTGATTCCTGCCCTGGCCATCTCTACAAACAGGCTTTAAACTGCTAGGAATGGGCCCTCACCAAGTGCACAAAACCCCAAACTAACCTTGCAGGTCCCCAAAGGATGCATAATATTGCTGAGCAACAAATGTATGCCCTTTTTCATACCTATGGCATATAAATGCACTCATTCTGCTGTTCTGCACCACCATTCCCCTCTTATCTCTCCCTATACCCCTCCCCTTGAAATCCACTCTTCTGTCAGACTGCTTCTATCTGTGCCCTTCTCTTCTACTGCCAAATCCAGACATCACTCACTTCACCTTGTTGCTCCTTATGCCTGGAACAAACTACCTGAGTCTGTACGTCCGGCTTCGTCTCTGGCCCTTCTCAAATCTAGGCTGAGTGCTCACCTCATCATTGCCACTGTTGGATCTGATCCACCTAAGCTCCCTTGTGTCTCCTGACCATTCTCCCTGGATGTATCCTGTCCACAGCTGTGTTGTCTTGTCTAAACTAGATTGTAAGCTCCGCTGAGCAGGGACCATCTTTTGCATGTGTCTGCGCAGTATTGCATATCTTTATCTTTATTTACATTTGATATACCGCACACGCCAAGGCATTAGGGCGGTTTACAATAAAATATCCAAACATTGCTGCAGAAAAAGAAAAGAACGCCATATTAAGACAGGAAAGAAACAGAGAAAACAGCAAAACAGACGAACTAAGGGGTCATTCTTTAATGTCAAAAGCTTGTTGAAATAAGTGAGTTTTTAAGAGTTTCTTAAAGGTTACATAACCAGATTCTAAACGGAGTGAAGGGGGTAGGGCATTCCAGAGTGCTGAGCTGAGAAAAAAGAATGCAGTATGTTGAGTCTGTTCCAGGTGTGCTTGAGAAGGGGATGGAAGAGTGAGGCGACTGGCATGAAGGGAACGTAATTGACAGTATGGGGTATGAAAAGAGATAAGATCAGAAAGATAGAGTGGAGTTGATGAATAAAGTGCCCAGTGGTTAAAATTAATATTTTATATTGGACCCGAAAACAGAGTGGCAACCAGTGAAGTTGAAACAGAAGAGGAGTAACATGATCTGATCGACGGGCATTCATAGCAAGTCGTGCAGCTGTATTTTGGAGTAATTGAAGACGTTGAAGTTGATAACCAGGTAAGTTAGCCAACGCCCCGTTACAATAATCTAATCTACTAATGACTAGAGCCAACAATAGAGTGACAAGAGATGTTAGAGGCAGAAATGAACGGACTGCTCTGATCTGTCTAAGGGATGAAAATGAATGGCGTATAAGAAGGGATAGGTGTTCATGGAAAGAGAGAAGAATCTAAGGTAACGCCTAAATACCGAAAAGAAGACACTAATGGGATGGCAGTGGATGCGAGTTGTGGAGCAATAGAAGGACATGGGGTACTCAGGGATACCCACATCACAGTTGACTTTGAAGGATTCACATGGAGAAAAATAGAAGTAAGCCAAGACATAATATGGGATAGGCAGTCATTGAGAGGGGAGATATCTATGTTAACTGGAGATGAGTGAAAGAGAAGAACAATATTATCTGCATACAGATAGGTAGAAACCGTAAATTGCTGAATCAGGAGGGGCAAAGGAGCCAAGAAAATATTGAACAACAAAGGAGAGAGAACAGAGCCTTGCGGTACCCCACAGGATAGAGGAATAGGGGAGGATGACTGGTTTCTGGAATGAACAGAGAAAGTGCGTGAACTGAGAAAAGAACAAAACCATTGTAACACCGAGCCATGTAAACCAGCATCATAGAGGCGGGAAAGAAGAGTTCTGTGATCTACAAGATCAAATGCTGAAGATAAGTCCATAGATACGATTAGGGTGATATCACCCCGATCGTGTACAGAATGAATTTCATTTAGGAGAGCGAGAAGGACCATCTCCATACTGTGTCCAGCACGGAAACCGGACTGGCGAGGGTGCAAAATGTTTGTGGTTTCCACATGAGCAGCTAATTGTTGGAACACAAATTGTTCTAGGAGTTTGGATAGAAATGGAAGATTTGATACTGGGCGCCAATGCGATAGAACAGAGGGATCCAGTGAGGGTTGTTTAAGAAGAGGATGGACAATTGCAGACTTCCATGGGGAGGGAAAGATACCTGCAGAAAGGCTAGAGTTTATGATGGTCACAATAATTGGTAATAATTGCAAACTAGGTTCCATTAGCCAACCAGAGGGGATGGGGTCCAGCGCACAGGTGGTCTTTCTGGCCCTTGATAGGGTCGTGTGCAGCTCGGCAGATGTAATAGAGACCAGGTATGAGCCAGCGCCCTATTTGAAGAGGGAGGAGATGCAGCAGTCAATTCAGGAAGAAGGACCAGGGGTGATAGAGGTGGCGGTAAAGAGTCAGTAAAAGAAGAGCATAGCTTCTCAATCTTATCACAGAAATATGTGGCCAATGAGGCTGGAGCTGGTGTCAGAGATACTGTAGAAGAAGGAGATGAGATAGTAAAGAGCTTATGAAGGACAGCATATAATTGCTTCGTAGAATTAGCAGCCTCAGAAATCTCAGTGGAGTAGTACATTTGTTTAGCAGCAGAGACTGCCGGCTTGTAACTGGAATAAGTTTGTTTAAAACGGACAAAAGTATCTGAGGAGGGGTGCTTGAGCCAAGAGCGCTCTGCGCTCCGAAGTTGGGATTTATGTAAATGAAGGCCAGGACTATACCAAGGGGAATGTGCATGCTTAGATGAAGCAGAAGGGGGAAAGGAGCGAAGAGAAACCACAGAATCTAAACCAGAGTGGAGAACAGAATTCCAGGTGCTGACTTGTGTGTCAGGTGGAAGAAGAGCAAAATCTGCAGGGAATAGGAGCATGAGCAGAAGGGAAAGACTGGAGAGTTGCCGGGGTAAGGTTCCACCGGTAACATACAAAAGAAAAAGTGGCATTGGTAAAGTCTATTTTGGTATTGTGAGGTGGTAGTGAAGCAGTTAGCTGAACACAATAGTGATCTGACCAGGGGACCTCAAACGTGGAGACCTTTATAGAAGAGAGTATGGAATCTGGCGCAGTAAGAACCAGGTCAAGGGTATGACCTGCACTATGTGTAGGAAGTATAACATGTTGGGTCATGGTAAGGTCATTTACCAGATTTAGAAAGACACAATCTTTAAGACGAGAGGGAGAATCTATATAAATGTTGAAGTCAACAAGAATAGCTACACTAGGATACAAAAGTACTGTCTTCAGAGATAGTCTGGATGACTGTTTCACAAAGCATAGGTGAGAGAGATGGAGAGATAAAGTAAAAGAAAGAAGAGTGAAGGAAAGGCCTGACAACGAAGAAAGAGGGATTCCGAATAATGTACAGATGCTGCGGTAATCTCAGAGACGTTAAGCTCCGAACAGAAAATAGCTGCTACCCCCTCCCCCTCTTCCCATTATAGGGGTTGAAAAGGCCGCAAACCCAGGGTACTGGGTACTGGCATTTCTCACAGCAGCTACATCAGTTCCTTCATGGCATATGTTTGTGTGTACAGGTACCAACAAGAAAGCACAAAAACCACGTGCTACAAGAGTCCCATAAAAACCGTCATGCCCAAGGATGATAAACACATACTTATGATATTTAAGTATGTGTTTATCATCCTTGGGCATGACGGTTTTTATGTGTTTTAATGTTTTAATGATTGTTTTATATTTGTAGCCTGCCCCTGAAGAAGGCAACGAAACACGGCCTGTGTCAGGCTATAGGCTTTTTCTTACAATAAAGAATATCCTTCCATACGCTATCCACGTTTTTCTTACTGGGACCCATATGTTTGTGTGTATACATTCGTTATCTGTGGGACAACCCTGTCTGCCTTCCCACAATCAGTTTTTTGGCACTGCTCCCCTGTTCATGGCTGTGTGGGCATGGGAGGGGAGATCCCTGTGCCACCACACCAAGCAGCCAGATTCCAGATAGATCACCACTCTCATTGATCCTGGCCTGGGTAGGGATGTAGGCCGCATGGGACAATCCAGGGAATGTTGGCACTACATCAGTCGTGTCTCCCAGGCACAGCGGATGTATGGCTGTCCTATCACACTGCCAATAATATCTGATCTTATTAGAGTACCCTATGTATAATAATCCAGAAGGAATCAGCATAGCTTCCCTATGACTAAATGTCAAAACATATCCCTGTCAATAATAAGGGACCCTCAGAATAAGGGCACTCAACAGTGAAAACAGCACTAATGTAGGCCCATAATGCACATTTTGGGGACCAATGGTGTTGTTGTTGAGCACGTATTAGTGTTGTTTGCACTGCTGAATGCCCTTATTCCAAGGATCCCTTATTATTGACAGGGATATGTTTTGACATTTAGCTATAGTAAACCCTCTCTGAGTTTGACTGCCCAATCACACTGCCAACTGGTGATGTTGTGATCATCCATGCCATCCAGGTACTGGCCAGGCTTTCATGTCCCCCCTTAATTGCAGATGAGCACACCAGATCCCCCTGTGCTCCCCTCAAACCACATACACACAAACACACACACTTTCTGCACAAAAACATGATTCTGCCAAAAAGGTGCCCTGTACCTATACATAACAGATATGAAATTACATAATCACACGGGGTACCAGAACTACAAATATGATCTCTGTTTCTCACCCAAAAAAGAATCCTTTCCCTGTTCACATCCATCCTATCCCTGCATCAGCAGTCCCATTTTTCAAAACATGGGAATTGATAGAGTTCCATAGTTTGACTCCTTTAGCACAAACAGCACATTAGTGCATAGCCTGAATAACCACTATTGCACTTCTTAATATTTCTGTAAGGGTGTTTATTAATGTGTCTAGACCTTACAACATTCCATCACCTCTGCTCCCTGTACCTTAAGATTATATCTTGTGTTTTTCCAGACTGCAGTTACACCAGTTCAAAATATACTTCTCACAACCATTCTTCAATATGGGCCACATTTCCAGAGAAGAGCAGACATTTTTCTAAGTCCTGGCCTTATTCCACATTCCAGCTGGAATAACGTGGATGTTTCCGGGAAATAATACATACATACATACATACATGGGCCTTTCCTAAATATGCTTTCTACATCTCTGGGTCTGACCAGGCCCCTGTTCCACCCCTTCTGGGCATGGTCTGAGATCCCCATGCTAGTGCCATAGACGTGCATGTCAGCAGTGTTTCAAATACGGTCTGGGATGTTTTAAGCACATAAACATCCCCGCTGCACATACAAACCCCTTATTCATGTTCTGGAATACCCATAATGCAGCCGAAACCCTCTATCCTAGAACTACATAACTCCACATTTCATTACAGTATATTCCTGTTAGAAAGGACTCAACTGCCATGCTGTTCCCGATTTTTGTATTTCCATTAAGAGATGTATAGTCTTGAAGTTTAGAATTACTGTATATTAACTGGCAAATGATTTATGTCCAAATACAGTATACTGTTTCCAGCATTCTGAAAACCCATCATGTGCAACAAGACCAGTCATTAGATTTATATAAATGTGTATGAATTGACAATACCAGCGGCATATCATAGTGCAGCCAAATACTACCAAAGTGATCGGTAGAGCAGTACTAAATGTCATGAAAACAAAATTAGAGATATTATTGAACCCTGCAAATTAAAAGAAATCCACCAACATCCTGTTAGAGCAGACTCCTCTTTCTTGAGGGTAAAATGAGAGCAAAAACAGCTTCTGTGAGTAAGAGACTAGGGATTTTTGGTGACTTAAAGCTTGGGACAAAAGAGACTGTGGAGTTACTTCGAAATAGTATAAATTAGTTATTGGCTTGGATTAAAGGTTTAGAATTAATTTCCCCTAGTTTGTAGTTAGGCCTTTTAGAGTTTCAATTAAAAAACAGATAGGTAGCTAGTCTCCCCCTCCCCCCCCCCCGGGGCCCCAACTCCCACCCATCCCAGGCACATTCCTTAATTTATAATCAGTGTTCCAAATTAACAGTGAAATCTATCATCACAGGATATTTTAGTCAGCAAGTGATTAACCCTTAATAGATTATTAGCAGTTCAGTGGGAGGTAAACACAAAATATTAGTAGATATGCCTACAAATCCTGAAGGCCTTCATTTTAGTCTAGCAATTCTAAACAACTAAATAATTAATCAATACAAAGATGCAGATAGCAGTCCAGCACTTAGATGGGACTATCCAGTCTTTTGCAATGAGTTCTACCTGTTAGTGAGAGATTGTATGAGTGCACTCAGTGGAAAGAGAATTCCAACCACGTTTTTCTCCCAGGAGTCCACCCACACCTCTACATTCTTCTTTCTTGGCCTCCCTCCTTTGGTATTCTCTCCCATCTTACTTCTGCCTTGAGCTTGCCTTCCCCCACTTTAAGACAATGCTCAAAACCCACCTCTTTTCTCTTGCCTTTGACCTCCCACCCACTTCTACCTAAACCTCTGTCCCTCAGTTGTCCTGATTGTTGTCCTCCTCTCTCCCCACCAGTCTAAGTTTTCCTTCCTTTCCTATCTTGCAATTGAAGTTCCTTTTCCTTTCTTGTACTTTTCTTGTAGCACTTTTATTTTTTTAAACCACTCAGATTCCTTGGTGTTGGGAAGTATATCAAACACCTCAATAAAGATAAAGATGATCACCTGGGATACTCTCATTCCAACTGATAAAAAGCTGGATGCGAGGAAGCCGGATATAGTGTTAAAGGAGAAAAACACCAGAATGGCATTGATTAAAGAGGTGTCTATTCCAAGTGACTACTCTATGAATCTCACTGAGAGGGAGAAAATCGTCAAGTACCAAGAAATGCAGTAGGAGACCAAGAAAATGTGGCAGAAAGATACAGAGTTATTTTCCATCATGTTGGATACCACAGGCTTGATTAAGAGGAAATTCCAGGCACACCTTGATAAATTACCCATACACGTAACATCTTATGAACTACACAGGGAGGCTCTCTTTGGCACGATATAAGTATTACGTTGAGCATTAGCAGTAAATTTGAGAGACTGGGTTCATACTCCACATACCCTGGCTTAGACTAAGGCTCATGTGACTTTCATGGTATGCGCAAAACTCACTCATTTGGAGAAACTGCCCCCAAAGAACTCCTAGCTCTCAGAGAACGCGTCTGATTGTTGGAGGCTACAGCAGTAGACATGGAGGAGCTGAGGCACACAAAGGTACATAGAGGAGACCTGCAGGGACACTGTAGAGAAGTCCCACCTCCAATCTAGCAGCCTCTGTGTTGCCTTGGAGAAGAGAGGTCACCTGGAAGGGCAGCATAACCTTGATGTGGCTAGACGTGATCCTTTAGCCAGGACCTGCACTCCCTGGGATGCGAGATCCTCTTGCACGGAGGATGAGTCTCCAGGGCCTTCTGCCCATAAGGAAAGGAATAGGACAGCTGTTCTAGTTGGTGATTAGATCATTAGGCTGGTGGGCGTGATGACTACTTGGTCACTTGCCTGGGGTGAAGGTAGCAGATCTCATGTATAATCTAGATAGGATTGCAGACAGTGCTGGGGGGAGCTGGTTGTCCTGATACATGTTGGTACAGATAACAAAGGAAAATGTAAGAGGGAGATTCTGGAAGCCCAATTTAGGCTTTTAGGAAGAAAGTTGAAATCCAGGATCTCCAGGGTAAATGCTTCCTGTTCCAAGAGACAGGTAAGGTTTCAAAGTTTTAATGCATGGAAGAGAGAATGGTACATGGAGGAAAGTTTTAGATTAGTTAGGAACTGGGTTAAATTCTGAGGGAGGGAGAGCCTATTTGGCAAAGATGTGTGTCACCTTAACTGGCATGGTGCCAGGCTGTTGGTCCTAATGTTAAAAAAAGGAGATACAGCTGCTTTTAAACTAAAACTTGGGGGAAAGCAAACAGTTGCTCAGAAGCACATGGTTTAGAGTAAGGTATCTTTGAAAGATACTATCAAAACAGGGAAGTTAGAGCATACTGATACAGGGGTTGCAATAAAGGCTAGAAAACAGCCCAGGCGCCTTTAAAGAGCAGAAAGTTTAAAGACTGAAAATTATCCCTGTCAACTGTTATGAAGGTTGTAAATTCAAACAAACATGCCTTGAAATGCCTCTATATAAATGTTAGTAGCCTAAAGATGAGAGAGTTAGAATATATAGCACTAAATGAAGCGATCAATATAAAAGACTTCTTAGAGACCTGGTAGGAGGACAATAATCATTGTGACACTATGATACCAAATTACATCTCAATGATAAGATGAACCAAATTGGTGGAGGGGTAGTGCTGTATGTTACAGATAGCATCAAGTCTAATAGAATAAGAGTTTTGCAGGAAACAAAATGTGCCAGTCAGTCTTTATGGATAGAAATTCCATGTGAGAAGGGGAAGGAAATAGTAGTAGGTGTTTACGACCATCCACCTGTACAGAATGAGCAGACAGATGATCAAATGTTGTTAGAAATTACAGAGAATAACAAAATTAGCAATACAATAATAATAGGTGATTTCAATTATCCCCATAATGACTGGATAACATCAGATCAGGGCATGCTAGGGAAGTAAAGTTCCCAGATGAAATGAGTGAATGCTTCAAGGAGCAGACTAGAGAAGGAGTTAGAGAAGGAGCTATTTTAGACTTAGTGGAACATAGAATTTGTATAAGAGCTAACTGTGCTGGAACCACTTGACACTTGTGATCCTAATATGATCAAATCTGACTTAATAAATGGAATGGGTATACAAAGGAAATCTACTGTATGAGCAGATAAGATGATAGAGGAGTAAAATGGGGTACTAAGGGAGAACAAGGCCATAGCAGAGAGACTAAATGAATTATTTGCTTTGGTTTTGTTGAAGATATAGGGGAGACACCCATGCCAGAAATTATATTTAAAGATAATAAACTGGAGGATCTAAAACAAATTTCTGTGAACCTGGAAGATGTATTACGGCAATTTGACAAACTAGAGAGTAGCAAATCATCTGGACTGGATGGCATACATCCCAGGGTGCTGAAAAACCCTAAAAAATGAAATTGCAGACCTATTAGTAATTTGTAAACTATCATAAAAATCATGTATAGTGTCTGAAGACAGGAGAATAGCCAATGTATTGCCAGTTTTTAAAAATGGTTCCATGGGTGAGCCAGGAAACTACAGACCAGTGAGCTTGACATCAGTGCCAGGCAAAATGGTAGAAACCATTATAAGAAATTGTGATAAGGAAGCCTGTAGTGAGCCTATGGAAATAGGAGAAACTAATGATTTTGCTTTTAAGAAAAGTGACATCCCTGCAGTGCACAGGTTTCAGCTTTTGCCTAAAGAAAGCAAGCAGAGAGAAACTGAACCTAGGCTGCCACACCCAAACTCTGCTGACGTAGTTGCAGGCTTGGAAGATAATTGCAAGCACCTGTCCAGAGAGGGAGAGACACTGCCCGGGAAGCAGGGATATAAACCTTGGCTAGAAAGAAAGCAGAGAGGAGAGAGCCCGGGTGGGGAGAGCCCGGAGGAGGAGAGCCTGGGAGGAGAGAGCCCGGAGGGAGAGAGCACGTAAGGAGAGAGCACAGAAAGCTTCAAACCCCAGTTCCTGATCAGAAGGTTCAGAGAGTTCAGAGGTGGGAGCCCAGGACTCAGCACAGGAGTCAAAGGAGTCAAGCCTGGAACAGGCAGCCGTGGCAGAGCTCCAGGAAGGAACTCAGGGAAGTAAACCAGGGACTGTTTCCCAGAAGCTGGAGGGAGACTGGTGAACACAGCCAGGGAGAAGTGTCCACAGCTTCAGGTACAATTTATCCTTACTGGGTGGAGCTGTGCTCAAGAGAGACACAGGGATCCTCAGAGAGAGTATATCCCTAAGACATACGTTAAAAGCTCAGAGCAGGACACTGCACTACCGGAACCAGAGGAAATGCAGGTTGAGCCTATTGAGCAGGATTTATTGCCTCCAGAAGTACTCATGGACTGTAATCTATGTCAAGCTGTTAGCATTGAATCCCTTTGCTAAAGAACAGCTGAAAAGATAAAGTCTCCTGAAAAGTAGAGTAATGAAACCTAGCCTGAACTGAAGATATGAACTTGCTCTTTTTAATGGGAAGATACCTGTTGCATGTACATTTGAATGCTTAATGAAGACAAAGGTAAAAAGAAGATATTTTTACTTTGTTGAATGAAGAAGCTGTGTTTTCTTTATCCGTTATATTGATAAGCAGCTGCCTATAATTAATGACTGTGAAGCTCATCCAGCCTAAGTTGTAAATAACCTTGAGCGAATGAATGGAGAAGTATCCTGTTACAGTCTACATGGACTTTGTTTGCGTTTGGGGAATAAATTTTGTCATTTGTCTTTACTTTCGGTTTCATGACTACACTTCATCTTAGAAGGCCAAAACTACAACTCCCAGCATGCTTCACTGGAGAAAAATAGTTTATTCAACCTTTTATATGAGAAGTTAATGGCAACCCTACCCCTCTAAGCCTTAGGCAGAGGGCTGGGGCGTGACAAAATAAAATTACCTAACATGTAAATAAGTCATGGCTTATAGGGACAAAGCCAATGTGAACTTAGCAAAGGGAAGTCTTGCCTCACCAATCTGCTACATTTTTAAAAGGTGTGAATTAACAGGTAGAAATAAAGATGAGCCAGTGGACACAGTATATATGGATTTTCAGAAAACCTTTGACAAGGTCCCTCATGATACTCTTGAGCAAAAGTCATGGGATAGGAGGCAATATATTATGGGCTTGGAAATGTTTAAAAGAAAACAGAGTAGGGCTAAATGGTCAATTTTCTCAATGGAGAAAGATTAAAAGTGGAGTACCCCAGGGATCTGTGTGGGCACACTACTTTTTAACATATTTGTAAATGATCTGGGAATGGGAACAACATGCAAGCTGATCAAATTTGGAGATGGTACAAAATTATTCAAAGCTGTTATCGCACAAGAAAATTATGAAATATTGCAAGAGAGCCTTGGGAAACTGGGAGACTGGGCATCCAAATGGCAGAAGAAATGTAATGTGGACAAGTGGAAAGTTATGCAATTGAGGGAAGAGCAAACCAAACTATAGCTACATGATGGAAGGTTCCACATTAGGAGCCACTACCCAGGAAAACGGATCTAGGTGTTTATTATGGATATATTGAAATCCTCTGCTCAGTGTTCAGTAGCAGCCAAAAACGTTAATAGGATGCTAGGAAATTTAAGGAAAAGAATGGATAATAAAACAGAGGATATCATAATGCTTCTGTATCACTCCATGGTGCGACCACATCTCAAGTACTACATGTGGTTCTGGTTGCTACATCTAAAAAAGATATAACGCAACTGCAAAAGGTAGAGAGAAGGACGATCAAAATGATGAAGTGGATGGAAGGATACCCCTATGAGAAAATGCTTAAATAGTTAGGTTCTTCAGTCTGGAGAAAAGCAGCTGAATGGAGATATAAAAGTCTATACAATTATGAGCAGAGCAGAATGTGTAAACGTGAATCAGTTGCTTACTCCTGCAAAATGTATAAAGACTAGGGGACATGCAATGAAGCTAAAATGTAGTACATTTAAGAACTAATCTGAGAAAATATTTTTTTCATTCAATGCTTAATTAAGTTCTGGAATTTACTGTCAGATGATGTACTAAAAGTTGTTAGTAT
This sequence comes from Ichthyophis bannanicus, assembly GCA_033557465.1. Classification (NCBI taxonomy): domain Eukaryota; kingdom Metazoa; phylum Chordata; class Amphibia; order Gymnophiona; family Ichthyophiidae; genus Ichthyophis; species Ichthyophis bannanicus. The sequence continues at coordinate 162,006,258 of CM066035.1, read as the reverse complement.
AGCTGGCTTTAAAGAATGTTTAGATAAGTTCCTAGAGGTAAAATCCATAAACCATTATTACAGTGGACTGGGGGGAAAATCCACTGTCTGCCTTTTGGGATCCTGCTAAGTACTTGTCTGAACCAGTGTGGCAAATCTTAGGTTCTCATGTACAATAAAATGAGGAAAATGGCTAAAGAAAACCTAAATGAGTAGCTGCAAAAGTCGAGTTTACATTAGGTGTGGACGTTGTTTAAAAATACAATCATGGAGGCCAAGATCAGTGTATCCTATACATTTAAAAAAGATGGAAGGAAGGCCAGATGATAGCAAGCATAATTAAAAGGTGAGTTGGCTATTAAAGCAAAAAAAAAAAACTTTCAAAAAAAAAGAAAAAAGAAAAAAGGAACCAAATGAAGAAAACAAAAACAAGCATAAGCACTGGCAAGTTAAATGCAAGGCACTGATAAAGAAAAGCAAAAAGAGAATTTGAAAAGAAGTTTGCCATATAAATAAAAACTCATAACAAAAACCTTTTAGGTACATTCAAAGGAAGAAGCCAAGGAAGGAATCAGTTGGACCTTTAGATGATCAAAGAGTAAAATGTGCACTCAAGGAGGACAAAGCCATAGCTGAGAAACTAAATGAATTCTACACTTTGGTCTTTTCTGAGGAAGATGTAAGGAAGCTATCCATACCTGAAAACGTATGTAAAGTTTGCAAGTCAGTAGAGCTGAATCAAATCTCAGTGAGCTGGATGATATGGTATAACAAATTAACTAATTTAAGAGCAGCAAATCACCTGGACTGGATGGTATGTACCCAAGAATGCTGAAAGAACTCAGATTAAATTGCAGAGCACTATTAGTATATTTTAACCAATCATTAAAATCTTCTATGGTCCCATATAAGATTTTAACGATTGCTATTTTTAAAAAGGGCTCCGGGGGTGATACAGGAAAATACTGACTGGTGAGCCTAATACTGGTGCCAGGCAAAATGGTATAAATCATTAAGAACAAAATTACTGAACACACGGACAGACATGGTTTAATAGGACAAAGTCAGCATGGATTTAGCCAAGGGAAGTCTTGCCTTATCAATCCATTTCTTTGAAGGCATGAAAAAAATATGTGGATAAAGGTGAGCCAGTTGAAACAGTATCTTTAGACTTTCAGAAAGTGCAGATGAAGTCCCAAATCAGACACTCCACAGGAAGTTAAAGTCATGGCATAGGAGGTAATGTCCTAATGGATTAGAAACTGGTTGAGAATTAGAAAACAGAGCAGGGTCAAATGGTCAATTCTCTCAATGGAGAAAGGTGAATAATGGAGTACCCTAGATATCTGTACTGGAATAGGGGCTTTTTAACATAGTTAACGAATTGAAATGAGAACAAGTGAGGTGATTAAATTTGTAGATGACACCATGTAGATTGTAAAAAAAATGCAGGATGACCTTTTGAGACTGGGATGCTGAGAATCCAAATGGCAGATGAAATTTGATGTGCACAAGTGATACTAATGCACACAGGGAAGAATAACCCAAACTATGGCAGTGGAAAGAGATGGCTGAGAGGACATATGATAGAGGTTTATAAAATCCTGTGGAGTGGCATGGGTAAACAGATTGCTTACTCTTTCAGAAGGTACATGTGCTAGGTAACATGCCATGAAGCTACAAAGCAGTACGATATGCAAAACAGAGGAAAATATTTTCCCTCACAATATATTTAAGGCTTGGAACTCAATGCTAAGGCATGTGGTAAAAGCAGGTAATATAGTTGGGCTTATAACGATTTGGACAAATTCCGGGAGGAAAAGTCCATAAACCAAAGTAGACTGAAAAAAAACCCACTGCTTATCCCTGAGGATGAGTAGCATGGAAGAGACTAGTTTTGGTATATGTCAAGTATTTGTGGCCAGCATTGGACACTGTTGAAAACAGGACAATGGGCTTGATGGACCTTTGGTCTCACCCAATATGGCAGTTCTTATGCTTTCCCCAACAGAACTCATTTTAAAAAGGCATTTTTTAAAATATAACATTACCACAACAGAGTAATCTTTTGGTATTCACAAAGAGGCTGATTCAGAAGTCTGGACGTCCGGGCCGTCTGGACATGCAGAAAATGTACATGACCCATTTGTATCTGATTCTGCAACTGTGAGAGCTATACATTCCCACGGTTGCAGAATCAGGGCACTTGGATGGCCCGGCATACACAGCATTCTGAGCCAGGGGACGTCCAAGTGCCTACCCGCCTCCATCGCCATCGCCCAAGCCTTCGGCTGGTGTGTCGGTGCCATGGCGTCCTGTCGCCATGGCATCGGCACGTCCAGCCTGAGAGCCAAAATGCTGCCTGCATATACAGACCTTTTCCCTGTCGACCGACCCTCTGCGGGTGCTGCCAGAGCCGGGATTGGATGGCAGGAGCTCTCCCTTGGCAGCCCTGTTGTGTGTGTGTGGGGGGGATGCATGCCCCAATAGCAAAGGTGCAATTTCGAGGTGGAATAAGTCAGGCGTGCAACAGACAACCGGTGGACGTACAGGGCCCTGACCTGAATAGACTCTGTTCGCTCGAGTACTGTACTTCGGCCCACCCCCTCTCCACCTCCATCTCGCCCCCTCTCCACCCCCATCCAGCACTCCCCACACAAACCCTCTGTACATGTGGGAAGCAGCTGGTACAAAATATGTCCCGGCGAATAGCGGGGGATGCACGTCCAACCCTGCTATTTGGGGATCAGAACCTATCCCAAAGGGTTTTAAGAAAACATTCAAGAGAAGAGTCCTACAGTTTACATTATTATTTGGAAAGTAGCAAAGTTCTTAGGGCGAGTTTGTTCTGGAAAATCACAACAGAGGCTTGTGGAAGCTTACAGATGAACACAATTTGCCACATTTTCTCCTTCGATACATTTGTCTCCAAGGATTTTACAACTCAAAGGTGCAATGAGCTTCTCAGGTAACGTAAAGTAGTCCTTTAAGCTTACATTTTGTAAATTGAACTGAAGTTGCTGCTTGTATGGTGTAAATTCTTGTGCCAGTTCATAGCCTTCATGGTAAAAAGTAAACAGCCCCTGAAGGAATGCCAAAAGCTGTGAAGATGGAACAAAAAGGCAATTTAGCATTAAATACTATAGCCTAAAAACAGCAATAATACAGTACGATTCAAGCTTCAGACACCAGTGTTTAAGTGATACATTGGAAACACTGAAAAGGAAGGTATTAAATATTACATTTCATTTAAATACATAGCTGCTGCGATTATTTGTACCTTTGTTTTTTTGTTATTAACAAAAGCACTGTAAGTCACAGAGGCCCAAAATAATGTCTGGAGTCTATGAACCTTTGATTCTTGTGTGCCTGTGAATGCTCATAGTACTTCTCTGACAACACAATAAAGGGAGAGAAAGTGCAGTCTAATGTGCAGAGATACTGAACTATGAGTCAAGAGAAGCTTTGGGACATGAGCTCAAGATTTCTGTTTTCCATTATCTTTATGTATGACCTTGGACTTCACTTTCTGTATCTCAGTTTATAACACTGAAATTGGTCAAGACTACCCACAACAGTCTCCCTTTTCCTCTTCAGAATTCTATATGAGATCTAGTCACCAGAAATGCATGATAAATTATTCATCCTAGAAGCAGACCATGCTGAAATACAAAGAGATATTAAAAGGGAACTATGCTGACATACACATTATGGTGTAATTTTACAAAGCTTGCAAATAAAGCCTGTTTAACATGCAGAAACTGGTCTTTATAAATTTCACAACCACACACACACATAAAAGGGGTGTCTATTTTTATGCGATCTGTGTAGACATTCCAGGGCGCATGGTTAGGGTAGAGGCAGAGCTGCAATGTACACACATATTTTATAACATATATGTGTAAGCGTGTACATTTACACCAACTTCAAAACAGGTGTAAATCTGTGATATTCATTTTGCATGCCGTTAGGGCTGTTTCTAAGAGTCCATTTTATAAACATATAAAGGTGTAGGCATTACCTTCTTGGACATTAAATATAAGCATGCTATTATAAAATTAGATTCATAAGGGGGAGAATTCTGTAACAGAGGCCCCATGTGAAAAAGCAAAAAAGGAGCTATTTTCTATTTTATAAAATGCCCAATCTCTATACCACTTAAAACTGGTGTTCTTATTTAGAAAATGCCATTTCAGTTTATTGAACAATAATGCCTCAACTTGACATCAATCCTTCTTTCTATATTATATCTATCTATATATCTATAAAAGAGGCATCATACAGTTTGGGGGCAAACTTGCACTTAGATTAGCCATGCTTTACAGCTATTTTCATCACTTGCTCTATAACCTTATGTCTTTTTTTTTTTTTTTTACACTGCAGATACAGTCCCATTATAGCTATCTATGGGGTCTGTTTACTAAGCGGTTCTAGCGGCTTCCATGCAAAATCAGAGCTGCAGCCCCATTGAATAAAACGGGGCTGCAGCTCGTTTTGCACGGAAGCCGCTAGCGCCACCTAGTCAACAGACTCCTATGTCTTAAAAAGGTGACCCTGCTATTAATTTAAGATACTGTTTCCAACTCAAACAATGCTGCTCTTGCTTAAATATTTTTTAAAAACTTATCTTAAATGCCCATTCACAGCTCTCACAATCTTCTAACTGCTCACAGCTTGCATGAGACCAAGGTTTCAGTGACAGCCTGCTTCCGGGGCTTGTGAAAAATATGCAAGATGTATTGCAGCTTTTCACCTCATTGTTTCGTTGGCCAAGCTAAGGGAAAGTTTTCCCTCAAGCTGTTTTGATGCCTTTTACAGATTTACAGATATAATATAAGAAGAGAAATTGATGTCTCCATTCATTAAACTGGAGTGGTATTTTATAAAATAGGCACTCAGAACCTGCCCCAATAGCACAAATTCCTGCCTGCTCGAAAGCTGCAAATTTGTCCATGTATATTACAAAATATGTATGTACCGTGGACGCAATCCTTGTCTGTTGCTTTGTTTCTTCATTTGATTGGCTCATGCCTCCGGTGACCTGCACGTTGGACCGGCAGCACAGAGAAGAAGGGCTTTAAACACCGGCCCCACCGCGGTAGTGTGAACGCATTCCTTGCCTGTTGCCTGGTTTCTTCATTTGATTGACTCCTGCAACTGTGTGACCAGCACGTTGGACTGGCAGTGCAGAGGAGAAGGGCTTTAAACATCAGCCCCACCACGGTATGCGGCTGCAGGTGCATGGCCATGAGTGCGTGCCCAAAGGGACAGGCACTGCCCCTTTGCAGCCTCTTTGGAGCAACTGAGGAGCCAAGTGAGGGGCATCATAGGTGAAGGGCAAGCGGAAGAAGAGAGTTGCATAGAGTTTGGCTGCAAAGTCAGTTAAAGTTTCAGGCCCAATGGATTTACATGTGAAAGTTTTATCAGCCAAATACCAAATGATATCCACTCTTAAACCAAGAATCTCTACTAACACAATCATTCACCACAAACCTATACACTTTCCTTCAGGCAAAATGACCTCAGAAAAGCTCATACCCTACAGTTAGTAAAAAATCACTATAGGGAGCGGCAGATGCTGACATCACTGGTCAATAAGCCTCCATTCAACCACCTACAACATAACATGTTCAAAACATTAAAAACCACCTAATTACCCTTGGGAAAATCTCCTTATACAAACTTCTAAAACCTCCACCACACTAACATACACCACATACAAACAGCGTCTCAATTTTACACAGTGCTGCAAAGTTACACAACGAGGAGTTATACGGAGTTCCACCAGGGCTGCAAACCCTTACCTACAAAAAAAAGAGTACAAAATAAATAAACTGAAGCAAAAAGCATCACCACAAACGTTCCATGTACTTATCTTCGTATTGCTTCATGCAGCCAACCAGCACCGCAACACTCCAACGCAATTGGGGTTCCAATCGGGATCACGAAGACCTCCAAGAATAAAACAGCGGGAACAAGATTTCGCTGAGAACTAAACAAATTTGCTCCACAACCCTACAGAAGCTTCCGTTTCGCCGATATACGGCTTCTTCAGGGGTTCGGTAACGATATAGACTACAAAGGCTTCCTCCTCTCAGTCAGTTAACTCTCCCGCTATCAAAAAAGACGGCGTGTGACGTACCATTTAACAGAAACCAACAACCAATCAAAGACCTCATATACCTATGACATCACCACTAAACTCTTATTCAGTAAACACAAATCACACACCTATGGGTTGAACAAATTGAAGCTGCATAGTCTCAGCTCGCAATGCCTCAAAAGACCAAGGCCATGATCAAACTATAAAAATTCAGAAAAATAACGTCCATTCGATCTTATCATTAAGACCATTTGGATGTAATGTATTCAAACGATAAATCCAACGCTGTTCTTTTTGTAGCAGTAACTTATTACGATCTCCTCTTCTAATATGCTGGGGAACATGCTCCAAAACAGTACACTGAAGATCCCCAAACTGATGTCCTAAATCCAGGCAATGTTGTATTAAGGGAGTATCTACGCGTGCCTTATGGAGACTATATTTATGTTCAGCCAACCGAGTCCTCAAGGGCCGTGTAGTTTTACCGATGTACAACTTTGGACAATTGCACCATAAACCATACACCACATAGGAAGTATTGCACGTTGTAGCAAAAGGTACACATCGCACATTCTTCTGGTACTTCTCACAAATCAAAACGCTCATCACATTACAAAACGAGCATCGATGACATGCTGAATGACCCATCTCAGCAGGAATAGTGTCCCGTCTCAACACAGCAGGGCACAGACGATCCTTCAAATTACGTCCACGACTATACGCCATCCGTAACGTACAGCCCAACAACTTAGGATGAGTGCTGATCAAATTCCAACGTTTCAGCAGTACTGTCACAATCCGATGAGAAAGGCTAAAATGTGGTAAAACACAGGTGACTGTAGACGATGACGTGCCATCAGGCCTCTCCTGGTTAGGACGCAACAACCATTCCTGATGATTAAATCGGGCTCTTTTGTATGCTTTATGCAAGACATCAGAAGGGTATCCCCGATCCAAAAACTTTTGCATCATAAGTCTAGCTTGTGTTTTAAACTCAGCCACTGTAGAACAAATACGCCGACAGCGCAAAAATTGTGAGTAAGGTAGGCTTCGTTTCAAATGCAAAGGATGGAAACTATCAAAATGAAGCAAAGTGTTCCTATCAGTAGGTTTAGAGTAGACTGTAGTTAATAAATGTCCATGGTGTTTAACAATCTTGACATCCAAAAAATGCAACTCGTATGCTTGAATATTAATCTCAAACTTGATAGAAGCATTATAAGTGTTTAAATACAAAAATAACTTGTTCAGGAGATCCTTAGAGCCATGCCATAAAAGGAAGATATCATCAATGTAACGATACCATTTAACTATATTCATCACATATCGGGAAAAGTAAACATGTCGATCTTCAAAATTACTCATATATAAATTGGCCAGTGATGGGGCAAATGTAGCAGTCATAGCCGTCCCGGAGATTTGCTGAAAAAATGTTTGATTATAAACAAAGTAATTTTTCTTCAACGCTATCTCAGCTAAAGTGAGCAAGAGGGAGGTAGGTACCCTAATCGGCTGTAATCGAGCATTCCAAACGTTCATCAAAACATCCAATGCTTCATCTTGTGGAATGGAAGTATATAACGCCGCTACATCCAGACTAGCCATCCAGTCTACTTGCTCAACAGAGCCTAGATCTTCCAATTTTTGCAAGAAGTGTGTGGTATCCTTAATAAAAGAACGAATCTTTGGAACCTCTTGCTTCAAAAACATATCCAAAAAAATCCCCACCGTTCTAAAAGAGAATCGTTACTAGACAAGATGGGGCAACCCGGAGGGGATAACAGACTCTTGTGTATCTTTGGTAAAATATAAAAAGCCGGTACCTTCGGATACACCGGATTAAGAAAAGATCTTTCTTTTTCAGTCAGAAAACCTGACTCCAAAGCTACAGTAGTAACCAATTTAACCAATCGTTGTAAATCATCGTTGTTTAGTTCTCAGCGAAACCTTGTTCCCGCTGTTTTATTCTTGGAGGTCTTCGTGATCCCGATTGGAACCCCAATTGCGTTGGAGTGTTGCGGTGCTGGTTGGCTGCATGAAGTAATACGAAGATAAGTACATGGAATGTTTGTGGTGATGCCGTTTGCTTCAGTTTATTTATTTTGTACTCTTTTTTGTAGGTAAGGGTTTGCAGCCCTGGTGGAACTCCGTATAACTCCTCGTTGTGTAGCTTTGCAGCACTGTGTAAAATTGAGACGCTGTTTGTATGTGGTGTATGTTAGTGTGGTGGAGGTTTTAGAAGTTTGTATAAGGAGATTTTCCCAAGGGTAATTAGGTGGTTTTTAATGTTTTGAACATGTTATGTTGTAGGTGGTTGAATGGAGGCTTATTGACCAGTGATGTCAGCGTCTGCCGCTCCCTATAGTGATTTTTCACTAACTGTGGGGTATGAGCTTTTCTGAGGTCATTTTGCCTGAAGGAAAGTGTATAGGTTTGTGGTGAATGATTGTGTTAGTAGAGATTATTGGTTTAAGAGCGGATATCATTTGGTATTTGTTTGGTATTTGTTTAGCTCTTACACAGCTTTCTTATAGATAAAGTTTTATCAGCGCCATCTGAGCCGGTTTCTTTGGGTATTATAGACTCTTCTTCAACTGTGTGTACCCCCTCTCTTGACACTCCTCTGAAATGTGAAGGCGTTCAAACCCCACCTGATCAAGTAGTTGTTGCTATGGGGGACTCTGCTTCTCCTGGTGAGAGACGGCAGTCGCTGAGTTGTTCTCCCTGGAGAAACTTTCAGCTTCTTCTTGTGGTTTAATATTTGGGACACAAACTGGTCCGTTGCCTAAACCAGTGGAGTTTGTCAATGTTTCTAAAAATGTTGCCCCGTCGTCTGAAATCTCTCTTCAGGATATTTGGGACGCCATTGTTCATATGGATCAATCCCTTCAGTCTTCCTTGAAACAATTCTCAGACTTCTCTAAAGAAACAGTGGTAAAACTTGTGAAGATGATCAGAAGTTAGTGGATATTGTTCATTTTTCAGAAAAGCTGGATTCTCAGTTGGGTGTACTTCACTCTTCTGTATGGATACTTGTTTTGGATTCTAATGTTATGTCTCATCAGATGGACATTTTGGATAATATCTCTAGATCAAAGAACTTACGTTTTCTTAATTTTCCCACAAATATTGTTTTTTTGAATATGTTAAGGAAATCCTTCAGCATCTGGATGCAGATGCTGTGCGGATTTCATAAATTTATTATATTCCTATGGTGAAAGATAAGCTAGTAAAGCGGAAAGGGGATTCGGTACAAGATTTAGATACTGTTTCACCAGTGGGTAGTGTAGACTTATCTGCTTTTTTGGAATCTTCTAAAGATAAAATTTCATCGTGAGCAACAATGGTTTATTTTGTTTCTGAATCAGATAAAGATCTTATTTTCAGGCTGTATTTTGCAAAACGTTAAGAAACGTTTTGTGGGCAAGTGATCCGGGTCTTTCCTAATGTCACTAGAAATACGCAGAAATGAAGGAAAGCATTTTTGGAGCTGCGATCTAACGTCCTAGCCCTAGGTGCTACCTTCACACTTCATTTTCCATGCAAGTGTCTTGTTTTCTATTAGGGTAGTAGAAATGTATTTGTAGAGGTCAAACAGCTGGCGGCTTTTTTTTAACAAAGGAAAAGTGTATACGATTCTTGTTTATATTTTCTCCTATTTGATGCAGTATATATGGTTTAGAAAGCTTATTCTGATTGTGTCCATCTTATTGTGTTTTTTTGTCCTTATGTATTTTTTCTTTTATAAAACTTTTAAAATGCAAATAAAAAACCACATACATATGTACATCAGAACTTCAGCCCATGAAAACGAGATAAACCTCCATGTACAGACTGAGAAAAATTGGTGCCTATTTTTAATGCACGTGTACCTGCATGAAATTTTATAACACATTTTTGTCTTATCAAGGTTTTCTTTTCCATGCGTCAAATAACGTTTTGTGATTAGGTTCTAGAAAAGGTTTCCTTTTCACAATCCTCCCATGCAGATCACTGTTGTGTAAACAATACAGTACAGTGGACTGTGGAAGGCTAGTCTAGTATCAGCCAAAATTTTCAGCGGCTCATTTGCAGCGATATGAGGGTTCTATTTTGCAAATCTGCTTAGTTTTCAGGCAGTTCTAAGCAGAAATTTTCCTTTCCAGATCTTGACTTCAACAGTTTATTTAAGTTCCATTTCTAAACAGTGTTTAAAACTGCTGAAATTATAAGCAGGAATAGTTCAGAGATTTTATATCCTTTTCCTGCTTTGTAGGAATTATTTTCATTTTCAAATGCTTAGAGAAGCCCATGGCTATTGCAAGTACACAGAACAATCACAACCTCAGAAGTGTTAAGCTATTTGTTCTACCATGCTATTGTCTTGAGGTCTAATCAGCTTTTTGGGGATCTTATTATGAAGATCTTGGTTTGCAGTTTGTCGTGCTATGAAAGCTTGTGTGCATCAGTGATACTGAGAACTAAGCTATCAGTAGTTTAACTACTGGCAGGGTTTCTCAAAATCGACAAGTCTCAGCTGAGGTACCAGACGAAGACAAACCACACATCTGGGCAGCAGCAGAATGGGAAGGTGTTGGCACGGAGGATCACGTTTCTATGACACTGGCAACAACACTAAAACTACCTGCGCGGAAGAAAGGTCCTGCAATCTACTTCTGTATCATGCCATGAAAACCCAATGGATAGTCACAACAAAACAAACTGCACTATAGTGCCAGAAGATGAGACCCCCAGATCGGAAGTGACTCAACTTGCTACTGGGAATGAGCTGAAGGCTTTTCAGAGTAAAGCCAGCATTTATGATGTGGTTGGATCAAAGCCCTTGGGACAATAGACTGCTGATGTAGCTGCACATGAAAAGAGAGTCAGAAGATGCAAAGATATCTTACATACTGGGACATGAAATGTACGGAACATGAACCAAGGGGAGTTGGAGGTGGTCAAGATAGAAATGCAATGTTTACAACTCGATCTGTTGGATGTCAGTGAACTGAAATGGACAGGCATAGGGCACTTTGCATCTGATAATCACATTGTCTACTATGCTGGAAATGAAAGACAAAGAAGAAATGGTAAGAACATAAGATATGCCATACTGGGTCAGACCAAGGTCCATCCATCCCAGTATCCTGTTTCCAAAAGTGGCCAATCTAGATCATAAGTACCTAGCAGTTTCCCCAAAAGACACAGGTTCCACAATGGTTGTATTGGGTCAAGCAGTGAAATCCTGGGTCCCTTTTAATAATGGTTTATGAACCTTTCCTCCAGGAACTTGTCCAAACCGTTTTTAAACCCAGCTACATTAACAGCTTTTACTACACCCTCCGGTAACAAATTCCAGAGTTTGATTACACGTTGAGTGAAAAAATATTTTCTCTTATTAATCTTAAATAGTTAACCCTGTAGCTTCATTGCATGTCCCCTAGTCGTTTTACATTCTGATGATGTAAATAATCAATGTAAGTATAGTGTTCCCACTTCATTCATTAATTTATCGACCTCTATCATCTCTCCCCCTCAGCCGTCTCTTTTCCAGGTTGAAGAGCCCTAACCTTTTTAGCTTCTCTTCATAGGAGTATCCTTCCATCCCCTTTACCATTTTGGTGGCTCTTCTCTGTACCTTTTCTAATAACGCTATATCCTTTTTAAGATATGGTGATCAGCATTGCACGAAATATTCAAGGTGCGGTCGCACCAAGGAATGATACAGAGGCATTATAACATCCTTTGTTTTATTTTCCATTCTTTTCCTTATTACACCTACCATTCTATTTGCTCTCTTTGCTGCTGCTGCACACTGGGCGGAGGGTTTTAACATGTTATCCACAATGACGCCTACATCTTTTTCCTGGGTGGTGGTTCCCAATGTGGAACCTTGCATCGTGTAACCATAGTTTGGGTTGTTCTTTCCTAGGTGCATAACTTTGCACTTGTCTACATTACATTTCATCTGCCATTTGAACGCCCAGTCTTCCAATTTATCAAGATCCTCTTGCAATATTCCACAATCCTCTTGGGTTTTAACAACTTTAAATAGTTTTGTGTCATCTGCATGTGTTATCTGGTATTGCATTTATAATGAAAAAGAAACTTGCAAGAACTGTAATGAACTACAATGCAATCAGTGATCGCTTAATTTCTATTTGTCTATGAGGAATGCCCATCAACACAAATATACGAGTAATTCAGGTATAGGCCCCAACAACAGCTGCAGAATGTAAACAGGATATCCTGATATTCACGGGGGGCTGGAATGCAAAAGTTAGCAACAAAGAAAGCAGCAAAGTAGTTGGAAAATATGGACTTTGCAGAAGAAATGAAGCTGGAGAAAGACTGAGAATTCTGCAAGACGAATGATCTATTATTCTCAAACACCTTCTTCCAGCAACACAAGTGGCGACTATACACATGGACCTCACCCAATAGATTGTACAAAATTCAATTTGACTGTATTTGTGGAAGTCAATGATGGAAAAGCTCTATAACATCAACAAAGACAAAACCTGGAGCCAACTGTGGTACAGGTCACCAACTACTAGTTTGCAAACTTAAGCTAAAGTTGAAAAAGAGCAAGCCACTCATGAATGTAGCAAAATATGACCTTGAGAATATACCACCAGAATGTAAAGACTGCCTGCAAAGTCAATTTTATGCTTTAGATACAAATGACAGAGCTCCAGAAGAGTCATTGGAAGACATCAAGAAAGTTGTGTTGTAAGAATTTAAAAATCTCTACAAAAGGTGAAAAAGCAAAAACATCCAAAATAGACGACTGAAGAAACTCTGAAAATTGCCCAGAAACACAGAGAACCTAAAGACAGAGGAGAGAGGCAATCACAGAACCCAACATACTTCCAATATGCAGCAACACAAGACAAGGAGAAGTACTAGAATGACGCATACAAGGAAATAGAATCAGAAACTATTAGAGAAAAAACAAGATCAGTTTTTCTAAGGCTACGAGAATTAAAGAAAAAATTCCAGCCTTGAATTGGAATGCTACAAGATGCATGTTGAATGATGCTGAGATCATCAAGAAAAGGTGGAAAGAATATACAGAATCATTATACCATAAGGATCAAGTGGACCAACAACTATTTTAACTGGTACCTTATGATCAGGAGCCATTGGTGATGAAAGAAGTGGAAGCAGAATTGAAAGCCTTATCAAAAACCAAAGCCCCAGGTATTGATGGCATTCCCACTGAAGTAGTACAGCAATCGGATGCAGCTGTTATCAAACTTACAAAGCTCTGGCAGGAAATCTGGATGACAACGTCATAGGCAATTGACTGGAAAAGATCTGTATTTAGATCAACATTGAAGAGAGGTGATCCAAATGGCTGTGGAAATTATTGCACAGTCGCTCTCATCCCACATGCCAGCAAGATTCTACTCAAGATCATTCAGCAGACACTACAACCATACCTGGAAAGAGAACTTTCTGAAGTACAGGGTTCAGTAAAGGGCGAGGAATAAGAGACATCATCATGGATGTGAGATGCATCCTTGAAAAGCAAAATAATACCAAAAGGATATCTATATGTGTTTTATTGACTACACAAGGCTTTTGACTGTGTAAACCATGAGAAACTCTGGGCCACATTAAGAAGCATGGGTATACCAGAACACGTGATAGTTCTCTTGCACAACCTTTACACTGATCAAGAAGCAGTTCGAACAGAACAAGGAGAAAAAGAATGGTTTAAAATCAGCAAAGGTGTACAAGGCTGCATCCTTTCCCACCTAACTCTTTAATTTAGATGCAGAACAAATCCTCAGAGAAGCAGGACTGTATGAAGACAACCGAGGTGTGAAGACTGGTGGAAGACTCATCAACAATCTTCGCTATGCTGATGGTACCAACATTATTGGTTGAAAGTGAAGACAATCTGAAATCAGACAATGCATTGCTGTTGGCAGAATGGTTATGAAGGACCTAGACAAGATTCTCAAAAGCAGGGGTCTCCAATTCCGGTCCTGGAGGGCTACAAACCAGATAGGTTTTCAGGATGTCCCTAATGAAAATGCATGAGATAAATCAGAATAAAATGAACAATGCATGCAAATATATCACAGGCATATTCATTAGGGACATCCTGAAAACCTGGATGTCTCTCAATAGAAAGATTTGACTTGTCCAAGCCATGGTATTTTCAATGATGTCATATGGCTAAGAAAATTAGACAGCGAAAAAGATAGACAGGAAGAAAATCTATGCCTTTCAATTATGGTGCTGACGACGAATACTGAACTTACCATGGACAAACCAATCAGTACTAGAGGAGATGAAACCTAAACTTTCTTTAGAAGCTCAGATGACAAAACTTCGACTTACATACTTTTGAGAGGTACATTGACGAGACCTGGGATATAGTCCTGAAGTCCCACCTCCAGTCTGGCAGCATCCCTGTTGCCATGGAGGAGAGAGGTCACGTGACAGGAAAGCAACATCCTGATATGGCAGGAAGTGATCCTGTAATTAGGACCTGTCCTCCCGGTGATCTAAAACCCTCTCGCACCGAGGAAATTTCTACAAGGTCATATGCCCATGAGGGAAGGGTTAGGACAGCCGTTATAGTTGGTGATTCAATCATTAGGCATGTAGCTAGCTGGGTGGCTGGTGGATGTGAGGATTGCCTGGTAACATGCCTGCCTGGTATGAAGGTAGCGGACCTCACGCGCCATCTAAATAAGGTCTTAGATGGTGCTGGGGAGGAGTCTGCTGTCTTGGTACATGTCGGTACCAATGACATAGGAAAATGTGGTAGGGAGGTTCTGGAGGCTAAATTTAGGCTTTTAGGTAGGAGGTTTAAATCCAGAACGTCCACGGTAGTGTTCTCCGAAATGCTTCCTGTTCCACGTGCAGGACCACAAAGGCAGGCAGAGCTCCGGAGTCTCAATGCGTGGATGAGACAATGGTGCAAGGATGAGGGTTTTCAATTTGTTAGGAATTGGGGAACATTCTGGGGAAAGGAGGGGCTCTTCCGAAGGGATGGGCTTCACCTTAACCAGGATGGAACCAAGCTGCTGGCATTAAACTTTAAAAAGGAGATAGAGCAGCTTTTAAACTAGGTAATAGGGGAAAGCCGACAGTTGCACAAGAGCGCATGGTTCAGAAGAATGTATCCTTGAAGGATACCACCAAAAGCAGAGAGGATCCAAAAAAGAGTAAAGTAGCCCAAATGTCCTCGAGTATGGAGCAGACAGAGCTTAAAGATCCCAAATTACCCATGCCTACCAATAGCCAAATTAATATGAATAAAATACAGTCTCTAAAATGCTTGTATGTAAATGCGAGAACTTGTAAAAAATAAGATGGGAGAGTTAGACTATATAGCACTAAATGAGAGGTTAGATATGATTAGAATCTCAGAGACATGGTGGAAGGAGGACAACCAGTGGGACACTGTAATACCTGGGTACAAACTATATCGCAATGATAGAGCTGATCAAATTGGTGGAGGGGTTGCGCTCTATGTTAGAGAAGGCATTGAGTCAGAAAGGATTAAAGTTTTGCAGGAAACACAATTTGCTACAGAATCTCTATGGATTGAAATTCCATGTAAAAGGGGGAAGGTATGGCAGTGGGGGTGTACTATCGACCGCCTGGCCAGAATGAACAAATGGATGATGAAATGCTCAAAAAAATCAAGGAAGCTAACAAAAGTTACAGCACAGTAATAATAATGGGTGATTTCAACTACCCCGGTATCGACTGGGTCAGTGTCACGGCAGGACATGCTAGGGAGATAAAGTTCCTAAATAAAATAAATGACTGCTTCTTGGAGCAGCTGGTTTAAGAACAGACTATAGGGGAAGCCATATTGGACCTAGTCCTTAGTGGAACACCAGATCTGGTGCAAGAGATAAGGGTGTTGGGGCCACTTGGCAAAAGTGATCACAGCATGATCGCGTTGATTTAATTAGTGGAGGAGGGATAGTAAGGAAATCCACAGTACTACCTTTTAACTTTCGAAAGGGAGACTATGATAAAATGAGGAAAATCCTTAAGAAAAACTAAAAGGAGCAGTTGCAAAGGTTAAAGACATCCATCAAGCTTGGGTGGTGTTGAAAAATACTATCTTGGAAGCCCAGAAAAGTGGAAGGAAGTCCAAAAAACTGCCAGCATGGTTTAAATGTGAGGTCAGAGAGGCTGTTGTTGCCAAAAAAGCATCTTTCAGGAATTGGAAAAAGAACCAAACGACAAAACCTGGAAACAGCACAAGCACTGGCAAGTTAAATGCAAGGCATTGATAAGGCAGGCAAAGGGAGAAATTGAGAAGAAACTTGCTGCAGAAGCAAAAACGCGTAATAAAGACTTTTTCAAGTACATTGTAGCAAAAAACCTGTGAGAGAGTCAGTTGGTCCATTAGATGATAGAGGGGTTAAAGGGGCACCTAAGAGGCGAAAAGGCGATAGCGGAGAGACTGAATGAATTCTTTGCTTCGGTCTTTAATGAGGAAGATGTAGGGATGTTACCCATGACTGAAGTGGTATTTAAAGGTGCGGAAGAATTGAAGGAAATATTGATACATTGGGAAGATGTAGTATAACAATTAGATAAATTGAGTAGCAAATCACCTGGGCCGGATGATATACATCCAAGGGTGTTGAAAGAACTGAAAGAGACTGCAGACCTATCCAAGGGTATTGAAAGAACTGAATGAGATTGCAGACCTGCTATTAGTAATCTGTGAACTATCATTAAAATCATCTGTAATACCTGAAGATTGGAGGATGGTGAACGTAACACCAATGTTTAAAAAGGGTTCCAGGGGTGATCTGGGAAACTACAGACTGGTGAGCCTGACGTCAATACCGGGAAAAATGGTAGAAACCATCATGAAGAACAAAATTGCTGAACATGTAGATAGTCATGGCTGAATGGGAGACAGCCAACATGGCTTTAGACAAGGAAGATCTCGTCTTACTAATCTGTTATGTTTTTTTGAAGGTGTGAATAAACAGGTAGACAAAGGTGAGTCAGCTGATATAGTGTATTTGGACTTTCAGAAAGCCTTTGACAAGGTCTCTCAACAGAGACTTTTGGCAAAACTAAAGAGTCATGGGATAGGAGGCAGTGTACTATTGTGGATCAGAAATTGGCTAAAAGATATAAAGCAGAGGGTAGAGCTAAATGGCCAATTTTCCCAATGGAGAAAGGTAAATAGTGGTGTACCCCAGGGATCTGTGCTGGGTCCGCTGCTTTTTGACATATTCATAAATGACCCGGGAAAGGGAATAATGAGTGAGGTTTTCAAATTTGCAGATGACACAAAACTATTTAAAGTTGTTAAAACCCAAGAGGATTGTGGAAACTTGCAAGAGGATCTTGATAAATTGGAAGACTGGGCATCAAAATGGCAGATGAAATTTAATGTGGACAAGTGCAAAGTTATGCACCTAGGGAAGAACAACCCAAACTATGGTTACACGATGCAAGGTTCCACATTAGGAACCACTACTCAGGAAAAAGATTTAGGCGTCATTGTGGATAACATGTTAAAACCCTCAGCCCAGTGTGCAGCGGCGGCCAAGAGAGCAAATAGAATGCTAGGTATGATAAGGAAAGGAATGGAAAATAAGACAAAGGATATTACAATACCTCTATATCAGGGGTTCTCAACCCGGTCCTCGGGACCCACCTAGCCAATCGGGTTTTCAGGATAACCACAATGAATATGTATGAGAGAGATTTACATACACTGCCTCCATTATATGCAAATGTCTCCCATGCATATTCATTGTGGTTATCCTGAAAACCCGACTGGCTAGGTTCGTCCCGAGGACAGGGTTGAGAACCCCTGCTCTATATCGTTCCATGGTGAGACCGCACCTTGAATATTGTGTGCAATTCTGGTCGCCGTATCTTAAAAAGGATATAGCATTATTAGAAAAGGTTCAGAGAAGAGCCACCAAAATGGTAAAGGGGATGGACGGATACCCCTATGAAGAAAGGCTGAAAAGGTTAGGGCTCTTTAACTTGGAAAAGAGACGGCTGAGGGGAGATATGATAGAAGTCTATAAATTAATGAACGGAGTGGAACGGGTAAACGTAGATCGATTGTTTACCTTATCAGAATATAGAAAGACTAGGGGACATGCAATGAAGCTACAGGGTAAACTATTTAAGACTAATAAAAGAAAATATTTTTTCATTCAACGTGTAATCAAACTCTGGGCTTGATGGACCTTGGTTTGACCCAGTATGGCATATCTTATGTTAAATATCTCTTGAGGTAAATACAATGAGAGAGATTATTAGAGAAAGACATTGTGCTTGGCAAGGTAGAAGGTCAACGTAAAAGATGAAGGTCAGCAATGAGATGGATTGATACAATAACAGCAATCATGGGTTCAACTCTATCAACAATGAGCCACCTGACTGAAGACCAAACGTAGTTTAGGACAACTATCCAGACGATCATCATGAGTAGACACAGACTCGACAGCTCTTAACAACTAACGAGTGAGGTTATCAAATTTGCAGATGACACAAAACTATTTAAAGTTGTTAAAACCCAACGGGATTGTGGAAAATTGCAAGAGGATCTTGATAAACTGGAAGACTGGGCATCAAAATTGCAGATGAAATTTAATGTGGACAAGTGCAAGGTTATGCACCTAGGGAAGAACAATCCAAACTATGGTTACACGATGCAAGGTTCCACATTAGGAACCACCACCCAGGAAAAAGATTTAGGCGTCATTGTGGATACCATGTTAAAACCCTCGGCCCAGTGTGCAGCGGCGTCCAAGAGAGCAAAGAGAGTGCTAGGTATGATAAGGAAAGGAATGGAAAATAAAACAAAAGATATTATAATGCCTCTATATCGTTCCATGGTGAGACCGCACCTTGAATATTGTGTGCAATTCTGGTCGCCGTATCTTAAAAAAGATATAGCAATTTTAGAAAAGGTTCAGAGAAGAGCCACCAAAATGGTAAAGGGGATGGAAGGATACTCCTATGAAGAAAGGCTAAAAAGGTTAGGGCTCTTTAACCTGGAAAAGAGACGGCTGAGGGGAGATATGATAGAAGTCTATAAATTAATGAACGGAGTGGAACGGGTAAACGTAGATCGATTGTTTACCTTATCAGAATATAGAAAGACTAGGGGACATGCAATGAAGCTACAGGGTAAACTATTTAAGACTAATAAAAGAAAATATTTTTTCATTCAACGTGTAATCAAACTCTGGAATTTGTTACCGGAGGATGTAGTAAAGGCTGTTAGTGTAGCTGGGTTTAAAAAAGGTTTGGACAAGTTCCTGGAGGAAAGGTCCATAAACCATTATTAAGAAGGGACCCAGGATATCAATGCTTGAACCAATACAAGCATTGTGGAACCTGTGTCCCTTGGGGAAACTGCTAGGTACATATGACCTAGATTAGCCACTGTTGGAAACAGAATACTGGGCTTGATGGACTTTGGTCTGACCCAGTATGGCATATCTTATGTTCTTAACTACATGAAGATTAAAAGAAATATCATAGTAATGAATTAAGTGAAAAAGGTGTCCACAATTTTTCAAATGCCATAGTCACTTTTTTATTATTGTCATTTGCACGAAATAAGTTATACCATAAGGCAGATGTTGAGTCAGTTTCTGTTCACTTAGAGAGTCATTGAAACAGTTTGACAAGGGGTGATTTAACCTTTGCGCATAATAGTAACTGGTATAGGTGTAATTTTATTTTGTTTCTTAATTTTAAGAAAAGAATGGCTAACTCTTAACAAGCAGCTTCTAAAACTTTTTAAAAGTCTGTGATTTTGACAGAATTTTCAGTTGGAAAAATGCCAGTTTCACTAGAGCTGTAAAAAGAAATTTTAACATACTTTATAAACCAGGCAAATATCAAGCAGCAGTTGGAAAGATTTAAATACCATGTTATCTGCTGAGAAGATATCTTATTTATAGGATGCAAGCTTCATGTTTCAGACTCCTCAATATGTAGCCTCTTATATTTTTTGGTTTATAAACAAAAATGAAATGCACAGCTTTTACCAATTAAGTTCAAATTATGGCTTTTTCCAAAACTTCTTTAAACCTATCCTGGGGTCTCTATAGCCAGCTGGATTTTCAGAACATCCACAATAAACATGCAAGGGAACCATCGTTTCCACCAGGTATATTGCCTTGAGCTATCACTAAAAAGGTACAAGCTAAACTTAAAAACAAATGGTCCTGGATGGAGGTTATCAGCGTTTTTGCTTTTTTTGTTGTGGTTGTTTCTCTATGGGGCCTGACTACTAAGCATTTTCTCCATAGGCATAACATGGGACAAATCCTTTAGTAGACGGGCCCCTATGTCTTTTCCCTTTTTGTGTGCTGTACGAGGTATGTCAATTTTATTTCTCGCTATGATGAATTGTGGCATGCTCCTTTGTCCTCTTGTGTGTTGTATTTTGCTATTATTTTGTACCTTCTAACTATTTGCTTTATTATGATATTGTGTACTGCTTTGATGTTTTTTGCAAAAAAAGCAGGTAAAAAAATCAATAAGCTAACCTAAACTTAAAAGGAGGATAATCTGTCTGTCTGTTTCACTTATTTTAACAATATTGCTGACTTGTGGGTTTATGTATCATGGAAGGATTTATTTAATGTATTGTGGGTTGCATTTTGTTCCTCTGTGTTTAATGGTTTATATATTGCTATATACGGGCAGGATTTCAGAACTACTAAGGGTTTCTCAGGGTTCATGTTTCTGAACTTTTAGGCAGTATTGTGCATTGCAGCTTATTCCAATTTTGCATTTTACTCACTTCGAGTACAGATATGTAGTGGGACAGTAATAAATATGTGCAAGATAAATTTGCATATACTGGGTCTCCAGTACATGTAGTTTTAAAAGCTGAATATTCATTATGGATGTCCTCAAAATCTAACTGGCTGTGGGGTCCCAAAGAGAGATCTGGGAAACCCTGATTTAACTTGATTTGGAAAATAGCATTAGTAATCATGAGAGGTGCTTACTATGATGAAGGTGAATTTTCAAAACTTATTCTGCCAAGAAAACCCAGGAGCTTCTGGGTCGCCAGGAGTCAGGACTGACTTGAAGGCACACATTGCATTGCATTGCATTGCATGTTGGCAAATGCCTGTTTACTAGGGAAATGCATTCAGTTTCCAGTTTGAAAAATCTTATGTGCATAAAGAATAGGCACTAAATTGACTTTATCTGCATAAACAACAAAATAATGGTCCTCCACAGAGCAAATCTACTGTTGAGACTTAAACTAAAGTTTGGTCAATCTACATCCGTGGAATTTCAATCATATATATGCTCCCATATTTTATACTACCAAACATACTATGAACAGGTTTGTTATTATAGTCTTTTAAGCGACTGGTCTCAGACTTCACTGGAGCCGTACTTTCGGTTTATATTTCTAAACCTTTCTAGTGCTCCCTTTTGCATCAATGACCATTTACATCGCTTAACAGACTTATATTTCAATAAGTTATTCAAAAACTGTGCTTATCTGATTTTCAATCGCCCAACGCCATCTTTAGCGCTATCGCGTTTCACTATTGTGCGTTTCGTCAGGGGTTTCACGCATAGCCTGTTATCTTCAAACGTCCAATTCTGTGACAAAGGGAATCAAACATCAATATCCTTCCATCATTAAGAATTATATCCATACCTGGCCCATCACCATCGCTTACATAATTCTCTTAGCGGGCTTGGCTTGCTGGATATATTTATTCTGCAATCAAATAGCTCAAAAAACGCCGCACATGTGGACTATCTGATCCTGCTTGAAGAATTTAAAATCCAGAGTAAGAAGTTGAAGGATAGATTTAGAACAAGGGGCTATCCTAAACACATCATTGAACGAGCCTACAAACGAGCTCTCTTTAACAATCGAGAATTACTATTAATCCCTAACATCAGGAGTCACATGGATGAAACTAAAGATAATATTCAGCGTATAGCTATCAAATACAATGAATATTAAAAAAACACATGAATGTTATACACAGTATTCCAGAGCTGCGAGGAAAACAGATACGTTGCGTGTGGCAAAGACAAAAATTTTAAAGAATTACTGAGCCCAGCAGTACTTAAGCCTCTGACATCAGAAGGATCAACAACTATTCCTGGCCATTACAAATGTGGAAACTGTAAGATTTGTGAAGTTACCGCAGAGCTATCGAATTTTGAATATCATGGGAAGAGATATGAATTGAAGCATCGAACCACGTGTACTACAAGTCATGTAGTTTACTGCATACAATGTCCGTGCCAATTGCTGTACGTAGGAAAAACAATCCGTACATTTAAACTTAGAATGTCAGAACACCGTAGCAAACTAAATTGGAGAATCACCTCAGCCCCAATTGTTGAACATTGCCTTGAAAAAGGGCATAAGTTTGAAGATCTACAATGCTTTTGCATTGACTATACCTTAGGAGGCTGTAATGGTAAATCTACAGATCAGACATTGATGATTAATGAACAACATTGGATTTACAAGTTGCGATCTGTCATTCCAGGAGGTCTAAATGCACAGATTGGAACGTGTGCATGTAGCCCTCCTAATAGACATCGGGTTAGCCGAATATAATGAAGAGCAGCACGTTGATCTCATTAACATTAATGATAAGGAGGGTAGCTATAAAAAACCAGCAGGATCAGATAGTCCGCATGCGTGGCGTTTTTTTGAGCTATTTGATTGCAGAACAAATATATCCAGCAAGCCAAGCCCGCTAAGAGAATTATGTAAGCGATGGTGATGGGTCAGGTATGGATATACTTCTTAATGATGGAAGGATATTGATGTTTGATTCCCTTTGTCACAGAATTGGACGTTTGAAGATAACAGGCTGTGCGTGAAACCCCTGATGAAACGCACAATAGTGAAACGCGATAGCGCTAAAGATGGCGTTGGGCGATTGAAAATCAGATAAGCACAGTTTTTGAATAACTTATTGAAATGTAAGTCTGTTAAGCGATGTAAATGGTCATTGATGCAAAAAGGAGCACTAGAAAGGTTTAGAAATATAAACCGAAAGTACAGCTCCAGTGAAGTCTGAGACCAGTCGCTTAAAAGACCATAATAACAAACCTGTTCATAGTATGTTTGGTAGTATAAAATATGGGAGCATATATATGATTGAAATTCCACGGATGTAGATTGAGCAAACTTTAGTTTAAGTCTCAACAGTTTATCTGCATAAAAACTAAGAACTAGTGTATGTAAATATGATTTATACAAATTCAATT
The DNA here is from genome assembly GCA_033557465.1 of Ichthyophis bannanicus. Classification (NCBI taxonomy): domain Eukaryota; kingdom Metazoa; phylum Chordata; class Amphibia; order Gymnophiona; family Ichthyophiidae; genus Ichthyophis; species Ichthyophis bannanicus. Next base: position 161,982,941 of record CM066035.1, on the reverse strand, counting down.
TTTATGGTGATTAATCAAATTTTACAAGCACTAATTTTTGAAACGCACTGAAAAAATTCCAAAAATCTGGCAAAATAGACCAAACATTTTTCAGTAAACATCCCTACCATTTACTTGCATAAAAACCTCTGGTGAAAACTGCCCCCATTACTACAGTTAACAGTACTCATCCTGTTCACAGGATATATCTGCATCTACAGGTGCAGATGAATGCAGAGACTAAGGGACATGTTTACTAAGCTACGCTAGTTGTTAACACAGGTTTGAGTGCACATAAAAGGTCTGGGTTAACAGTTAGGGTGCAGGGGTTATTTCTGTGCTATCTGTGTAGCATGTGACTGGGAGGGAAATAGGCGGGTAAGAGCAGAGTGCAGGCATGTCTTCACCGTAGCCATAGTGTGGACATTTATAGTGCAGATTTGCAGTCTAAATTGTAGGTAGCATGGGTGCAACTAATGCCTCGGTCTGGCTGTCAGGGCAAGTTAGGGTCAAAACATGGTAGTGCACGCAGGTACTATACAATTTATTTGTACAGTACTTCAAAAATGTGGTAGATGTAAAATTCGAATGCACTTTAGTATACAGGCCCCTGACTCCCTGCTTCCATATAAAAATTGACACATGTCTATAAATGTTTAATAGTAGTAGTATAGCAATCGCTGTCTTACAAGTTTGTCCTGAATGCTATAAAACAATATATTTTTTAAAATTAATAATCTGCACTTATCAAGCCTTTTGTCAAGCTAGAACGCTAATGTTCTCTGATCTTTGCACAAGGTATTATTCTATAACTGAATGGTACAATAAATAGAAACCATATAACCAGTGCCACAGGATTTAAGTGAAAGCCATATTTCAAACACAGCAATATATGGTTTTCGTAATAAGAGTTGGGAAATACTGTATTAATATGGGTGATCATAATTTCCAAAAGGAACTGTCATTGATAAGTTGATAGATACTGACTTCAAGTTTGTCCAATAAAGCCAAGTGATTATTCATAGTGCAATGATGCTGTCTTCATAAGCTTAAGACTCTTTGTAGACTTGTAAATGTGCTGAAGTTGTGGTCTCCATAAATTTATTGAGTAGTAGCACAAATGAGGAAAGCCCTAGCGGACAGAAGCTGCAACCTCGAACTCTACGTGGGACTATGCCACTGCAAAGGCTTTCAAGTTTATTCAGATCCCCTAGATATTGGAAGAGTATAATTTTGGGATCACATGACTTAGATAATATATGGCTGACACCACATTGCTTGTTTATCCCCAGATGTTGACCACCTTTGTATTCTTTAAGACCATGCAATTATATTCTGTCCCCGAGACAGAATTTCATTCTAAACATGGTACTCTGTTGGACATGGATATAGATATAAGTGTAAGGAGGAGCTGTCATGGACAGACATGGCAGCTGTTTATGGAACTTAAGCTACGTAAAATGTTTTGAACTTTAATTAATAGCTCATTGAATTTATTGGATATTGGTGGAAGATGAAATTAATCATATCCAAAAAAATTACACTGAAAAAGCCCCATCCAGTCTCCGACTAGAGCTTCTCAAATAAGTGATTCATCATTTTAAATTTCTAAAAATCATTGAAAAATATGTTGTGAAGACCGAACTCCATCCGTGCTGATGTCACCCATATGTGAGGACTGACTTCCTGCTTGTTCCCGGAGAATATTTTTTTCACTCAAGGCGTAATCAAACTCTGGAATTTGTGACCAGAGGATATAGTCGTTAGTGTAGCTGGATTTTAAAAAAGGTTTGGAGAATTTCCTGGAGGAAAAGTCCATCAACCATGATTAAAGAGAACAAGGGAAATCCACTGATTACCCTGGGATAAGCAATGTGAAATCTGTGTACCTTTATAGGAACCCCACAGGTGCTTGTGACCTGGATTGGCCGCTGTTGGAAACAGGATACTGGGCTTGATGGACCTTGGTCTGACCCAGTATGGCATATCTTGTGTTCTTTTAAGTGATTTAAACCATGACAACAATCTTCCAATCTCTCATAAGGGGAATAAGAAAAGCACTAGGGGTATAAGGCATTAAAGATATACAGAGGAGTAATGAAAACTAAACAAATAAAATATAAACACAATTGTACATACCACTTCTAATAAACAAAAATACAGGCATATTACTCCGGAATATACAGTATTCCTTTGTGCCTTGTACCACTAGTTCTCTTCCATTTCTCCTTTTATGCTGCCAATTGGTGCCTTATTTGGTTTTATTCACTTACAGGTAGAATACAGAAGGTTTCAGGTTTTCCAGGGGGATAAGGGATGAGGGCTTCAGTTTTTAGGGGTTCATTACACTGTTGAAGGGGAAGACTGAATATAACACATCTTCCCCCCAGTACCTCAACTGTTAGTGTGCCAAACTGGCTTGCTAGAAGTTTAATTCAGATTTTCAACATGTAAAATTTAGCTTGTGCTGGGGCTGTAATAATCTAGTTCCTGTTCTGGCGGCCTTAGTATATAGTGCACTAATAATTAATAAGGTCATTAGCATGAAAGCGTAGTTACTCACTTGTAACAGGTGTTCTATGGGGACATCAGGAATCAGTTCTCGCACATGGGTAACATCAGCACTGATGAAACCCTCATGGAAGCATCTCCCCAGCTTTCAAAGAAAGCCTATGGAGATGCCATCACGCATGTGGGGTCCCCTTCCTGCCCAAGGGTGCCATCTTACTCAGTCAGATGACATAGCTAGAGTCGACAAAATAAGATGGCAAAAATTGTACAGCAACTTCAAGGGAAGGAGGGAGGGTTGTGAGGACCGATTCCTGCTGTCCCCCAAGAACACCTGTTACAGATGAGTAACTAGACTTTCTCCGGGAACAAGCACAAAGTCAGTCCTCGCATATGGGACTTCCTAGCTACAGGCTACCAAAAGCCCATACAGAAAAACACGGTCGCCCTCAAGGGGAGCTGCGAGCAGCAGCAATTAAGTCCGCAGATACAGACTGCAGTAGAACCCGTGTGACCGATGAGAACTAATGTTCCAATAGCCTGAACACAGAAGGGTGGGACTCCCCCAAACGACTGAGGTCATAGAAAATAAAGAACTGAGAAGTTTTTTGGTTGTCCTGGGTACGCTGAATGTAGAAGGAAAGGACCCTCTTAAAGTCCAAAGTTTGAATGACAGTCTCTGCCATGTTGGAGTGAGGCCTCGGGAAGAAGGTGGGTAGTACCACCTCCCGTGTGAGGTGAAAGGAAGATACTACCTTTGGAAAGAAATTGGAATGCGTGCGTAGCATGACCCTGTTCTTGTAGAACCTGGTGTATGGTGTCTCTGCCATCAGGGCTTGGAGCTTGATAATCCTGCAAGCGAGGTGAGCACCATCAGGAACACAACTTTCCACAAGAGATATCTTAGATGACAGGTAGCCAGGGACCTATAGGGGGAAAGGTGAGCTGTGCCAACACTACATTGAGGTTCCATTGTGTTGCCGGAGGGCAGATGGGGAGTTTTGACAGTAGGAGCTACCTCAGAAAGTGAGTCACCAGAGGCTGAGCCATGAAGGGCTTGCCTTCAACAGGGTAGGGTGCGCCTCCCAGGCCCTGAGGTGCACTCTGACAGAGTTTGATTTGAGCCCAAATTGTGAGAGATGAAGAAGGTACTGCAGCACCGGGCAGGAGAACAGGTTCACCCATTGCTCTGCACCACACCAAAAACCTGTGCCATTTGAAGGCGTAAGCCCTCTTGGTGGAGGTGTTACAGGAGGCCAGCAGGATCTCTTCCACTTCACTGAGAGGTTGAAAAGGGCTAAGGTTACCTTTCAGCAGCTACACTGCCAGTGATAGGAACTCCAGATTGGGATGCAAGAGAAAGCACTCTTCTTGAGACAAGAGCCCCAGGGAACTCCCCTGGGGGATTGCTGTCTTCACTGACAATCAGAGAAGCAGCAGGAACCATGGCTGCCTGAGCCACCATGGAACTACTAGGATCAGCAATGCTCTGTCGTGAAGAGCCTTGAAGAGGGTCTTGGCAATCAACAGCATGGGTGGGAAGGCATACATGAGGCCTTCCGACCACAGGATGAGGAAGTCATCTGCTGCTAACCGGCCAGAGTGGAGATGATGGGAACAGAAGTGGGGCAGCTGGTAGTTGTTTGGGATGGTGAAAAGGGCCACCCACGGGATCTCCCAGAACTGGATTGCCACTCTGGGGTTCAGCTGTCACTCATGTGGTTGGAGGACGCTGCTCAGTTTGTCCATCAGTGCATTGTCTTGGCCAGGTAGGTATACCACCTGCAGGAGCATTCTTTGACGGATTGCGTAGGAGTAGAGTGTCATCGCCTTGCAGCAGAGGGTGCGAGACCCCGTGCCCTCTTGATTATTCATGTAGAAAATCACCACCACTGATCACTGTTTGGATCAGCACCAGCTGGTGCCTCAGATGGAGATGGAAGGCTCGAAGGGCTAGATATATTGCCCAAAGCTCCAGGAGGTTGATTTGCTGGTTGCATCGACCTGTGACCTGCTGCCCTGGGTGCAAAGTTCCTCACAGTGGGCTCCCCATCCCAGCAGGGTGTCTGTTGTGAGGACCCGAAGAGGACTTGGGATCTGGAAGGGCAATCCTGCCTGGAGGCGTTGCGGATTTTTCCACCACGTTAGGGAATCCGCCAACTGGTGAGTCACTGAGAAGTCTTGGAGGTGCCCCGTGGCCTGTGTTCATGGTCTTGAATGCACCACTGGGTAACCATCATGTGCAGATGGGCATCTGGGGTGACACTGACCATGGAGGCCATGTGGCCGAGTAGGCGCAAGAGAAGCCGAGCCAACACAGAGGGACAATAATGCAAGTACATGACAAGGTACTATGTAGCAGCCCTCTTTAATAAGTGTTATTTCCCTCCCTCCCCAACACCCACCCAACACTGGGATAATCACAGCTTTATAGGTACTTACACATCTTAAAGGAAAGGAGGTGCTCTCAGGTGCAGCTCATTATCCAAATCAGTCATACACTAAGGACCTGAGATTAATTAAGCTTCAGGTAAACAAGGTATATTAAACATATTAGGTACAATATTATTAGTATAAGTATCCATAGTAACCCTTAGTAACCCATCATTAACTCTAGTCTGTCATGTGGTACTTTCTCTGGCCCATGGAAGCACGCCCTGGTCTGCCCTCTCCTGAAACATCCATCTTTAGACTCCTCTGTACCTGCCAATTTTCATCTGGTGTCCAACCTTCCTTTTGCCTCTAAGCTCCTAGAAAAGGTGATTTTTTCACAACTTTCCCATCACCTGGATTCCACACATTTTCTGAACCCTTGGCAATCCGGATTCCGCCCCGGGTATAGTGTCGAAACTACCATCACAGCAGTCATGAATGAAATACGCACCTCTCAAGACCAGGGCAACATCACGATAGCTGTATCCCTTGATCTTTCAGCCGCTTTTGACCTGGTAGATCACACCCTCCTTCTCTCTCGACTGCGGGATGCGGGTATTCGTGGTGTTGTTTATCACTGGTTTCACTCTTTCTTATCTTCTCGTTCATTTGCGGTTACTTCTGCCCTTTCTACCACAGACCGCTTTCCTCTCACTTGTGGTGTCCCACAAGGCTCGATCCTGGCTCCCTTATTGTTTAACATCTTTCTGGCCCCCTTATCTTTACTTGTCCAATAGCTGGGGATCTCGGGCTACTATTATGCCGACAACATTTTTCTTCTACATCATACTTCCTCGTCCCAGCCCGATATTACTCCTCTGGAGACCTGCCTATCCTTAGTTTCCTCCTGGCTCTCCTCCAACTGTCCGGTTCTTAATGTTTCTAAAACTGCAGCTATCTGGTTTACCCATGGCTCCCCCATTCCGTCTCTTACTCCTTCCTTTTCCGGTACCCCTATTTCCACGTTCTGTAAACTCCATTATCTTGGTGTCATTCTCGACAGCACTCTCACTTTTCATGACCACATTTCCCATATTTCTCAGCATTCCTTCTTCTGTCTTAGGCAGATTGGTGCTATTCGGCCTTTCCTATCTTCTCATGCTCTCACTACCCTCCTTCTCTCCTTGGTCATAACCAGGCTAGACTTCTGTAACTCCATTTATGCCGGTATTCCCCAGTATCAGCAACATCGACTACAGTTAATTCAGAACACAGCTGCCTGGATGATCTTGCAAGCCTCCCCACGTGATCACATCACCCCTCTGTTGCAACATTTCCACTGGTTGCCACTGCAGTTCCGGATTCCCTTCAAAATCCTTACCCTAGTACATCGAGCTATCTACCTCCACAGACCCCAATACCTCTCTGATTTGCTCACTTTTCACGTCCCTACTCGCAGTCTTTGGTCCATCCATGCCAACCGCCTACACCTTCCAGCCCCCTCTCGTGCACACCTCCAATCCACTCGTAAGTCAGCTTTTTTCTACCTCGGTCCCTCCCTCTGGAATTCACTGCCCACGGCCCTCCGCTTAAAAGAATACTACCCCAAATTCCGCTCTCTCCTCAAAACCCATTTTTTCTCTTCCGCTTTTCATGACTCTCTATGACATCTCATAACCCCACTCTCCTCTCCTCCTTTATACCCTCTATTCACCATCTGTCCTTTCCTCTAATTTGTTGTAATTTCTTTTTCTCTCTCTTATCTAATGTTTTATTTATATTGTAAACCGCCCCGACTTAATGGGGAGGCGGTATATCAAATGTTCTGTAAACAATAATGAACAATAATAAGAACTTAAAGATCTAAACACAAGCTTAAAACTAAGATGCAGTCAGCAGTTCAGCAGCAAGATGGGGGCTTTCCAGTCTTTTGCACTGAGTGTCACATGTATGATTTTCTCATAGTTGATGAGAGGTCTTACGTGTGCACTAGGTGCAAGGAGCTCTTTGCTCTCAGGGAACGAGTCCATTCTCTAGAGGCTAGAGTAGCAGACTTGGAAAACATAAGAAAGACAGAGAGGTACATAGAAGAGACCTACAGGGATATAGTCCTGAAGTCCCACCTCCAGTCTGGCAGCATCCCTGTTGCCATGGAGGAGAGAGATCACGTGACAGGACAGCATCACCCTGGTGTGGCAGGAAGTGATCCTGTAACTAGGACCTGTCCCCAAGGTGATATAAAACCCTCTCGCACCGAGGAAGTTTCTCCAGGGCCATTTGCCCATGAGGGAAGGGTTAGGACAGCCGTTATAGTTGGTGATTCGATCATTAGGCATGTAGATAGCTGGGTGGATGGTGGACGTGAGGATCGCCTGGTAACATGCCTGCCTAGTGCGAAAGTATCAGACCTCACACACCACCTAGATAAGGTCTTAGATAGTGCTGGGGAGGAGTCTGCTGTCTTGGTACATGTTGGTACCAATGACATAGGAAAATGTGGTAGGGAGGTTCTGGAGGCTAAATTTAGACTTTTAGGTAGGAAGTTGAAATCCAGAACTTCCAGGGTAGCGTTCTCCAAAATGCTTTCGGTTCCACGCGCAGGACCCAAAAGGCATTCAGAGCTCTGGAGCTCTGAATGCGTGGATGAGACGATGGTGCAAGGAGGAGGGTTTTGGATTTGTTAGGAAATGGGGAACATTCTGGGGAAAGAAGGGGCTCTTCTGAAGAGATGGGCTTCACCTTAACCGGGATGAAACCAGGCTGCTGGCATTATTTATTTATTTACATTCTCTTATATACCGCGCTATTTTGCACCAGTGTGGTTTACATTGAACAACTGAAATTACATTGAACAACAGGGCATTATAACTTGGAGATAACTATTTTACAGGAAACATGGGCTATGAAGGGTTAAGTGGCTTGCCCAAGACCACAAGGAGCACCTGTGGGACTAGAAACCCCAGTCCTTCCGGCCCAAGGTTGCTGTCCTCTAGTGGGATTTGAACCCCCGACCTTCCGGCCTGAAGTACCTTGCCCCAACCACTAGGCCACTCCTCCATTAACCTTTAAAAAGGAGATAGAGCAGTTTTTAAACTAGATAATAGGGGAAAGCCGACAGTTGCACAAGAGCGCATGGTTCGGAAGAATGTATCCTTGAAGGATACTACCAAAAGCAGAGAGGTTCCAAAAAAGAGTAAAGTAGCCCAAATGCCCTTGCGTATGGAGCAGACAGAGCTTAAAGATCCCAAATTACCCATGCCTACCAATAGCCAAATTAATATGAATAAAATACAGTCTCTAAAATGCTTGTATGCAAATGCTAGAACTTGTAAAAAATAAGATGGGAGAGTTAGAATATATAGCACTAAATGAGAGGTTAGATATGATTGGAATCTCAGAGACATGGTGGAATGAGGACAATCAGTGGGACACTGTGATACTTGGGTACAAACTATATCGTAATGAAAGAGCTGATCAAATTTGTGGAGGGATTGCGCCCTATGTTAGAGAGGGCATTGGGTCAGAAATGATTAAAGTTTTGCAGGAAACAAAATTTGCTGTAGAATCACTATGGACTGAAATTCCATGTAAAAAGGGGAAGGCGATGGCAGTGGGCTACCGACTGCCTGGCCAGAATGAACAAATGGATGATGAAATGCTCAAAGAAATCAAGGAAGCTAACAAAAGTTACAGCACAGTAATAATAATGGGTGATTTCAACTACCCAATTATTGACTGGGTCAGTGTCACGGCAGGACATGCTAGGGAGATAAAGTTCCTAGATGAAATAAATGACTGCTTCTTGGAGCAGCTGGTTCATGAAACGACCAGAGGGGAAGCCATATTGAACCTACTCCTTAGTGGAACACCAGATCTGGTGCAAGAGATAAGGTTGTTGGGGCCACTTGGCAATAGTGATCATAGCATGATCGCATTTGATCTAATTAATGGAGGAGGGATGGTAAGGAAATCCACAGTACTACCTTTTAACTTTTGAAAGGGAGACTATGATAAAATGAGGAAAATAGTTAAGAAAAAACTAAAAGGAGCAGTTGCGAAGGTTAAAGACATCAAGCTTGGGTGGTGTTGAAAAATACTATCTTGGAAGCCCAGACCAGCTGTATTCCATGCTTTAAGAAAACTGGAAGGAAGTCCAAAAAACTGCCAGCATGGTTTAAATGTGAGGTCAGAGAGGCTGTTGTTGCCAAAAAAGCATCTTTCAGGAAATGGAAAAAAGAGGCAAACGACAAAACCTGGAAACAGCACAAGCACTGGCAAGTTAAATGCAAGGCATTGATAAGGCAGGCAAAGGGAGAATCTGAGAAGAAGTTTGCTGCGGAAGCAAAAACGTGTAATAAAGACCTTTTCAAGTACATTCGTAGCAAAAAAACTTGTGAGTCAGTTGGTCCATTAGATAATAGAGGGGTTAAAGGGGCACTAAGAGGCGACAAGGCGATAGCGGAGAGACTGAATGAATTCTTTGCTTCGGTCTTTAATGAGGAAGATGTAGGGATGTTACCCATGACTGAAGTGGTATTTAAAGGTGCGGAAGAATTGAAGGAAATATTGATACATTGGGAAGATGTATTACAACTATTAGATAAACTGAAGAGTAACAAATCACCTGGGCCGGAGGATATACATCCAAGGGTGTTGAAAGAACTGAAATATGAGATTGCAGACCTGCTATTAGTAATCTGTAATACCTGAAGATTGAAGGATGGCAAACGTAATGCCAATTTTTAAAAAGAGTTCCAGAGGTGGTCCGGGAAACTACAGACTGGTGAGCCTGACATCAGTACCGAGAAAAATGGTAGAAACCATTATAAAGAACAAAATTACTCATTATATAGATAGTCTTGGCTTAATGGGAGACAGCCAATATGGCTTTAGAGAAGGAAGATCTTGTCTTACTAATCTGTTGTTTTTTTGAAGGTGTAAATAAACAGGTAGACAAAGGTGAGTCAGTTGATATAGTGTATTTGGACTTTCAGAAAGCCTTTGATAAGGTCCCTCACCAGAGACATTTGGCAAAACTAAAGAGTCATGGGATAGGAAGCAGCGTACTATTGTGGATCAGGAACTGGTTAAAAGATAGAAAGCAGAGGGTAGGGCTAAATGGCCAATTTTCCCAATGGAGAAAAGTGAATAGTGGTGTACCCCCAGGGATCTATGTTGGGTCTGCTGCTTTTTGACATATTCATAAATGACCTGGAAAAGGGAATAACGAATGAGATTATCAAATTTGCAGATGACTGAAACCTATTTAAAGTTGTTAAAACACAAGAGGATTGTGGAAAATTGCAAGAGGATCTTGATAAATTGGAAGACTGGGCATCAAAATGGCAGATGAAATTTAATGTGGACAAGTGAAAAGTTATGCACCTAGGGAAGAACAACCCAAACTATGGTTATACGATACAAGGTTCCACATTAGGAACCACCATCCAGGAAAAAGATTTAGGTGTCATTGTGGATAACATGTTAAAACCCTCGGCCCAGTGTGCAGCGGCGGCCAAGAGAGCAAACAGAATGCTAGGTATCATAAGGAAAGGAATGGAAAATAAAACAAAGGATATTATAATGTCTCTATATCGTTCCATGTTGAGACCGCACCTTGTCTATAAATTAATGAACGGAGTGGAACAGGTAAACGTAGATGGATTGTTTACGTTATCAGAATATAGAAAGACTAGGGGACATGCAATGAAGCTACAGGGTATACTATTTAAGACTAATAAAATAAAGTATTTTTTCACTCAACATGTAATCAAATTCTGGAATTTTTTACCGGAGGATGTAGTAAAGGCTGTTAGTGTAGCTGGGTTTAAAAAAGGTTTGGACAAGTTCCTGGAGGAAAAGTCCATAAACTATTATTAAGAAGGGACCAGAATATCAATGCTTGACCCAATACAAGCATTGTGGAATCTGTCTTTTCGGGAAACTGCTAGGTATGTATGACTTAGATTGGCCACTGTTGGAAACAGGATATTGGGCTTGATGGACCTTGCTCTGACCCAGTATGGCATATCTTATGTTCTTATTTAAGTCTGCAGCCAATTCCCTGAGACAGTTGGCCCAATCCTGGGGGAGGAAGGACAATACCTGAACAGTGTCCAGTTTTACCTCTATGAACTCCAGACATTGTGTCAGTAGGATGTGTGATCAGGAACCTCAGTTTTGCAGGACGTGGATGGCATGTGTTGTGGCTTGCTGCACCTTGGTGACCATGCCTCCTTTTATAAGCGAGTCATCCAGATAGGGGGAAGACAAAAACCCTTGGAGACGGAGGTAGGCGGCCACTACTGCCAGGCATTTGGTGAAGACCCTGGGGGTAGATGCCAGGCTGACGGGTAATATCCTGTAAAAGTAGTGGCCTCCCCCCACCATGAATCGAAGATACTGCCTGCGGCTGGGGTGAATGATGATGTGGGTATAAGCATCCTTCAGATCCTCCCTGCTGGAGGTAAGGCAGCAATGTTCCAAGGGAGAGCATCTTGAACTTCTCCCTCACCAGGAACTTATTCAGGTTCCGCAGGTCTAGGATGGGTCATAGGCCCCCTATCCTTTTTGGCATGAGGAAATACCTGGAGTAGAACCCTTTGCTCCTGAGATGTTGGGGTACTGGTTCCACTGCCTTGTCCTTGAGATAGCCTGCGAGTTACTGTAGTAGGAGATCCCAGTGAAGCGGAGACCTGGGAGGGCTCTCCTCGGGAAGAAGGGGGGAGGTGTTTGTGCCAGGTGGAGAAGGAAACCCCCCCTGACCACCTGGAGTGCCCAGGAATCGGTGGTGATGGCTGACCACCTGTGGGCACAGTGGATCAGATGCCCCCCTGTGGACTGCTGTCCTCCTTGGGGTAGAGAGGCTATGCCCAAGGAATCAAAAGCTTACCCCAGGCTGGGCTGGAGCCAAAACCTGGGGCTTGGAAACCTTCTGCTTATGAGGGCCATGCCTCTGTCCCTTAGCCTGCTAACCCTGCTGGGGAAGCTTGAAAATGTGGGTAGTTTTTGTAAGCAGCCCCTTTCCTCAGGTAAAAGGGCTTTTTACCCGAGCCCTTCCGTCGGGGAAAGGTAGCAGTCTTTTTGAAGAGCCTGGTCCTCGTCACGAGTTCGGTCTCCAACTCGGCAGCTTTCTCTATCATGGATTTGCCAAAAAGGTTCTCCCCTTGGCATGGGACATCAACCAATTTATCCTGAACCCATTTCTCGAGGTCAGAAGACTGTTCCAAGCTTGGTGATGAGCACCGATGCCTGACGCAGCTACTGTAGTTGTTGACTCAAAGCCATCATAGTCTGCTCAAGTCATGAACTTGGAGCACTCATGGACAGCTCTGGACAGGTTCCTGAACTGCTGCAGGGGTTCCTCGGAGAGACCAGCTGAGAACCCGGTGAGCTCCTTCACCAGGTCTCTCAGGTACATGCCTATGTACAGCTGGTAGTCCTGGATCCGGCCGATGAGCATCAAATCCTGGTAGCACTTTCTGCCGAGGTCATCCAAGGTGCGGATCTCCCTACCCGCTCTTCAGCTGATGCATGGCCGACTCCATCACCATGGAGTTATGCGACAGTTATGCCTTTTGGAAGTCTGGATTCCCATGCATCAAATTGAGCCCCTTGCTCACGATGGGCACTGATGTCAGTGTTTCCCACATGTGGAGCATGAACCATTTGAGGATGGGTGGGATGGGTACAGTGAACGATTCCCTCGGTGGGGTCTCGTATTGGAGGATTTCTAGTTCCCCATCTGTGGTTCCTCTTCTGATTTTGTTGGGAACGCCAGCGCCTTTGACACGTCCCGCACGAAGACGAGGAACGCCATGTCCTTGGGCGGGGACTGATGCCGAGAATTAGAGGGGGACGGGTTCGAGGGGATTTGGCAGTGGCAATGGGTGTCGGGGGACTCCTCGTCCTCGGTCTCCCATTCCGAGTAATCGGTGGAAGACTCGAGGGGAGAGTGGCCCAGAGGTTCTGGGCCTGAACCCCTCAGGGGCCCCACATCTGGTGTCATGTGCACTAGCCGGGGAAGACCTTGGTCCCAAAGAATGGGACCCAGATCAAGACCTCGGCCAAGGATCGATTTGGGGCCATATGGCCTCGAGGATCGGCTCGGCCTCCGGGGACATCCTCGACTGAGGGCCCTGTGGTCTGGATGGAGGAACCGGCTCTGCCTAACATCAACGCCCGCTGCTGGTCCATGAAGGCAGACAAGCTGTGCTTCAGGGTCACCATTGTAGTCTCAAGTCCAGATGGCTCCACAGTCTTCGGTGCATGCACCGAGGAACTCGGGCCCAACACTAGTTCCCCCAAAGGGGAATCCTCAACGAGGATGGTCTCGGATGTCCAGGTCTGATCTCTAGGCGATCCTTTCCAGGTGACCTTGGTAAGCCGCTCCCGCTCTGAACCCTCGAACAAGCGGCGTGGACTGCGGGATCTAGTTCGGGGCATGTCTGGCCTGCTGGAACCATCCAGTGATGCTGCCTTTGAGGGTTTCTTCTTCTTCCTATGTTCTCGCAAGAGAGACCCCCTTTCTGAAGGCCCACGGAGTTGACTGGGGTCTGTGGAGGTTCCATGGGAGTCCGAGGTTTAAGACGGGGCCTTGCCTTCGGAAGCACTGGGGACTCCAGGAAAAACTTATTGTGCTGCTTCTGACAGCTTAAGATCACAGGCCATAGGGTCATGGTCCGGCTGAGGCAGCGCAATCGTGTGTATCGCCATAATTTTCGTACACTGAACACACTTCTTAAAGTCACGGGATGCTTCCATGGCTCAGACGAGTGCGCCGTGATGTGGCGCTCCAGCAAGATTCCAGCCTGCTCATAGAAGAAGGCGATGCAGTCTGCAACCCAAATGGATAGGGTACGTTTGGAGGACACTGCCCTAGCTGATTTGGGTTGTAGGAGATGAAGAGCTGTGAGGAACGACAGTGGGTCTTGGTATGCTCCAGGTAGTAGGGCAGGCCCCGCTTACAGTCCAGAGAATGGAGAGTGGCCTTCACCCTGTTAGCATGAGACTGTGGGAAGAAGGTGGGGAGCACCACCTCCTGGTTGAGGTGGAACAGGGATACCTCCTTAGGCAAAAACTTAGGGTGTGTGCGGAGCGCAATCCTGTTCTTCTGGAACCTCATATAAGACAGGTGGGTCACCAGAGCTTGGAGCTCACTAAGCCTGCAAGCAAAGGTGAGCGCCACAAGGAAGACTACCTTCCAGGAGAAATACTTGAGGTGGCAAGAGTTGAGAGGCTCAAAGGGTAGTCGGTAAGCTTTCAGAGAACTAGTACAGTAACTGCTTATAGTGATTGTAAACCGCTCTAATGCCCTTCAGACTGGGCAGTATATCAAGAAATGACATAAACAAACATACATTGAGATTGAACTCTGCTGCCAGAGGGCAGATAGGCAGCCGTGAGAGCAGTAGGCCCCTCAGGAAGAGTCAAGAGGGGCTGAGCAGAGAGGGGATTACCCTAGACAAGGTGGTGATGTGCCGAGAGTGCGCTAAGGTGTACCTTAAGATGTGCAGAAACTGATGAGGATAAAGCAAAATTTCTAAACAAGTATTTCTGTTCTGTGTTCACAGATAAAGGGCCAGGAGCAGAACCTCAGAAAACACTCGTGAATAGAAACCGAAGTGACGGGGGATCTAGAATGATTTTCAAAAAACTCTGTTTGTGAGGAACTAGCTAAACTAAAAGTAGACAAAGCCATGGATCAAGATGTGATATATCCAAGAATACTGAGGGAACTTGGGGATGTTCTAGCGGCTCCACTGTCTGATCTTTTCAATCCCTCTTTCACAAAAGTAGAAGTAAGGATGACATTGAGAACTACAGGCCAGTTAGTTTAAACTCTGTGGTTCGTAAATTGGAAAGTCTACTAAAAGAGAGAATAGTGAGGTTTCTGTAATCCAATGGATAGCAGGATCCGAGGCAACATGGATTCATCAGAGGCAGGTCTTGTCAGACAAATCTGATAGATTTCTTTGACTGAGTGACCAGAAAGTTAGACTGAGGGAGAGCTCTAGATGTGGTGTATTTAGATTTCAGTAAAGCCTTTGACATCGTTCCACACAGGCGACTTATAAACAAACTGAGCACCCCAGGTATGGACTCTAAAGTTACAGATTAGGTTAGAAATTGGTTGAGTGGGAGGTATCAAAGGGTACAGGTAAATGGAGCTCACTCTGATGAGAAGGATGTTACCAGTGGTGTGCCCCAGGGATCTGTCCATGGTCCAATTCTATTTAACATCTTTGTTAGTGATACTGCGGAAGGACTGTCGGGTAAAGTTTGCTTGTTTGTGAATGATGCCAAAATCTGCAATAGAGTAGACACACAGGAAGGCGTCGATAACATGAGGAGGGATCTAGTTAAACTTGAAGAATTATCTAGAATTTGGCAACTGAAATTTAATGCTAGAAAATGCAGGGTCATGCATTTAAGCTGCAAAAATCTAAAGGAGCTGTACAGTGAAGGGGGTGAGATATTTCTGTCCACAATAGAAGAGCAGGACCTTGGCATAATTATGTCTGATGATCTTAAAGTAGCTAAACAGGTAGAAAAGGTGACTGCGAAAGACAGAAGGATGCTTGGGTTTATAGGGAGAGGAATGGCCAGCAGGAAAAATGGAGGTAATAATGCCTCTGTATAAGTCTCTTGTGCAAATTCATTTGGAGTATTGTGTGCAATTCTGGAGACCGCACCTTCAAAACGATATAAGCAGGTTGGAGTCGGTGCAGAGGCTACTAAAGTTGTTAGAAGTCTTCGTTATGAAGCATAGGAGGACAGACTTTAAGATCTTAATATGTATACTTAAGAGGAAAGGCGGGATGATTTGATAGAGACCTTTAAATACCTCTGTGGCATAAATGCACAGGAAGGTTTCTTTCAATTGAAGGCAAGCTCTGCTACAAGGGGTCATAGGATGAGAGTGAAAGGGGATAGACTCAGGAGTAATATGCGGAAATGTTTCTTTACGGAAAGAGTGGTAGATGCATGGAATAGGTTCCCAGTGGAAGTGGTGGACACGAGGACAGCATCTGAATTGAAAAAAACATAGGACAAACACAGAGGATCTCTAAAGGTAAAAAGGGAATATTGTAGTTGATATGTAAGACTAGATAGGCCATGTGTTTCTAATAGAGTTGGACATCAGCCCTGCCTGGGACAGTTGAAGCAGGTACTGCAGCACCAGCTGGACCAAACATGAGAAGGGGTTGATCCCCTTCTCAGCTCACCACATAGAGGATCTCCGCCACTTGAAGGTGTATACCCAATGGGTGGAAGCCTTGCGTGAGGCCATGAGTATATCCTCCACCTCATTTGACAGGTTGAACTGGGCCAAGACTACCCTTTCAGCTGTGAGGCCATCAGTCAGGGCCTCCAGATTGTGGTGCAGAAGAAAGCTGTCCTCCTGCGAGAGCAGGCCCATAGTGTACCCCAGAAGAATTGGGGGCACCTGAGACAGGCAGATGAGTAGGGAAAACCACAGTTTTCGGGGACATCGGGGAGTCACCAGGGTCAGGGTGGTCCTGTCAAGCTAGACCTTCAACAGAGTTTTGGTGATCAGAGGAATGGATAGGAAGACGTAGAGGTGGCCTCCCGTCCATGGGATGAGAAATGCATCCATCACCACCCGAGAGGGAGGTGATTCCCTGGAGCAGAAGCGAGGCAGTTGAGCATTGGGGGGGGGGGGGGGGAGGGGGATGGCAACAAGGTCCATCTGCGGAAACCCCCAGAGACTGAAAATCCAGCTGACCACACATGCGGTGGAAGAACCCAGCTGAGCCGTTCCACCACGGCATTATCCTGTCCCAGGAAATAATACACTCTCACTGACGAAGGAATAAAGACTAACCACCTCTTGTAAAGGAGGGATGACTCCCTGACCTCCTGCATGTTGATATAGAACATTGCCATCTGGTTGTCAGTCTGGATCAGTACCGCTTGGTGCTGTAGGTGGAGTTGAAAGGCCTGGAGAGCTAGCGCTGTGGCTCAAAACTCCAGGAGCTTTATCTGCTAGAGGCTCTTTGCCTACGACCAATGGCCCTGAGTCTGGAGGTCTATTTATTTATTTAGTTAGGCTTATATATCGCTTTTCTATGAGTCAAAGTGGTGTACATTCAGGTACTGTATATATATTTCCCTTGTCTCCAAAGGGCTCACAATCTGTTTTTGTACCTGAGGCAATAGAGGGTTAAGTGGCATGCCCAAGGCCACAAGGAGCACCTGTGGGACTAGAAATCCCAGTCCTTCTATCTCAAGGTTGCTGTCCTCTAGCGGGATTTGAACCCCTGACCCTCTGGCCTGAGATAACTTGCCCCAACCACTAGGCCACTCCTCCCTCCCTAGCCCAGCTTGGAGGCATCCGT
The DNA here is from genome assembly GCA_033557465.1 of Ichthyophis bannanicus. Taxonomy (NCBI): domain Eukaryota; kingdom Metazoa; phylum Chordata; class Amphibia; order Gymnophiona; family Ichthyophiidae; genus Ichthyophis; species Ichthyophis bannanicus. The sequence continues at coordinate 161,965,719 of CM066035.1, read as the reverse complement.
GGTGAGGATCCTCTAGGGGGTGGGGGCCTGGAAGGGCTTCCCAGCCTGGAGGTGCTGGGGCTGCTGTCACTAGATGAGGGAGTCAGCCAGAGGATGGGTCACAACCACTCAGTCCTGTAGGCGCCCTGTTGTTTGAGACCACTCAGAACAGAAAGCCAGCCAGGCTGGCTGCATGCAAAACATAGAAACATAGAAATATGACGACAGGAAAAGACCACATGGTCTAGTCTGTCTTTCCATATCAACAACTACAGCAGTCCCCTTTTTTCCTTTAGAGATCCTCTGTGTTTGTCCCATGCTTTTTTGAATTCAGTCAATGTCCTCATCTCCACCACCTCCACTGGGATACTATTCCACGGATACACCACTCTTTCCGTAAAGAAATATTTCCACATATCACTCCTGAATCTATCCCCCTTCACCCTCATCCCATGTCCCCTCGTAACAGAACTTGCTTTCAATTGAAAGAGGCTCTCCCCCTGAACATTTATGCCACGGAGGTATTTAAACATCTCAATCATATCACCTCTATCCCGCCTTTCCTCTAAGTTGTACATATTAAGATCCTTAAGTTTGTCCTCATATGCTTTATAATGAAGACCATTGACCATTTTAATAGCCACCCTCTGCACCGACTCCATCCTGTTCACATTCTTTTGAAGGTGCGGTCTCCAGAATTGCACACTATACTCCAAATGAGATTGCACCAAAGACTTATACAGAGGCACTATCACCTCTTTTTTTTTGTGCTAGCTATTCCTTTCCGTATGCACCCAAGCATCCTCCTAGATTTTGCCGTCGTCTTTTCTACCTGTTTAGCTACTTTAAGATCATCAGACACAACCACGCCTAGGTCCCGTTCTTCTTTAGTGGACAAAAGTACTTCACCCCCTATACTATATTGCTCCCTTGGATTGCTGCAGCCCAAATGCATGACCTTACATTTTTTAACATTAAATCCCAGCTGACAAATTCTAGACCATTCTTCAAGCTTAGCTAGATCCCTCCTCATGTTATCTACACCTTCCTGGGTATCTACTCTATTGCAGATTTTGGTATCAACTGCAAAGAGGCAAACCTTACCCGACAGCCCTTCCGCTATATCACTAACAAAGATGTTAAAAAGAATCGGACCAAGGACAGATCCCTGGGGCACACCACTGGTAACATCCTTCTCCTCAGAGTGAGCTCCATTTACCTGAACTCTTTGTCGCCTCCCACCCAACCAATTTCTAACCCAAGCAGTAACTTTAGGGTCCATCCCTAGGGTGCTCTGTTTGTTTATAAGTCGCCTGTGAGGAACAGTGTCAAAGGCTTTACTGAAATCTAAATACACCACATCTAGGGCTCTCCCTCGGTCCAACTCCCTGGTCACCCAGTCAAAAAAATCAATCAGATTTGTCTGAGAAGACCTGCCTCTGGTGAATCCATGCTGCCTTGGATCCTGTAATCTGCTGGACTCCAGAAACCTCACTATTTTCTTTTTCAGCAGCGTTTCCAATAATTTACTCACCACCTAAGTTAAACTAACCGGCTTGTAGTTCTCAACCACATCCTTACTTCCGCTTTTGTGTAAAGGCACCGCATGAGCCTCTCTCCAGTATTTTGGCACCACTCCTGACTCTAACGAGACATTGAAAAGGTCAGTCAGTGGAGCTGCTAGAATGTCCCCAAGTTCCTTCAGTATTCTAGGGTGTAGCCCATCCGGTCCCATCGCTTTGTCTACTTTAAGTTGAGCTAGTTTCTCACGAACACAGTCTTCTGAAAATTGTTCAAGATGTCCCTCGCTTCTGTTCCTGTTTATGGGTGTTTTCTGAGGTCCTGCTCCCGGTTCTTCATCTGTGAACACAGAATAGAAATATTTGTTAAGCAATTCCGCTTTATCCTCATCAGTTTCTACATACTCCTCCCCTTCACCCTTGAGTCTGACAATACCACTTTTGCCCTTCCTCTTTTCACTAACATATATGAAAAATGTCTTATCCCCCCATTTTATTGCATTGGCTATTTCCTCCTCTTTTTGAATCTTTGCTTTTCTGACTACTTTGATAGCTTCTTTAAGTTTTTCCCAAATATAGATGCCTGTCTTCCTCTCTCTGTGATCTCTTGTATTTCATGAAGGCCTCCCTCTTTTTCTTCACTTTTTCAGCTACTTCTTTTGAAAGTCATAACGGTCTCCTTTTCCTTTTACCTTTATTTACCATTTTAACAAAAAGGTTGGTTACCCTTAAAATATCCCTTTTCAGTTTTGCCCACTGTTTTTCTACATCCCCCAGCTGTTCCCATCCCGCTAACGACTCCCTGAGGTATTGGCCCATCTTGGCAAAGTTAGTCTTCCTAAAGTCTAAGACCCTCACCTTTGAATGGATTCTAACAGCCCTAGTCCTAATACTGAACCACACCATGTGGTGATCACTGCATGCAAAATGATCTCCCACTATAACATCAGAAACACCTTCACCATTGGTAAGCACCAAGTCCAGTATGGCCCCTTCACGCGTGGGGTCTGTTACCAATTGCCTGAATAGGTCTCCCTGTACAGAATCCAGGATCTCTTTACTTCTAGATACTGTAGCAGGAATGTGCCTATTAACATCTGGCATATTGAAATCCCCTATCAGTAGCACTTCCCCTTTCCTAGCAATGCTGTGTATGTCTTCAATTAACTCTCTGTCCACCTCTTCCTTTTGTGAGGGAGGTCTGTATATCATGCCAATGCAAATTGATTTCTCTTTCCCTCTTTCTAGTTTAACCCCCAATGCCTCCTCTCTCCCCTTTAAGCTCTGTAATTCCAAAGCTTTAATGGTAGTTTTTAAATATAGTGCTACTCCTCCTCCCCTTCTTCCAACCCTGTCCTTTCTGAATAAAGTATAGCCAGGTATAGTTACATCCCAGTCATGGTTTTCTGTGAACCATGTTTCTCTAACTGCCACTAAATCCAAGTCAGCCACTCCCACCAAAGCTTCATCAGGGATCTTATTTCCCATGCTACGGGCATTTATACACACTGCTTTCCATATGTTACCCCTGTTACCCATTTCCATAAAGGTATTTAATGTATCACTTACTGGGGATCTTTCTTCACCCATCCCCAACGAATCTAGTTTAAAGCCCTCTACTACTGAAGGCGCGTCAACATTTCTTGGACAGATGGATACCATCTCTGCTCTGCAACCCTTGGAACAGCATCCCATGGTCTAGGAAACCAAAAAACTCTCGATGACACCATCCACACAACCTTGCATTCATCTCCACGATGCAAGCGTCTCTGCCTTGGCATTTACCCTCAACAGGGAGGACTGAAGAGAACACCACCTGTGCACCTAACTGCTTCACCCTCTGCCCCAGAGCCATGAAGTCACTCTTGATACGCTCAGAGGGATACATGGCAGTATCATTTGTTCATGGATTAGCAACATTGGATAATAGTCAGTAGGCTTGATGAGTCTTGGCAAACTCTCCGTAACATCTTGGATTTTGGCACCAGGCAGACAGCATACCTCTCTGGACATCAAGTTTGGTCGGCAGATGGATGCCTCAGTACCCCTTAGAAGAGCGTCATCAACCACCACTACCCTTCTCTTCCTTTTGGCACCGATTCTGCAACTTTTGGGTACTTGAGCTCTGGTTCTTCCCTTTCCAGGAATGCTTTCGCCTCTTCCACTTCCAGGGCTGCATAATGGTTCTCCAATTCAAGGGCTGGAGAAGTTGGACTGGTGATTCTGCAGGCCCTGGTGACCTGTGTCCAACCTTCCTCATTCTGTCGGCACCCATCTTCTCCTCTGCTGGAGAGCTTGATTGCTGCAAGAAGCATATCATCAATGTACTTCTTAATGTCTTGAAAGTTCCTCAGCCTCCCCACCTCCTCTCTGAGTTCCTCCACTAGTTTCCTCAGAGCTTCGGTATGCAGGCACCCTGCACATGGAACCTGTCCTTCAGCTGGCATTGGGACCTCTGTCTGGACAGAGGCAGAAGCTGTAATGGGGGCAACAGCTTTAGCGATACAATTTTTCCCAGCCATTTTTCTGTTCGTGGAGCTTAGGTATCTGTTAAAGCAAAAGAGAGACCTACCAAAGTACCAGCCAGTTTCCTAGCGTTGTTTGACCTGTAGAGCCCCTGTGCAGGTGAGCATCTGGAGAGGCCATGTGGCCCAGCAGGCGAAGCAGCAGGTGGGCCGACGCCTAAGAGCAGCTCTGGGCGTTCCTTGCAAGTGCTATTTGGCGCTGGGCCCTTTCCAGAGAGAGGAAAGCCTTGGCCTGGATAGTTTACAGCAGCGCCCCTATAACTCCAGGTATTGGGACAGCTGGAGGTGGGAGATGAGGTAGTTTCTGACTAACCCCAGGTGCTCCAAAACAAGGATGGTGCAGGTTACTGCCTGATGGGCTTCAGCAACAGGGTTGCCCTTGATGAGGCAGTCCTCCAGGTAGGGAAAGACAAAATCCCCCACAGTCACATGAAGGTGGTGACCACCGCCAGGTACTTGGTGAATACCCTCGAGGTGGAAACCAATCCAAAGGGTAGGACCCTGTACTGGTAGTGACAGTTTCCTACCATGAAGCGGAGGTACTGCTTGTGGTGCGGGATGAGTATGTGCATATACACATCCTTGAGATCCAATGAGCATAGCCAATCACCCTGCTGGAGGTAGGGCAGCAATGTTCCAAGGGAGCGCATTTTGAACTTTTCCCTCACCAGGAACCAGTTGAGGTCCCACAGGTCTAGAATGGGCAAAATCCCTCCAGTCCTTTTGGGAACCAGAAAGTAATGGGAGCAGAACCCCTTGCCCCAAAGATGGGAGAGGACTGGCTCCACCGTCCTGTCGGCCAGAAGACTTGTGAATTCCTGCTGAAGCAGGTCCTGGTGAAGGGGAGTCATAGTGAGCTCCCCTGGAAAGAATGGTGGAGGCATCTGCTCAAAGTGGAACAGAGAACCCTTCTTTAACATCTGTAGGGCCAAGATGTCGGTGGTTATGAGGGACCACTGGTCAGTGTAAAACACCAAACTCCCCCCCCCCCTGTGTGCTGTGGGGGATGAGAGGCTATGCCTAAGGAGTCAAAAGCCCCTGCAGTTGCATGGGAGGCACGATCTGGGGCTTGGGGGTCTTAGACTTATGCGGGCTGTGCCCTTGTCCCTTGGCCTGCTGACCCTATTGGGAAGCTGGGAAAGCCGAGTACTGAGGGTAGTTTCTGTAACTCTTCCTCTTCTTTGGGTATAGGGGCTTTTTGCCCAAAGCCTTCTGTCAGGAAAGGTCAGCAGTCTTTCTGGAGAGCCTGGTCCTGGTCATGAACTCGGATTCCAGCTCGACAGCCTTGTCAGTCATGGGCTTGCCTTAGAGGTTCTCTCCCCAACAAGGGACAGCAACCAACTTGTCCTCCACCCATTGCACCAAGTCAAAAGACTGTAGCCAGGTCTGGTGGCGGGCACTAATGCCCACCATGGCTACTCTAGCTGCTGACTCGAAGCTATCATAGGCCACTCGAGTCATAAACTTGGAGTACTTTTTGACCGTGCAGGTCAGAGTTTGGAACCACTGACGAGACCGGCCGAGAACACAGTGAGTTCCCTTGCCAGGTCCTGCAAGTACATCCCCATGTACAGCTGGTAGTCCTGGATATGGCTGATGAGCATTGAGCCCTAGAAGAACTTCCTGCCCAGGCATCCATGGTGCAGGCCTCCCTGCCTGGGAGCACCAAGGAGTGCATCTTCTGGCTATTGAGCCAATGCATGGCCGTCTCCAGCACCAAGGAATTGTGAGAAAGTTATGCTTTCTGGAAGACGGGGCCTCTGCCAGACTTGGTACATCGAGTCTAGCCATCTTCTCACAATAGTCACAAAGGCCAGGATCTCCCACATACAGAAGGGCAGCAATTCCAAGATGAGAGGGAATGTGCACTATAGGTCCTCTGCTGAGACTCCTCCTCAGACTCCATTGTAAAGGAAAGGGACTTTGCCATGTCATGGATGAAGTCCAGGAAGGCCAAGTCCTCAGGTGGAGACTGGCACCATGCCTCAGGAGGGGTAGGGGTCCGAGGGGACGTCCTGGTGAAGATGAGTATCGGGGGACTTGTCATCCTCGGTCTTCCACTCTGACCTGGTGTCTGAGGAGGCCTCAAGGGCTCTCCGGACCTCGGGTTCGCACCCCAGCCCCGATGGATCAGGGATCATGATTTATTTATTTATTTTTTTATTTAGATAGTTTTGTATACCACCTTATCCTTCAATCAAAGTGGTCACAACACAATTGGGGATACATTTAACACGAGGGGATATGAGACACATACGCTAATACTTACAGGGATGCCTCTACGTGCCGAGTCAGGGGCATTGGGCAGGGAGGTCCTTGGACCTGAGCGGAACTGGGACTGGTGCCAACGGGTATCTCAAGTCTGGCATTCAAGAATTGACTCCATCTCCGGGGACTCCCTCGCTGTTGAGGGGCCAGTGATTTGGAGTGATAACCTGGAGGAACCGGGCATCAGAGCCCACTGCTGGGCCATGAAGGCAGACAAACTGCGTTCCAGAGCCGCCATCCTGGCCTTGAGGCCAGAAGGCTATGCAGCCCCTAGTGCGGGCCCTGAGGGTCTCAGGCCCGGTTCTGGCACTGTCGAGGGGGTGTCTTCGACAAGGATATCCTCAGAAGACCAAGGCCGTTTCCCAGACACTGATGGCATCTTCTCCCACTGGGGCAGCTTCAAAGGCTGCTCCCAGCCATCACCTCGGCCTTGTGTTGAGGGCTCCAAGGCCAGTGGCCATAAGACTTGCCCACAGACCCGGTCTCATTGCCCAAAGAGGGAATCAATGATGTCTGGCTCTTCTAGAGGTATCCCTCCACAAGGGAGTCCTGGTTCAATGCCCCATGATCTCAAGGTTCCGATAATGCATGGTCGCCAAGTGAGGCTGAGGCCTCGGTGGTGGTCCCTGAGGGCGCTTGTCCCACAAACGACTCCGAGGCTGAGTTGGTCTTCTGAAAAATGAACTCATGCTGCTTCTTACAGCCTTGGAGGAACTTGGGGGTCATCTGCTGGCAGAGACCACAAGCCAGTGCACGATGGTCCACCCCGAGGCACCGGAGACAACAGTCATGTGGGTCCTTGCATGATATGTTATGTGCACAGCTGTCACAGGGCTTGAAGCCACTGACTGAGGCTATAGCAGGAAAAACAGTCCCCGCAAGATTAAACTCTATTGGCCCGGCCAGAAAGGGCACGAAAACCCGTGCACCAGAAGAAAAACTCGAGGAAAAGAAGGACCTGAGGAAAAAAATGTAATGTCCAAGCCAAGCGGACCTGGGAGGCGAGAAAGGTACCTGTATGCAAACCGGAGAAGGGAATCGATCCGAAAACCAAAAAACAATCAACTTTTTCCAGGGGGAACAGACACACATCCGATGGGCTCTGCGGAAAAAAAGGAGAATGAGGCAAGATGGCACCCTTAGGCAGGAAGGGTACCACACATGCATGGTTGATCTCCCAAAGGCTTTCTTTGAAAGCTGGAGAGAGGTTATTGCGTGGGCTCCATCGGTGCCAACGTCCCCCTTATGTGAGGACTGATTTCATGCTTGTTCTCGGAGAAGCATATTTGAATTATATAACTTTTGGTTTACATTTTATGTATTAACCTCTTATGTATTCTTATTTTTATTTCTGCTATATCAAATATAAATCAATCACTTACTCTATATAAAAATTTTTAATGATGACCTTTGCGATGGACAGCTGAACCACAGCTAATCACTGTGGCAAACTTAATTATTCAATCCAAGTCCAAAAAAATGTCCAATATAATCTTCAAATTCTTTGATTATATTATAGTTACTTTGTGCGCTCAGCCACTCTCTAAAATATGCACAATAAACATCTGACAGATGTGTTTAGGATGATTACAATGGCAAACACAAATTTAGACATGCTTTTTGTGTAGATTTCCATCACATACCATCTGCAGTTTACAAAAATTATCTAAGGTATAGTCTGTTATAATCACAATATACAATACTGACATGTGGGAAAAAGTCTTCAATAGGGAGAAATTCCACTAGGATGAGTAAGGAAATTGCTAAATCAACATTAAATGTTTACATACTGATTTAGTGAGAAACAGATGGCTTCTCAAAATGCATGAAATTATGTCCAGTAAAATTCTAACAGCTATAGTAATCTCTCAAACAAGTAGGTGGATTTTGCTCGTTCCCTCATCTTACCCTCCCTCTCATGTTATATTCCCCTCTATCCAAACATCCCAGCAACAGAACTTAGTCAGGAACCACAAACTGTGATCCCTATACACAGACCAAAGTTTGGCCAATAGGTGTTGCTGTTGGGTGATGGCCAACACTCACCCCTTACTCCCATGGTTTTTGAATGCCATCTACCATATCTGTACATAACTCAACTTGAGCATGGATTTTGAGAAGGCAAGTAATCAAACCTAAAATCCATATCCAACCCAATCCTCAGCCCTAGCTGGCCCAGTGACAAGAAGCCTGACTCAGGAACAGAACCTAGGTTTTGTATGGCACAATACTGTCACCAAGTCAGCCAAAAAGATTTACAAATAAGGTGACTAGTTTTTCAATAGCAATATATGATGTGCGGTGATTTATAACTTTATAAATATTTGTCAACATCTTTCTGCTGCCTAGTTTCAAGTATCATTTAGAGCAGAGACACTTTTTAACCTTGTATGGTTGTGAACACAATGTCTCAGTCAAGATTCTTTATTCTTTCAGAACTAAATTAGATAAAAATCAGGCACACAGGGTCTCTTGCAATGTTCACGAAAGTTTAAGGACCTGTACTGAGCCAGGACTTGACTTTATACTAACAATTATTTCACCAGCACAAAATGAGAGCGCTTACATGCAAATTCTGACCTTTATTATTTAAGGCAATAAAAGTCAGCTTACAGTAGATTAAATCTTTGTATTTAACTTACAGAGTTGAAGATGAAGCGCTCTCCCTCAACTACTTTTTAAACAAACGTTTCTCTGGTATTTTAGACTTTTCTTGCAGGTGCTGCCTTTCTGGCTATTCTCATTCCCCACCCTGCTGGTCTACAAAGAAGCTGCTGTGAAACTGCAGAACACCTTACCAGGCTTTCGGGTGCTAGAACCCACTTAAACAAATAACATATTAAAAGGTTAGTCTTACCAATAGTGCTATCTGTGCATTTTCATTTGATATTTGAGTCAGCATCTTAACACTGCTGCTCTAATGAATAGCTCTCGGAACAGTGTCTTCATAAAATGAATGAACAGTGGGGTTTATTCTGTTGTTTTAAACATTTCATAAATAATATTTATGCATATACTCATTTTAAAACAAAGTGCAATAGAGACAAAAATGACACTAGATGGCACCAAAGGAAAACATAACACACTAAGGGTTTCATATATTCGAGATTAAAAGCACAAAAGCGAATCTGACTGTGTGTCAATTTAGCTACTAAAATAATCTTCAATTCATTCTGTGATTGAAGTGCTAGGATGAAGGTTCTCATGCATTAAGGGTTAATACTATTATTTATTTATTTATTTATTTAATAGGCTTTTTTTTAATATCGCTTTATCATTTCAGTCAAAGCGGTTTACATTGTAACTTAAACTTGGTAATGTATATACAAGGATTTTTCTGAGGCAATGGAGGATTAAGTGACTTGCCCAAGGCCACAAGGAGTGCTAGTGGGAATCAAACCATGTAACTCGTCCTGAAGTACTACTGGAAAGGCGTGAGCTAAATTCTACTAAAAAAAAGCCTGGACAAAAAACCCACAGGTCTTCATATTAGACTTGAACTTGCTCACTGAGACCTCAGTCCTAAGTTTCAGGGAAAGGGAATTCCAGAAAGAGGTGTTAAGTACATAGAAGCATCATGCTATGTTGTCTCTAGCCCGGCTTTTAGAAAAGGGAGGGACTGCTAGCAGGCTATTCTCAGGGACTGAGATGGGATATATGGGACCAAAAGATCACAAAGCTAATTTGGAGTACTGGTTCATAGGACTGCATAAGCAGAAGCAAACATTTAAACTTGACAAGCCAACAAACAGGAAGCCAGTGATGTTGAGCCAAAAGAAGAAGAACATGATCACACCTCAAGGTTAAACAGCAGAATTACAGAAGCCAGTGACTTACTGTCCCAGGGACTGCAAGGAAAACGTAGTTACTCACCTGTAACAGGTGTTCTCCAGGGACAGCAGGAATCAGTCCTCACATATGGGTGACGTCGGCGCCGACAGAGCCCTCGTGCAGAGCAATTTCCCCAGCTTTCAAAGAAAGCCTTTGGGAATGCCGCGCGCATGCACGGTCCCCTTCCCTCCCAAGGGTGCCATCTTGCTCAGTCAGATGACATAGCTAAAAAGACGGTAAAAAATAATAAAAATCAATACTAGAACTGCAGGGGAGGAGAGAGGAGGGAGGGTCGTGAGGACTGATTCCTGCTGTCCCTGGAGAACATCTGTTACAGTTGAGTATCTACGCTTTCTCCAGGAACAAGCAGGAAGTCAGCCCTCACATATGGGACTCCCTAGCTACAGCCTACCGAGAACCTATAGCTGAAAAAAGGGCTCCCTCTAGGCGAGCCACAACAGCAGCGAGAGAACTTTCTCCAAGAATGCATCCCCACGGTCGCCTCACACCAGAGGGCCGGAGGGTCAGAGTTACCTAAAGCTCGAATAGATTCCGGAGTACCGCCTGACCGAAAACGCTGTCTCTTCGGGACTCCATGTCCAGGCAGTAATGGGCTGCAAAAGTCTGGCTTGAAGACCAATTTGCGGCCCGGCAGATGTCGGCCAACAGAACAGAGCGGTGATTAGCTACTGATGCGGCCTTAGCCCTGACACAGTGGGCCGTAATACGACCCTGCAGCTGAAGGTCAGCTGCCCTATACGCCCAGGCAATGCAGTCTGCCACCCAGGTGGATAACATGCGCTTGGAGACCGGTAGACCCAGTTTACTAGGGTCATAAGAGACGAAGAGCTGAGAAGCCCTCTGATGTCCCCGTGTATGCTCCAGGTAGAAGTCGAGCGCCCTCTTACAATCCAGGGTATGCAGAACTACCTCTTTTCTGTTGGTATCTGGCCTGGGAAAGAAGGTGGGAAGAAACACCTCTTGGTTGAGGTGAAACGAGGAAACCACTTTTGGGAGGAATTTGGGGTGCGTGCGGAGCACTACCCTGTTCTTCTAAAACCGTGTGTACAGCCTATCTGACACTAAAGCCTGCAGCTCACTCACATGCCTAGCCGACGTGCGTGCTACCAGGAAGAGCACCTTCCAGGAGAGGAAGCGCAGATGGCAAGTGGCCATCGGCTCGAAAGGGGGGCAAGTAAGTTGCTGCAAGACCACATTGAGATCCCACTCTGTCGCCGGAGGGCGGATTGGAGGTTTCAGCAGGAGCAGGCCCCTGAGAAACCTGGCTACCAAGGGGTGAACCAAGGGAGGCTGACCGTCTATCGGTGCATGGTTAGCCGACAAGGCACTCAGGTGGAACCTGACGGAGTTAGACTTGAGGCCTAGCTCCAAGAGATGAAGTAGGTACTGTAACAACTTGGGAACCTGAGATGAGAAGGGTTCTACAGTCGGTTGGCGACACCACATTTGGAACCTGCGCCATTTACATGCGTAGGATTTTCTGGTGGATGGCCTCCTGGAGGCTAACAACACTTCTTCTACCCCTTCAGGTAAGAGAAAAGGTGCAAGGCCTACCCTCTCAGCAGCCAGGCCATCAAATTGAGAGATCTGGGTTTGGGGTGCACTAGGGAACTCTGCTCCTGGGTGAGGAGGTCGGGCTGTACCCCCAAGGGGAGAGGGGTTTCCACCGCCAATTGAAGAAGAAGTGGGAACCAAGGCTGTCTGAGCCACCTGGGCGCTACCAGGATCACCCAGGCCTTGTCCCTGCAAATCTTGAAGAGAGTTCGTGCTACCAGAGGCGTAGGTGGAAAATCGTACAGGAGGCTTCCCGACCAAGGGAGAAGAAACGCATCTTCTGCTACCCTGAGGGGGTGCGGTTGTCTGGAGCAAAAGCGGGGCAATTGACGATTCTGTGGACTAGCAAAGAGATCCATGGATGGGAGGCCCCAGTGGTTGAAAATCTGCTGGGCAATCTCCCTGTTCAGTTGCAATTCGTGGGGTTGAAGAACCCTGCTCAGTCTGTCTGCCAGGCAGTTCTCCTGGCTCGGTAGGTAAATTGCATGGAGAGACATGTTGTGTCGAACTGCGAAGGAACAGAGATCCAGAGACTCCTGGCAAAGGATCTGCAAACCTGTGCCACCCTGTTTGTTCACATAGAACATAGCCACCTGGTTGTCCGTCTGTACTCAGACAGACTGGTTGGAGAGGACAGGAGCAAAGGCTTTTAGAGCTAAGCGAATGGCCCAGAGTTCCAACAGGTTGATCTGGAGTGTGGCCTCCTGAGGAGTCCACTGACCTTGCGTGCAAGAGCCCTGACAATGGGCTCCCAATCCATCAAGGAGGCATCCGTGGTCAGCACCCTGGTATGCACGGGAAACTGGAACGGTACCCCCCACGGGAGGTTCCCTGATTGTGACCACCACTGCAGGGACTGCACAAGGGGTTTGGATACGGCCACTCTGTCAGACAGGCGTCACGTGGCCTGTGACCACTGGTCCTGCAGGGTCCACTGAGCTGTTCGCATGTGCATGCGTGCGAAAGGAGTAACATGAATCTTGGAGGCCATGTGGCCGAGCAGGCGTAAGAACCTCCGTGCTGACACCTGGGGTACTTGACTCATCATGCCCACCTGAGACAGCAGGTGATCTACCCTGTCCAATGGCAAGTAGGCCCTGGCCTGCAGGGTGTCTAGCCTTGCCCCGATGAATTCCAAGTTCTGGGTGGGGAGCAAAGAAGACTTTGCGTGATTGATGACAAACCCCAGATGCTGAAGCAGAGCAATTGTGTGAGCTGTGGCATAGTGCGCCTCCTGAGCTGACTGGCCCCGTATGAGCCAGTCGCCTAGGTAAGGGAACACAAAGATCCCCTGGCTCCTGAGGAAGGCCGCTACCACAGCTAGGCACTTGGTGAAAACCCTTTGAGAGGAAGCTAGACCAAAGGGAAGCACTTTGTATTGGAAGTGGTTTCCTCCGACCACAAACCTGAGGTATTGTCTGTGGTCCGGATGTATGAGGATGTGTGTGTAAGCATCCTTTAGGTCCAAGGAGCATAGCCAGTCTCCCCTGCTGGAGGTAAGGCAGAAGTAACCCAAGTGAAAGCATCTTGAACTTTTCCTTTACCAAGAACTTGTTGAGATTTCACAGGTCTAGGATGGGGTGAAGGCCTCCTTGTCTTTTCGGTATCAGGAAATACCTGGAGTAAAAGCCTTGCCCCTGCAGGTGGTGGGGCACCGGTTCCACAGCCTGATCCTTGAGAAGATCAGCTAACTCCTGCAAGAGGAGGTTCCCGTGTAAGAGGGGTCCGAGATGCTCTCCTGGGAAATAGGAGGTAGGTACTTGGCTGAAATGGAGAAGATAGCCGTCTTAGACTATCCTTAGAACCCAAGTATCGGATGTAATGGCTGGCCACCTGTGGGTGTACAGGGACAGCCAACCTCCTGTGTAGGGCCAAACCACTGGTGGGAGAGGAGCTATCCAGAGGGAGTCAAAAACCTCCTCCCTGCTGGGCAGGAGTAGGAGCTGGAGGCTTGGGGGTTTGAGGCTTACGAGGGCCATTCCCCCGTCCCCTGGCCTGCTGCCCCTGCTGGAGAGCTGGGGAGGCCTGGTAAGTGGGGTAGTTTCTGTAAGCCTGTCCCTTCCTCGGGTAAAAGGGTTTTTTCCCTGAGGTCTTCTTCCTGTGAGAAGGAGCAGATGTCTTCTTCGACAGCCTTGTCCAGGTCAAGTACTCGGACTCGAGTTCAGCAGCCTTCTCAGTCATGGGTTTGCCGAAGAGGTTATCTCCTCGGCAGGGGACAATGACCAACTTGTCCTGTACCCATGGCTCAAGGTCAGATGACATGAGCCAAGCCTGGCGCCTTGCACCGATGCCGGCTGCGGCTACCCAGGCCGAAGCCTCGAAGCCATCGTAGGCTGCTTGAGACAAACTTCTAGCACTCTCTGATCCCGGTGGACAGGGCCTTGAAGCGCTGCAAGGGTTCCTCGGAGAGGCCAGCAGAGAATCCGGCAATCGGCCAGGTCTCTTAAGTGCATGCCCATGTACAACTGGTAGGTCTGGACACGGCATGACAGCATCGAGCCCTGGAAGCACTTTCTGCCGAGGGCAGCTGGGAGGCACCAAGGAGTGTGTCTTTTGGCTCTTGAGCCTTTGCATGGCCGATTCCACAACCATGGAGTTGTGCGGCAGCTGCGCCTTTTGGAACTCGGGGCTCTTACGGACTTGATAAATGGAATCGACCCATTTGCTGAGGACCGGCACCAAGGCCGGGGATTCCCACATGAGGAGCATCAACCGTTCCAGCATCGGAGGCACCGGTACAGTAAGGGCCTCCTTCGGAGGAGCGTCATACTGGAGGGCATCGAGCTCCTCGGCTCGAGGCTCCTCCTCGGCATCTGCAGGGAAAGCCAAAGCCTTGGCCATATCTCTCACAAAGTCCGAGAACCTAGTGTCCTCCGGGGGCAACTGTCTCCGAGGTTCCAAACCCGGGGTGTCCGATGGGACTTACCGGGTCCGGTGGGTATCGGGCGAGTCTTCCTCCTCCGTCTCCCAAGCTGAGCCCTTCGAGTAGGACTCGATGGGCTCCGGCCTCGAGGGCTTTAAGCGTGTCCGTTCCAACGCCGATGGCCCCAGCGATGACGACCTCGGTCCCAAATGGGAGGTCAAGGAAGACCTTGACTGAGGATCGACTCGAGCCCACATGGACTTGAGGATCGGCGCTGCCTCCGGGGTTGACTTAGCCGTCAAGGTCCCGGTGGTCGGGGAGGTTGCATGGGTGAGACCGGCTATCAGCGCCCGCTGCTGGTCCATGAAGGCAGACAAGCTGCTCTCCAAGGCCACCAACCTGAGACCCAGCTCAGAAGGCTCCGCAGCCCCCGGCTCGGTTCCCAATGCCGGGACCGACACCGGTTCTCCCGGAGGAGAGTCCACGAGGACAACAGCCATTACCTTGTCCAACGCCTCCGGCTCCGTACGAGGTATTTTAGCAGGCCTCTCTGACTCGGCGAACCCGGGGCGGCATTTGGCACTCCGTGACCTGGAACCCGAGGGCCCCGGCCAATCAGAGACGCAGCCCTCATGGGTTTCTTCTTCTTACGGTGCTCCTGGGTGGGAGACCCCCTTTTAGAAGAACCCTGACAGTGCTCGGGTTCAGAGTCCCAAGACGTCGAGGCTTCTGACGAGGTCCTGGCTCGGACGGATCCAGACTCAGAGAAAATAGTCTTGCGCTGGTGCTGCCTGCTCCTCAGCACTTTGGTGGACATCTTGCCACACGGACCGCAGACCACTGGGTCATGGCTGGGTCCAAGGCAGCAGAGGCAGCAGTCATGGGTGTCGGTGAGGGACATACATTTTTTACATCGATCACACTTCTTGAACCCGCTGGCAGCCATCGGGGGAAAAAGGGCCCCTGCGAGGTCGAAAGACCGGGCTGCCAGTTAAAAGAAAAAGAACGTGAATGCTAGTCACTAAGGACAAAAATGAAAAAGTTAGTCAGACTCGATACTGGTGGGAAGGGGAACCGGCGTCGAACCGGTACCAAAAATGGTAGAAATAGTAAAAAAACAATCAACGTTTTCCGAGGAAAATGGAACAACGTCTGTCAGGCTCCACGGAAAAAAGAAGACTGAGCAAGATAGCACCCTTAGGCGGGAAGGGGTCCGCGCATGCGTGAGGCATTCCCAAAGGCTTTCTTTGAAAGCTGGGGAAATTGCTCCGCACGAGGGCTCCTTCGGCGCCGACGTCACCCATATGTGAGGACTGACTTCCTGCTTGTTCCTAGAGAAACAGATCATTTATACCAAAACAAAATTAGTAGAGATGGCAAGTAGCTGGGTGGGTGGGTATGGAAGGCCTCACCGCATGCCTATCATTCAAGTCAGATACCGACAGGTATTCACTATGGGATGCACATGACAACATCTTGCCCTCAGCGTAACCTGGGGCAAAAAATGGGCCACTGAGCTGAAAATTCAGACAGCATGCAACACACACGGGCAATTCAAATTTCTTACATGTTCAAGAGTACTGCTGCAGAAAGCATCAGCTTCTTAACCAAAAGCACAAATGTTTTTTTTCTTTAAATGTTTTAAATGATCATATTTCTGAGACATTTATCATGCGGGTATTTCTGTATAATGCTACTGCATACCCTACAAACACGTTCAGTGATTATTTATAAACTAAGTCTTATAAAATCTACCTAAAATATTCATTGCTGCAGCTCAGTGGTTCCCAAAATTATCCTGGGGACCCCCAGACAGTCAACAAATACGTATGAGGTATGTTTGCATTTTGATTGTGGATAGTGGGAAAACCAGACTGGCTAGGGATCCTCCAGGACTTGTTTGGAGATCACTACCCCATTCTTTCAAGGGTAGAACAACACGCAGACTAAAATGTTTATATTTATTATGTTGTTTGCTATACAGCCTTTCATAGTTAAATAGCAGAATGGTTTACAGAATAAAATTATGACCAGATAGGGGAACTCCAAACAGGACAGAACAGGAGGATAAATGAGAGACTGAAGAAGCATAAGGCCAGCTGGGGCATACATCCCCATTCACCCACCCACCAACTGGGCCTCCTTGTCATGACAACGCCTGCATAAAAGAAGTGAGGGTTGAGGCCTGTCAAACGTTTTCAGTGAAAGGGATAGCAAATTCCACAAAACGGAGGTGTGAAAAAGGCAGTTGCTTGCTTGGTAGACTCAAATCTGGCTTGTGTGACTGGGGGAATAGCAAATGCTTATGAAACGATAGAAGGGAATGGGAAGGAACACATGGGTCATATGAGCATGGATGAAAAGTAAAGCAGATACAAAAAGCCATAGGCAGGCAATGGTTTTTCAATAGTAAATGGCATTACATAATCAAAAATAGAAGCTTAAAAATTCCGATGGCAGTGTTTTGGATAGTTTGAAGACATTTAATGTCAGTTGATCTAATACAATAGTTACAATAGTCAAGTTGAAGAGTTATTAAGACATGAATCAATGTGTGCAGGGCTGAAGTCCAGGTAATTACGAGGTGAACTGAACTGACTCAAGGCAAGGAAATTAGACTTAGAATGACTCTGGTGAGTCTAAAACAACCAATGTGCTTGAATGAGCCTGCTGGAGGAATTGAAAAACCTGTAAAAGTGGGGGAGTAGTCAAGCAGAGGTTTCTACCAATGATCCATGCCATAGACTCTGAAAGATTCATTTTGAGATGATTTTCTTTGAGCCATAGAGTTAGTGTCTCATCAGCATTACAAAATCAATCCACTGATGCCTCGGTTACTAGTGGGCTCATGAAAAGGTTAATAAGGAGGCTGGAAAGACACATAAAAGGGTAGGCTGTTGAGATTGAGGTACCAAAAGAAAAAATTGAAGGAAGGAATATGTAGGAAAGAGCTCAAACACTGAAGAATCTGCCCTCCCAATCCTCTCTCTTCTAGGGAGCAGAAAATGATGATGAACTAAGGAGTATGTTTACTAGGTCGAAGGCAGAAGAGAGGTCTAATGAAATTGCTACAGTCACCCTCCCAATGTCAAGGGAACTATGAATTTCACTTAGAGGGGCAGACAAAATTGTCTTGGTATTAAAACCAGACCAATATGGGTGCAGAAAGTTAGTAATGCAGGCATAGTTTGAGAGATGACAATAGATCACCTTCTCTGTATTTTTGGAAAGATATGATAGGTTAGAAATAGAGCAATAATTTGTAACCTTGGTGGATTGAGATTCGGTTTCATGCGCATGAATGGGAACAGACCAAGTGTAGGTTTTTTGACTCACCTGAATGGAATGTTGTCAAGTGTACAGGTGCAGCTATAATTTTGGCATGGGAGAAGTCAAAGGCAGATCTGAATGTCAGTCAAGGCTGAACACCAAAGATGAATGGAGATGAATCAGAGAATATGGATACGATGACCAATGTCCACAGACTACAAGGATAGATACATTATCAAGAGGCAAAACGTTTTTAAAATCTCTTCAAATTTAGAGAAAAAAAGTGGGAAACAAGATCATTCATTCAACTTGTATGATCATAAGAACATAAGATATGCGATACTGGGTCAGACCAAGGTCCATCAAGTCCAGTATCCTGTTTCCAATAGTGGCCAATCTAGGCCACAACTACCTAGCAGGTTCCCCAAAAGACAAAGATTCCACAATGCTTGTATTGGGACAAGTAGTGAATTTCCCGGGTCCCCTTTAATGATGGTTTATGGACCTTTCCTCCAGGAACTTGTCAAAACCTTTTTAAAACCCAGCTACACTAACAGCTTTTACTACATCCTCCGGTAATGAATTCCAGAGTTTGATTACACTTTGAGTGAAAAAAATATTTTCTCTTATTAGTCTTAAATAGGTTACCCTGTAGCTTCACTGCATGTCCCCTAGTCTTTCTATATTTTGATGGCGTAAACAATCAATCTACGTTTACCCGTTCCACTCCATTCATCAATTTATAGACCTCTATCATATCTCCCCTCAGCCGTCTCTTTTCCAGGTTGAAGAGCCCTAACGTTTTTAGCCTCTCTTCATAGGGGTATCCTTCCCATCCTTTTTACCATTTTGGTGGCTCTTTTTTGTACCTTTCCTAATAATGTTATATCCTTTTTAAGAAACAGTGACCAGAACTGCACACAATATTCAAGGTGTGGTCACACCATGGAACGATATAGAGGCATTATAATATCCTTTGTTTTATTCTCCATTCCTTTCCTTATGATACCTAGCATTCTATTTGCTTTTTTGGCCGTCGCTGCACACTGTGTTCATTCCAGTTCAAAAAGAGTTAAAAGCTCTCAGTGCTTCAATGGTACTTACAGTGTTTAACCCAGAAGGAGCAGACTTCTTCTGAAGTCAAGCATTTGATAATCTGATTTCCAAATTAAATATGAATTGGTAGAGCAATCTATTCATGTAGATCAGAACAAAGAGCTAAGCCACTAGGCTGGCTCCAGGTCTTTGCACACCGTAAGGGGATGAAAGTTTGCACTTACTAATGATGGGAAGGGAAGCAGCAATGGATGAGGTGGAAGAGTAGTATGGTGGAAGAGAAGGGTGACTGCTGGAGAGTATGGAGCAATAGAACAAACAGGTCAAATGTTCAGCTGTAGAGGGCAGACACCTACAGATAGCGATAGCTCATGTGTGCTCATCCACTGCAGCTTGTCCCATGTATGGATATAGCACAGCACAGCTGGTTCTTGTTAATGTTTTGACTTTTCTCCCTTATACTATTACTTATGCTGCCCCACCAAACAATGTCACCACCAGTACTCCTACTGGTCACAAATCCAGGGGATGTTTATCTTTTTCTAGCATTTCCTTTAAGGAACTGACCAATTTCTGTTTGAATCTCTGTTCATTTCTTACTACAAATTTACATCTTCTTGAGAAAACAGATTCTTAATCCTGCCCCAAATTCTAATCCCAACACACAGGGCCGGCCAAAAGCATATGCAGGAATATTTCCCACACATGGCCCTGCACCAGAAGAGACAGGAAGTTGCCCCGTTTCTCTTTTAAAATTACATCGATGCAATCATGCTGGCATCTGCAGTTTAGCACAGCCGCGGGACTGAAGGAGAATGGCTCTGTGGCTGCATAGTGATCGCTGCAGATGGATTCACTCCACCGGGGTGAGGAGGAAGGAGCAAGGAGAAGGGGTGGGTGACTGACTGGGGGAGAGGAAAGGCACAGGCGGGAATGCATGTCATTGGAACAGGACTGCTGCTGGGGGGGCAAGGACTGGAAGGGAGTTAATGCTAGGACTGAAGGGGAGCTGATGCGGGGGGGGGGGGGTTGGGACTGAAGGGGAGCTGATGCAGGGAGGGACAGGGACAAAAAGGGAGCTGATGCTGGGAGGCACTGGGACTGAAGGAGAGCTAATGCTTTGATGGACTAGAACTGGAAGAGAGCTGATACTGGGAGGGACAGGGACTAGAGAGTTGATGCTGGAAGAGGCAGGGACTGGAAGGGAGTTGATGCTGGGAGGGGCTGGGACTGAAGCTGAGCTGATGCTGGGAAGGACTGAGATTGAAAGGGAGCTGATGTTGGGGGGGAACTGGGACCGGAAGGGAGCTGTTGCTGGGAAAGATTGGAAAGGTGTGATACTGGGGGTTGGGGAGTTGAAAGGGGCAGATGCTGGGGCCAGGATGGAGAAAAAGGCTGGGGGAATGAGGATGGGGAGGGGCACAGATATTTTGTGTAGGAGGGAAGAAACAAGTCCTACAGAGTGAAAGGTGAGAGGGAGAGGCATAAGATGGATTCTGTGATAAAGAGGAGAAAACGCAGAGTTATTGAATATTGGAGAAAGAAGTAGCTGGTGGGTGTGGAGGGAGGACGTAGGAGGTAGGAGGGTAGGTACTGGGGAGAGAGAGATGGGGGAGAGCAGGGACTGGGATTTAAGTGGGAGAAAAGAAGACAACAAACTCTAAGATTGGCTGGGTATTGGAAGAGTAAATGGGGATTCAGGCGGCGAGCCCCAGGCCAGCACAACTCATTGTGCATGCAGCCCGGCAGCAGAAAGATTTCGGTATCCTGCGGTACCATCCCAAGCTTTATCCTTCTTTCTCCAAGTCAGTGAGAGTAGCCACTGATGCCTGTAGCATTCACTTCCAGTATACGGAGCCATTCTACTGTGCACCATAAGTGAAAGCTACAGGCTGAACTGGCTGCAGCATGCTGACTCGGAGATAGAAAGATGAGGCTAGGGATGGTGCCACATGATATTTTTGCCATGGTGCGGAGGGGGGAAACAAAGAGGGAAATTTTGGTTTATGAGAGAGAGAAGAGATTTACTGGAGGATTGAGTAGAGAGGGGGGGGGGTCTGCAGAGAAAGAGAGAGAGATTTGGGTTATGAGAGAGAAGGGATACTGTATATCAGAGTAGGGATGGGGGGAGACAGTGGGAGAGATGCCAGGCCACTGGAGGAGGAGAGGACGGAGAAGGGGAAGGGGAAGGAGATAGAAGGCTGAAAATTGGTGGTGAGAGTGTGGAGATGATGGGCATGGTACAGTTGTGTGAGAAAGGCCAGGAGAAGTTGGCAAGGAGATGAGTGAGAGGAGGGTGATTCCAGAGGGTGGAAATGCGGTAATGGGGAGTGAGTGAAAGACAGAAGGGAATAAGAGGCTAGCAAAGGAGTGAGATGGGAAATGGGAGATGGGTTGGGCTGGAGGTTAGAGGAGAAATGGAAAGTTGCTAGGTGAAACGTCACAGGGGGATTGAGGAAGGATGTGGTAGCGTGTGTGAAATATCAGTGGATGAAGGAGTAAAGAAAGAAATGGAGGAAAGAGCCAAAATGGAAAGATCAATGTCAGAGGCTGATGCAAAGAGAGAGAGAGAGGAAAAAATAAGACAAGAGAAGAAAGGACAAATGGACAGCAGACAGTGGAGAGTTAGCAGAACTGAAAAATAAAATGCCCTAACAAAAGGTAGAGAGAAATTATTTTATTTTGAATTTATTAATTGGAATATGTCAGCTCTGAGAAATGTACATCACTGATATCTTTGTGTTTGTTCAGTACAAGAGGGAATGAATTTAAAGTTTTATTTCTCTCGTGTTATGGTGCATTCCAAGTTTGGCTTTTGGGGTTCCCTTTTCATTATTGCCTACATATTTCTAAATTGTGATCCCTTGCTTTGTGTTTGACGATTGTCTATGTTTTGCGTATATGACCAAGTTTCTGTGTAGCAGTCCTATTTGCTCGCTTTTCCCAAAAGGAGATGAACTGGTATTCTCTGAGATGTATTGGTTTTATATTTTCAGTGCTGCCTTTTGATAGGTAGGCTTTGGTGCTGTGTGAGTCATGGTATGATGGGTTTGCTGCCGTGGGCTCTAAATGAGCAGGATTTTGTAGTACTTCCTAATGTACCTGGGCACTGGATGATGGTAATGTAGAAATCTGGTAGCCTTTCTTTATCCTCACTGTCCATGCAAAAGGAATTAAGACACTCATTAAGAGGCATGTTTACTAAAGGCGTATTCATAAATGTAAAAACCCACTAAGTGCAGCAGCACCCTTTATTTCTATGGGCGTAGTGGTATTTAATACACATCAATATTTAGTAAACATGTCCCTAATTCATTGCTGGGACAAAAAAGAGGTTTGTACAGAACTCCTTTGGAAACCTCCTAAAATTTTAAATAGGCAGCACATGAATTGTAAAATTAAATATATGCAAATGAGGTGCCGTGGATATTCAAATATGTATGCAAATGAGGCCATGCAATGAGTCTTTGCACATGGCCCCACATCACCCTTGGCCACCCCTGCCAATACCACAGTGAAAACAGCAAATAAGACTAATTAGTCCATTCTATCTGCCTAGTCCTCATTCCTCCTCTCAGGTTCCCAGTCCCCACTGCTTAAATAGGAGCTCTCGATACCCGCTCCCCAACAATGTCTTGTATTCAGATTCTCAACCCTGTTTCTTACCACTGTCCTTCATAGAAGACACAAGCATGTCCAAGTCCTATTAAGGTGCTGTCCTGTTCCTCCTTCATTTGTTGACCTTGTCAGGTACTGTATTCATCCTCTAATTCTTAAAAACACTGTCATAATTTGACAATCAGGTTTTCTGCTTATGTTTTACCATGGCAATCCATACAGCCACTGCAAATTGGTAAACTGGGTTTCAAAAACATCGGGCCTCACCAGCTCACTGATGTATGCTTTTAAGCACAGTCACAAAATGTACATTATGTCAATGTCCTTGGAAGCCTATTGCTCTTAGAGTTGTGACTGCCACTCTGGAGGTATCTGCAGTTGTGCTACTCTGAGGGTTGTAATTTAGCTCGATACAGTTATATCTCCATGCTCTGCCAAATGACTTGCTTTCCCCTGTTTTACTCTGTAAAGTTTCATACGACTGAGCAAAGCCTCAAGCTTCCTGCTTCATTTCTTCTGTTACCCTTCATTGGTCCTTATATATCAATGTTGTGCTTGTCACTACTTCTGGTAGTCTATTCTAAGCATTTTGACCCTCACATTAAGTATTTCTCTTGTTCATCCTCCCTGCAACATCATATCCTGATCTCTTGTCCTTGAATTTCCTTTTCTATATTTCACCTTACCATATTTGATTAAAATTCATTAAAGATTGCAAAGTTTCCATCATATCTCCTATTCCATCTTTCCTCCACTGAGTACATACTGAGCATCTGCGTTTTTTCTTCATTTTAGTAGTACTTTTATCAAGCACTGCTTTCCTTTCAGTGTCCTTTCAAAAGGAATGACTTCCAGGCCTGAACAGAGTACTCAAGGTAGGGTCTCCCTTAATCCATATTCCTCCATTTTCCAATTCTCTCTCTCTTTGCCTGATGCAACTAATTTCACCTTCAATGTATATCATACACCCAAATCCCAACAGATCTCATTTCAAGTAAAATCCTATAGTTTCCAGCCACAATTTCTATTCGGCATACTAAAAACATCTACTGTATCTGTTCTCATCTATAGGCAGAATTTGTTTAGGGAACAGAATCTGTCTTAATAGATGACATAAAATGAGATTGCCTGACCAAATGGATCCAAGTGAAAATCTTTAAATCAAAATAATTACACTACTTGCAATAACCATATGCTATAAGTTAACCAGATCGTTAAGATTTAGAAAATGAATATGTTGATGTGATATGGCGTAATGTGTTTAAATGTAAAGGGCAGTTCATGTGTTGGTAGTCCTTTTGGTTTCTCCCAGAACTGAAGGAACTTATTGCATCTTTGGTATCTAGAATTGTTAATATTTCAATGAGTTATGGTACGTTACCTTCGCTTTTATAGCAAACTGAAGAAGCCAAGGCTTAGCGCACCTCTGACCATGCTGCCATCCTGTATCAAATCTGCCAACATTCAGCAAAATCATTCAGAAGTGTGTCCTGCACCGACTATTGAACTATCTGAAAGACAAACTCATTGCTGACTTGGGCTGTCATAATGGTGCCTGCATTAGATCCTTCGAGACCAGGTCTGGATAGGCATCAATCAGAATTATTTATACTTCATGGCATTTCTTCTACATTCGAGACTGTTGATCGTGCGGTCCTTACGAACTGCTCACAGATATTAGGTTTTCAAGGTGCTCTACAATGGTCACAGTCAAACCTTTACAAGCAGATAAAGATAATAACAATGTAGAGGGCATAATTCTGAATGGATGCAAATGCAAACAGGTGTGTCCAGGGTTCTATGAAAACAGCAGGTCTATTTAACACCCGCCCTACAGGTACGATTTTCAGATCTATGTGGATGATATTCGGTTGATCTTTCCAGTGAATGATTTTGCCTGAATATTTAACGCAGTAAAATGCTGATTTTCTCTGATTAAATCTCGGATGACACAGAACTGGCCTGTATAAAACTAAGGTGCTGTGGATTTGTTGTTCTGCAGCACCAAGCTTAGAGAAACAAATATTCTACTCATACTGGAAACTATAAATCTGGGTGGACAATTAGATTGTCAATTGCAGCTAAAAGCTCACATTAGAGAGGTAATTGCAAAAGCTTTCTTTAAGTTGTGAATGGTTAGGTGAATTATACATAAGAACATAAGAAGTGCCATAGTGGTTCAGACAAAAGGTCCATCAAGCCCAGTATCCTTTATCTAACAAGCAGCCAATCCAGATTGCTCTCTCGCTTTGGGATGTGTGATCAAATTGTCTCTGTGATAGCTGCCCAGTATTGATTAACAATTGCTCAACAAACAGCATTTAAAATATGTACATTGATTTTCCAAGCACTGAATGGTAAGGGATCAAATTAGCTGAAAGCAATGCCCTCAAGCACAATCATAAGTTTTGGGATCTTCTGGTAGAAACCAGTTGTTGATACCCCTTGCAAATTTGGTGAAACTGATGGTCATTCTCAATAGTGCGTTCTCTGTTTCGAGGCCACATCTGTGGAATTCTCTTTCTCTCTCTAAGAATAGTATGTGATTACTTTTCATTTTGGAAATGTCTAAAAGCTTTATTGTTTGCTCAGGCCTTTATGTAATAATATGAGTTCAGTTTAAGTTCTTTTTTATTTATATTTTATTTTTGACATGTCTTATTGTACATTTTAATTGCCATTTTATTGTATGTTTTAGTTTTTTTCCTTTATTGGTCTATGATGTTGAAACTGAAACAAAATCCAGTATCAGTATCTTCAAGTGTTTGTGATCTTGAAATTGCCTGGATATTTATTTCTAATAGAAAAAAATAGTAATCAGGTTTTGGATAGTGCAGGAGTTTATTCTCTGCCCTGCTGAATTACTGTCTCACTGGTTCCATTTTTTCCTTTATAAAAACTGTCAAGAAGGTGAATTTCCCAGGTATACAAATTCTAAAACTTAGACTTTGTAATATGCAATCAAGAAAAAAAAATGCATGAGTTAAGACTAGTTTTGCTATTTTAACATATAGTACTTTTTATAACTTTATTTGAAGAGACAATCCCAATTTTATGTAGGTAGCTTTAAAAAGAAATTCACCTTAGTAGAATTTTCTCTTTTTTATTGAGCTGCCCTATAGCTTTTCAAATGCCTTTGCTGAAAGCCACTTTAAACAAGTCAATGTTCTTAAAATTTGTGGCTGTTGTTTGAAAGGCTTGTGTTTTGTTTTATGCTTTTATCTGACCCCAGATCAGTGGGAAAATATTACACACACAATCTCCAGTGTTCTTTATTTTCTTATACATTTGATAGCTCAAACACAGAACCCTGTAACCACTTTGTGACACCAAGAGAAGTGGATGCAACGTATTTCCTGTGTTGCTCTTCAGTAAGTGTTCTCATAAGGTCAATCTCAAATTTCTCATAGACTCAGAGCAATGAAAATTATGTCAGTGACACTTTGCCCAGGAAGCAAAACATGTCAAATATTTCATGAGCTGAGGAACAGCATTATGGCTGGAGAGGGCCAAACCTATCTCCTACCCCATCCCCAAGCACTCTAGCTGCTAATGCTGTGCTGGGAAAAATACAGGTCAAGCTATGGCCCCAGTGGCCTACCCATTCCTCTGCCTATGAAGTATTTGCACAAACCGAATTACCAGAGAGAATCATGCAACCAGCAACATTAACCTTTCTCTCCTGCTACTGTCAAACCATGCTGTCATTGGATATGCTATTATTACTACTACTACTATTAAACATTTATAAAAAACACTACAAGGCATAGGCAGCGCTGTATAAACAGCACACATTAGGTACAACCTAAGAAGTATTTATGTTAAATCTAAAACGAAGTATTTTTTCTGGAACAATGCATTGCATTAGCAAATTAATACTATAAAACCACAATGGTATAGACTGATAAATATCGGTGCTTCAGAAAATAGGACTGTGAAGATGCAAATGGAAAAAAAATCAATAGCTAAAAGAGTAAAAGAAGGTGTCAAGACACTCTTTGGTTTTTGTTTTTCTTAAAGATAAGAGAAAGTACAAAAGCAGTAGTATGAGATTCAGGGAGAAAAATGTAGGCAGTGATGAAAAAGTGGACTTGCTTAATACATATTTCTGTTCAGTGTTCACTGAGGAAGAGCCGACAATAGGATTACAGAAATCTGATAGAACTAGGAGCGGAAATATGAGGTACATCACAAACAAAATACAGAAGAATATGTTTGTGAGAAGCTTGCTAAACTAAATGGAGGCAGAGCAATGGGGCTAGCAGAATACATCTGAGGGTATTTATGGAAACAAAGAAAGTTCAGGCAGCTCTGCTCTCTGACCTCTTGAATGCTTCATTAGAGTAGGGATAGTTCCAGAGATCTGGAAATGGGCAGGATTTACTGCTTTATACAGTCACTTATGCTGCCCTACCAAACAAGGTCACAACTAGTTCACTAATTGATAAATACAGAGGATGTTTGTCATATTCTAGCGTTCTCTTTAAGGAACTGAGCAATTTCTGTTCGAATATGTGTTCATTTCTCTCTACAAACATACCACAGTTTTAGTTTCTTCAGAATACTGATGCCTAAAGCTGTCCCAAACCTTAATCCAATAACAGTGAGAGGCAACAGATAAGACCAATTGGCCGATTCTACTTGCCTAACCTAGATTCCTTTTCTCAGTTTCTCTGTCACTTTGGGTAGATAAATACCCCTTGCATAAAAAGATAATCCCCTTTCCACATGTCCCTTGTATTGCATTCAGACTCTCAACCCTGTTCCTACCACTGCCCTTCATATCCATGTCCAAATTTTACTACTGTTCTGGACTCTAGTATCTCTGCTTTTCCTCTCACTTTTATTTACTGTCCTTACAGAAAGATCTGTTGCTACTTTTATAGCTCCTTTTAGTTTAGCCCAGGAGTAGAGGAGTAACATAATGATTAGAGTACTGTCTTGGTAATCAAGAGATCAGGGTTTGATTCCCACTAGCACTCTTTATGACCTTGGGCAAGTCACTTATTGCACTGCCTGGGAAGAAAGGCCTGGCAATCTACGTCTGGTCACTCTGGGTCACCAGGAGTCAGCATGGACTCGAAGGCACACATTGCATTTCTTTTTCCAGTTTAGCCCAGTGGTTTCCAAACTGCCTCGATGTATGCAAATCCCTCTCATGCATATTTATTGTGGATATCCTGAAAACCCAACTGGCTGGGGAGCCTCTACGATAGGTTTGAGAACCACTGGTTTAGCCCACTGTCTTTCCACTTCCCTACCTTGTCAGCTTCTCTTTCAGGTACTTCCCTAGTTTACTAAAGTCAGGATTGAGTATGGTGTGTCTGCACTCTGCCTTTGATTTTATATCCTTCCTAGTACTACCATGCCAGCTCCTTATCCCTTTCTTTCCTCCACCCTTCTGTATTGTCGATGTGTTTCCCCTCCCCCTTTATGTTGCCACCTTTGTTCCCCGACTGTTCTCTGTCCTCATCTCTTTTCTGTATGATCTTATGGCGTTCTCTCTCTGTTTCTCCTTTCGCAGCTCTCTTTTTAATTTGATTTTATGTATTGTGAACCGCCCAGATGCTAACCGTATTGGGCGGTATATAAAGTTTTAATAAACATAAACAAACATAAGCAAGCACCCCCACCCAGACGTTAAACATACTTTCTCTGTTTGTGAAATCCAGCATTGCCCCTTCTCCGATGGATCTCCGATTTCTCTGAATAAAGCCCCCTGTATGGCATCCATGATTTTTCTGCTTCTTTCCTGATGGGATACTCAAATCCACATCAGGTAGATAACAGTCACCCTGTATTGTTATTCCTCCCTTCATTCCCACCTTTGCAATATTATTGATTGCTCCGTACTTTTCCTCTGTTTGGAAGTGCACTTCCCCATACCCCCTGCATTTCAGCTGCAGTAATACTGTTTTTGATAGAGAGCTATTCCTCCCTCGTTTCTATCATTTCTTTCCCTCCAGAACAGATATAGCCATGTATGCCCTTATTTCTCTCAAGAGCCATGTCCCCATAATTGTTATTATGCAGTGAACATGTACATCTTTCAGGGCTGAGAAAGGCCGATTTTACAAGGCACTTGCATGTGGCCACCTTCTCAGCTGCCCCGCCTGCTGTATAACAGACGTTTTGACTTGGACGTCCCATTTTGCAGCCAGACATCCTTTCTAAATTAAGTATAGTTACTCACCTGTAATAGTTGCTCTCCAGGAACAGCAGGAATTAGTCCTCTCATATGAGTGACGTCGGCACTGATGGAGCCTGCGCAGAGCATTTGCCCAGCTTTCAAAGAAAGTCTTTGGGGCATACCACCACATATGCACGGTCCCCTTCCTGCCCAAAGGTACCATCTTGCTAAGTCAGATGACATAGCTAGGACGGCAGTAAAAACGAAGACAAGGTAGTGAGACAACTCCCAGGGGAGGAGGGAGGGTTGTGAGGACTGATTTCTGCTGTTCCCGGAGGACACCTGTTACAGGTGAGTAACTACGCTTTCTCCAGGAACAAGCAGGAAGTCAATCCTCACATATGGGACTTCCTAGCTCCAGGCTGCCAAGGACTGAACCACAACAGCACCACTGACAACCCACTGGGTTAGCTGTGAGTTGCAGAAGGTGAGTCCCCACTGACAGAGACTGCATGATGCTAGCATCCAGTGACACTATCACTCCGGTAGTCTGCACACAGAAGGGTTGGAGGGCAGGAGTTACCTACACCCCAAAAATATTATGGAGTATTGCCTGGCCAAAGGCACCGTCACTACAGGATTCACTCTCCAGGCAGTAGTGAGCTGTGAATGCATGAACTGAAGACCATTTGGCAGTCTTGCAGATTTCCATCACCATCACTGAGCGGAGGTTGGCTAGCAACATGGCCATCATCCTCACACGATGCACTGTGATCCGGTGCTCAAAGGAGAGGCCAGCTCGCTCATAAGCGAGAGCAATACAATCCGCTACCCAGGTGGACAGAGTTTGCTTAGTCATGAAGAGCCCCAGTCTACTGAGGTCATAAGTCACAAAAATCTGAGGAGCTTTGTGATGGGCCTGAGTCCGCTGTAAGTAGAAGGATAGGGCCCATCTGCAATCCAGTGTGTGAAGTACTAGTTCCTCCCTGCCGGCATGAGGCTGCGGGAACAAGGTGGGGAGGACCACCTCTTGGTTGAGGTGGAAAGGGGATAACACCTTCAGGAGGAATTTGGGGTGTGTGCAGAGCACCACCC
This sequence comes from Ichthyophis bannanicus, assembly GCA_033557465.1. Classification (NCBI taxonomy): domain Eukaryota; kingdom Metazoa; phylum Chordata; class Amphibia; order Gymnophiona; family Ichthyophiidae; genus Ichthyophis; species Ichthyophis bannanicus. The sequence continues at coordinate 161,935,989 of CM066035.1, read as the reverse complement.
TGTTTTTATAGAACCTCGTATATGATGGATTTGCCACCAGGGCCTGGTATTCACTCACCCTTCGAGTGGACATGAGGGCCACCAGTGAAGGCACTTTCAAAGACAGATATCTCAGGTTAGGGGCTTGAATGGCAGTTTAGTGAGCTGAGAGAGCACTAGGTTGAAGTCCCATTCCGCTGCTGGAGGATGGGGGGGGGGGGGCTTGGATAACAGGAGGTCCCGGAGGAACCTAGAGACCAGGGGCTGGCTAGAGAGGGGTTTTCCCTTGATAGGGTGGTGGTGCATGGCTATGGCACTCAGATTCACTCTCACTGAGTTGGACTTCAGTCCAGCATGCGACAGGTGCAGAAGGTACTGAAGAACCAGTTGCATTTGACGGGAGAAGGGGTTCATCTTCTTGTTCACCCATCAGACAGAGAATCTTCTCCACTTAAAGGTGTAAGCCCATCTGGTGGAGGGTTTTCTGGAGGCCAGAAGGATCTCCTCAACTTCCCCTGGAAGTTTGAAAGGGGCTAATGCTACCCTTTCAGCAGCCACACTGTTAGCGCTAAGACCTCAGGTTAGGGGTGCAGAAGGGAGCCCTCCTCCTGGGACAGGGGATCCAGGGCCCAACTCAATGGGATTGGGAGCACTACTGATAGGGCAAGCAACAGGGGAAATCAGGGATGCCTGGGCCATCACTGACGCCCCCTCGCTCTGGACCTTGAAGAGGGTCTTGGTGATCAGGGGAGTAGGTGGGAACACAGAGTAGGCCCTCCAATCATGAGATCAGGAAGGCTTATGCCGCCACTCTCCCATGGTGCGGGAGGCGCGAGCAAAAGTGAGGCAGCTGCATGTTGTGTGGGGAGGCGAACAGGGCCATCATGGGCCTGCCCCAGCAGTGGAAGAGTTGCTTCATTACCTTGGGGTTCAAGTGCCACTCATGTGGGCGAAGGACCTTGCTCAGCCTGTCTGATAAGAAGTTGTCCTGGCCTGGTGGGTATACTGCTCGCAAGAGCATCTCATTGCGCACTGCGAAGAAGAGAAGGGCCGCCGTCTCCTGGCAGAAGTAGTATGAGCCCGTGCCCCTGCTTGTTGATGTAGAACATTGCCACCTGGTTGTGCATCTGGATTAGCACATGTTGGTGCCACAGGTGGTGGCGGAATGCTCATAAGGCTAGGAAAGTTGCCCTGAGTTCCAGGAGATTGATTTGTAAGAGCAATTCCTCCTGGGACCAGCTGCCTTGTGTGTGGTGGCCCCCGCAATGCACTCCATAGCCCAGGAGGGAGGTATCTGTTGTCAGGGTCCTCTGCAGTGCAGGTAGATGGAATATCATTCCCACCTGGAGATGGCACAAATCTTGCCATCAGGTAAGGGACTCCGCCAGCTGGCAAATGACTCTAACCCTGTCCCATAGTCTGCCCGTGGCTTGGGTCCACTGTGAGCGGAGACACAATTGGGCTGTCCATATGTGGAGGTGGGCTAAGGGTGTGACTTGGACCGTTGAGGCCATGTGGCTCAGCAGGCAAAGGAGGAGGCATGCCGGTACTGAACAGTGGTGTTGTACCTCTCCTGCAAGTTGTCTGAGGTGGTCTGCCCTTTCCCTTGGGAGGATAGCCTTGACCTATAACGTGTCCAACTGAGGCCTATGAACTCCAGACTTTGGGTTGGGGTGAGGTGGGATTTGGTGTAGTTGATGATGAACCCTAGGAGCTGCAGCAGGAGGACTTGTATGCACTGTGGTCTGCCTGACCTCTGAGACTGTGCTGCCTCTGATAAGCCAGTCGTCTAGGTAGGGGAAGATGTAGGTCCCCTGTAGGTGCAAGAGGGCGACTATCACCACCAGGCACTTGGTAAAGACCCTCGGCGAGGAGGCCAGGCCGAAGGACAGCACCCTGTATTAGTAGTGCCCTCCTCCCATCATGAACCTGAGGTACTGCCTGTGGGAGGTGTGGATCAGGATGTGGGTACATGCATCCTTTAGATCCAAGGAGCACAGCCAAGATCCCTGGTTGAGGTAAGACAGCAATGTTCCAAGGGAGAGCATCTTGAACTTCCCCCTCACCAGAAACTTGCTCAAGTTTTGCAGGTCTAGTATGGGCCTGAAGCCCCCTGTTCTTTTGGGGACAAGGAAGTACCTTGAGTAGAAGCCCTTTCTCCACAGATCCCTGTGAACAGGCTCCACTGCACCATCCCTGAGTAGGCTTGCAAGCTCTGAAGGAGAGATCACACTGGCTCTCTTGAGAAGAACCTTGGGGTACCTGATGCAGGCGGAGGAGGTACCCCTCCTTGACCACCTGCAGGACCCACTGATCCGAGGTGACTCCAACCCATCTCTGGGCAAAGAGTGCCAGGCAGCCCCTTGTGGGTTGGGGAGGATCTCCCAGGGGGTAAGAGGCCCTTCCCCTGGAGTCAAAAGCTCCCCCCAGTTTGGGTGGGAGTTTGGGCCTGGGGCTTCTGGACTTTTGGCTTCCTGGGTCCATGGTCCTGGCCCTTAGGCTGACACAGCCTTGCTGTTGATGGCCCGAGAAGGACTGGTAGTGACTTTGGTAAAAGGACCCCTTTTTCCTTGGGAAAAGGGTTTTTTTCCCCAATGGTTTCTTTCAGGGAAAGGCTGAGGTCTTCTTGGAGAGCCTTTGCCTAGTCACCACCTCGGCCTCTATCTCGGCCACCTTGTTGGCCATGGGTTTGCCGAACAAGTTTTCCCCTGTACATGGGACGTCAAGCAATTTTTCCTGGATCCACTGCTCAAGGTACGAGGTCTGTAGCCAGGCCTGATGCTGGGCACTGATGCCCGCCACCACTACTCAGGCCACTGAATCGAAGCCATCATAGCTGGCTCGGGAAAGGAACTTTGAGCAGCCCTGATCCCAGATTTTAGGGACTGGAACTGCTGGATGGGTTCCCCTGCGAGCCCAGCTGAGAAGCTGGAGAGCTCCTGAATCAGGGCCTTGAGGTACATGCCTATGTACAGTTCATAGGCCTGAATCTGGCATGTGAGCATAGAGCCCTGATAGCATTTTCGCCTGAGGGCATCGAGGGCCCGAGCTTCTCTGCCCGGAGGGACAAAGGAGTAATTCTTATGGCTCTTCAACCTCTGCATGGTTGACTCCACAACCATTGAATTAAGTGAGAGTTGGGTCTTGTGGAACCCGGGGCCCTTCTTGACATGGTAAATGGCGTTGAGGCATCAGCTGATCACTGGCACCGAGGCCGGGGTCTCCCACATTCTGAGGAGCAGCCGTTCAAGGATTGGCTGCACTGGCACCGTAAGAGTCTCCTTGAATAGGGACTCATACTGGAGGATTTCCAGTTCTTCAGTGTGCGAGTCCTCCTCTGACTCTGTCAGAACTGACAGGGCTCGGGCAATGTCCTGAATGAATTCATGAAAGGCCATGTCCTCCGGGGTAGAATGGCAATGGGAGAGATGGCTCCGAAGGGATGTTGCAGCATTGGAAGGTTTCTGGAGAGGCCTCAACATTGGTCTCCCACTCAGAGTTAGAATGTGTCAATAATTTTGAGGCCCTGTGGTCTTGTGTCTCGAGGCCGGCCCCGAGGAGCTGGGATGATCCAGAGGACCTTGGGTCCGATTCCTGGAAACTGGCCGGTGAGGACTGGATATCTGAGGAATGGAACCGGGACCTCGACCAGTGGCGCTCGGAGCCTGGCTTGATGCCCAGGGACTCCCCTGAAGTCAGGGGCCCGGTTGTTGGAGCAGATGATGCAGACAAATCAGCCATCATTGCCTGCTGCAGGACCAGGATAGCAGACATCTTCTGTACCAGAGCCGCCAGAAGGCTCCGCAACTTTCGGTGTGGGCACCGAGGACCTTGGGCCCGACGCCAGTACTCTCACAAGTGCATCCTCGATGAGGACCATGGCCTCGGGGAACCTCACATGGTCTCTGCCAGCCAAGGACTCCTTCTTAGAGACCTTAGTGGAGCGCTGCTCAGAGTCACCCACCACAGGACTTTACCGGGTTTCGCCGGTGGAACCTCAACTGGCTTCAAGGATTTTTTCTTTTTTTGCTCGGGGTCTGGGGTCTTCTCAGAGGAGCTACCGCCGCAGGACTCCAAGGACTCTTGGGCCTCATGGGAAGTGCTGAGCTTGGAGCTCGGCGTCGAGGAGGCTGGTGCCGAGACGGACCTCGGGAACATCCTCTCCTGTAACTCTGACCTTTTCTTGTTAGTTTTCATAGTCATGGCCTGGCACAGGTCACAGGTGGTGCTATCATGGTCTGGGCCCAGGAAACATAGGTAGCAGTCATCGTTGTCTGTGATAGACATGGCTTGACTGCAGCAGTCACATTTTTTGAAACCACCGGGGGACATGGTGGGAGACACCTATTGGGGGTCAATGACCCCTGGGTGAAAAAAGGCACAAATACCGGTTGAGGTAAACCTCGATCAAAAAGAAGGAAAGAGATGAGAACAGCACCGGAACCAGCACTAGCTCGAGGTGCGAAGAGGAACCATTAGGAAATGGGAAAGAAACACTTTAAGGGAATTTGGAAGATTTTTTCCAAGGATATAGGATGGATGACCGTTGGGCTCTGTGGAAAAAAGGAGACTGAGCAAAATGGCACCTTTGGGCGGGAAGGGGACCATGCAGGTGTGGTGGATTTTGCAAAGGCTTTCTGTGAAAGCTGCGGAAATGCTCCGCGCGGGCTCCGTTAGCACCGACGTCACCCATATGTGAGGACTGATTCCTGCTGTTCCTGGAGAACGTCTATTACAGGTGAGTAACTATACTTAGTTAAGAAAGGATGTCTGGAAACTACCATAGGCAAAAAAACTAAAAAGCCTACTTCATTCAGAAGAAAGAAGTTTCAATGAACCAGCTGAGATAACTGTTCACAGTAGGGAAGTGACAGAACTCTTTCAGGGAACACTTACATGAAACAGACTGTGAGGCTATATCAAATCATTTTCAGTCAAAGGCTAAACTTCTTTGCAACACTTTCAATTTATTGCCTATGGTAGTTTCCAGCCCCATAATCTATAACAACGTTTTCTGACTTCTAAAAAGGAAGGCTGGGGTATTCTGCCAAAGCATTTTAACTTTGTTATCAAGCTTACTTTGAATAGACATTTTGTTGCAATTAGGTCTTTTATATTTTTATGTGTTTTTGTCTATTGCTGTTAGTCACTTTGTATCAACTGAGACAAGAAAAGTGGAATACAGAAATTGTAGTAAGCATTTAAAATATTGTCCCAGACTAAGAACATAAGATATGCCATACTGGGTCAGACCAAGGTCCATCAAGCCCAATATCCTGTTTCCAACAGTGGCCAATCTAAGTCATGAGTACCTAGCTGTTTCCCCAAAAGACAAAGGTTCCACAATGCTTGTATTGGGTCAAGCAGTGATATCCCGGGTCCCCTTTAATGATGGTTTATGGACCTTTCCTCCATAAACTTGTCCAAACCTTTTTTTAAACCCAGCTACATTAACAGCTTTTACTACATCCTCCAGTAACAAATTCCAGAGTTTGATTACACATTGAGTGAAAAAATATTTCTCTTATTAGTCTTAAATAGGTTACCCTGTAGCTTCATTGCATGTCCCCTAGTCTTAATATCACACCTTGTGAATTGGAATGATGTTCTTTCTGGACAGTCAAGTCAGTGAGATAGATCCTTCTCCTGCACCTTGATTACACTCTGATGGCATTTTCCCACTTAAAAAGGCATCTGCTTGCTCTGTGCTGAAGCCATCATTGGACACTCCATGAACAATTACCAACCAATTTCTAAAATCCCCTTTTCTTTACGAAAACCAAACAACTAGTTCTTCACCTATCCTAGGATTTCTTGGAGTACCAGTAGGTTTCAGACCCCAAACATGGAGATTTCTTTTTTGCATTTGAACTTTTTAATAAGAATTTCAGAGAATTACAGATATTACAAACTCAACTTAACATTTATATATATTAATATATATATATATATATTTTTAGTGCCATCGAGTCAGTGTTGACTCATAGCGACCCAGCTACCTCTGGGTTTTCTTGGCAATGTATCACCGGAAGTAGATTGCCAGCCTTTTCTTCCGAGGCAATGGAGGGTAAAGTGACTTGCCCAAAGTCACAAGGAGTGCCAGTGGGAATTGAACCCTTGATCTTCTGGGTACTAGGCAGTTGCTCCAACCACTAGGCTACTCCTCCACTCATTAATATTTATATAGTCTATTTATTCATATAGAATTTCTCTAGAATCTTTTATATTGTGGTAAGGAGAGTGCAGCTCAGCATGGAAATAAAAGAGAAAGAAGAACTTTTTCTTCTTTTCAGGGGATGGGTGCACTAGAACACATACACCACAGCAAAATCCCTGAGAGAAACCAAGAGGGTAGAGCTAGGTTTAAGCCACTCCCAGACTCCATGACAACCCCAGGTAAGAGTAGGAGGTACAAGTGGGTGGAGTCAGGAAGGGAGGTGCCCTGCTCAACGTTTAAGTTTGGGAAAACAAACAAAGTTGAGAGAAGCAGCCAAGGGAAAGGCAGCCAAGGGAAAGGCAGCCAAGAGAGAAGCAGCCAAGAGAGAAGCAGCCACAAAGAGAGCAGCAGCAGAGACAAGAGCAGCCAGCACTGCAGCCAAGGAAGCTACAGAGAAAGTTCCAGGCAGAGGACCAAACAGACTGGCAAGAGGGAGAGAGAGAAAAGGTTGGCTTTGGGAAGGCTAAAGCAAGAATGCTTAGACTCCTCTGATGAAGGGTCTGTCTGCAGGCAGCAGAAGCCCCAGGAAGGGAAGTGGAGATCTGACCCTGATTCCCTGTCTAGCTCAGAGGCAGAGAGAGTCACAAGCCATAGAAGCCTCAGCCAGGAAGGTGCTGCAACAAGACTCCAAGGTAGGAGAAAGAAAGCAGTAAAGCCAAAACCCTGTGTTTCTTGCTCTGACTCTGAGGAGAGATTTAGGCCTGGGAAACCCCGGATTAGGAAGAAGGGGTTTTCAGGAGAAAATGAACAGAAGAAGCCCATTGAAGTCCTACCTAGAGGAGAAGGGGCCATTCAGTGGAATAGGCTGTTTAACCTGTTAAAGGACATTAAGCATAAAGTGCCCGAGCGTTTTCAAACTTTGCCAAGATACAGCTCAGCAGAAAGCATGGAGGTAGAAAGTAAAGAAAGTGACCTGACTTCAGCTTGTTCTGAGATGGACTGTGATATGTGCATTGTGGCTAAGTAATGAAAGCCTGAGAGCAGTGAGAAGTTAGGAATTGTAAATACATGTGCTTTATGATTACGGAATTGAGAAGCATCATAAAGGGAAAAGAAAAGAAAGCCTGTGTAAATAATTCTACTACAACACTGGTAGTAAGCTTTGCTTTAATGGGAGAAGATTATCCTTTATTTTCTTTGACTTGAGTGTACAACTGCTTTAAGATTTGTTATCCGCTTGCCACGGAAGCTAATAAAATTCCTGTGTGCTTTGAAACAACCACTTGGTTCATTTATCTCTATACACAACTACAATCCTTGGTAAAGAGGAATTCAAGATGGCTTCCCATCCCTACTAGGCGACCGCCTGGTAGGGACGCGACCGCCACAATATCATCCTCTTACCCACCTCCCTCTCACCCATTCCTCCCACTCTCATTTTCAACACATCATCTACATTCATTCTTCACTCTTCCATTACTGAATTAATATCCTCTCCCCTTTCATCTAGTCACCATTCAGCCCTTTTTCTATATCGCTCTCCCTCTTTCTTCCTTCCATTTTTCCAACCATTTACACACATTCTTCGATTGTTCCTCAGCTTCCCCACTGGCCCTCGCCTCATCTCCGTCAATCTATGCATCAAACAAATCTCTGCCGCTCTTCTCACAAATCCTGTTGTTCGTGCATGGTCTTCCCCTGCCAGTACTGTAATATTTCACTTCTGGCAGCTACTAAACAATCATGTATCACTCCACTAACTCTTTTAGGAATATCTTCCTCTAATTTGTGTATTTATTTATTTATTTATACATTTTTTCTATACCGCCACTTCCAGAGATCAGTGGCGGTTTACAGGTAACAAAAACATTAATAATAGCGTGCAGCCTATCATTTTTACAGAGAACAATTGAAGAACATTTTTTTTAACATTTAACTCTTGGTATTATTATGCACTCATTGAATGGTATTATTATGCACTCATTGAACTGGGTGCATAATAATATGCCGTTTCATATAAGTGATTGCATTCAATATTCAATATTAAACAAATCTCTGGGTTTTTTTATGTATTCAATATCCTGTCATATTGTATATCAACTCCAAAATCTCTATCCAATATGCTTGTATCCATTTAAACTTTCACCACATATGCAACCAATCCCCTCTCTCATGACATCCCCTCCAACATAGATCATTTAGCCCCCATCCAGCTCTGGAGTCCAATAGCATCTGAACAACATTTTATATGCATTCTCTTTTACCCTTGTGGCAATGGATATACTTGCCACTGTCATTATTTTATCCCATTCCTCCTCAGACCAATTCATCCCCAAATCTTTTTCCCACTTTATCATATATTCCAATTTGTTGTTCCCTCCTTCCATTAAACCTTTATATTTTTTTTAATCTTGCTGTTGTACTCCCTTTTTTAGAGATAGATGCAGATGGCTCTCCAGATGACTACGCATTATATTACCATATACAACAAAACAATAACTTTTACAGAAAATTTACACAGGAAATAATACTATATAGACTGAGGAATAAAGAAAATACCTTCTAAATCATTTATCTACAGGAACATAACCCCACCATATTATGGGGAAGATCCAATATGATTGCAAAAAAGGAAAACTATAATCAATACTCAGAAGAAGAAAAACAGATAGTGAGTTAACTAACCACAAAGACTCTATTCAATTTCAGATTACGTTACCTTAAATTCTGCACTAAATTTTTTTTAATTTTATCTTTATTAATTTATATATAAACATGTAGCAAACACATGATTAAAGCAATACAATCAAGTCCACATCAAGAGGAGTACTGCCCTGACACAATTCCAAACTAATTAAGTAAATCTAAATAAGAAAAAAAAACATTATAATAACACCCATAAAGAAGGAACAATGAAGAAACCTGATTGGATTCCCAAAATTATATAAACCCTTAATACTAGGTCAAGAAGTAAGCATTCTCATACATTTTCCTTATTTAACAAAAATGCCTCGAGTTGCTCAAGCTCAAGAAAAACATATTTAACAGATTGAAATATAATAATACATTTACAGGGATATTTCAATAAAAAAGAAGCCCCCAGAGCAACAACTCGAGGCTTTAACAAAAGAAAAGCCTTCCTCCGCTTTTGAGTAGATCTACATACATCCGTAAAAATCTGAATAGAACTGCCACAGAAATTTTGATCTTTTTTTGCAAAATATAACCGCAAAATCATATTCTTATCCGCTAAAGACAAAAAGGAAGCAATCAATGTAGCCCTATGTGGGATAACATCCATAGAGGACTACAAAAAATCAGAAACATTTAAGGATTCTGTTAAAGGAGAAATCCCTTTAGGTGAAGAAGCAGCCTCCGTGGTGGGCAATTTAGGTACATAATACACAGAGGAAAATTTAATAGCTTCCGGATCCTCCAGTAACAAAACTTCCCTGAAGTACTTAGACAACAAAATATTAGGAGAAAGATAATGCGTACAGGGAAATGCACTAAAATTTGACTGGCAGCAATGACATCATTCTGATTAGCTGCAATAAAAACCGACAGATGAGAAGATTCCACAAAAATATAGTTCAAGGAATTATAATTAACAATACATTTACAGGGACATTTTAAGAAAAATAATTCTCCCAATTGAAGAACACCTGGACTAAGAAGGAGAAAATCTTTGTCTCTTCTATTTTTCTCTTGTAACATCCAGAAACATTCTACCTCTATAGTTCATAAAGTCCTCATGATGTTTTAAAAACATACAGAGAACGTCATTTGCGGTCTGAACTCACGGTAAGGTCACCATCAGCATGGTTTAAGTAGTCAGTTCAGAGTCAGAGGTCTCCAGTACAGCTGAAACATCCAGAACATTCATTTGAACTCCATGACTCTGTGTCTGCTCCTGCCTTCTTTTCCCAGTAGGCAAATAATAAATCCTAAATAGCTGAGGAACTGGGAAATCTCAGGAGGACTCTTCAAAATCTCCATTAAATTTCTTTTGAAGGTTTCCCATGGAGGTGATAATGGAAGTTTAGGAAAGTTGACTACTCAAGTTACATTGTCTAACAGAATTCTTCAAAGATTCATCTTTAGTCCTCAAGAAATTATTATCTTTGACTAAATTAGCCTCAGTGGTTTGTACGGTATATTTTATGTCCTGAATTTCTTCTTCATTCCTAGGAACTTGATGTTAAACCGATTGAAAATTTACACTCAGCTGATTCACATGAGGCACCAAAGCCTGGCCAAGATCAGCGATAACTTGCCAAATTGCCTCCAGAGTGAATGACTCCAGATAATTCAGGGGAAAATGAACAGTAGAAAGAGAAATCTGAGTTGATCTAGTCTTTGTAATCTCCAAGAAACATAAAAGAAGGAGCCTTCAACATCAATCCAGGTGCTCCTGTTTAAGGGCAGACTCCATCTAAAGAAACTTGTCTTCCCACACCAACATTGCTCCCAGGATTGAATCCCTGCAGTGAGTTGTTTCCACCAATCTCCAGAGACTCTCCTCATACTGTGACCCTGACACAGTAAACAGGTGAATACATCAATTCAGCCTTCTACTTGAGGAAAGCAGAAATGCTCTCTCAGACAGCTGTACTCTAACTTCCAAACCCTCAATATCATTGTAGCTAAAGGAAATAATTCTTCCTATCAACAGAGAAGTAAGAAATCTAGAAATCCTTCTTGATGAACAATTGTCTCTCAGATCATATCACATTATTTGCTCAGATTGTCTTCTGATCTACACACAGCAATGCAAGCAGTAGTTTTTGGCTGAAATCAAATACTGCAATTCCATTATTTAGGTTTCCCAAATACAGTGATAAGAGCTTCCAGCTGATATAACGCGAGCAGCTTCACTTTCTAACTTACGGGATGTATTGTGATAGGATTACTTCTATTCCGCAGAATTTTCAATGGCTGCCCAGTGAAATGTTAAAGTTTCGTATTAATTTTTAAAACTTTACACAGAAAGTGCCCCTTTTGTATATAAAGAGCATGATAAAACAATCATACCCCTCTCCATTTCTTCTGCTGTTAGATGTGCTCCGGTTAAGGTCACCCATCGCCGAGATGTGTGTTAGAACTCTATCGATCGTAGGGATAAATCTCTGGAATGCCTTTGTGGTTGAGCTCTTGCTAGAAAAAGATTATCTTTAATTCCGATATAAAGTCTGTGTCTTGTTTATCTGTTAACTGTTCTGCAATTCTGTGGGGGGTTTTAAAACTGATCAACCAAGAACTTGGTCTCTTAGATTGGCAACATATATATTATTGTTTAATACACAGAATGAGCTAGGCCAGGTGAGTTATACTTGGCATTGATTGAGGAAAGGGAACGTGAATAAAAATGCAAGACATCCGGCCTCTAAGTTAAGGAAACAATCAATGGGATAAGTAAGTACACATACACTAAATAACAGAGCAATACTATACTTTGTGATCCCAGACTCAACTGAATTTCAAGCCACTTTAATACAATTCTTTGCAAATCTAAATAACCCAGTAAAAACTACAGAACAGGCAATATTTAATGTTTCAAACACTGGTAAATAGGTGAAATTTAATTGAAGAAAGGGGCCAGTTTAAAAGAGCAAAGCTGCAAGAGCTTTGGTTACTGTCCATCAAAGCAATCTACTGTATATAGGAAAGCTGTACAAGCAGAGGGTAGGGGAGGGAAGCATTATAGGCCATCTGAATGTGCCATTCCCTAGATTTGATGATCATGAGATATGCCAGGTCTACAATACTGCAACAGTTTATAAAGAAAAGCCCACATTTTAAGAAACATAAAATCCATATATTTAAGTCAAAGCTTTTTTTTTCCTTTTGCTTTCTGCTCAACTGCCAGATACATTGAAAGATTCCCAAATTCCATGTTTCATCTATAATAACCAGCAACATTCCTGCTCTAATAAGACGAATGTGTCATGGAATGAAAAAACGTCAGTCTTGCTTGGAAGAATAATCATTTTGATGGGTCTTATCGATTTTAGCGTGAACAAATTTAGCAGACATGTGTGTCCACATTCAACTCATTTACAGGGCTTTTTGAGGAAGGTTGGTATAAGAGAGATTACAGGCTCTCTAAAAAATTCTCTTGCATTGCTTCAAGTAAACCTTTATCATAGGAAAGCTTAGACATTTTCATATGTTCACGATGTATTGCCTTAGTTTTCTGTTAACAGTGCACTAGGTGCATTTATATTATATTATATTAAGTTACTTATAAACCCTGGGGCAGAATTATGCTTACGAATTGATCTCTTTTTAAGGGGGCTGTCAGATCTAGGGTTTGAATTAATGCTTTAGACCAGGCATTAAGCAATAGAGTCACATATTCTGCACAGCAACATTAAATTCCATAGAATCATTTTTTCCTCCACCTAGTCGAGACTACTTCTCTTATATCATGTCTTGAATGGGTAACTCAGGCGCAGAATTTAATATAGATACGACTGGTCCAGAGGGCTAGCAAAATTTCCATATTTGTCAGGAGATTCAACGAAAACTCATTTTCAGAGTAGAAAATAAGGTCCAAACTTTGACTTGCTATGTGTACTGGCTCTCTCACCCTCTATAATCGTTAAATAACACACTTCAGTCAGAAATTCATAGGTTGAACTACCCTGGATTATATTCATATGAAGACTGAAATCTAAACAGTTAGTTGATACACTAAATCATTTGAAAGAGTAGTTACTCACCTGTAACAGGTGTTCTCCAGGAGCAGCAGGAATCAGTCCTCACTTATGGGTGACGTCGGCGCCGACGGAGCCCTCGTGGAGCAATTTCCCCAGCTTTCGAAGAAAGCCTTTGGGAATTGCAGCGCGCATGCGCGGTCCCCTTCCCGCCCAAGGGTGCCATCTTGCTCAGTCTGATGACATAGCGAAAAGACAGCAAAAAAAGTCAGCAAAAACAATGGATAAGAATGACTGCAACTCCAAGGGGAGGAGGGAGGGTTGTGAGGACTGATTCCTACTGCTCCTGGAGAACACCTGTTAGAGGTGAGTAACTACTCTTTCTCCAGGACCAAGCAGGAAGTCAGTCCTCACTTATGGGACTCCCAAGCTTAAGGCTACCGGAGACCTCAAGCCAAAAAAATGAGCTCCCTCTAGCTCAGCAGTACAGAAGGAGGAATCTTCTCTGAATACGCTCCCGGCCGGTAGCCCAACACCAGGGCCGGAGGGTAGGAGTTGCCTAAACCTCAAAGGGATTGTGGAGGACTGCCTGTCCGAAAGCACTGTCCCTGCGGGACTCCCTCTCCAGGCAGTAATGAGCCGCAAAAGTCTGGCTTGAAGACCAAGTAGCGGCCCGGCAGATGTCTGCCAACGGAATAGAGCGGAGATGAGCCACTGACGCAGCCTTAGCCCTGACACGGTGAGCTGTGACTCGACTCTCTAAGGAGAGGCCGGCTGCCCCATAAGCCCAGGCGATACAGTCAGCTACCCAGATGGACAAAGTACGCTTGGAGACAGGGACCCCCAACCTATTGGGGTCAAAAGAAACGAAAAGCTGAACAGCCTTTCTATACTCCCGCGTACGGTCAAGGTAGAAGGATAAGGCCCTCCTACAGTCCAGGGTATGCAGAACCGTCTCAGCCCAGCTGGTATGCGGCCTGGGAAAGAAGGTGGGAAGAACCACCTCTTGGTTGAGATGAAAAGGGGAAACCACTTTTGGAAGAAACTTAGGGTGAGTCCTTAAGACCACCCTATTCGGGTAGAACCTAGTGTAAGGAGGCTCAGACACTAGGGCCTGAAGTTCACTAACGTGCCTAGCGGAGGTAAGGGCTACCAAGAAGAGAGTTTTCCAGGAAAGGAAACGAAGAGGGCAGGTAGCCATAGGTTCAAAAGGCGGACAGGTAATCCGCTGCAAGACCACATTAAGATCCCAGTCAGGGGCTGGGAGGTGCAAGGGAGGCTTAAGCAGAAGGAGGCCTCTGAGAAAACGCGCCACCAAGGGGTGTGCAGAAAGAGGCCTGCCGTCCACCAGTGAATGATGTGCAGAGAGAGCACTGAGGTGGACTCTTACAGAGTTGGACTTGAGGCCGAGATTGGAAAGGTGAAGCAAGTATTGCAGAATCACCGATACCAAGCAGGAGAAGGGGTTCTCAGATTGCTGAGAACACCACACAGAGAAGCGACGCCATTTAAGGGCGTAAGACTTCCGTGTGGACAGACGCCTAGAGGCCAGGACGACATCTTCCACCTCCGGAGGGAGGAGCAGAGGAGCTAGGACTACCCTTTCAGCAGCCAGGCCACCAGAGGAAGGGGAGTGTCCACTGCTAGTTGTAGGAGGAGTGGGAACCAGGGCTGTCTCGGCCACCTGGGCGCTACCAGGATTACCGAGGCCCTGTCCCGGAGAACCTTGAAAAGCGTCCTGGACACGAGTGGCGTGGGAGGAAAGGCATACAGTAGGCCCGTGGACCACGAAATGAGGAAAGCATCCGCCGCTACTCTGAGCGGGTGCGGGTGCCTGGAGCAGAACCTGGGAAGTTGCCGGTTCAGAGGACTGGCAAAAAGATCCATGGTTGGGAGGCCCCACCGGAGGAAGATCCGCTGAACCACCAACGGGTCTAACCTCCACTCGTGTGGCTGCAGAATCCTGCTCAGTTTGTCGGCCAGGTAATTTTCCTGTCCTGGCAGGTAAACAGCTTTGAGGAGGATGCCATGGTCGACTGCCCAAGAGCACAGTCTCCGAGCCTCTTGACAGAGAAGGAGGGAGCCGGTGCCCCCCTGTTTGTTCACATAGAACATGGCAACTTGATTGTCCGTCTGGACTAGTACAGACTGATGAGAGGCGAGGTGAGAGAAGGTCCGCAGAGCTAGGCGGATCGCCCTGAGCTCCAGGAAGTTTATCTGCTGAGCAGCTTCCCAAGGGGTCCAAAGGCCTTGAGTACATGTCCCTTGGAAATGTGCTCCCCATCCCAAGAGAGAGGCATCTGTCGTCAGCACTTGGAAAGGTGGAGGAGACTGAAAAGTCATGCCGAGAAGCAGATTTGGCAGATGAAGCCACCATTGCAGAGAGGAGACCAGGCGGTCGGAGATCCGTACTAAGTCCGCAAGGCTCCCTGTGGCTTGATGCCATTGAGTGTGAAGGCTCCACTGAGCAGGCCTCATATGTAGACGGGCATTCGGAGTGACATGGACCGTGGAAACCATATGGCCAAGCAGCCGCAGAAATTGCCTGGCCGAGACCAGGGAAGAGCTGTGAAACCTGCTGGCCAGAGCTGTGAGCCGGTTGGCCCTTTCCAGAGGCAAGAAGGCACGAGCCTGCAGGGTGTCCAACCGTGCTCCTATGAATTCTAGATCCTGAGAGGGGAGCAAAGTGGACTTTGCGAAGTTTATGACAAATCCCAAGTGCTGAAGCAGAGCTACAGTGCGACGAGTGGCCTGAGTGACCTCTAGGGAAGACTGTGCCCAGATGAGCCAGTCGTCCAGGTAGGGAAAGACAAACAGGCCCTGAAGCATCAGGAAGGCTGCCACCACTGCCAGGCATTTGGTGAACACCCTGGGAGCGGAGGACAGGCCAAAGGGCAGTACCCTGTACTGATAATGATTTCCTTCCACAACAAAGCGTAGATATTGTCTGTGGTCCGGATGGATAAGGATGTGAGTATAAGCATCCTTTAGATCCAAGGAGCATAGCCAATGTCCCTGCTGGAGGTAGGGCAGCAGGATTCCAAGGGTAAGCATCTTGAACTTTTCCCTTTGCAGGAACTTGTTGAGGTTGCACAAGTCTAGGATGGGTCTGAGGCCTCCTGTTCTTTTTGGTATCAGAAAGTACCTGGAATAAAATCCGTGACCTCTCAGGTGGTGGGGCACCGGTTCCACAGCCTGTTCCTGAAGAAGACTTGCTAACTCCTGAAGGAGTAAGTCCCTGTGCAGAGGGGGTCTTGGAGGCTCCCCTGGAAAGTAGGAGGGAGGAACCTGGTGAAAATGCAAAAGGTAGCCCTCTTGAACTACCTGAAGCACCCAGGTATCTGATGTTACGGCTGACCACCTGTGGGCAAAGTGGGCCAGCCGGCCTCCCGTGCTGAGAGAAGCCAGCGGGGGGGAAGAGGCTATGCTTACAGAGTCAAAAACCCCCACCCTGCTGAGCAGGGGCCGGTGTAGTGGGCTTCGGGGCCTTCTGCCTACGGGACCCATTACCCTGTCCCTTAGCCTGCTGACCCTGATGGGGAGCTGCTGAGGCTTGATATTGTGGGTGGTGTTGTTTATAGGCAGACACCTTCCTCAGGTAAAAGGGCTTTTTCCCCGAGCCCTTCCTCTTCTGTGAAGGGGCAGAGGTCTTTCTGGACAGGCGAGTCCTGGTTAGAGTCTCGGTCTCGAGTTGCACAGCCTTTTCAGCCATGGGCTTGCCAAAGAGGTTTTCACCTCTGCAGGGGACATAAGATATGCCATACTGGGTCAGACCAAGGTCCATCAAGCCCAGTATTCTGTTTCCAACAGTGGCCAATCTAGGTCATATGTACCTAGCAGTTTCCCCAAGAGACACAAGTTCCACAATGCTTGTACTGGGTCAAGCATTGATATCTTCGGTCACTTCTTAATAATGGTTTATGGACCTTTCCTCCAGGAACTTGTCCAAACCTTTTTTAAACCCAGCTACACTAACAGCCTTTACTACATCCTCCGGTAACATCGACCAACTTGTCCTGCACCCATGGCTCGAGGTCGGATGACTGAAGCCAAGCTTGCCGGCGGGCACCGATGCCTGCCCCGGCTACTCGAGCCGATGCTTCGAAGCCATCGTAGGCTGCTCGAGAAATAAATTTTGAGCACTCTCGAATACCAGTGGACAAGGCCTGGAACCTCTGCAAAGGTTCCTCAGAGAGACCAGCAGAGAACCCGGCAATTTCCTTTGCCAGGTCTCGGAGATACATGCCCATGTAGAGCTGGTAGGTCTGGACTCAACAAGCAAGCATAGAGCGCTGGAAGCACTTCCTACCAAGGGCATCCAGGTTCCGGGCCTCCTTGCCGGGAGGCACCGAGGAGTGCATCTTTTGACTCTTGAGTCGATGCATGGCCGATTCCACCACTATGGAATGGTGCGGTAGTTGTGCCTTCTGGAACCCGGGGCTCTTGCGGACTCGATACATGGAATCGACCCGCTTGCTTAACACCGGCGTCGATGCCGGGCTCTCCCACATGCGGAAGAGAAGTCTTTCCAGCATTGGAGGAACCGGTACAGTAAAGGCCTCCTTCGGGGGAGAGTCATACTGGAGGGCCTCGAGCTCTTCGGCTCAAGGCTCCTCCTCGGGATCCGCGGGGAAGGCCAAAGCCTTGGCCATATCCCTCACGAAGTCCGAGAACAGGGTATCCTCCGGGGGTGACTGTCTCCGAGGCTCAGACTCGGGCGAGTTGGAGGGGACGCACCGAGTCTGAAAAGAACCGGGTGACTCGTCCTCCTCCGTGTCCCAGCCCGACTCCTCCGAGGAGGAATCGAGCGGCTCCGTGCGGGCAGCCACCGAGGACCTCCGCCCCGATGCCGAGGCCGGCATCAACGACCTCATTCCCGAATGTGAGGCCGAGGGAGACCATGGCTGAGGATCGACTCAAGCCCGCATGGACTCGAGGATCGGCTCGGCCTCCGGGGTCGACTTGGACGTCGACGTCCCGGTGGTCGGGGCAGATGCACCGGCGAGGCCAGCGATCAATGCCCACTGCTGGTCCATGAAGGCAGCGAAACTGCTCTCCAAGGCCGTCAGCCTGAGTCCAAGCTCAGGAGACCCAGCAGCCCCCGACTCAGGCCCCGACGGCGTCGGGCCCGATGTCGGCTCCTTCGGAGGCGAGTCCACGAGGACTACAGTACTCACATGTCCAGGAGACTCCACTTCAAGACTAGGATGCTTCGAAGGCCTCTCCGACTCCGAGGACGCGGGGCGGCTATCGGGGCTATGCGACCTGGCCCTCGAGGAACCAGGAGCATACTCCAACGCCGCCCTCGCGGGTTTCTTCTTCCGACGATGTTCCCGGGCGGGAGACCCCCGCTCAGAGGAGCTCCGATGACGCTCAGGGCCGGAGTCACGAGACGTCGAAGCCTCTGACGAGGTCCGGGCCCGGCCGGACGCGGAGTCAGAGAAGATTCGCTCCTTTTGAGACTGCCGACTCCTCAATGCCTTCGAGGACATTTTGGTACACGGACCACAAATCATCGGGTCATGATTGGGTCCGAGGCAGCGGAGGCAGCAGTCGTGTGTGTCGGTAAGAGACATAAGTCTCGTACACCGATCACACTTTTTAAACCCGCTGGCAGCCATCGGGAGAAAAAGGGCCCCTGCGAGGTCAAAAGACTGGGCTGCCAGAGAAAAAGAAAAAAGTGGCTGGAACGCCAGTCACGAAGGACAAAAACCAAAAAATAGTGAACGGACTCGACACCGGAGTATCGAGGCCGGGCGGGAAAAGGACACGGCGTCGAACCGAGAAAAACAGAACGAAAAAATCAACTTTTTCAGCGGTGATCACAAACTACGTCTGTAGGGCTCCGCGGAAAAAAGAAAACTGAGCAAGATGGCACCCTTGGGCGGGAAGGGGACCGCGCATGCGCGCTGCAATTCCCAAAGGCTTTCTTCGAAAGCTGGGGAAATTGCACCGCGAGGGCTCCGTCAGCGCCGATGTCACCCTTAAGTGAGGACTGACTTCCTGCTTGGTCCTGGAGAATACATACTTATCTCCAGGGACTCTGTAAACCACTGCACTCCAATTAATAGCCTTCATAAAGAGAATCTCAACTCCTTCCACCTGAAATTGTACAATGTATTATTTTATATTGTACCCCAGTTTGATGTTCAAAATGAATTGGCGGTAAACAAATTTTAATGAGACAGCATACTAAGGTGAGCAAATCTCAAACTAAGGTCATCCCTACACCTCAGCTATCAACTCTTGAATGAGATGACTCCCTGGTCTGTGTCTCCCCACAGACCAGGGTTGGCTGTGTTTGCTTTTTCAATTTTCCATAAACATGATTTAAACATAACTCTTGAATGAGATTTGATCAAACACCCTATAAGTAGGATTTCCCAATCTTTGAGCCCAAGGGACATCTGCATTTTCAAATGTGCACTGCAGTATACCAAGTTTCTTGTAAGAAGTAATAAGGACACAAGAAAGGACTTGTATGGCCAAAAAAGAAAGAAAAAAATGATATGGGCGTATTCAGCATCTCAGAGACTGAAAGAACACTTCTCCTCTTCTTCCTCTTAAAGCTCCAAGAAGGGGAGGAGGTGGTGCTGTGTGCAATGTGTTATCTGCATAAAGCAGGACCCGGCTACTACTACTACTACTACTATTCAGCACTTATAAAGCACCAAGTACGCACGCTGCACAGCTAACCTATAGGAGGTAGCCAACATACAAGAGACAGTCCCTGCCCATCAGAGTCATACTCATCGGAGCTTACAATGTAGTCAGAACAGTACATTAATTAGAACAGTACAGAGCATTAGTCATAAACGTTGACGGGGGTTAGGGTAAGATGAGGAAGGAGTCAGGATCTGAATGTGACAGTGAAGAGGTGGGTCTTCAACTTGGATTTTAAGAGGGCTAGGGAGGATGCTTGGTGCACAGACGCAGGTAGGCTGTTCCAGGCATAACGTGCAGCAAAGTGAAAGGAGCGCAGTCGGGAGTTCACGGTGCAGGTGAAAGGCATTGATAGAAGTAGTTTGTTAGCGGAGCGCAAATTTCGAGAGGGGACGTAGAGAAAGATAAGAGATAAAAGGTATTGAGGGGCCATAGAGTGAATGCATTTATAGGTCAGCAGGAGAAGCTTGAATTGGATGCAGAGTTGGACAGGGAGCCAGGGAAGCGACTTGAGAAGAGGAGTAATGTGGGCATGGCGAGGCTGGCAGAAGATCAGTCGAGCAGCGTGATTTTGTATAGATTGGAGGGGAAGGAGGTGGCTCGCGGGAAGACCAGCGAGGAGTAGGTTGCAGTAATCAAGGCGAGAGGAGAATAAGGAGTGGATAAGCGTTTTGGTAGTGTGTTCAGAGAGGAGGGGGCGAATTTTGCTGATGTTGTAGAGAAAGAAGCGGCAGGTCTTAGCTATAAGCTGGATATGAGCGGAGAAGGAGAGAGAGGTGTCAAAGATAACCCCTAGATTGCGGGCCGAGGGAACAGGAAGGATAGTAGATCCATCCACATGGATTGAGAGATGGGGAAGTGGGGGGGAGGAGTTAGGTGGGAGGACAAGGAGTTCAGTCTTCGCTATGTTCAGTTTCAATCGGCGATGAGACATCCAGGCAGCGATGTCCGAAAGACAGGCAGAGATCTTGGACTGGGTTGCCGGAGAAATATTAGGTGTGGAAAGGTAGATTTGGGAGTCGTCGGCATAAAGATGGTACTGAAAGCCATGGGAGGAGATAAGCGTGCCAAGGCCTTGGGTATAGAGAGAGAAGAGGAGGGGGCCCAAGACAGATCCCTGGGGTACACCTACATGGAGCGGGGTAGGGGAGGAGGAGGAGCCACCAGAGCATACACTGAATGAGCGATGGGAGAGATAGGAGAAGAACCAGGATAGTACGGAGTCCTTGAAGCCAAGCGAGGAGAGGGTGATGAGAAGGAGGTCGTGGTCAAAGGCAGCAGAAAGGTCAAGAAGGATGAGGACTGAATAGAGGCCCTTGGATTTAGCCAGGAACAGGTCATTTGTGACTTTTGTGAGTGCCGTTTCAGTGGAGTGTAGGGGACGGAAGCCGGATTGAAGTGGATCCGGGAGGGCCTGGGAGGCGAGGAAGTTGAGGCAGCAATGGTGGACTGTTCGTTCTAATAGTTTGGATATGAAGGGAAGGAGGGAGATGGGTTGATAGTTAGAAGGGCATGTGGGATCAAGTGGTGTGCCCCAGGGATCTGTCCTTGGTCCGATTCTTTTTAACATCTTTGTTAGTGATATAGCGGAAGGGCTGTCGGGGAAGGTTTGCCTCTTTGCGGATGATACCAAAATCTGCAATAGAGTAGACACCCAGGAAGGGGTAGATAACATGAGGAGGGATCTAGCTAAGCTTGAAGAATGGTCTAGAATTTGGCAGCTGGGATTTAATGTTAAAAAATGTAAGGTCATGCATTTGGGCTGCAGCAATCCAAGGGAGCAATACAGTATAGGAGGTGAAGTACTTTTGTCCACTAAAGAAGAGCGGGACCTAGGCGTGGTTGTGTCTGATGATCTTAAAGTAGCTAAACAGGTGGAAAAGGCGACAGCAAAAGCTAGAAGGATGCTTGGGTGCATACGGAGAGGAATGGCTAGCAGAAAAAAGGAGGTGATAATGCCTCTGTATAAGTCTTTGGTGCGACCTCATTTGGAGTATGGTGTGCAATTCTGGAGACCGCACCTTCAAAAGGATGTGAACAGGATGGAGTCGGTGCAGAGGGTTGCTACCAAAATGATTAATGGGCTTCATTATAAAGCATATGAGGACAGACTTAAGGATCTTAATATGTACACCTTAGAGGAAAGGCGGGATAGAGGTGATATGATTGAGATGTTTAAATACCTCCGTGGCATAAATGTTCAGGGAGAGAGCCTCTTTCAATTGAAAGCAAGTTCTGCTACGAGGGGACATGGGATGAGGGTGAAGGGAGATAGATTCAGGAGTGATATGCGGAAATATTTCTTTACGGAAAGAGTAGTGGATCCGTGGAATAGTCTCCCAGTGGAGGTGGTAGAGATGAGGACAGTAACTGAATACAAGAAAGCATGGGACCAACACAGAGGATCTCTAAAGGCAAAAAGTGGACTGTTGTAGTTGTTATGGAAGGACAGACTAGATAGGCCATGTGGTCTTTTTCTGTCGTCATATTTCTATGTTTCTATGTTTCTAAGTGAAGGTTTCTTGAGGAGGGGTGTGACAACAGCATGTTTGAAGTCAACGGGGACAGTTGCAGTGGAGAGTGAGAGGTTGAGGATATGAGTGATGGAGGGGGCAATGGTGAGGGGGATGGAACGTAGGAGATGGGTGGCGATAGGGTCTGATGAACAGGTGGTGGGTTTGGAGGAGGACAGAAGGAGTGTGGTTTCTTCCTCAGAGATTGGAGGGAAGGAGGAGAGGGTGGCAGAGGGAGTAGGGATGGGGGAGGAGGGGAGTAGGGATGGGGGAGGAGGGGAGGTAGATGGGGGGAGGGAATTAGAGGGTAATCTTGTAGATTTTGTCATGGAAGTAGTCGGCTAGGGTTTGGGCAGAAAGGGAAGGCGGGATTGGGGGCGGGGGGACTTTGAGGAGAGAATTAATGGTATTAAAGAGACGGCGAGGATCAGAGGCCAGGGAGTTGGTCAGATGGATGTAGTAATCTTGTTTGGCAAGTGCTAAGGCTGACTGAAAGGAGCCAAGCATGAATTTGAAGTGTAGAAGGTCTTCCAGGGAGCGGGATTTGGACCAAGCTCGTTCGGCAGAACGGGCGCAGATGCAAAGGTGACGGATTGTAGGAGAAAGCCAAGGTTGGGGAGTAGATCGTTTGACAGGACATGGGGTGGGAGGGGCAAGAGTGTCAAGGGCTGAGGATAATGTAGCATTGTATGAAGATAATGCTTCGTCGACGGACTTGGAGGATTATATGGAGGAAAGAGATGGAGAGATGGTGGAGGAGAGAGTCAGGGGATCAATATTATGAAGGTTTCTAAATAGGTCGAAAGAGACAGAATGAGGTTGGGACGGCAGAAGCTGAAGAGTAAATGTTAAGAGGTGATGGTCAGATGAGGGAAGGATTCGTGTCCTATCTACTACCTGTTAATACCCCCACTCTAATACTCTTGTTATAGCTAAAGAGTGGAGAGGTAAGTTGTAAGGGAGTGCATTCATTAGTGATATTCAGTTTGAGCACATAAAATGATGACTGTACATGCAAATCACCATGACAGCATCCTCAGGCATTCAAGAGTGGGCTCTGCTGCAAATAGGGTGTGAGCGTGAGGTTGAAGGCTCTTGTGGTTGATGTATATCTTTTGCCCTGCCGAGGCTGAACTACAATGTGAGAAGGGGGAGCCCTATGATCACTTTGCTCCACTTGCCACCATGACATCTTCAAGTCCATCTAGATTAAGAATGGGCCTTGCTGCAGCGCACACCTGCATGACCAAAGGGGGTGCAGCCCTTCGGTGCCACTGAAGAGTGGGACTTCAGGGCAGTATAGTGCACTCTAATGCACGCTGTTCTCCCAAACAACCATTTCCTCAGTCTTACCCCTTTAAGTCTAGAATCCAAACTTAGACTGTCTGCTAGACAGAAATACATACAGAACATAACTGTATGAAGAGCCGTTTAAATATGTATGGCAACTACTACTGAACTATAAGAGAAATATAGGGCATTATTTTATTTATTCAAATTTATTAGTCACCCCTATAAAACTGCACAAAGCCAATTTGCAATAAAACAAAAATACACATTAAGCAAGCCATATCCATAACATCATATTAAAATACCCATAAAAAATTTGTCTAGTGTAATAATCCCAGCCTATTCTCGATAGCCCAAACCTTCAAGATTGCTAGTCTCCTCCATAAGTCTGATGTCATAACTGCACCTTTCTTCACCTGCAAAAGCACAAAAGCTTCCCTCATGGCAAATTATTTCTGGAAGTTTGTTCTGGAGAGCTGAAAAGGTTTTCAGCAAAAATGTTAGTAAACATAAGGCCATCAATGGCTGCCAACACTGAATGTGGTGGTGAAGAGGTTACCGTACAAATCTATAATTTTAATGTCACTGGTTTGGCAAAGAACTGATTTATTTTATGAGTGTCACCTGTTTTCATAATGTAGCCCTCTCCCTTTAATATACATTTATCAAAGAAAATCGTTCTTTAATTCACTAAATCAAAACTCAATCCAACAGAAACACATCTACATATATAATAGATGTGATAGAGTGTGGCTGGTCTGCCGGTATAGGTCAGTGTGATAGATTGGCTATTGTGGCAGTGTAGGGATTGTAGTATATGTGCCTCAGGCATATAATTAACTAATAGAGGCAGGTTCCCAAACGGGGCCAGGCTGCGATGTGCATGCAAAAAATGCAGGGAGAGGCCGGGCTGCGCTGTACATGCAAAAAATGCAGAGAGAGTCCGGGCTGCGCTGTGCATGCAAAAAATGCAGGGAGAGGCCGGGCTGCGCTGTGCATGCAAAAAATGCAGGGAGAGGCCGGGCTGCGCTGTGCATGCAAAAAATGCAGGGAGAGGGAGGTCATGCTGAAGGAAGATGGTCCTTTCTTCCAGCAGCGATGTTTAAGGCAGCTTGCTTTTCCTACGCTGGACTCAAATTATAGAATTGTATCAACCTATGTGAACACACACATACACTAGCTGACGACGGCACTTAACAACAACAACATACATACACACACACATACACACTTGGCCCCTGTGAAATGGTTCTTTCTCCAGATTTCACACCAAAAATGTTTTGCTGGTTCCTGTTGGTATACACATACACATTATACATATTATCTATATATATACAGTGGTGGTCAAAATTATTGGCACCCTTGCATTTTAGGTATATTGTGTACAGTATCTTGAGAAATAATTGGAACTATTCATCCACCATAATATTTTTATAGTATGTTCAAAGATATACAACAAAAAAATAAAAATGTCTGTGCAACTTAGACATAGTAATTTCTAAAAAAAAAAAAAAAAATATGACCTGGACAAGATTACTGGCACACTTCACTAATACATTATTTGGTTGCACAACCCTTGACAGTGATGACAGCCTCCAAATATTTCTTGTAGCATCTATAAGTTTCGTACATCTGTCTGCTGGTAGCTTTTCCCACTATTCAACTGTGATTTGTTCCAGTTCACGAATACTTCCATGACAGATGTCAGCTCTTTCCAAAGGTTGTCAATTGGATTGAGATCAGGACTCATTGCTGGCCAGTTTTAAAAAAGTCCATTCGTTCCTTTTTAACCATTCTTTTGAACTTTTGGATGTATGTTTGGGTCATTTAACTGCTGGAGGATTCATGACCTTTGACCCAGACTTAACTTTCTGATACTAAGTAGTACATTTCGCTCCAAAATACCTTGGTAGTCCTCTGATTTCATGATTCCTTTAATATGTTCCAGACTTCCAGTTCCTGAGGCAGCAAAACAGCCCCACAACATTATGGAACCTCCACCGTATTTAACTGTAGGAAGGATGGTTTTTTTCCTTATAAGCTTAATTTTTTCACCTGTAAATGTATCACTGGTTTGCAATGCCAGAGAGCTCAAGTTTGGTTTCGTCTGTCTGCAGAACTTTTTCTCAGAAGGATTGTGGATTCTTAAGGAGGGTTTGGGAAAAGATCAGGTGTGCCTTAATTTATTTATTATTTATTTTTATTTATTACAGGCTCTTATATACCGCTCTATTCAGCATCAGCGCGGTTCACAATATAACAACAGACCAGAACAACAAAACTGTTTGGTTTTACAGAGAACAAGGTCAGAGAACTTGGATAAAACATGGGACGTCATTACTGCAACTATTTACATAAGTATTTACAAGTATACATAACAGGATTTGTTCTTAGTTTGGGTAGTGATCGAGATTGGTTAGCTGGTCAAGTAATAATGGGGGAAAAGGTGGGATTTGAGTGCCTTTCTGAAAAGGGATAGATCAGTGATAGCCCGAATCTCTGGAGGTAGGGCGTTCCAGCACTTAGGGGCATAGAATCTGAAGGCCCTGTTAGATGTCACTGATAGGCATTTTGTCGCTGCTTTAGGGATAATTAGAACATTTGTTGATATCGTTCTCCTGGATCTGTTGGGTGGAACGGCCTGAATGAGGTCTATTAGAGAGGAGGAGGTGATGCTTTTAGTGGCTTTGAAGGTTAGTAATAATGTTTTGAACAATATTCTGCCATGTATGGAGAGCCAGTGGAGTTGCTCTAGGATGGGTGTTACATGGTCCCTTCTTGATGCTCCGTAGAGGACTCTAGCAGCGGTATTCATGGCGAGTTGCAAAGGGTTTAATGTGGAGTGTGGGAGGCCTTGGAGAATGGCATTGGCATAGTCAAGGTGTGGTAGGGTTAAGGCTTGAAATATAGTTCGGAAGTCATCAGGATCAAGCAGGGGGCGAAGATGGCGGAGTGTCCGGATCTTGAGGTAGATTGCTCTGACTACGTTGGTTATATGTAGTTTCAAATCCATGCGTTTGTCCAGAGTGACCCCAAGGTAACGAATGGAAGGTTTTGATTGGAGCTCGGCTTCTTTCACCTTTATATGGGATGGGGGGGTGAAAAGTGGGTCCCTAGTGATGAAGAGAACCTCAGTCTTTTTGTGTTGAATTCGGAGGTTCTGGGATTGAAGCCATTCAGATACTGCATCAAAACATTTGGCTAGCGGGGAAAGGTCCACATGGACTGTGGAGAAAGGCATGTATAGAAGGATGTCATCCGCGTATATCAAGCATTCAACCTTGAAGGACCTGATGATATTGCAAACTGGCTGTATGTATATATTGAAAAAGAGTGAAGATAGGGATGATCCTTGTGGTACGCCTTGCTTTTGGTGGTAAGGTGCGGATGTTGTGGTCCCTGAGGTAACGTACTGCCATCTCTGATCAAGGTATGACTTGCACCACTCCAGGGCAGTGTTATTGATGCCTTTTTCTTTTAGTCGCCCTATTAAAAGATCATGATGTACAGAGTCAAAAGCCGCAGCAATGTATAAGAAGATAAGAGCAAAGCCTTGGCGGATGTTATCAATGCCTGTGATGATGTTGTTGCAGAGAGTGGTAAGGAGGGTTTCGACACCGTGGAACTCTCTGAAGCCATGTTGGCAGTGGTCCAGAGGGGAGGCGGTGTCGATGTGGTCCTGTATTTGTCTTTGCGCTTCCTTTTCAATTATTTTAGCTAGCAGGGGTATGCTAGCTATGGGTCTATAAGATTCAACCTTTTGTGAGTCGAGTTTGTGGTTTTTCAAGAGGGGTCTGATGGATGTTCTCTTGAGGGCTGATGGGAAGGAACCAGTTGTAAAGGATAAATTCATCATTTTAGTGATTATGGGGCTGAGATCTTGGCGTAGTTCCTTTATCCAGTGGGCTGGGCAAGGGTCAGTTTGTGCAGTGGTAGTGTTAAGAGCAGCGATGGTGTCCTCAACATGTTTTCTGGATGGTGTGGAGAACATAGATAGGTTTGATATGCATACGGTGACTTGAGAAGGGATTGTTGCAATGTTGTTGGTTTGAAGCAGCTTGGATTGCAGGTAATCGGCGAAAGCTTGGGGTTGAATGGGTTCAGGATGTTCTGGTGATGGTTCTTTAGATAAGATTTTGACTAAATTGAAAAGATCACGTGGTTTATTTAGTGATCTTTTCAGCGTATCGGTATGGAATTGTTTGATCTTGAACAGCACACAGGAGAGCAAGGCTCCTGCAGAAACCAGTAAGGAACACAACGAGCAGAAGCAATGGATGACCCAGTGGCTCAAAATTAATGTAAATCGCTTTATTGAAGGTCCCTGACGCGTTTCGGCTTAAGCCTTTCTCAAGGGGAGAGTTGTGCGATGTACACCAAAGTACCGTTTATAATGAAAAGACACTGGGGTCTTTACTGTGCCATGATGCGGGCACCAAAGTGCCGAAACACTCTGCTCTTTGGTGAAGTGCTGATAAAATCGCTCAATCAGATCAATCGAGTTTTAAAATATCACACCACTATACTTGCAATGAAACCACTGGCAGGACTGTGCAAAAAGCGAGCTCTCAAAATCGGATCAGGAAGTATAGTGGTGTGATATTTTAAAACTCGATTGATCTGATTGAGCGATTTTATCAGCACTTCACCAAAGAGCAGAGTGTTTCGGCACTTTGGTGCCCGCATCATGGCACAGTAAAGACCCCAGTGTCTCTTCATTATAAACGGTACAATTGTTTCATCTTGGCCATGACTGACTCT
Source organism: Ichthyophis bannanicus (assembly GCA_033557465.1). Classification (NCBI taxonomy): domain Eukaryota; kingdom Metazoa; phylum Chordata; class Amphibia; order Gymnophiona; family Ichthyophiidae; genus Ichthyophis; species Ichthyophis bannanicus. The sequence continues at coordinate 161,907,967 of CM066035.1, read as the reverse complement.
CTGTGCACAGATAGATGTACTCTGTAGGCTGCTTGGTCTTCTGAAGAGTGTGAGCGACGTCATCGTTTCTCCAATCTTCTTAGGTGTGTGAGGGAGGCTCGTAGGTCAGGGGAGAACCAAGGAGAGGATTTTCTTTTCTTTGGGTTGTTACCCTGGACTGGTTGCAGTGCAATGGTACTGATAGTGTTGTTCCAGGATGTGATCAGATTTTCGAGATTGAGAGAGGTGTCATGTAGGAGAGGGAGGGTTTCCGTAAAGCGTAGTTACTCACCTGTAACAGGTGTTCTCCAGGAGCAGCAGGAATCAGTCCTCACATATGGGTGACGTCGGCGCCGACGGAGCCCCCGCGGAGCAATTTTCCCCAGCTTTCAAAGAAAGCCTTTGGGAATTGCAGCGCGCATGCGCGGTCTCCTTCCCGCCCAAGGGTGCCATCTTAGCCAGTCTGATGACATAGCTAAAAGACAGCATAAAAATTTGCAAAAAAACTTAAGCAGATGATTGCAACTCCAAGGGGAGGAGGGAGGGTTGTGAGGACTGATTCCTGCTGCTCCTGGAGAACACCTGTTACAGGTGAGTAACTACGCTTTCTCCAGGACCAAGCAGGAAGTCAGTCCTCACATATGGGACTCCCAAGCTTAAGGCTACCGGAGACCCTAAGCACAAAAATGAGCTCCCTCTAGCTCAGCGGCACAGAAGGAAGGAATCTTCACTGAATTATTACCCACCGGTAGCCCCCCATCCGGGATGGAGGGTAGGAGTTGCTCAAACCTCGAAGAGATTTCGGAGGACTGCCTGTCCGAAAGCACTGTCCCTGCGGGACTCCCTCTCGAGCAGTAATGGACCGCAAAAGTCTGGCTCGAAGACCAAGTAGCGGCCCGGCAGATGTCTGCCAACGGAACAGAGCGGAGGTAAGCCACTGACGTAGCCTTCGCCCGAACACAATGAGCCGTGACTCGACTTTCCAATGAGAGTCCGGCTGCCCCATAAGCCCAAGCGATTCAGTCAGCAACCCAGATGGACAGAGTACGCTTGGAGACCGGGAGCCCCAATTTATTGGGGTCAAAAGACACAAAAAGCTGAGCAGCTTTACGGTGCTCCCGCGTACGGTCAAGGTAGAAGTTCAATGCCCTTCTACAGTCCAGGGTATGCAGGACCATTTCAGCTCGGCTGGAGTGTGGCCTGGGAAAGAAGGTCGGAAGTACCACCTCCTGATTGATGTGAAAAGGGGAGACCACTTTTGGAAGAAATTTTGGGTGAGTCCGCAGGACTACCCTATTTTTGTAGAACCGAGTGTAAGGGGGATCAGACACGAGGGCCTGCAATTCACTTACGCATCTAGCGGAAGTGAGGGCTATCAGGAATACGCCAAGAAAGAAAACGGAGAGAACAGGTAGCCATAGGTTCAAAAGGCGGACAGGTGATCCGCTGTAAAACCACATTCAGATCCCAGTCAGGTGCTGGCGGGCGCAGAGGTGGTTTAAGTAGAAGGAGACCTCGGAGAAACCTCGCTACGAGAGGGTCGCTGGAAAAAGGTCTGCCGTCCACCGGCACATGATGTGCTGAAAGAGCACTAAGGTGAACTTTGACGGAGTTGGACTTAAGTCCCAGATTAGAGAGGTAGAGCAAGTACTGCAAGATCACCGACACCGAGCAGGAGAAGGGATCCTGAGACTGCTGGGCACACCAAGCGGAAAAGCGACGCCACTTAAGGGCGTAGCATTTGCGGGTAGAAGGTCGCCGAGAAGCTAGGACGACCTCTTCCACCTCTGCCGGCAGTAGAAGGGGAGCAAGGACTACCCTTTCAGCAGCCAGGCCATCAGATGTAGAGATCTGAGGTTGGGGTGTAGCAGGGACCCCTGATCCTGTGTTAGGAGATCCGGTTGAAACCCCAGAGGGAACGGATCCTCTACCGCTAATTGCAGCAGGAGTGGGAACCACGGCTGTCTGGGCCAGCGAGGAGCTATCAGGATCATGGAAGCTTTGTCTCGGAGAACCTTGAAAAGAGTTCGAGAGACTAGCGGGATGGGAGGAAAGGCATACAGAAGGCTCTTCGACCATGAGAGCAGAAAAGCATCCGCCGCTACTCGAAGGGGATGCGGCTGCCGAGAGCAGAAGCGAGGAAGTTGCCGGTTGAGAGGACTGGCAAAGAGATCCATCGTGGGGAGGCCCCACTTCAGGAAAGGTTTCTGAACTACCAAGGGATCCAGGCGCCACTCGTGCGGCTGGAGGACCCTGCTGAGTTTGTCGGCCAGGCAATTTTCTTGGCCTGGGAGATAAACTGCCTTGAGAAGAATGCCGTGGCTGACGGCCCAAGAGCAGAGCTTCTGTGCTTCTCGACAGAGAAGGAAGGAGCCTGTGCCTCCCTGTTTGTTCACGTAGAACATGGCAACCTGATTGTCCGTCTGGACAAGGACGGACTGGTGAGAAGTCAGGTGGGAGAAAGTCTTGAGAGCCAGACGAATTGCTCTGAGCTCCAGGAAGTTGATCTGCTGAGCAGACTCCCACGTGGTCCAGAGACCTTGAGTACATGCCCCTTGGCAATGCGCTCCCCATCCTAGGAGAGAAGCATCGGTCGTCAGCACTTGAGCCGGCTGAGGTGACTGAAAAGGCATGCCGAGCACCAGGTTCGGCCGATGAAGCCACCACTGTAGAGAGGAGGCCAGCGGCCCGGAGACGCGCAGTAAGTCGGCTAGGCCGCCCGTGGCTTGTTGCCACTGCTTGCGAAGGCACCATTGAGCAGGCCGCATATTCAGGCGGGCATTGGGGGTCACGTGGACGGTGGAAGCCATATGGCCGAGTAGTCTCAGGAAGCGCCTGGCTGAGACCAGGGACTGGCTGCGAAAACGGCCGGCTAGGTCCATGAGCCGTTGAGCCCTGTCGAGAGGCAGGAAAGCTCGTGCCTGAGGAGTGTGCAGTCTTGCGCCGATGAACTCGAGATCCTGTGAGGGGAGCAAAGTGGACTTTGCGAAGTTTATGACAAAGCCCAAATACTGCAGAAGAGTCACAGTGCGGTGTGTGGGTTTTGTGACTTCCGGAGAGGACGATGCTCTGATGAGCCAGTCGTCTAGGTACGGAAAGACATAGAGGCCGTGAAGCCGTAGATAAGCCGCCACCACTGCGAGACATTTTGTGAAGACTCGCGGTGCGGAGGATAGGCCAAAGGGCAGTACTCTGTACTGGTAATGATTTCCTGCCACCACAAACCTTAGGTATTGGCGGTGGCTTGGGTGGATGAGGATGTGCGTGTAGGCATCTTTTAGATCCAAGGAGCATAGCCAATCTCCCTGCTGGAGGTAGGGCAGAAGGATTCCAAGGGTAAGCATCTTGAACTTCTCCCTCACGAGGAACTTGTTGAGGTTGCGCAAGTCCAGGATGGGTCGGAGGCCTCCTGTTCTTTTGGTATCAGGAAATACCTGGAATAAAACCTTGACCTCTCAGGTGGTGGGGCACCGGTTCCACCGCCTGCTCCTGAAGAAGACTTGCTAACTCCTGAAGGAGTAAGTCTCTGTGCAGAGGAAGTCGTGGAGGTTCTCCCGGGAAATAGGAGGGAGGGACCTGGTGGAAGTGGAGAAGATAGCCTTCTCTTATGACTTGAAGCACCCAGGCATCTGAAGTGATGTTGGACCACCTGTGGGCGAAGAGAACCAGCCGGCCTCCGGTGCTGGGAGGAACCAGCTGAGGGGGAGAGGCTATGCTGATGAAGTCAAAAACCCCCACCCTGCTGAGCAGGGGCCGGTGGTGCAGGCTTGGGGGCTTGCTGCCTACGGGACCCGTTACCCCGTCCCTTGGCCTGCTGACCCTGTTGGGGAGCTGCAGAGGCCTGATATTGAGGGTAGTGTTTATAGGCAGCCGCCTTTCTCGGGTAAAAGGACTTCTTTCCCGAGCCCTTCTTTTTCTGGGAAGGGGCGGAGGTCTTCCTAGAAAGCCTAGTTCTGGTGAGAGTCTCCGTCTCGATTTGTGCAGCCTTTTCAGCCATGGGCTTGCCAAAGAGGTTTTCACCTCGGCAGGGGACATCGACCAACTTGTCCTGCACCCAGGGTTCAAGGTCAGACGACTGAAGCCAAGCCTGTCGGCGGGCACCGATGCCGGATGCGGCCACTCGAGCCGATGCTTCAAAGCCATCATAGGCTGCTCGGGACATGAATTTGGAGCATTCTCGAATACCAGTTGTCAAGGCTAGGAACCTCCGCAAAGGTTCCTCGGACAGCCCAGCGGAGAATCCGGCTACCTCTTTAGCCAGGTCTCTGAGGTACATGCCCATGTAGAGCTGGTAGGTCTGGACCCGACAAGCAAGCATAGAGCCCTGGAAACACTTCTTACCGAGGCCATCCAGGTTACGGGCCTCCCTGCCAGGAGGCACCGAGGAGTGCATCTTCTGGCTCTTAAGCCTATGCATGGCCGATTCCACTACCATGGAATGGTGCGGTAGCTGTGCTTTTTGGAAGCCAGGACTCTTGCGGACTCGATAGATGGAATCGGCCCGCTTGCTTAATACCGGCGACGATGCCGGACTCTCCCACATGCGGAAGAGTAGTCGTTCCAGCATGGGAGGAACCGGTACAGTAAAGTGTTCCCTGGCGGGAGAGTCATACTGAAGGGCGTCGAGCTCTTCGGCTCGAGGCTCCTCCTCGGGATCCGCCGGGAAGGCCAAAGCCTTGGCCATATCCCTGACGAAGTCCGAGAACCGAGCATCCTCCGAAGGGGACAGTTTCCGAGGTTCAGACTCAGGTGAGTCCGAGGGGACACACCGAGTCCGAAACGAATCAGGTGACTCTTCCTCTTCAGACTCCCAGGCCGACTCCGAGGAGGAATCAGTGGGGTAGGCTCGGGCAGGCGGCGGCGTCGGCTGCCCCGACACCGAGGGAGTCGGCGTCGACGACCTCGGTCCCGAACGGGAGGCCGAGGGTGACCTCGACCGAGGATCGACTCGAGTTCGCATGGACTCGAGGATCGGCTCGGTCTCCGGGGTCAACTTAGACGTCGACGTCCCGGCGGTCGGGGCAGCGGCGCCACCGAGGCTAGCGATCAGTGCCCGCTGCTGGTCTATGAAGGCAGATAGTCTGCTCTCCAAGGCCGTCAACCTGAGTCCGACCTCAGGTGACCCAGCAGCCCCCGACTCGGGCCCCGACGGCGTCGGGCCCGACGTCGGACCCCTCGGAGGCGAGTCCAGGAGGACTACAGGACTTACCCGAGCAGGCAACTCCGACTCCAGACGAGGTCGCTTCGGGAGGTGCTCCTTCTCCAAAGACCCGGGACGGCTATCGGGGCTATGCGACCTGGCCCTCGCGGAGCCAGGAGCATCCACCGATGCCGCCCTCGCGGGTTTTACCTTCCGTCGATGGTCCCCGGAGGGAGAACCCCTGTCGGAGGAACTTCAGCGATGGTCAGAGCTGGAACCTCTGGACGCCGAGGCCTCCGACGAGGTCCGGGTACGGCCGGGGTCAGCGAAGATTCGTTCCGCTGGTGCCGCCGACTCCTTAATGCTTTGGAGGACATTTTGCTGCAGGCCCCACAGATCAGTTCTTCGTGATCCGGGCCGAGGCAGCGGAGGCAATTATCATGTGTGTCAGTGAGTGACATATTTCTGTCACACTGAACACACCGCTTGAAACCACTGGCAGCCATCGGGGGAAAAAGGGCCCCTGCAAGGTCAAAGGACCGGGCTGCCAGCGAAAAACCGAAAAAACGAAACTGACCAAAAATCAGAAAAACCGAAAAATAGAAGAAGGACTCGCAACGGCGTCGCGAGTCCGGGCAGGAAAAAGACCGGCGTCGAACCGAAGAAAAAACAGAAATAAATCACTAAAATCAACTTTTTCAGCGGGACACGACGGGTACGTCTGTAGGGCTCCGCGGAAAAAAGAAGATTGGCTAAGATGGCACCCTTGGGCGGGAAGGAGACCGCGCATGCGCGCTGCAATTCCCAAAGGCTTTCTTTGAAAGCTGGGGAAAATTGCTCCGCGGGGGCTCCGTCGGCGCCGACGTCACCCATATGTGAGGACTGACTTCCTGCTTGGTCCTGGAGAACTATATGCTCTTTGTTGAAGGTTTTGAATTATAATATATCTGTCTTTGAGCAGTGGTGTCCTCCTTTGCCTTCGCCAAATAAATCTTTCTTTGTTTAGTGTGTGGCATATGGTGCGGGTTGAAACCACCACTTCAGACTGCTCCAGGCCAGCCTTAAGCTCTTTGGATGTTATACATGGTGTTTTTCCAACAGTTTGCACTAATCTTCAAAGACTTCTTGGATTAATTGTCCTCTTTCTACCTGGTCCTGGGAGGTTCTTGACAATTCCATGAGTAGAAAACTTCTTAACAACACTGTGAACTGTAGACAAATCCATCGCAAGATCTTTGGAGATGGCCTTGTACATCTTTGAAGTTTGATGCTTGGTGATAATGGCTTTTCTGATGGTCTCAGGCAGCTCTCTTGTCATCACCATTGTGAAAATGGAACAGGGAGTGAATGTGGCCATTTTAAACATTAGAGCCATCATTCACTAGTTGATTCAAGTCGAGTACTGACAATAGATCACAGGTGTGTCTAATTTTACTGCAATGTGAATGTGGTTCTTCTGTTCAAACGGATTTGAATTGTTTATAAGGGTACCAATAATTATGTCCTAGCAATATCCCAGTTTTGATACTATTTCCTTTTTTAATTGGTCTTGTTTTATTTGATTCTTTTATGTATCAAATATGTGTGATATATAGTCGAAAGCCATTTCACTGGCCACTTTTTTAATGGAGATATTGGACATTAAGTGTTTGAACGGCAAGGGTGCCAATAGTGTTGACCACAACTATATCTGAAATTTGAATGTGCTGTATATATTTTTTTTCTTTATGCAAATTTACAATATCCTAAGAAATATACAAACATTCTTGTAAGAAACAGAGCAGAAACAGCAGAAATCCAAAATCAACCATTAGAAAAATAAGCAACAACAACAATAAAAAAATAAATAAAAAACTGTCTATTCACTCTAGCCCACAACCGAGGGAGAAGCTCATAAGAAAATAGCGAATACATTTAACACAGTAAGATGAGAAAAAAGGTCACGATACTACCTTGCACAAAATTTTCATAGCACACCTGTCATAGGAACAATAGATGCCTCTAAGCAATGGGCATTGATGAAAGATAGCAGTGGGGAGGGCTCATAAAAAATGTAAGAAAAAGAACAATACTTTATCAAATACTTACAAGGGTGTTTCAAAATAACGAGCCTTCCCAGCTGGAGAACCCCAGGGCACAGGAGGAGAAACTCCCTCCGATGACACTGGGTGTCCCAAGCCAAATTAGGATACATACGAACCAATAAACCACAAAACAATAAACACACTTCCTGAAGAATAATCTTAGCAACCATTCCTTATCAGATAATAAGGCAAACGTTATAATTAATGTTGAGGGAACCGGTGTTTCTTCCTGAGAGAACTCAAGTAAAGCTGAAACATTCAAAGCATCAATTTGCTGATCCCCAATATTCGAAGCAGTCGCTGACTTAACCAGAGTAGATAATTCCACTTTTGGTGAAAGTTTATTAACTCAGATGACACAGGCAAAGTCTCCACCAAGTATTTTTTAAATATATCTCTCGCGGAAATTGTAGCAATTCTGGGAAAGTTTATAAGACTTAAGTTATTTGCCCGAGACTGATTCTCCAACTGCTCCAACTTTATATTGGTTGAAGAAGCATTCTTAATGAAGGAATTTGCCTGGTCTTCCAACATTGTTACTCTAGTTTGAAGGTCTAAAACCTGCAACTGAGACGCATTGATCTTAACAGCTAATTGTTCAATAGCCTCCATGTTGGCTCGTACTTTAGTCGCCAAAGAGGAAAAGTTAAGATAGAAGGACTCCACCCAATGAAACAATGGCTGCCAAATAGTTTCTAAAGTAAAATTAGTAGGTCTTACAAGTGAAAAAGTCAGAGGTTCACCTCAGGAGGCCACGGGAATGTCCATCCCTGCTTGCACCGAGACACCTTCCAGAGCCACAGTCCCTCCTATGGCTGATGTTCCAACAGGCAACACCAAGGGAGCAGCGCGTCGAGGATGTTCCAAGTCAGAAGAAGACAGAGCGCCTCCAACCCCAAAGCCTGGCCCTCGCAACTCCAACACAGCTGCTTCTCCCAAGGTAGCCTGCGATTGCAGGCTGTCTTGCAAAGACTGGTGAAAACAAGCTGCCTTTGGAGCTGGCCGAATATCGGAGAAGAGAGATGAAAAGCCTGAAGTAGACGCCGAGCTCTCCAGCCCCAGTGAAACCACAGCTAGGCTATCCTCCCCCGAAACAGCAGAATATCATGGCAGGGGTCGTCAAATGAATCCAAAGGCCCAGACACTGAAGAAATAGGCGTCGAGGTACCAGGGGTTTGAGAAGGCTGTAAAACCCCCTTCCCTTATGCTTCTATCCCATCGTACAAAGCGATTGCCTCACTGAAGCCTGACCAGTGACATCTTGAACTCTGCCCCCCAGTGCAGGAATTTCTAACGATGCTTCCTCCAGTGGCTGAATGTGCTGTATATATACTACACATACAGATGATGCAGTGTTAAGGGGTCTCCTATTACTACCTATTTATGACAACAGAAATGATATCAAGTCTTTGCTCTCTAGATCATTCAAATTTAAAATTATCCATTTTATAACACTGTTATGACTTTTTTTTTCCTACAAACTAATCAATGAAACAGCATATATTAGGATTTAGGGGACAGGCTCTGTCAGACTGAAAATTAACCAGGAAAACCTATGTCATCTGCTATTTGGTGACAGTTTTTTGATGAAAAATTATATACATATGTCTGAATTATCAAAAGCTTATGTCCATAGGCAAAGCACTGCTTTACCTATGTAAATCGCTTTGAAAATTATACCCCTCTCCCAGAGATTAAAATCCTAAACTTTTGAGGTGGATACTGGAAAATACTTGTGGTGCCTTAAGCAATCATCATCAGATATCCAGAAAATGGAAAGTTAATTCCAAATAATATATTTTCCCCCCATAGCAGATGTCAAATTTAGGCTTCCAGAAATGAATATTTTAATGTAGGTTCATACACCCTTCAACCTGATTTGTCCAATGGGCACTTAATTATAAAATGCATTTTATGAATCCCATTTCATGTTATTTCAATTTGTTTCTACACAAAATCCATTTTACTTCAAACATGTACTTACTCTGACACAATTATCTTATTCACACAATTTAAACCCTGCCGATTCAATCACTTTTCTTTGTGTTAATGTCCATCTTATATATGCTATGGTGGTGGGGGGAATTTTTTCTTCTTCCTAATTCTTCTGCTTTGGCTATGAGTCATGATATGATCATGTTCCCAGAAGGGATCAGGGCAATACTCCCCCCCCCCCCTTTCTCTCTCATTCACGTTCATAACCTCAGCCAACAGATCAAGAAGAGACCTCTTTCACTCATGAGTCAGACCACAGTCAAAGAGGAGAGGCCAAGAAGCAGTCTTTAACACACATGCAAAGATGTAAGCAATACAAAATTCCGTATGTGCTGTAGTGTAAAGCATCCAAATATGTGAGTTATATCAGACTGATGTGTAACATAGAAGTGATACAAAGGGGGAAGACTGTTGACGCGTAAAGTTGCCAATGTTTTGAAAGAGAAAAAAACTGTCACCTACTGCTGCCCATACCCTGCCTCTGCTCTGCCCCCAACAAACAATTGCAGTAAGGGCAGCAGTGTAAGCTTCAGTGCCTGCAGGCCATATCAAGGGGGAAGGGGAGTACAAGAGGTTGCACGCTCCAGCCCCCATTGAGCCAGTGTCCCCTCCTCACTTCCCAAAACACAGGTTCTCCCCCATACAGTATTAAATCCAGAGATATATTCTGCATCCACAGAACTTCCTTGCCTCTCTCTCAAAAATGGGTGCAGAGCAGAGCTAAGAGAGTTCCCCATAAAACTAATAATACAAAAAAAATATCCAGCAGCATATACTCTCAGTACCAATCATATTGTGACATGTATTTTATCTATTTAGTAGTATTTAGCCCACATCTTTCCACTAGTATTCAAGGAGAGTTACATTCTGGTATAGTAGGCATTTTTCCACTCCCCAGAGTGCTTATAATTTAAATTTGTACCTGAGGCAAAGGAGGATTAAGTGACTTGCCCAAGGCCACAAGGTTTTTCTAGTCACCACACTGCCGCTCTAACCACTAGGCTACTATTCCATTCTATAGAAAAGTCATTTGGGACCTAAAACCAATCTACCCTGCCTGCATTAACTTCCAAAACTCACACAAGAACCAAAACCTAGGAAAAGACAGCAATGTAAATCCTGCAGTGGGCCACAGATCATTGATATACCTATTGGGAAAACTGAACAAGCTAGATCACTGCAAATTGCTACATAGGAAATTCATGCTGAGTATATGGCCTCAATCACGCACAAAAAACACAGACAGGCCCTCACCGAATTCAGAATAATTGACCACCAAGTGAAACTAGAAATGTGTAGACAAAAATTATACTGAAGCCAGAAGCTGTATGCAGTGCAACACCACAGAAATAGAAAGAGATGTATTTCCCCCCATACTGTGCAAACTATAAAGGCAGCAGATCTAAGGGCTGGCATTAGTGGAAGTGTAACCAGGACAACTGCCCTGGGTTCACAGGTCAGAGAGGGCTCCAATACTGCCCAAAGCTTAAGGCGGCACAGTCTGCTAGCAAGCTTTGAAATCCCAAAATTTCTGCCTTAGGCTGGGCTCCAGCCATGTTTTACACCAGTCCTGTCAAATATACATTCCAAAAACGGACATATTCCAATCACTAAATAGAAAATAAAACTCTTTTTTTCTAACTTTGTGGTCTGCTCTTTTTATTTTCCTAATCGTGTTTGTCCTGGCCTCTGGTTTCTGCTTCCCACGGTCTTTCCTTAACTTTGAAGTAACAGATGAGAGGTGTGGGGCCTTGAGTCTGTGCCTGGCTCAGGCGTATCCTACCCACACAGAAAAAAGAAGTTTGCATGATTGCACTGGAGGAGGCAGAATGTAGCTGAATCTTTTGCGCAGGTGTGAGCTCAGGGCTTTGCATTTCCTATATTTTATTATGACTGCGGCAGGTCCGGGGATGATGTGCTCTGGTCTGCCTTGGCCCACCAGAGAGGAAGATTAATGCTGGATCAGGGGTAGGGGGTTTGGAAGGCAGATAGGTGATGATGGCTGGTAGAAAACTGGCATTTACATTGGCTAGTTTTCTGTCAGTCAGCCTCCCATGCCAACTGGCAATTTTACTGCCAGTTCAATAGTGCCTTTGAGACGGTGCTGGCTCCTGGGTTTTCTTGGCAGTGTGACCAGAAGTAGATTACCAGGCCTTTCTTCTGAGGCAACGGAGGGTTAAGTGACTTGCCCAAGTCCACTAGGAGTGTCAATTGAATTGAATCCCGGTCTCTTGGTTATCAAGCCAGTGTTCTAAATCACTAGGCTACTCCTCCACTCAATATAATATATAAAAGTTGTTAATAAACCCCTTTGCCTTTGACATAATGCGATATATATATAAATAAATCTACTACCGTGCAGCTTTATATCATGGCAACCAACAAGGGGCACTATGGGTGTGTCTCAGAGGCAGCTACCGTTCAATTGACCAGGCGTAACATGTTGTAGGTGGTGTGGAAGGATTAGGAGGAGGGCAAAGAGGGTGGTGGAAATCATCACAGATGAAAATGAGGAACCAACTCCTTACCTGCCCCCCCTCCCCATACACAAAGTATAATATGAATAAAGTTCTAAGTAGCCAAAATTATCTGCAAGAGGGGGAAAAACATCTTACCGGCTCAACAAATTCAAACTTCTTTTTCTCTTGTACTACTTGAACTTTGAAAACATATTCCAGAGATGCATCGTAGAAATTCTGGTGTTCTTTATCAATCTGGACATCAGCCTAAAACAAGAAGTGTAAATTAAAATTACTGCATTAGACTTTTATTAAATACCATGCCATTTATTAGCCATATGATTTCCTACTCAATGCATAGTATACCAGAAAAAAGCTGAATAATAAAGGCTCATTCCTATTCCCTACTCATCTCGGATACAATTGGGTACTGTGCATGAAAGATGAGTGTGACTGGGCCCAGTTGTATCCAAGATGATCTTTAGGTGTCCAAACAGCAGAAAAGGAGACAGCAAAAGCCAGCAGGATGCTTGGGAGCAAAGGGAGAGGAATGGCCAACAAGAACTAGAAGATAATTCCTCTGGGTGAGACCATATGTGGAGTACTGTGTACAGTTCTAGAGCGTGCACCTTCAGAAAGATATAAACAGGATAGAATATGTGAATAGGGCAGCTACTAAAATGGTCAGTGGCCTTCATCATAAAGCCTTTGGGGTCAGACTTAGATCACATTATATATTTTGGAAGAAAGAAGAGAGGGGGTGATATGAAGGAGACATTTAAATACCTCTGTGGCATACATGCACAGGGGGTAGGCCTTTTTCAGTTGGAAAGAATATCTGAAGCCAGAGGGCATAAGGTGAAAGGGGATAGACTCAGAAGTAATGTCAAGAAATATTTCTTTACGGAAAGGGTGGTGGGAATGACCTCCAAGTGGAGGCGGTGGTGGCTAGGATTATATCTGAAAGCATGGAGGATCTCTAAGGGAGAGGAAGGGATTGTACAGCTTAGCAGTTGGAATGGATGTGTCATATGGTCTTTAGATGTTGTCATTTTATGTTTCTATATAGGTTATTTTTAAATAAAACTATACATAAATGATCCACATACAGATAGGCCAATTTTCAAAAGGTTAAACCACCTAATTTAAAGAGTTTGGTGCCTAGATTTTCAAATTTAAAAACGTTCCTTAATGCGGGCTGGAGATGAGTGAGGTGCTTAATTTAGGCAGCCAAATCTAGGTACTGCAAGAGCAGTCCAAACCTGGATATTTTTCATTCCCCTATCTCTGGCAGCCCTTCTGCACATATACTGGGGGAAGCTACAGGTCCTCTGACATCATAGCTTCCTCCTGTGCTGAAAGAAACGTATGCCTGTAGGATTCACCAGACCCACACCATCCTCTCTCCAGTGGCAGTAAAAATGGAACAGGGAGCTAACAGATTCTACACCTGATGCTCTCTCCTTCCACTAGAGGAAAACTTCCTATCCTCTTCAAGCCAAACTATGAGGAGGGGAGGGTCTTACCTTCTCTTGAATGTGCTGAATATTCCGTGTCAATGGCACACTATACAGACACATGCAAGAGATTGTAGACTAGATTGCAAGCTCTGCGGATCAGAGACTAACACGCATGCCAAACAACCACAGGTAGCTTCGATCGCTGCTAGCACTTAGTGGTCGTTAATTCACCTCACTCTATGAATCAGCCGATGCTCATTCTGAACTCACTTTTGAAAAGGAATTAGGTGTTTCCATTGAGGGAAGAGGATACCTTAAAACTAAGTGATGGCAGCTGACAGTTTCCCGTGCTTAGTATTCAGTCCATCCAGAAGAAGAAGAAATTAGACCTTACCTGCTAATTGTCTTTCCTTGAGTTCTCTCCAGGCCAGTCCAGGAACTGCAGGGTAGTCAATCCTCTCCAGCAGCTGAGGACTGAATTCTCAAAGTCTTACTGACAGGCTATTCATCTCCCCCTGGTGTCAGAGACTCAGTCTACTATTGTCAAAGCAGTCTGTACCACTAATATCTACAACTAACCTGAACCATCATAACAAAAAACATAATAACCTAACAACACTTACTAAGTTGCATTCTTTTCTCTTATTTATTTATTTATTTTACCAGAACGGCATCTAATGCCGCCCTCTCGAATGCGGCAAGGAACCCCATCGTCAGCCCCCGATCTGAAAATGCCTTGGACGGCAGCCCCAATTACTACCGCTCCAGAACTGACAGTGTGCATAGCACTCTGAAGCGACTGTGAAACCCCAGCGGGTCATTCTCCTGAGACTTGCCCCTGATCCGGGTGGGTCCTGGACTGGCCCGGAGAGAACTCAAGGAAAGACAATTAGCAAGTAAGGTCTAATTTCTTCTTCCTCTTCATCTCTCCGGGCCAGTCCAGGAACTGTACCAGAGCAGTACTCAATATCGGGAGGGACCCACTAAACCTGCCACTATTTATTTATTTATTTATTTAGAATACATTTGTATACCGCAGCTTCCAGCGATCAGCAGCGGTTTGATTACAGATTGAAAATTGCCAAATCAAGACAGAAATTTCGTAGTAACATTACATTGATTTGAAAGGAAAGCACGGCACACAGTAATAAGGTCATAGGAGAGGAGACAGAAATTTACATATGCACATTTTTCCTAACAGGATTCCTGTTGCAAATTGTGACATCTTGTATTCCCCTGGGATTTACATCAAATTGTAATAGCACTATGCCGCAGCCCCCATCTTTGCATCTCCCTTCGCCTGAACATCCGACCTATAATGCTTTGCAAACATCTGAAGGGACGACCACGTAGCAGCTCTACAAATATCCACTGGTGGAATCAAAGCAAACTTGGCCCAAGACGCTGCCTGTCCCCGCGTGGAATGCGCTCAAAACCCTTCAAGAACCGACTTCCCAGCCGTCTGATATGCAGCTACGATCACTTGCTTTACCCACCGAGCAATCGAGGCCTTGGCCGCCACCTCTCCTTTCCGAGGTCCACCAAAAAGAACAAACAACCTGTCTGTCTTCCTAAACACCTCTGTTTTCTGCAGATACCGATGGAGCACTCTGCCTAGATCCAGCTTTTGCAGCGATCCATCCATTCTAGCCCCCTCACTGCTACAAAAAGTGGGAAGTGAAATCGGTTGGTTCACGTGAAACCCCGACACTACCTTTGGCAGAAAAGAAGGAACATGTCGCAACATTACTTTCTCTGCTGAAAACTGGATGTAGGGCTCCCTACACGAAAGCGCCTGCAGATCGGATCTCCGCCGTGCTGAACACAAGGCTACTAAGAAACATAGAAACATAGAAATATGATGACAGGAAAAGACCACATGGCCTATCTAGTCTGTCCTTCCATATCAACAACTACAACAGTCCCCTTTTTACCTTTAGAGATCCTCTGTGTTTGTCCCATACTTTTTTGAATTCAGTTACTGTCCTCATCTCTACCACCTCCACTGGGAGACTATTCCACGGATCCACTACTCTTTCTGTAAAGAAATATTTCCGCATATCACTCCTGAATCCATCTCCCTTCACCCTCATCCCATGTCCCCTCGTAGCAGAACTTGCTTACAATTGAAAGAGGCTCTCTCCCTGAACATTTATGCCACGGAGGTATTTAAACATCTCAATCATATCACCTCTATCCCGCCTTTCCTCTAAGGTGTACATATTAAGATCCTTCGGTCTGTCCTCATATAATTTATAATGAAGACCACTGATCATTTTAGTAGCCACCCTCTGCATTGACTCCATCCTTTTCACATTCTTTTGAAGGTGCGGTCTCCAGAATTGCACACTATACTCCAAATGAGGTCGCACCAAAGACTTATACAGAGGCACTATCACCTCCTTTTTTCTGCTAGCCATTCCTCTCCGTATGCACCCAAGCATTCTTCTAGCTTTTGCCGTCACTTTTTCTACCTGTTTAGCTACTTTAAGATCATCAGATACAACCACGCCTAGGTCCCACTCTTCTTTAGTGGACAAAAGTACTTCACCCCCTATACCATATTGCTCCCTTGGATTGCTGCAGCCCAAATGCATGACCTTACATTTTTTAACATTAAATCCCAGCTGCCAAATTCTAGACCATTCTTCAAGCTTAGCTAGATACGTCCTCATGTTATCTACACCTTCCTGGGTGTCTACTCTATTGCAGATTTTGGTATCATCCGCAAAGAGGCAAACCTTAGCCGACAGCCCTTCTGCTATATCACTAACAAAGATGTTAAAAAGAATCGGACCAAGGACAGATCCCTGGGGCACACCATTGGTAACATCCTTCTCCTCAGAGTGAGCTCCATTTACTTGTACTCTTTGTCGACTCCCACCCAACCAATTTCTAACCCAAGCAGTAACTTTAGGGTCCAAACCTAGGGTGCTCAGTTTGTTTATAAGTCGCCTGTGAGGAACAGTGTCAAAGGCTTTAATGAAATCTAAATACACCACATCTAGGGCTCTCCCTCGGTCCAACTCCCTGGTCACCCAGTCAAAGAAATCAATCAGATTTGTCTGACAAGACCTGCCTCTGGGAATCCATGCTGCCTCGGATCCTGTAATCCGCTGAACTCCAGAAACCTCACTATTTTCTCTTTCAGCAGTGTTTCCAATTATTTACTCACCACTGAAGTTAAACTAACCGGCCTGTAGTTTTCAACCACATCCTTACTTCCACTTTTGTGTAAAGGCACCACATGAGCCTCTCTCCAGTCCTTTGGCACCACTCCCGACTCCAACGAAACATTGAAAAGGTCAGTCAGTGGAGCTGCTAGAACGTCCCCAAGTTCCCTCAGTATTCTAGGGTGTATCCCACCCGGTCCCATCGCTTTGTCTACTTTAAGTTGAGCTAGTTTCTCACATACACAGTCTTCTGAAAATTGTTCAAGATGTCCCTTGCTTCTGTTCCTGTTTGTGGATGTTTTCCGAGGTCCTGCTCCTGGTTCTTCATCTGTGAACACAGAACAGAACTATTTGTTAAGCAATTCCGCTTTATCTTTATCAGCTTCTACATATTCCTCCCCTGCACCCTTGAGTCTGACAATGCCACTTTTGCCCTTCCTCTTCTCACTAATATATCTGAAAAATCTCTTATCCCCCCATTTTATTGCATTGGCTATTTCCTCCTCCTTTTGAATCTTTGCCTTCCTGACTACTTTGCTAGCTTCTCTAAGTTTTTCCAAATACAGATGCCTGTCTTCCTCTCTCTGTCATCTCTTGTATTTCATGAAGGCCTCCCTCTTTCTCCTCACTTTTTCAGCTACTTCTTTCAAAAACCATAGTGGTCACCTTTTCCTTTTACCTTTATTTACCATTTTAACAAAAAGGTTGATTGCCCTTAAAATATCCCCTTTCAGTTTTGCCCACTGTTTTTCTATATCCCCCAGCTGTTCCCATCCCACTAACGACTCCCTGAGGTATTGGCCCATCTTCGCAAAGTTAGTCTTCCTAAAGTCTAAGATCCTCACCTTTGAATGGATTCTAACAGCCCTAGTCCTAATACTGAACCACACCATCTGGTGATCACTGGATGCAAAATGATCTCCCACTACAACATCAGAAACACTTTCACCATAGGTAAGAATGCTGTCTTCCAAGAGAAGTCCCTCAGCGACACCACTCCCGCAGGCTCAAAAGGAGGTCGCGTCAACGCCTCAAGGACCATGTTTAAATCCCAAGCTGGAACCACCGGTCTCACTGGGGGTGGCACATTCTTAACCGCCCTTAGAAATCTGAGCACATCCGGGTGGAGGGATAAGAGACCACCTTATATCTTTCCCCGAAACCAAGCTAGCGCCGCCACTTGAACTCTCAGGGTACTTAGAGCGAGACCCTTATCCAGACCATCCTGCAAGAATGACAGGATGTGCAGCACCGTTGCTGAGAAAGGCTGAACGCTACACCTGTTACAACAACCTTCAAAGATGCGCCAAATCGAAACACACGCCAACGACATAGACGTCCTTCTGGATTTTAACATCGTGGAAACCACTGCAGCGGAATAACCTCTATGCCTCAGCCGTTCCCTCTCAAGAGCCAAGCTGTAAGAGGGAAGCAATCTACCTGTGGCATTAGAACTGGCCCCTGGTACAACAGGTTGCTTCGGGCGGGCAACGTCCAGGGAGTGTCCACAAGAAGTCGCACCAAATCCGCATACCATGGTCTTCTCAGCCAATCTGGAGCAATGAGAATCACCTTGTCGTCGTGCCGCGCTATCCTCCGAATGACTCGTCCGATCATTGATCACGGAGGAAAACACATAGAGCAGCCCACTTGACGGCCAAGGCTGAGCTAACCCATCGAGCCCTTCCGACATGGGTTCCCTGCACCTGCTGAAGAACCGATGTGCTTTGGAATTGACGCGAGTGGCCATTAGATCCATGACCAGCTGCCCCTACCGTACCGTAATGTTATGAAAGACTGCCGTGTTCAATTCCCACTCTCCTGAATCTACTACATTCCGAATGAGGTAACTGGTCGGCAGATTGTCCCTTCCAGCTACATGAGACGCTGAAAACGCTATCAAATGACTCTCTGCCCTCTGCATTAGCAGTTGACTCTCCTCCAACAAAGCTGCACTGCCTGTACCTCCTTGTCGATAGATATAAGATACTGTTACTGCATTGTCGGAAAACACGCGCACTGCCTTTCCCATTACCAATGCGTTGAACCCTAGGAGAGCCATGTGCACCGCTCTCATCTCCAAGCGATTGATGGACCAGCAGCCACTTCCGGCAGCCAGCAGCCCTGCACTATTTGTGACATACAGTGCGCTCTCCAGCCAGATAGACTGGCATCTGTGGTCACCAGGACCCACTCTGGCTGTTCCAGGGGCACCCCTGCTTGAAGAATTTTGGCATCCAGCCACCACTGCAAGCTGTTCCGGACCGTCTCTGAAACTTTCTAACTTCTGATTCAGCAGATGAGTCTGGAGCGACCATCTGGAAAGCAGGGCCTGCTGCAGAGGATGCATATGCACCCTGGCCCATGGGACCAGGTCCAATGCCGCTACCATGGAGCCCAGCAGCAGCAAGTATTGCCACATTGTCAGAGCTTTTATGCGTAAAAACACGGAAACCTGCTTTAAAATCTTCTGAACTCGGTCCTCCGGCAGAAACACCGCCCCCATGGACATGTCGAACAAAGCCCCAAGGTATACAAGGTGCTGCACTGGAGCCAGGTGACTCTTGGCTTGGTTCACTACTCAACCAAGCTCTTCCAGGACCCGCACTGTCGCGTTGATGGACTCCTGAACCGACGATGCCCGAATCAGCCAGTCGTCCCTTTGCAACGCCGCCGCAACCACCACCATCACCTTTGTGAAGGTATGTGGTGCCGTTGCTAGCCCAAACGGTAGCGCCCGGAACTGAAAATGTCCCACTGGCACCGCAAAGCGCAGAAACATCTGATGCTCCTGTCTGATGGGAATGTGTAGATAGGCCTCCGTCAAATCTATGGAGGACAGCACATCACCCCGTCTCACGGAGCAAATTACCGAACGTAGAGTCTCCATACAGAAATGTGGCACCCTTAAACAGCGGTTTACGTGTTTGAGATCCAGAATAGGCCGAAAGGAACCTTCCTTTTTGGGAACTACAAAATAAATCGAGTATCAACCTAATCCGCACTGATCCGGCGGCATAGGGACTACCACTTGAAGCCGCAGCAGACGCTGAAGCATAGCGTGAACTGCGTCCTTCTTTGCCTGCGAACCGCAAGGAGATACCATGAAGGCATCCGACAATGGCTGAACGAACTCCAGTGCGTAACCATCGTGGATAATCTCCAGTACCCACCGGTCCGAAGTTATGGTGGTCCAGATGGAGAGGAAGCCTCGCAAGCGGCCTCCCACTGGAACCTCCACCCGGACCAACTCCGTTTCATTGTGTCTTCTTGGAGGAGCTCTGCTGGGAACCAAAATAACCTCTGCCAAAACCTCGAGCTCCTCGAAAGGACTGCCTTCTGGCCGGAAAGCGACCATGCTGGTAAGGTGAAAAACAAGCTCCTCTAAATCTGCGAAACTCCCTGCTTGGCCCTTTCTGCAGTCCTCCTGGCCTTGGGTCTTTAGGACGGTCCTCTGGAAGCCGACCCCCCTTTGAGTCCCCCAGATCCTTGACAATCTTTTCCAGAGCTTCCCCAAAGAGCAGCTTGCCCTTTTACGGGAGCTTACTAAGGCGGGCCTTAGAAGAGGTGTCTGCCGCCCAACTTCTCAGCCAGAGAAACCTCCTTGCAGCAATCACCGACACCATGGACTTTGCTGAAATCCATACCTGATCATAGAAAGGCATCTGCCAGGTACGCCGCCGCTGATTCCAGCTTCGCACCTTCCACAGAAGAGCCGTCGTTCCCCTCAGTGCTAGAGCCAACGAATGAAGGCCCTTGCCACATAGGCTCCACAAACAGAGGCCTGCAGGGAAAGGGCACTGGCATCAAACGCCTGCTTTAGAAGTGACTCCAATTTCCTATCTTGCAGATCTTTAAGAGCCGCTCCGCCCTCTACCGGGATCGTCGTTTTCTTTGTCACTGCCGATACCTTCGACATTCGTAGTAACTCCTTCTCCTCCTGCGGCACCGGATATAGTCTACCTATGGCCCGAGCACCCCTCAGAGTGGCCTCCAGACATTCCCATTCCGACTCCACCATCTGCTTAATCACCCTATGGGCCGGAAAACACCGCTGCTCTGCTTTAAAACCTTGAAGCAGCGGATCTTCCAAGGGTTCCTCCTGAACCATCGGTAGCGCAATATTGAGGGCCGCTAGTGAATGAGTAATAAGAGACCCCAACTCCTCCTTCCTAAAAACTCTAAATACATTGGGGTCCTCACCTGGAGGAATCTCTCCCTCTTCTAGGTCTCCTGTCCACTGCTCTAGCCCCTCCTGGGAGAGACGTTCCCCCTCCTCAGTCATCTGAGGCATAGGAGGCTGTTGTCCAAAGCCATCGGCTGCAGCCTCCCCTAGTACCCCTCTCCTAGATGTTCCCTCACCTGGGTCCATTGAAGCCCCATTTGCTATCAGCGAACCTGACAGATCAGGGGTAGAAACTTTGTCCTGCCCCTGCCCAAGCTTCAGACAGTAGGCTTTATGGAGCGAGAGGATGAAATCTGCAGAGAAAACAGACTCCATGCCTCCCTGAACCCCTGGACCAAGTATCTGGGCAGCAGGCACCTTTGAAATAGGTTTTTTAGCTTTAGCTTTCTTCTTCTCCGGTTCTACCTGGAGCGCGGGAGAAACGGCTGCCTTTTCAAAAATGGCCACCATTCCCGCTTTTTCCCCATGCCCAACGGAACTACCGACTTCGCTCTCTCCTCCATGCTGTTTCCTAATAGTCTGGCAACCCGGCTTCCACGGCACTCACAAAAACGGCAACAACCTAAAATCGACAGCCCCCGGCGACTTCCACACAGCGCACACGCTGCCAACTCCGGCCGCATGCGCAGCCACTTCTACCGCACCGACCTCTCCGATGACAGCGGATCCTTCACGCTGCACTAGAGGCCTGCCCCGCGAAAGCTAAGTTCTCCTTACCTTAAAAACCTTTCCGTTTTTGGCCACACTCCATACTACCTCTTCGCGCTGCTAGCATTAGAGGCAGTTCGGGTTTCTGAGACCGATGGGGCTGGACTCTGGGGCTCCCAGCTCTCCCCCTTCAATCTGTTGTGCACGATGCCGCTAAGCAAGGCAGGCTCTGCCTCTGCTGCCTTGTAGAGAAAGTTTCCCCACATCCATGCTCTGTTTTTTGTTTTTTTTTAAACCCTGTTAGTCTCACTGTTCCTGGTAATTGAACCCAGCTAGGGCCCCCCAGGCAACTATTTTTGTACTCTGTCTTCTCTGTGTTGATTCCTCTTTGTCTCACCAGGAGCCTGTCAGAAACCTGTCCTATCCAGCTGCTGAGGACTGATAGACTGAGTCTCTGACACCAGGGGGAGATGGATAGCCTGTCGGTAAGACTTTGAGAATTCAGTCCTCAGCTGCTGGAGAGGATTGACTACCCTTCAGTTCCTAGACTGGCCCGGAGAGACGAAGAGGAAAAGAAGATTTACTCTTCCTCCTCCTATCTCAGCTTGAGGCTAGAAGGAGGTCAGAAAGGGAAACGCTATGAGGCCTGTCTGCCCTATCCCATGTTAACAGTTGCCAGGGAAAGTCAGGATGCTGGAGGTGGGGATGCTGGCAATTTTCCCCCACCATATCAATTTCTTTCAATACAGGAGAGAGCCAGGGATCAATGACTCTCCAAGCATATACTTTTTAAATTGTAGGTGGGAGGGGTTGGAGACCCACCTTTCCCCTGGAACATACTTTTCTCTTTGTCGGGGCAATGGGGTTCGCCTCTGGAAATTAAGTGGTCATATTCAGCTAAGACTCAGCAACACAATTTTAGAAACCTCAGGTTTAGGAACTTAAAAATATATAGGGGCTAAAAATAGGCAAAGCAAAAAAATACAAATCCATAGCCTACTTCCCGAGCACAATCTCCCGGTGTCCAACCCCATCCAAATATAAATACGTCCTCTCACAAACTCCCTCCTTACCCCAAGTCCCTAGGTCCCAAAGCAGGTAGAAATGATCCCTATTAGTGTAGCAGGAGATCTATTATCTATTTGAAGTCTGTCCTTCCAACCCTCAAATGAAAACACAGAGACAGACCGGTATGCACACACATGCTGTTTATTGTGCGCACAGTCTCAGGCAGAGCCGGCACCCTGAACAAAACGATCTGAGAGAGCGAGGTGAGGTTAGCCTGCTACTTTTTTACATTCTTACTCTGCCAAAAGTCACAGTTCTATTGGTTCCAACACCCTCCTCCGTGCCCAATGGAAACTTGCAAGTTGAAACGAAACTTAAACATAGCCCAGCCTCTCCCATCATGGCGCTTCCGGTGTTAGAACTAAGGGAATCTGCCTCATTCCCCCCTTTGATTCTTCTTACCTTCCAAAGACCGGGGTAAGAAGTAAATCACTGCTAAACAGAGTCAGTTAATTTATGCTGGAGGAGGGGCTGGTAGTTCCACATAGCCATTACTTGAGCTGTGGTTTTACGCTCCACCGTGTTCTCAATGGTGGAGGTAATAAATCGGCTGAGTATAGGGATACAACATGGCAGAATGGCACATAGCAGTAAAATAAGAAGAACCCCTACCACTAGGGTTTTTAGTCCCCCTAGCCAACGGAACCACTTCATAAACCACCCAGGACCCATGGACGGGTCAGTAATATGATTAACTAGATCACGTAGGTCTTGGATAGAGTGTTCAATGGAAACACTTGCGTCAGTGAGGTTAAAACAACACATACCCTCAAATTCCTCACAGCCATGATTTAGCCGTAGGAGCAAAAAATCAATAGTCATCCTGTTCTGCAGAATCGCCGCCCGCAGACCGGACATTTCATGATTTATAGTGGCTAGGATGGTTGAGGTGAGATTAATGGATTTGGCCAAGGAACAAGCAACACGGCTTACTTTCATAGCATTGTGCAAAGCTAACCCGTGTGCTCCTACAATGGATATTAACCCGTGTGCTCCTACAATGGATATTGCCAGTCCTAGAGCTGTTTGATCGCTATAAGGTTCCACATTAGAGTTACAGGCAGGATACATAGGTTTTGATCGAGGATAGCGCGGGTGGGAACGAACCTTACTAGGGGTATGAGAGAAAGCAGCAGTAGTAAGTCTGCCAAAAGTGCAAGGACCTCCAGTAGCATTCATGGGGACATAAGTATAAGCAGTTTTACCACATAACAGAAACCATCCTAAGGGAAGATACATTTCTGAGTAAGCATAAGATACTTTAGTAATAGACTTGCATGATAATATGGTGTTTGACACATTAAAAACCTCTTTGGTGGCATTTACAAAAAGAAAGCAATCTGTAGCATTAAGTGTGGAGACAACCTGAAAGGAGAAAGGGACCCTGTTAAAGTAGACTGAGGTAGGACTAGTAACTCCAATGTGATAGAAGAAGGTAGAGAAATAAACATTGGGCTGAGTGCAGGTTAAATCGGCAAGTATAGTAAAATTTTGCATTTCACACAGATTAGAGGGTACAGCAATGAGACACGTTGATAAGAAAGCTCCAGCTTGTAATGAGCTGCGCATACAAAAGTCTGACATATTTAAGGCAGTTTGGGCAAGTAGTATTGCCATATTAACAGTTCCTGAGCTGGACTGAAAGTGGCACCACATGAGTGGTAGGAGGAAAGTCGATGTGATCCTACCCATGATGGTCCAGAAGCAGGAGGGCGGTCTGGGTTGAAGAGGATATCAGCTGAGGCAGTACACACGTAGATTCTCAAAATTCTACAGTACGTAGTCCTGTCAGCTTCTGGTGGTGACAGGAGTAGGGCTGGAGTACTTCAGTTGCCTGAGGATGGTTGGTCTCCGGGCGGAGATGTCCTTGTCAATTTCAGACGCAGGGGGTGATCTGGAGACACAGTCGAAGTCCAAGGCAGAGCTGGAGCAGGTGCGGCAGTCTTGACATGAGTATGGTGGATCCACGGGACTACTTCAGCCACTTTGACAGCAGTGGGGGTAGCGAGGAGAACAGTATACGGGCCTCTCCACTACGGAGTCAATGGATCTTTCTTCCACTCCTTAACCCAAACGCAAGTACCAGGCTGATGCGGATGGAGGGGTTCAGTCAAGTTGATCATCAGTCTGTCCTGGACCCAGTGGTGTATCTCCTGTAAGGTAGAACTGAGAGCCAACAGTTCCTGTCTAGTTATTTCAGATCCTATCTGGGTTAAATCACCTATTACACCCTGCACTATAGGGGCTGGGCGACCATATAGGGCTTCAAATGGGGAGATATTAATAACCTTCCGCAGAGCTGAGCGTATGCGGAGTAGAGCTACCGGCAGTAGTTGAGACCATTTCAGGGAGGTCTCCTGACACATTTTTGCTAGTTGGGATTTTAAGGTGCGGTTCATACGCTCCACTTTCCCTGAACTCTGGGGTCGGTAGGCCATATGGAGTTTCCATTCTATCCGAAGGAATCTAGCTACTTGCTGTACTATTTGGGCTACAAATGCAGGGCCATTGTCTGAACCTATAACTACAGGGAGACCGAACCGGGGAATGATTTCATGCAACAGTATCTTGGTAACATCCCGGGCTTTTTCTGTCCTAACAGGGAATGCTTCTACTCACCCCGTGAAGGTACAGACTAGTACTAACAGATACCTATACCCATTGGCTTGGGGCATTTCTGACAAGTCAATTTGGATATTTCCCATGGGTGTGACACCATATGACTGGACCCCAGGGGGTTGGTGGGGACCCTGGTGGGCATTGTTTCTAGCACACGTGGTACACTGCCTATCTGTTGCTGCTACCATGGATGAAAGACAGGAAATAAAGAAGTGTGGATGGAGGGCAGTTTCCATGGCCGTCTTGCCGAAATGTGTAGCCTGATGGAAGGAAGACAGGAAAGCCGGGGCTAAACTTTCTGGGATTACTATCAGGGAGGTGTTCTCCTTACTAGGCAGTCTCAACCATCCGTCAGGATGTAGTACTGCTCCCTCCTCCTGGCAGAAAAAGTCCATTTCCTGAGTAGAGTACCGGGGGGCCCAGTAACTTAACAGGACAGGGAACAGGGGGGCCTGCAGACCTGGGGGTTCTGTTAATTGCAAGAGGGGTGCAGAGGCAACCCGCTTTGCTTCCAGGTCCACTTGCCGGTTGCCTTTTACTACCTCACTATTCCCCTTCTGATGGCTCCTGCAGTGCATGACTGCAACTGCCTTAGGACACCAAACAGCTTCCAGCAAGGCTAGCACCTGGGGACCATTCTTTATCTCGGAACCAGCTGCAGTAATTAACCCTCTCTCCTTGTACAGGGCACCGTGGGCATGGAGGGCGGCAAATGCATATCTGGAGTCTGTGTATACATTCAGGCTTAGGTCTGCTCCCAGGGTCAGGGCACGGGTAAGGGCAATGAGTTCTGCTTTTTGCGCCGAAGTCCCAGTGGGTAGGGGTTGGGCTTCAACCGTTGCTTCTGCCGTCACCACCGCATACCCAGCACACCTGCGACCTTCAACCATGAAGCTACTGCCATCTACAAAGTAAGTCTCATCTGGATTACTCAAGGGCACATCTGTCAGGTCCGGGCGACTGGAGAATACTGTGTTCATTACCTCCAGACAATCGTGATCAGGTGGTCCCGGACTGATTGGTAGAAAAGTGGCAGGATTTAGAGCTTGACTGGTTGTGATCTGTACTGGTTGTGATCTGTACTAAGAATGTTAACCGAGATCATTGAATTTCGTAAAAAATTGAAAACCTATCTATTTACTATGCATTACAACAATACAGATCATCCCTCAATAGATTTAGATAAAGGCTAACCAGTTTTTGTCTGAGATGACCCAATGACCTAAACAGACAATTCTACTTAGCTGAAACTGTACTTTGCACAATGCTTAAGCCCCACATAATGTGTATCTGTATATAATGTATATAGTTTTTCACTGTTCTGTGCTGTTCAGTTTTAACATTTGCTGTTTACTTATTATTATAAAACAAACGCTGCTTTGTTGATTGTTGTGAACCGCAACTGATCTCTGGAAGATGCGGTATATAAATGATTGTTAAATAAATAAATAAATAAATGAATACTACTCTGGGATTTCCCCATAACATGCTCTGATATTTTAACATTCGGGAACTGGTGAACCAGTAACTCCCTTTGTGCTCCAACAGGGTTTGGACTGAGTGTGGGACGGTAACTAGGAGATTCTGGCCCATTGATTATAATACCAGGGAACTAGATCAGGGGCATGCAATGGATGTCATCTATCTGGATTTCAGCAAAGCCTTTGATACTGTTCCTCATAGGAGGCTTGTCAACAAACTCAGTAGCTTGGGGATGGGTCCCAAGATGGTAAACTGGATTAGAAATTGGTTGACTGACAGACGACAGAAGGTGATTGTACATGGAGCTCACTCGGATGAGAGGAAGGTGATTAGCGGGGTGCCCCAGGGTTCGGTCCTGGGCCCGGCACTGTTCAATGTATTTGTGAGTGATATTGCTGAAGGACTGAATGGAAAAGTCTGTCTTTTTGCAGACGACACAAAAATTTGCAACAGAGTGGACTCCCCGAGGGAGTGTTTAACATGAAGAAAGATCTACAAAAACTGGAAGACTGGTCTAAAGCTTGGCAACTACGATTTAATGCAAAAAAGTGCAGTGTCATGCACTTGGGTAGCAGAAATCCAAGAGAAATGTACGCGATAGGGGGAGAAAGGTTGGTATGCACAGTTCAGGAAAAAGACCTTGGTGTGATTATCTCTGCTGATCTCAACGTGGCAAAACAGTGCGACCAGGCAGTGGCAAAAGCCAGGAGGATGTTGGGCTGCATACAAAGAGGGATTACCAGCAGAAAAGAAGAGGTACTTATGCCACTGTATAGGTCACTGGTGAGGCCTCACTTGGAATACTGTGTTCAGTTTTGGAGACCATATCTTGCAAAGGATGTAAAAAGACTGGAGACTGTTCAGAGGAAGGCGACCAAAATGATTTGGAGCCTGCATCAGAAGCCTTATGAGAAGAGACTTGAAGACCTAAATATGTATACTTTGGAGGAAAGGAGGGACAGGGGAGATATGATTCAGACCTTTAAATACTTAAAGAGAAATGATGAACAAACAAACCTCTTCCAAAGACGGGGAACCTGTAAAACTAGAGGGCATAACATGAAACTGCAAGGGGGTAAATTGAAAGGCAATGTCAGGAAATATTTTTTCACTGAAAGGGTGGTGGATGCTTGGAATACCCTCCCGATGGAAGTGGTAGGGGCGAACACGGTGACGGAATTCAAAAAGGCATGGGACAAACACAGAGGATCCCTTTACAGAAATAGGAAAAAAACAAAATAAACGGTACCATCTAACTTCTGAACCATATAACGTCTCAACAAATAGGGGTGTCCTACATGGAGTGGTGGGTTTACCCCTGAACAAGGATATGGGGAGGGGTGGCCTGCGCGGAGCGACAGGTGCACCTACTCTTGCCATCTTGCTGGGCAGACTGGATGGATCATGCTGGTCTTTATCTGCCGTCAACTACTATGTTACTATGTTATCAGATTCTTCCACTAACAGTGCAGTTGCAGCTATTGCTCTCAAACAGGGTGGCCATCCTTTTGCCACCGGGTCCAACTGTTTCGACAGGTATGCTATTGGGCGTGGCCAGGATCCCAGGTGTTGGGTCAGGACTCCTAGGGCTGTTCCTGCTGCTTCATGCACATAAAGAGTGAAAGGTTTGGTCACATCCGGAAGACCTAAGGCTGGTGAAGACAGTAAAGCTCGCTTCAACTGCTGGAAGGCCTCCTGTTGACTAGGTCCCCATTCGAGGGGACTTTTCTCCGGGCCTTTTGTGGACTCATACAGAGGTTTTGCAATCTTGGCGAAATTGGGGATCCAGATATGGCAGTATCCTGCTGCTCCGAGGAAGGCGCGCACTTGTTTTCGGGTTGCTGGCACGGGGATCCGGCATACAGCCTCCTTCCTTTCGCTTCCCAACTGACAGCTCCCCTTCGCAAGGTGGAAACCCAGGCACTTCACTTCCAGTTGGCATAATTGGGCCTTACTCCTCGAGACTCGGTATCCAGCCTTATAAAGAAGTTGTAAGTTCCATAGTTGCCTGTATGCATTCAGCCTCTGAGTCGGCTGCAACCAGCAGATCATCAACATACTGTAGGAGTACTCATCTCCCTGATTCCCCAAGGGGAAAAGCAGCAAGGTCTTTGGCCAGGGCAGTACTGAAAATGGTGGGGGCATCTTGAATCCTTGCGGCAGCCGAGTCCACGTAATCTGAGACTTGCTACCAGTAGCAGGATCTTCTTTTTCAAAGGCAAACAGGTGTTGGCTCTTAGGGGCCAGCCGTAGACAGAAGAAGGCATCCTTCAGATCCAGAACCGAGAAATGGGTGGCCGTTGCAGGGATGAGGCCCAGTAAGGTATAAGGATTGGGCACCACTGGATGCAGAGTTAGAACAGCTTCATTGACTCGGCGCAGATCTTGGACTGGCCGGTAATCTGATGTACCTGGTTTGCGGACTGGTAACAGAGGAGTATTCCAAGCTGACTGGCAGGGCCGCAGGATGCCGTGCTGCTGGAGACGTACCAGGTGATGATGGATTCCTTCCACTGCAGCCCGGGGCAGCGGATACTGCTTTATATGCACTGGAGTTGCTCCTGGTTTCAAGACAACACAAACTGGGGGTATGTTGGTGGCGAGTCCCGGGGGATTCCCTTCTGCCCAGACTCCGGGGGGAACTGATTGCTATCGAAGTTGAGTGGCGCTGGTCGGTCCGGGCCTTTCTTCAAACAACCGCCATTCTTCTTCCCGGGGGACAGACAATACCAAAACTGATGGGCCCAGGCTGGGTATTTCAAGCTCCGCCTGGCCCTCTGGCCAAAACGATATCTGGGCCTGGAGCTTCGACAGGACGTCCCGCCCCAGCAGGGGTATGGGACACTCAGGCATATACAAAAACTGGTGGGTGATGGTCCGTCCCCCCAACTGGCACGTGCGGTTTTGCAGGAAGGATCGCTGGGATCGATTTCCTGTCGCTCCCACAACTGTCACGGTCCTGGCGGAAACCGGGGCCACCTGCTGGGTGACAACTGAATGTTCTGCTCCTGTATCAACCATGAATTGCATTTCTTGGTCCCCTAGGTTGATATTGACCATAGGCTCCTGGGGACCTAGTAGAAACTTGGAGCCCGGTCTGGCCTAGTAATCATCCGAGTCATAATGTTCCATGGTCGCAAGGCCCTCAAAGGCTGGCTCTGGTGGAGGCGGGTAGGTCTCGTATGGATATGGTGCAGGCCGTTTCTGGTCTCGGCCTCAGGTGAAGGCTCTTGCACCTCCGGTGGATGGAAGTTGACCTCTCTTTGGGTTGCGATTTGGGCATTCATTCTTCCAATGTCCTTCTTCCTTACAATAGGCACATTGATTTTTGCCTAATGGGGGCCGAGTACCTCCTCGACCGTGTCCCAGTCCTCTGCTCCCATCCCTGGCACATGCCGGAGCGGGCGTTCGCTCGGCTAGGGTGGCTGCCAGGAAATCTGCCTTCTTTTTCATCCGACGCTCGGATTTTCTCCTCAGCTCCTGGTCACGATTCACAAAAACCTTCTGTGCAACTTCCATTAACTGTGCTGTGTTCATGCCCGCAAACCCTTCTAACTTTTGCAACTTCCGTCTGATGTCACTCTGAGCCTGCGCCACAAAGGCAGTATTAATCATACGGAGATTCTCAGGAGCTGCCGGGTCGTAGGGGGTATACAGCCGGTATGCCTCCGTCAGTCGCTCGTAAAAAGCTGCAGGGCTCTCATCTGGGGACTGGAGAGTCTCGGCAACTTTGCTGATGTTCATGGCCCGCTGCCCCCCTTTCTTAAGTCCTTCGAGTAGGGCAGTTCAGAAACGGGAGAGGGCTCGTGCTCCAGCGGGGGTATTTGGATCCCACTGTGGGTCTTCATTCGGGAAATCCGCTACTGCCGTCTGCTGGGGATTGATTCCTCCAGCATCCACAGGATTAGCTTCTAGCCACTTGATGGTTGCTTGTACAATGCAAGCTCGTTCTTCCATGCTGAACAGGGTGGAAAGAAGCTGGCGGCAGTCCGACCAGGTAGGTTGTTGTGTCTGCATAATGCTGGTCATGAGGTCTGTCAGCTTCTGGGGTTTCTCTGTGTACGAGGCATAATGGGTCTTCCAATTCAGAAGATCAGTGGTGGAGAAGGGCACATATATCAGACTGGGAGGTCCCACTGCCACCTGTCCTTCCGCATTGATGATGGGCAATCCCTGCACTTGGTGGAGAGGCATATGAAAGACGTCGGTCTCCAGGATCTGCTTTCTCAGGTTCTGGTATCCGGACCGCAGGCGGCCTTGCAGCGGGGTGGAGGCCTTAGGTTCCGGTTGGGAGGAGGAGGCAGGTGTGGGCGTTCCTGTAGATATACTAGGGGTTGGGCCTGAGGGAGCGGAGGAAATCTGACTCGATTCATGTGATCCACGGGCATGGGAGGAGTCATAACTATGGCCAGGAGGACCAGGGGAGGTGTCAGTGTCGGCCGTGTTCCCCAGGTGTGCTGATCGGGGAAGAACTGGGGGTCTCCTGGGGTATCTGCCGGTACCATATGTACAACTGGGAGCGAGTCCTGTAGCGGGGCCGTAGGTATTGGAGGATAGACAAGGGTGGGGGGGCGAACCGTAAGCTCAGGAGAATCCCGCCCCCTATAAATAGGAGCGGGCAAGGCAGGTGTTGCCTTCTTTCGACCCTCGGCTGCAACCACCATGATTCTACACTGGTTTTCATGGCAGCGCTGCAGCCATTTTGGCTTTTTCTGACATGTGGCCAACCAGGAGTCTATATAGGGGAACTGATCTAGGTGTTCTTTTGTGACAATCTGATGGACTAGGAATACAATAGAGGTATCAGTAGTGCCTTCAGGCGGCCATGCTCGCACTAAGGTGTGCCACTCCCACTCACACAGTACAACTAGTCTGGGGGCAGTGAGCCTAACTCCACAGTCATCCCCAAAGGCAGTTTTAAAATGGCTTAGCATGCATTTCAGCGTAGTCCTATTCTTGGATCCACTAGACTCCATACTGTAATTATTCTCCTAATTTGTATACAACTCTCGCGTTTATAACACAGAACGAGAAAGCAGAGGGGAGACAACAGGCAGGGACACAGACAGACAGACACACACACACATATACCCTCCCAGACTCCCGTTTCCCGAATCCAGACACCAGGACAGGCGGTGGTTTCATAACCCAATATCTCAGACTACGGTTCTTACTCGGACCGCCCGTAGGGGGTGGCCAATACCGTACCAGACTTTTCAACCCATTTCAGAAAACCAGACTTTTCAACCCGTTTCAGAAAATTAAGAGAGTGAGTACTCACCATCCTGAAGAAGGGTTTGGATGCCAGTCTATCAAGCCGGATTTCTGTACCCAGGGAGTCAGCCGTCCAGGACTGAGTGTGCAGGATACGCCAAGGGATCCCCCCGGAACAAAGGGTCCGGTGGTACCGGGGACCGTCGATGACCAGGAGGTCAGTCCCGGACCAGGCGAGTCCTGGTTGCGCAAACCGCGATGCCTTCACCTGGGGGTGCGAGGAGACAGACGGAGAGTTCCCGGCCAATGCACCAGAAAATGTAGCAGGAGATCTATTATCTATTCGAAGTCTGTCCTTCCAACCCTCAGATAAAAACACAGAGACAGACCGGTATGCAAACACATGCTGTTTATTGTACGTACAGTCTCAGGCAGAGCCGGCACCCTGAACGAAATGATCTAAGAGAGTGATGTGAGGTTAGCCTGCTACTTTTATACATTCTTACTCTGCCAAAAGTCACAGTTCTATTGGTTACAACACCCTCCTCCTTGCCCAATGGAAACTTTCAATCTTCCTTGCCCAATGGAAACTTTCAAGTTGAAACAAAACTTAAACATAGCCCAGCCTCTTCCATCATGGCGCTTCCGGTGTTAGAACTAAGGGGATCTGCCTCATTAGCTCCTGGTTCACCTCCACCATAGGTAAAAATGTACTGGCTGAACCAGGGATTTCCTTTGCCTCATGTGTTATGTTAGGCTCCTGCCTAATTCTGACCTTGAGCTGCTATTGTAGCAGCAAACATCGTCCCTCTCTGCTACACTTCTATGGAACACCCGTCTGGTTTTCCTCAAGGGCTTTCTGAGGTGAGGGAAAGAAAGACACTTTTGATCTCTGAGTGAGGAATCCAGCCTTGAGGGAGGGGAGGGGAGCAGGGGTATGTATTTTAAGGACAGCTGTATATCTGCAGGTGGGGAGGGGCAAGGAGGATGGGGGAAATGTGCTGAGAGTATGTTTTACTTCTGTGGAGGAGTGACTAGCTGGGATTAGTTGCCTCAAACAGCTGTGGCTCAGGGTGGAACAGATTGACACACATTAGCATGCTAATGTTTGGTCACAAAGTTAATTTCAGCTACTAAACTGTAGTTTATGTTCACTGAATAGTAGCATTGACACATTTTATGCAAAGCATATTAACCTGCCAATGAGCTCATTTGGATAATTTTGCATATAGTCTTCTATACCTCCGGAGATCCTGAGTTCTCTTGTTCACTGTTGGCACACATTCATCCGTTTCCTTACATATTTTACTAAGACAGTCATGCCATCCAAGAAGGCTACCTGTCCTTTAGATCCCCCTCCCCTCTTTGTGGTTAACTTCTCCCGCCCTAGCCTTGCTTCCCCCTACGCACTGCCATTCCCTTGAAAGAAGGCCATCATTTGCCCTATTCTGAAGAAACCCTCACTGGATCAAACTTTAACTCTCAATAATCATCTGGTCTCTAACCTTCCCTTTCTTTCTAAGGTTCTTGAAAAGCTTATCGTTCCTCAACTGACTGATTTTCTCTCCAAAACCAACATGCTTCACCCGTATCAATCTGGTTTCCAACCATCTCAGTACTGAAACTATCCTGGCTTCCCTTCTGAGCAAAATACACTACACCCTTGATCAAGGCAATGTTACTTTAGCTATTTCTCTTGACCTCTTCTTTGCAGGTGGCTTCACGATATTGGTCTCTGCGGCTCAGTTTTACTCTTTATTCACAGATCATTCCTTTCAGGTTTCCCAATCCTCTTCACTTTTGTGTCCCTATCCTCTCACTTGTGGAGTCCCCAAGGGATATGTTCTTGCTCGGCTATTGTTTAAGATCTTTCTTGCCCCACTTGCCACACTAATCCAGGATGCGGGAGTGACAGCTTATTATTACACTGATGGCATCCTCCTCCACTGGCATACTCACCCCACTTGACCAGATCTCTCACCTATCAGTGATTGCTTAACTCAGAAAGCCTCCTGCTTGAACATCCATTTTCTTAAACTTAACCCACAGAAAACTGAGACAATCTGGTTCAATGGTTCTTCTCCCATTCCCTCCTGTGTTCCGCTGTTGGACTTTATTCATCTTGCTTTAACTACCTCTCTTAAATACCTGGGGATCACTCTTGACTCCAATTTCATTTTTCACAATAAGATTAGCTCTGTAGTTAACAAAAATCTTTCTAAGCAGTTTGACAAATCCATTCCATTCGCACATTCTTCACCCCCCAGCCCATACTACATTAATCTTAGCTTTAGTCATTAGTCATCTTGACTAATTTAACATCATTTAGTCTAGTCTTCCCGGGTTTGAGATTCAGAGGCTGCAAACTGTACAGAGCTCTTATTTTTGTCTGTTGGCACATGCATCAAAGTATGATCACATCACCCCCTGGTTACCAGTATCTTCGCATGTGCAATTTAACACCCTAACCCTGTTTCATAAAACACTGCATGCTGGTTTGCCGCTAAATTTTTCCTCCCTTCTTATTCCTCATGCCCTCTCTCATTCTCTTTGTACTATTCATGCTGACTGTCTATCTTCCTTCTGCATCCCAGGCAAGATATCTCTCAGCCAGAGCCTTGGCTTTCTTTTTTTTTTTTTTAATTTTATATTTATTAGTTTATACATACATTCAAGAATACATCTTGAAACGGAAATTGAGAAGGGTACAAGCAAACAATATTACAGACTAAATAGTCCCAGCAATAACAAATAAGGAAATTATTCAAGTACACAACTCACTCTAGCCCTCAATAGGAGGATACCAAGAAGAAAAAGGAAAAACAAGTTTAACCCAAATTCCAATAGGAAATAGAGGTGTGAAAAGCAGCTAGAAACACATACTCAAACAGCAGAAGATGGGAGACACCCATTACCCCTTAATGACGGGCATTAATGAAGTCCAGCAAATGTGAGGGCTCAAAAAAAACATAGGAATCAGACTGATACTTAATCAGACATTTACATGGAAATTTTAGAAAAAAGAGCCCCCCCCAATTGCTGAACCCCAGGTCGAAGGAGGAGAAAGTCCCGCCGTCGTCTCTGAGTCTCCCTGGAGAGGTCAGGAAACATACGGACCTGTAATCCCTTAAAGGCAACATTCCGTTTTTTAAAAAATAGCTTCATAAGCCATTCTTTATCAGAGAGAAGAGCTAACGTAATCAACAAGGTAGAGGACATAACCTTGTCCTCCTGTGAGGATTCCAGTAATGCAGTTACATTCAAAACATCAACTTTAGACAGACCCATAACCATCTCCCCACCCTCAGCGGCAACCTTTTTCCCCAAAGGGAGATAGTATATCTTTACAATAGGGGGGTGAGATTCAGGAGGAACACCCAAAATTTCTATTAAGTATTTCCTAAACATATCTCTTGCAGATACCATAGGTAACCTAGGAAAATTAATCACACGGACATTAGCAGCTCGAGACATATTTTCCAAAGCCTCAATTTTAACACTCATTGACAAAGCATTCTTCTGCAACATTTCAACATCTTTCCCACAACATACGGAAGTTCCCTGAAGTTCTGCAACCTCCTTCTGTAAATTAGTTATTTTGACAGTGTTTTCTTGAATAGCCTATCATTATTTGTAACCTGAGACGCCAATGCACATTAAACAGGGGCATTGATAACTTGGATGTTCCTGGGGCAATGGAGGATTAATTGACTTGCCCAAGGCCACAAGGAGGGAATTGAGCCCTGGTCTCTTGGTTCCCAAGCCAGTGCTCTAACCTTTAGGGTACCCCTCCACTCCCATTCCATTCACCCTGTCCCAATAATGCTTAAACGTTATATTTAAGAAGCCTTATTTGCAATTTCCACATGTAAAATCAGGCATTTGCATACAAAAATGGCATCAATGTGCAAATGGATATTTTAGAAAGAGTTGAATCTACATGTGGGTGTCTTTACTACGTAGAAGTTGTAAGGGAGCGCGTCAGGGACACAGGTTAAGGAGTGGCCCGGGCAGATAAAAATCTACACGCGTATCCCTCATTTCATACAGGGAATACA
The DNA here is from genome assembly GCA_033557465.1 of Ichthyophis bannanicus. Taxonomy (NCBI): domain Eukaryota; kingdom Metazoa; phylum Chordata; class Amphibia; order Gymnophiona; family Ichthyophiidae; genus Ichthyophis; species Ichthyophis bannanicus. Next base: position 161,872,402 of record CM066035.1, on the reverse strand, counting down.
CATGTATGACCGATATTGTCCACCTTCAGATTTACACCATTTCCTTGGCATGTTTAGATTTTCAGAAAGTTTTTGTTTTGGTCATTCCTTCAGAGAAGAGATTAAGAGAGTTCTCTTCAATATCCTGCAGGGCTGTCCCCAGAGTTGGTTCAAGGTGTGGTCACCCTATGCAAATCTTAAGCCTTATGGCCCCCCATCAGAATCTATTGTTTAGCTCTGAATGCCCTGGTCTTTGCTAACCCCCCTCCCCCGAAAGCTTCCAATCTAGGGGTCTGCCTAGTTTGCCTAATGGTTAGGCCGGCCCTGATCTCCCGTTATTTACTTCCCTCCGCAAATTCTAATTAAATGAAGATAGCAGCCTCTGTAGTTAATAGGTGGCATTTGCACTTGTAGGTTTGTAAAATGGTCCACGTAGACATGTACATGCTGGTACTTACATGTGAAAATTGGAAAATACATATGGACATTGCCTTGTTTCCTCTGTTGATTTTTTCCTCACATGTAGATCTGTAAAATATCTCCTCCAGCTCCACGTATTGTTACATATATTTGCACCACTACGCCTGTTTATTCATATTTTAGAAAAGGCTCTACATTTGGCAGAGGCTTTTCTGAAACACCACCACAACTGTGTACATCACAAACTCAGCATCGCAATTTCAGACTCCATGTACTGTCTAAAATGTGCCTTTAAACGTAAATGCTTAAATTTCAGATACTAAACCGTGTCAATACTTAGAATGCATGTTAGTACAAATTAATGAATAAGCCATTTTGTTAGTTCTTTTCTGCAATTCTGGATGGCGGTTCTTCCTACTTTCAAGGTCAGCCACACTCTCCTGTCTCCTTTTCAAGTGGGAAGAGAGGTAGATGGCCTCACAAAGTTCAGACTCCTCTCTATTTCACTGGCTGAGGAGTCAGAAGAGACGTCAAAACTACTCATTCTCAGTTCTTATGACAGATGGGTTCGGAGAGAGGAAGTAGATAATGGGTAGCAAAAAAATCAATATCAGCAAAACAATCAGTGCCTCCGACTCACAACAGTATAGATTTCTGTGGCAAGCAGAAGGTCAACATGTTCTACATCCGGGGAAAAGAAATCAGAGTACTAATTTCTGCTGATGTTGCCACCATATTCACGGAGTCACCCTTACATCGGAGCTATGGCACAGCAATAGAGAAGGCCAATTTACACAGTTGTAGCCTGCTATATTCTCCACAGGCTGTCATATAAAAATGAAATGCATGAATGTATGTACATCAGTTTGCCCAGGTTGGTTGAGTGTGGCTATGTTGCTATAGTCATACATTTGGGTCCAGATGACTCAAAATGCAGGGATGGCTCCTGCTGGAAGTGTGGTACTGAAGAATTTTTAATCCTGGAGATTTCCCTAGCAGTACTTGCTAGCAAGTAGAACCTATTGGGACACGTATACTAAGCCGTGCTAATGGTTGGAATGGGTTATATTTATCTAGGTCCTGTTGAATAACATGGGACCTATAGTAGTTACAAACAGCCCGTGCCAACTGTTAGTCCAACTCAGTAAACATGCCCCACTGTGATTCATCCTGGCAAATATCTGAGAGATGGGAACAGACAAATGGACACATATCTTGTCCATCGGCTCTGAACTGGATACCCCTTCAAAACCTCAGTTGGAAAGCCATGGGGTCAGAATGCAAAATTGTGTTTGTACTGTATCCCAGCGGAGCAGAGGGGGGATAAAAAGATGAAAACGTAAAGCTGTGTTTATACGATGATTTGTTCCTATGTATCATTGAGCATTCGTGGTACATTATTTGACTATAATGACACATTGTTAGTTTTTTGATAATAAATAGTTTTGCACATAAAAATGAGAGAGTAATTACAAGAGTCTAGTGGCCATTTTCTAAATGTTCTATTAATTAAATATGAACTACAGTGACTTCTCAAAAAAGTTTGTTTTAGCACCAATTACTGGTTATATGTTTTCAGCAATTCATTTTTTCAGGGAGAGTAATCTCTGATTCTTAGCAAATTCTTTTATAACTAGGAGATACTGCTGCTAAAAATAAAAACAATCAAATCGTGTTTTCCTATTATACCTTAGATTATGTTTTCCACAGTGTAAACATATGGTCTAACCAACCACCTACTGAGTTGTCAAAGTACTTATAGACCATAATCACATCATCACCTGTCAACTCTTTCTTCTCCAAAGGAAACATTCCTAACTGCCTTAGTGTTTTAACAAACCGTAAAAGTAGCTCAGTTTATTCACATTTTTCTTTCAGTATTTCTGGTAAATACCTTTCCAGACAGGAAGAACAAAAATATATCATACCACCACTGTGGTCTCCTAACGACCATAAAGAGTTGCAAATAAACAGCAGGATCCCAGTACATAATTACATTTGCATGCAATTAAAAGAACATGATGCCTTAATATGTGATCTGACACACTGATTTAATAAAAGGGTACCACACAATGTAATTCTTTCCAGCAAACACCAGAACCAAGTTGCTGCTTGATTCAACAATTCAATTTATTCATTCTCTGTGCACTGTAACACCTCTGGGGAAAACTAGGTTTTCTATTAAAAGTGATCATGGTTTCTTTGAATATAACACTCCCAATCATACTAAGTTATTGAGAAATTTGCTATATTCAACAAAATGTATCAAATAGATTATTGAGACAATCCTGGTAGGAGGCATTCCCTCTGTATTTTTAAACCTGAGTGAATTTGATGCAACCGAGAATTTGAGTTTGCACAGAATTCACTCTCTTTGCAGAATTCTGCGTTTCTTATGCAAGATTCTGTACAATCACCAGCATGAGCAACTCCCAATTTCTCTCCCCTCCCCCGCAGAGATCGCACACCAAGAGGAGGCGGCAAATCATTGCACATCAGGCCGTGTCTTCCTCTTCTGCCGTCCTAGATCCTACTGTTCATTTGAAGCACAATGCTGTTTGGAAGCCTGCATGGTTCAAATGAGCAGTTGGCCCTAAAACAGCACATGAGAAGGATGTGGCCCGATGTGTAGCCATTTGCCACCATGGCAGGCTCTTGCCACATGATTGGAAACAGAGGGAAGCAATCTGCAGAACGTATTGCAGGAGGTGGGCTCATTGCTGGAGTAAGCAGGGGGAGTGCAATGGGAGTGAGGGACAGAGCAAACTTGAGGGTCTGCAGTGGGGATGGGGAGAAACAATGAGGTGGAAGTATGTGCCTCGGAGTGGGGGAAAAAAGAAGGCAGGGTGGAATGTGTGCTTTGGGGGTGGGAAGAAAGAGAGATGGGAGTATGTGCTTGGAAAGGAAGAAGTAAAGCTTAGGGGTTTGGGAGAGAACTATGGTTGGGGTGAAAGAGAGCTCAAGAGAGAAAAGACAGTGAGAATTTCAGTCTAGGAGGAGTTAGGCCCTATGATGAAGGAATTCTGGACAAAAAATTACTAATAAAGCATGCAGAATTTTACAGAACGTGTTGTTACTCACCTGTAACAGGTGTTGTCCAGGAACAGCAGGTATCAGTCCTCACATATGGGTGATGTTAGCACCGATGGAGCCCGCAAGGTAATCTCTGCCCAACTTTCAAAGAAAGCCTTTGGGAGACCAACCACACATATATAGTCTCCTTCCTGCCCAAGGGAGCATAATGGCATAGCTTAATAAAGCCCAAAAAGAAAAAATTCCATGGGGAGGAGGGAGGGTTGAGATAACGGATTCCTGCTGTTCCCGGAGAACACCTGCTACACGTAACTAAGCTTTCTCCAGGAACAAGCAGGAAGTCAGTCCTCACATATGGGACTCCCCAGCTACAAGCTACCAAACGACCTATAAAAAGGCACGGGCGACTCAAAAATCAAACCGTAAATGGTAGCTGAAAGATGCGGATGAGCCCCAATCATCTGTAAAGGAATCGAGTCTCCGGTAGCCTTGACATACAGAAGGGCCAGAGGGAAGGAGTTGCATTAGTCCCTAAAGAAGTGCCGAAGAACAGTCTGGCCGAAGGCGCTGTCATGCCAGGAGGCCTCCTTGGGGCAGTGAGATGCAAAGGTATGGACTGAGGACCAGGTGGCTGCTCAGCAAATCTGTGGCAGGGAGATTAAGCGTAGGCCATCATAGTCCAAATGTTATAGGCTGTTAAATGATGCTCCAGATAAAGGCCAGCCTGTCCAAAGGCGAAGGAAATGCAGTTAGCCACCGAGGTGGAAAGGGTGTGCTTAAAGACCACCATGCTAAGTCTGTTGGGGTCATAAGAAACAAACAGTTGAGAGAAGCGGTGATGAGCCTTTGTCCAATCAAGTTACAAAGCCAAAGCCTATTTACAATCTAAGGTATGAAGAGAGGTTTCTGCCCTGCTTGAGTGCGTCCTTGGAAAGAAGGGGTAAGAACCACCTCCTGGTTGAGGTGGAAGGGAGAAACCACCTAAGGAAGAAACTTGGGGTGCACGCGGAGAACCACCCTGTTCCTATGAAACCTAGTGTAAGGAGTGTGAGACACCAGCGCTTGCAGTTCGCTAACCCTGCGTGCTGATGTGAGTGCCACCAGGAAGACGATTTTCTACAAAAAGATGGCAGGAAGCCAGTGGTTCAAAAGGAGGGTCACTGAGATTACCCAGAACAATGTTAAAGTCTCAGACCACCGCCGATGGCCAAATAGGAGGCCGCGATAGCAAGAGGCCCTGCATGAAGCGACCAATGGGAGGATGAACTAACAGAGAATGCCCTCCACCTTATGATGGTAGGCCACCAGGGCACTCAAGTGCATCCTGAAGGAATCGGACTTTAATCCAGCCCGGGAGAGAAGCAGAAGGTATTGCAAGATCCCCTGAATGGGAAAGGGGAATGGAATGAAACCTCCAACTGCACACCAGGCCAAGAAGCTGAGCCATTTGAAGGCATATGCTTGCCTGGTGGAATCCTTGCAGGACAAGAGGAGGACATCCTCAGTGTCCCTAGGCAAGTGGTGTTGAGTGAGGATTACCCTTTCAGCATCCACGTGGTCAGTTAACAACTTGAGATGCAGGATGCAGGAGAGTCCAGTCATTCTCAAATATCAGATCTAGGGTGAAACCCAGAGGAATGTGCGGTGTCTGAGAAAGGCGGAGCAGCTGTGGATATCACGGCTGCCGGGGCCAGGGCCAGGGCAGGGTGATAGGATCATTGCAGCCTTGTCCGTTTGGACCTTGAAGAGGGTCTTGGCGAACAGGGGCGTGGGCGAAATTCCAGAGTCTGATTGCCTCCCAACAGAGGAGGCAGGAGCCCGTGCACCCTGTTTGTTGATATAGAATATCACCACTTGATTGGCCATTCAAACCAAGACAACCTGATTTGCCAGGTAGTGCTGAAAGATGTGCCCCAAAAGGTGAAGCATCCACCGAGCCGAGACAGTTGGAGAGGACTGGACCTCCTCCGTCAAGATGGAGAGGCATTGAGCCCTGTCAGGCAGAAGAAAGGTGCAGGCCTGAGAGGTACTGAGGAGAACTCTGATAAACTCCAGATGCTAGGTGGGCTGTATGTGGGATTTGGGATTGTTTACCATGAAACCCAAGGTCTCCAGGAGCTGGATGGTGCGACGCAGGGCCTGTTGGGCCTCGCACGGAAACACTTCCCTTATCAGCCAGTCATCCAAATAAGGGAAGACGAACATGCCCTGCAGCCGTAGGAAGGCAGCAACCACCGCCAGGCACTCTGTGAATATTCTGGAAGCAGACGCCAGACCAAAGGGGAGGACCTGGTACTAGTAGTGACAACCCTCTGATAACAAAGCGGAAGTACTGCCGGTGCAAGTGGTGTATCAGGATGTGGATATAGGCATCTTTGAGATCCAAGAAACATAGCCAATCACCCCAATGGAGGTAAGGCAGCAACATTCCAAGCGATACCATCTTGAACCTCTCCTTCACTAAGAAGAGGTTCAGATCCTGTAGGTCGAGAATGGGTCGCAACTCACCCATCTTTTTGGGAACCAGGAAGTAATGGGAGTAGAACCCTGTGCCTCTTTGAGGCAACGGGATGAGCTCCACTGCCCAGTCGGTGAGAAGAGCCACGAGCTCCCTTTTAAGGAGGTCTCAATGAGTGGGAACCAGAGGAAGGTCCCCTGGGAAGAATGAGGGGAGCATCTGGTTGAAGTGAAGGAGGTAGCCCTCCTTTACCACCTGCAGTGCCCAGGTGTCAGTGGTAATATTGAGCCACTGGTGGGCAAAGAATGTGAGACATCTCCCTATGTGCTGTAGTTCCTGATATCCCATTGGAAGAGGGGCTATGCCCTGGAAGTCAAATCCCTCCCCAGACTGCGGCAGAGGTGCTGTTTGGGGTTTGGGGGCTTTAGGTCTATGGGGGCCCTACGCCTGGCCTTTGGCTGGCTGCCCCTGCGGGGGAGCTTGATAGGACTGATAGGCCTGATGTTGGAAATAAGTTCCGTAAACCACCTTTTTTCATGTAAAATGACTTTTTCCCTGAAGTCATCCATCGGGAAGGATCAGCGGTGTTCCAAGAAAGCCTGGTTCTGGTCAGCAGCTTGGTCTCCAACTTGGCAACCTTGTCTGTCATGGGCTTGCTGAAGAGATTCTCCCCCCGGCAGGAAACATCAACCAACTTGTCCTGAACCCACTGCTACAGGTCTGAGGACTGCAGCCATGTGAGGTGGTGGGCACTAATGTCCACTGCAGCCACTCTAGCCACAGGCTCAAAGCCATCATAGGTCACTCGAGTCACATACTTGGAGCACTGCTTTACCATGGTCATCAGGCCCTGGAAGCGCTGGAGGTGGTCATCAGACAACCCAGCTGAGAAAATGGAGAGTTCCTTTGTCAGGTCTCTCAGGTACATGCCCATGTACAGCTGGCAAGCCTGAATACAGGCCACAAACAATGAGCCCTGGAAACACCTCGTTCCAAACCTATCCATGGTGTGGGCCTCCCGAGCGAAGAGTGCATCTTTTGGCTCTTAATCCAGCACATGGCTGACTCCCCCAACATGGAGTTGTGTGGTACTTGGGTTTTTGTCAAAGCTGGGGCTCTTGTGGACCCAATACATGGAGTTGAGCTGCTTCCTTATAATGGGAATCAATACTGGGGCTTTCCACATTCTGAAAAGGAGGCGCTCCAAAAGAGGGGGCACTAGCACCATTATGGCCTCCTTGGGAAGACAGTGAAACACAAAGAGCCTGTTCTGGAACAGCATGCCCTATGGGCTGATTCCAATGATCGATCTCGGTCTCAGCATAGGGTTTCTCCACCCAATGCACTCAGACTGCCAGGAATCCCAGCTTCCATTCTTGCTCCTGACTGCACAACAGCGTGATTCCAACTGGCACTTCAAATTCCCTTCAGATTCGGAATGGGAGATGGATGATGAATCCCCCGATACCGCTCGACATCAGGACATTTCGCTGGATCCCTCTCCTCCTCAGGAGCATCAGAGGTCCCCACCAGAAGACCTTTTATTCTTGGACTTCACCATCGAGGCAGAAGAGCCTAGGATTAAGGACCTGGACATGCATCAGTATGGCTGTCTTCCCAAGGAGTAAACACAAAGGAGAGCGCCCGCTCTTGCAGTAGATGCCAGTGAAACACAAAGAGCAAGAGTTGTGTGATGGTCACAGGAATCTTTATTCAGTAAAATCCCAACGCGTTTTGGCAACGCCTTCCTCAGGGGGCATGCAGCTTGCAATATAAAATGAAATAAAATAAACAATATTGTCATTTATACAATGCAGACTGTACGTCTGATGGGCTTCGTGGTTAAACAAAGACTGAGGGAAAATGGCTCCCTTAGGTGGGAAGGTGACCAAGTATTCATGGTAGATCTCCCAAAGGCTTTCTTTGAAAACTGGGGAGAGATTACCACGTGGGCTCCGTCAGTAACAATGTCACCCATATGTGAGGACTGACTTCCTGCTTATTCCAGGAGAATTATAAAATACTGCACACAGAATTTTTGCGCAGAATTCCCCCTGTTTATAAAGGCTCTATCAAAAGTGAAAAATACCAAGATGGAGATCAGCAAATACAGAGGGGGTAGCGATTTTACAAAGTCGCATGTGGGAATAAAAGACTTCTGCTTTTCCCCAAATTGTGTGATTCCCCTGCAGCTCTGGCACAGTTAACTTGCACCTGTGATCCTCCCACCCCCAATACGTACCAGAAGCAACAAGAGCAATCCCCAATCACTTCTGCTCAGTAGGGCTCCAGGTTCAAAATGCAATTTAATTTAAAAATATTTATATACTGCACAGTATTAACATCGAACCACAAATGGAAATTATATAGACAATTCAATCCATAGACAAACCATCCACCCTCCCAACCTCATCAAAAAAAATGCAGCTAACCTACCTCCCTATGGTTTAGGAAACAGGAAAGTATTTAACTTCTGCCAAAACAGTTTCCAATCCTGTTCCTGTTTTAGGGGTAGGCAATTCCATAGTTCTGGTACAGCCGAAACAAAAGTCCTGCCCCTCCACTTCTGCAAACACACCTGTACAAAATCCGGAATGTGCAACAGATGACCCTGACTTGACAGAAGTGCTTTATCTGGCTGATGCTATTTCAACAGTCCCCCTTAATACACTGGTCGACCCTTCCACACAACCTTAAAAGTGGGGGACTTAAAAGCGCTCCTCTCCATTATCGGGAACCAATGCAAGCTCCTCAACACATCTATGACTGATTCCAATCTTTTTTGTTCCAACAATATAGGTGCAGTGGTCAATCCCTAGGTACTACTACCCACTGGAGGCTGGTAATTTCCCCTGCTCCCCTAGCTTACCAGGAGAAGCCTTCGATAGGGAAAGGGGGCTGGATCAGGGTGTCTGACCATAAAAGGGGGAGGGATCAGGGGTGCAAAATGAAAATCTCAGAACTTTGGGATGGGGATGGGCAGGGTGCTAGTTAACTGACAGAAGGACTCCAGGATGCTGTCAAGGAGGGGGGGGATTATAGTGGTCTTTAAGTCTACTTATTCAAGCTGCTAGTTGTGCATGCCTTGTGGCAGGTGTAAAAGTCGACATAGAAAATGGTTGTCCTTTTAAATGAGAAATATACATCAATATTTTGGGCACACCCAATCCACATTCTCTTGTGATCCATGTGGTAAACTACAGCTTTTATAAATCACTGTTCGCATGTGTAGCCAATCCACATGCATGAATGCCACTATTTACAAGTGAAGATGTTTCTAAAATAGCCCTTCGTCTTGTTGTACATTCATCTCTCCGGTGCACCTCATCTGCAATGGAAAACCTATTAGCAGAGCATTCCTAACTGACCACTTTGTGCAAAGACATTTTTTTAAAGATGCACACATTACGGCAATTCTAACTTTGGGTTATGCACCAACTGATTCTTTCAATGTAAACACAACCCACAGTTCTATAACTGTTATGATTATGATGGATTTTAACTAGTTCTGTGTGTCGCAAAGAAGGCAACACAGAAGACATTTAAATAAATCATATGCATTAGGTGGCTTAGGAAGCCCAAGTATGAACACAAAGTCATTTAAAATAGTGTTTTCAAAGGGAGTTTGGAGTACCCAGGCTAGCTTTCAGGATATCCGCAATCATTATGCACAAGATAAATTTGCATTACAAGTAAATCTGTCGCATACATATTGGCTGTGGATATCCTGAAAATCAGACAGGCTAGAGGGCACTCCAGGATCAGCGTGAAAAGCACTGATTTAAACTAGGCAAGCAGCTTAACAGTCACAACAAAAGACACTGAAATCTGACAATGCTATTCAAGTTTTCTTTGGAGAAACCGGTATTTTCTGGGGCTTAGTTCATTCTGCCATATCTGTGTAAATGTTTGTCACTTACTTGCAGACAATCAGACCAACTGACTCTAAAATTCCATTCTGTTAGAAATTTGACTTTTGGGGTTTATTATATACAAAAATGACAAGCGTAAAACAAAAGAAGAAAAAAATCTGAAAAATGTTAAAAGCTCTAAATTAGGGGGAAACACTTACTTCTTGCAAGTGAGTCTCTTTTTTCTTTGATGACAAGTTTAAGTGCTTTTCTAAAATTGAATAGTATTTTTCACTCTCTTTGTCAAACTTCTTCTTCCCTTCCTGGAAAGGAGTGAAAAATAAAGGGATTACTGCAGCAGATATCATCAGGGAAACTGTCAGTAAATATAAAACCGTTAGTGCATCTCTGCCCTTGCACAAAAATAAACCTTGCAATACAAAAGAGACATGTATACTTTAAAAATTTAGTCCATATACAACCAGTAATTCTGGTAAAGCTAAAGGGGGAGGGGGATAATCAAAGGCAACCATGTAAATGCTGTTCAGCGATTAAGGGAAAAGATCCCACTTGTCTGGACTGATCTAGCAGGATGACAAGGGAACCTATTTTATAATGAAAAGCAGGTGTGATCATTTATATCATCCAAGAGCTGATGTGGAGTAGAGGAGTAGCCTTATGGTTAGAACACTGGCTTGGTAACCACTAGACTAGGGTTTGATTTCCACTGGCACTCCTTGTGGCCTTGGGCAAGTCACTTAACCCTCAATTGCCTTGGAAGAAAGGCCTGGGTAATCTACTTCTGGTCACACTGCCAAGAAAACCCAAGAGCTGCTGGATCACCAGGAGTCCGCTCCGACTCAAAGGCACACATTGCATTGCAGAGCTGGTGTAAATGCTTGCATCTGGATTTGTAAAGAATGTGGGTAAACTATAGTTTAAAATTTATGCATGCACGTGTGTGCTATGCTCATCCTCATCCATGCAACACCCACAGTGAAAAAATACGCCATCAGGCCAACACGTGCACTTTTTAGAATAGCCATTGCATCAGTTGCGCACATAAATCCCATTTACGCGTGCAAATCACTAAAATACAATGATTTACATGTGATGATGGCGAGTAACTTCAGGCACTCCTTATAACAAGAGTGGGCAATTCCAACCCTCGTGCACCACAATCCAGCCTGGATTTCATGATGTCCCTAATGCATATTCATGGGATCTATTTGCATCCACTGCCTTCCATTGTATGGAAATAGGTCCATGAATATTCATTAGGGCCATCATGAAAACCAGGCTGGATTGTGGTGCATGAGGGCCGGAATTGCCCACCCCTGCCTTATAAGAATTATCCTAATAGAGAGTACTTTTATAAAGTCTCACATAGGTAAGATGGAATTTTCTGCACTTCTTTCACACCTATTTTACAAAGAAAAGTGCATGCATACTTTACTTGATAAAATAGGGTGTGTGAGGCACAACCACCCTAGCCCTATGCCTGGCATAAATACCCATGCCTAGGATTTGTGAAGAAAGTGCAACTTATAGTAGTTTACGATTTTTTTATTTGTAAAAATGTGATATACTGCTAAATGATCGGTGTATCATAACTGTTTACTACTCCGTAAGTATTAATGGAGGACAATAACTAAAAATCGATGACAATCACATAAACAAAGGACAAGGATGAAAAATTCAGGAGACAAAAGGGAAGGGGGGCATTGTAGCACAACCATTTTCAAGGAGGAGACAATGGTAACTGGCAAACAAGAGGAGGAGTGAGCAAAGAAGCAGACCTAATAAGGGAAGAGTGAGCGATTACTGGGAGGTCTGTGTGAAAAACCAGGTTATAAAACCAATTTCAAATTTTTTGTAAGAGAATTTGTTCTGAAGCTCTACAGGCAGATGGTTCCAAAGGTAAGGGGCCTGAAAAGAGAAGGCAACGGAGCAATAGGTTTTCTAGGTGGAGAATGTGCTTACTAGGGACTGTTAAGACTGTTAGAGGAATGCAGTGTACATGTAGGAAGGGCCGGCCATAGACATGATCCAAAGTGTTGGAGCCGTAGGTGAACCTCAAGCTTCACACCCCCTCTGGCTGTCAAAATCTATGATTTAGCTTTGACTGCCCCAGAGTCCAAACGAGAGCATGCACACTCACAGAGACAGCAAGACAATACAAAACTTTGATTCAAGGATAAAGCGGAATATAAATACTATTAAATAAATAAATAAATAAAATCAAAAGCGAGGTGATCAGAATAGAAGTGGTCACAGATGCTTTTATTTAAAAAACCTCTATGTGTTTCAGCAAACGCCTTCCTCTGGGGGTAATAGCTTCAAAACATAAAATGGACAAAAATATCAATGAAATCATCTTAACAACAAATAAAACATTAAAAAATAATGATAAATAACAACATATTATTGAGATTAAAAACAATATAGATAATAAATAAAAGAAATAAGAACAATCAAAAGTAAGGCTGAGTGATAAAATGAATGATAGATTAAAACAATCAATAAGGTAAAAATGCATGGACAACATCCACAATGTGGGTAAGCTTTATCTAAAGATTTTGTTATCAGAGTGACTAGTGAAAAAGGAAAGAAGAAAGTCAGAGGGATGAGGAAGACACTAAATATGTCTTGTGTGCACAATTTTTCGGAGGATCTGCGGTTTCTTTTTGTGACAGTATTTGTGGATACAACAGCTTTGGTGATTGTAGAGTTCCAGTTCTTTATTGTGTTGCCGAGTTCAGATGGTGGTGATGCAAGCTGAAGTAATATGTCATTCAGGAAAGTATCTTTGTCGAAGCGCCTGAAGGGAGTGTTTTGGCAGTGTGCGTTAGGGAATACTGTGGCAGTGAGGAGGATTGGGAGGTCTATTTGAAGGATGAAGTGGTCAGACCAAGATACTTGTCTTGAAGTGGGGGGGGGGGGGAGAATTTAGGGTGTTCAGTGAGGGATGTTGGGAGGAATACTAGGTCTAGTATGTTACCCTTGATATGAGTAGGGTTTATTATTTGTTGGAAGCCCATATCTTCCATGAATTCCAGAAAGGCGACAGACTATTGTGAGGAGAGAGATGCTAGATTAAAGTCTACTAGGATAATATGGGGTTTCTTTGTGGGGGAAGTGCAGGCCGATTCTAGTATTGAAGTGAGGTTGAGGTGGTTATTGTTGGGGGGTCTGTACTGCAGGCATACTGCTAGGCTCTTGTTTTCAATTTTGAGTAAGTCTATCCTATCGAGGTTGCTACAGATGCTGGTATAGGTATTTAGTTCTGTTTTGATTAGTATAAGCACTCCGCCACCTCTTTTAGAGTCTCTGGGGCAGTTAAATAAACATTAGCCATCCATGCTTAGCTGGTTTAGGAGGACTGAATCATGTTCAGTAAGCCAGGTTTCTGTGACACAGAGCATATCGAATGATTCATCTATCAGAACGTCTCAGATTACTGGGATTGTATTTCTTATAGAGCTTGTGTTTATTAGAATGAATTTTAACAGGGTCACAGAATCTTTCTGATTCAGAAGTTGGGTGTTGGAGATGCGGTTGATATAGATTAGTCTGTGGTGTGTTTCGGGCCTGCAGTAGTGGCTATCTGTTACTTCCATGTCTGTACGGATAGAATATCTGATAATGATTAGGATGGTGCTGAATAACTGGAATGTGGTGTTGAAGGGATTGGATCTTGGTGGTTCAAAAGGGCATTGGAGCATGGCGTGAGAAGTAGTAGGATGTGTAGAATACAGATTACTATATATTTGCTTTCCATTTTTGTATATGGGCGGCTGTATGGAGTGTTGGGTCGTGGATGGGTGGAAGGAACTGGTAGTGTGGAGTACAATAGTGCAATTCAGATCAGTGGTAGAGTGGGACCTGGTGCAGGGTTCAGGGGGACAATTGGGCACAATGTAGCTATCAGAAAGCTGGCAGCAGAAGAGTGGCAACAGTGATGAGAACAGCAGCAAGCTTCAGGTCAGTTGCTGGTGTGGTTAGAGCCACTTGCTAGATATGGTAGCTGACAGGGAGATAGAAAACAAATCATCACATCAATGTGGTGAAAACAGTAGAGTTTCTGGTTTAAAATATGATAGCTGGCTCCATGATGTATAAATGCTAGCTAACGGATTAATAGTAACAATATAATGGCAGGGGTGTGAATTAGATTTACTGTGAGAGCGAGGGAACAATACTGCAGCCAACTGGAAATATCAGAATAGTGATAGAAGTGCAGGTTACAAGTATACTGTTCGGTTGGTGTAATCTCAGAATAATATCAGCAGTGCAGGTTACAACATGCTTTACAACTAAAGCAAAGGCACCCCCTGATTTGGACCACCCCATTGATTACACCACTCATATCACACCCTGGTCTACCTTTTATCCGATATCCAAAAGAAACACTTAAAAATATCTTCACCAAACTAAATACCACATCATCTTGTTTAGATCCATGCCCAGTAAGATGGATAAAAGCATCTTTCTCCGAACTTTCATCATTCATCATACCTATCATCAACCTCTCACTCACAAGTGGATACCTACTAGCCACACTGAAACACATCCAAATCCGCCCCATTCTAAAAAACAAGACCAGTGACAAAAACGCCCCCAATTCATACAGACCAATTTCAAGCCTCCCACTTACGGCAAAGCTAATGGAAAAAAACTGTCCAAATCCAACTACAGGACCATATAGACTCTTCTGCCCCACTAGACGAACAGCAATATGGTTTTTGCCCTCACCATGGGGTCGAAACACTTATTTTTTATACCGCGTTCTTTAGAATCAGTGTGGTTTACATGTATACTAACAGGTACTTTTTATTCCCTTGTCCCCGAAGGGCTCACAATCTAAGTGTACCTGAGGCAATGGAGGGTTAAGTGGCTTGCCCAAGGCCACAAGGAGTGGCCATGGGACTAGATACCCCAGTCCCTCCGGCCTGAGGTTGCTTGTCCCCATGTGGAAATTGAACCCCTGGCCTTCCGGCCTAAGGTAACCTGTCCCAACCACTGAGTCACTCCTCCCTTCTCACAGTCCTAATTGATACCCTAGCAAGAGGCATTGATAACACTATGCATTTATTTCTCCTCATCTTTGTTGACATCACTGCAGCATTTGATAGCGTTAACCATCAAATAATGCAAACCAGGCTATAACATATAGGAATCAAAGATACGGTACTAAAAAGGTTCTCTTCATACCTATCAGATAGGACTCAAGAAGTTAGAATAGAACAGCAAACCTCTGACACTTACAAACAATAACAAGGTCTCCCACAAGGCTCCGCGCTCTCTGCCCTACTCTTCAACATTTATAGCCAACCTATTTGTTCCATTTTTAAAAGATTCCGCGTACATTATCATATTTACGTGGACAACATAATGATTTATCTACCATGGGACACCTTGAACCCACCAACCCAATTACTTGCTGATTGCTTTTCAGAAATCATGAAATGGCTAGAGAATCACAACCTCAATATCAACTTCACAAAATCTGACGCAATGTACGTCACCAGAAATCAGAGCTTCTCCCCCCCCCAAAATCAATTAGAATAAATGACATTAATATTTCAGTTAAAAATAAAGTGAAATACTTAGGGGTAATCATTGATCGCTCTCTTAGCTTTACATCCCACATAATGCAAACAACTAAAAAGATATACTATAAGTTCAAACTATTAAAACAACTCCGTCCGCTCCTCCATCATCATGATCTGAGATCAGTAATCCAGGCAATGATTACGCCTCACCTCGATTTTGCTAACACCATTCTACAAGGCATCACAAAACAGGACTTAAAACATCTACAACTAGCCCAAAATGTGGCCGCAAGAATAACCATGAATATCAAATCCACAGAACATATCACCCCAACACTCTATGCCCTCAACTGGTTACCTATACAAAGCTGCATAAAATACAAAATTCTGGTTACAACATTTAAATTAATAAACTGTATATCCCCATCATACCTATCCACACTCATCACCAAAGAAAACAACAACCGCAATCAATGCAACCAGAACAAAAACAAACTCACTATTCCAAGCGATTTCAGGAAATCCAAACAGATAACTACCAACAAGGCTTTCTCTCACACTGCCCCTAATCTTTGGAACACCCTCCCTGACCACCTCAGAGAACTAACTGACCTAAAAACTTTCAACAACAATCTCAAAACCCATCTTTTCACCCTCCACTTCGGCATTAACGAGCAACACAATACACCAACTACAAGCCCTTCCCCAAACCCAAACTTAAGCCAGGACTCCCCATGCCACCACTCTCTGAAATGTAAATAGTTAAGTTGAGTTTGCTTGCATGTCCGTTAGTTTCTTCATGCTTTAGCTAATTGGAATCTAGTTTAATGTACATAGTTTCTCTGTTCCATGTACATGAGCATGCATCTGTTAATGCACAACTCAAATTATTGTTATCTGTAAACCACAATTGATCCTCGGAAATTGCGGTATAGATATTGTAACAAAATACATTAAAAAATATATATATTTCAGGATAACAGTGTATCTGGCTTCACTAGGCATCAATTCTAGCTAACAGAACAATACAATGCCAGCGGAGCAAGTATAAGCTAACCTTGAGTCAAGAAGAATTTTGCTGTGGGTAAGAAGCTGCAATCCTAGGAAACGGGATGGTAGTAACAATATATTGATTGAAGTGCAGGTCCAAATAGATGCTTCAGATCAGAATAAGGGGAGTGGAAGACTCATGGCTGAAACTCTAGCTAACAGTGCTGTTTCAAAAATACAATGGACATGGCAGAATATCTAGCTCACAGCCCGGTCTCAAAAATACAATGGCAAGAAGCAAATTTCATGGTCAGAGCATTGAGTGCAGGACTCATGGAGCATGTGGTGGTGATCGCTTGGCTAGTTACAATTCGGAGAATGGACCGGTTGAAAGAATGCAAAATTGCTGGAGAGTTTGGGGTTGTTCTGTTAGGGTTCCTTGTATGAAGTCTTTTGAATGAGGTGCTTAGTGTATGGGTTAGAATAAGGCCTGTCTTAGCTGGGTTAGGAGCTTTCTTTTGAGCAGGGTTCCTCGTCTGAGCTGTGTCTGCTGTCTGATAATAGAGTTTGGCATTACAAATGAGTTTAACCTCAGTATTTTGAATTACTTGAAGGCATCGTAACTGAACTTGCAAAGTACCTACCAGCAGGGAGTTGTACTAGTGCAGTCTGTCCATGACCTTGACAATGGAGTAGAATTCTGAGGGCTTTGGTGTCGATAAAGGATTTCATGGATGTATTTATTTATTTAGCTGCATTTATATCCCGCTTTTCACCGGGTCAAAGCGGTTGGGGGATACATTTAACACGAGGGAATATGAGACACATACACTAATACTTACAGGGAATATGGGCAATGGAGGGTTAAGTGGCTTGCCCAAGACCACAAGGAGCACCTGTGGGACTAGAAACCCCAGTCCTTCTGGCCCAAGGTTGCTGTCCTCTAGTGGGATTTGAACCACCGACCTTCCGGCCTGTGGTACCTTGCCCCAACCACTAGGCCCCTCCTCCCTACAATCCCTGTAATCCTTCTAAATGCAAAAAAGCAACTTTGGACAGTTTTAGCAAAATTGCAGATTTAAATGTAGGTTCCCAGGAGTCATGAGTTATGATTAGCTGTCTATCACCTGTGTAAAAATAGGAACTAATGTTGAGATCTTGAATGAACAGTGCTAAGTGAGAGATGAAGACATTAAAGAGGATAGGAGCAAGGATGCAGCCGTTCAGCACCCTGAAAGATTGTGGGAAAGAGGTCGAAAGATGGTCATTAAGAGAGATCTGAAATGTATGGGGTGATAGGCAGGAGCAGATGGATGTGATACCGGAGTCCTGAAGTCAGTCAAGCAAAAGTGAATGATCGATGAAATGAAAAGCTAAGCTGAGATTTAACTAAATGAGCAGGACATCACAGAGACTGCCAAGATGGATAACAATTTCATTTAAAGTTCCTAAAATGGTAGTTTCAGTGAGATGTTGCAAGCAAAAGTCTGATTGTCTGGGGTGAAAAGAATTGTTCGATTCCCAAAAAAGAGAAACTTGTTCATAAACAGTTTTTTTGAGAGGTTTGGCAAGGAAAGGTAAATTAAAGATAAGATAATTACTTGGAAGGGGGGAGTCCAAATGCTGCTGTTTAAGTAATGGTTGCACTCTGGTATGCTTCCAGGGGGTTGGAATGTCTCCATTTGCAAAGCTATCACTAATAAGGACCAAGAATAGTTGGAGCAAAATGGTTCCAACAGTCTTTCAGAAGTGAGGGGGAATGATATCAGCTGAAGAGTTTGAAGTGTTCAGTGAGTTGAGACGTTTAGTCAGATGAAATTTTGTTTGGGGGGAATGGTTAAATGATCGAAAAAGACTAGGATGAACCCCAGGAGAAGAAGATGGAGAGTGTTCAATGGGAATCAAAGGGAGATGAGGGAAGCTATGAGCTTGGTTTGCAGCTTGTCATGCTGTGAGGGCTTGTGTGCATCAGTGATGCTGAGAGCTAAACTATCGGTAGTTTAACTACTGGGAGGGTCTCCCAAGATGGACAGGTCTCAGCTGAGGTGCCAGACCAAGACAAACCACCCATATGGGCAGCAGCAGAATGGGATAGTGTTGATGGCGGAGGATCACACTTCTGTGACAACGGCAACACCACCAAACTTGAACTGCGCGGAAGAAAGGCCCGGCAATCTACTTCTGTATCTTGCCATGAAAACCCAATGGATAGTTACAACAAAACAAATTGTGCTATAGTGCTGGAAGATGAGACACCCAGGTCGGAAGGCACTCAACTTGCTACTGGGGAAGAGCTGAAGACTTCTCAGAGTAAAGCCAGCATTTATGATGTGGTTGGATCAAAGCCCTCGGGACGTCTGACTGCTGATGCAGCTGCGCATGAAATGAGAGTCAGAAGCTGTAAAGATGTCTTACGCATTGGAACATGGAATGTACGAAGCATGAACCAAGGGAAGTTGGAGGTGGTCAAGAAAGAAATGGAACGTGTACAACTTGATCTGTTGGGTGTCAGCGAACTGAAATGGACTGGCATCGGGCACTTTGCATCAGATGATCACATGGTCTACTATGCTGGAAATGAAAGATAAAGAAGAAATGGTGTTGCATTTATAATAAAGAAGAAACTTGCAAGAACTGTAATGAAATACAATGCAGTTAGCAAACGCTTAATCTCTATTCGTCTATGAGGAATGCCTATCAACACAACTATAATTCAAGTATATGCCCCAACATCAGCTGCAGAAGAGAATGAAATTGAAGAGTTCTATGAACAAGTACAAGCTGAAATTGACAGAACATGCAAACAGGATATCCTGATAATCACGGGTGACCAGAACGCAAACGTTGGCAACAAAGAAGAAGGCAAAGTAGTTGGAAAATATGGACTTGGCAACAGAAATTAATCTGGAGAAAGACTGAAAGAATTCTGCAAGACCAACGATCTATTCATCTCAAACACCTTCTTCCATCAACACAAGCGGCGACTGTACACATGGACTTCACCCAATGGATTGTATAAAAATCAAATTGACTACATCTGTGGTAGTCAACGATGGAAAAGTTCTATAACATCAACAAAGACAAAACCTGGAGCTGACTGTGGTACAGATCATGAACTACTAGTATGCAAACTCAAGCTAAAGTTGAAAAAGAGCAAACCACTCATGAATGCAGCAAAATATGACCTTGAGAATATACCACTGGAATTTAAAGACTGCCTGCAAAATCGATTTGCTGCTTTAGATACAAATGACAGAGCTCCAGAAGAGTTATGGAATGACATCAAGAAGGTTGTGTTGGAAGAAAGCGAGAAGTCTCTACAAAAGGTGAAAAAGCAAAAACAGCCAAAATGGATGATGGAAGAAACTCTGAAAATTACCCAGAAACGCAGAGAAGCTAAAGCCAGAGGAGAAAGAAAGACAAGAACAGAACTCAACAGAGATTTCCAACGTTCAGCAAGACAGGACAAGGAAAAGTACTACGACGATGCATACAAGGAAACAGAAGCAGAAACTATTAGAGGAAGAACAAGATTGGCTTTCCTAAAGCTACAAGAGTGAAAGAAAAAGTTCCAGCCTCGAATTGGAATGTTACAAGATGCTCAAGGTTCTATGTTGAATGATGCTGAGAAGATCAAGAAAAGGTGGAAGGAATATACAGAGTTTTTATATGATAAAGATCAAGTGGACCAACAGCCGTTTCAACCTGTACCTTATGATCGGGAACCATTGGTGATGAAAGAAGAAGTTAAAGCAGCATTGAAAGTCTTATCAAAGAACAAAGCACCAGGCATTGATTGCTGTAATACTTCTATGAGAATGCTATCTGATGCAGCTGTTACCATACTTACAAGGCTCTGCCAAGAAATATGGAAGAAAACATCATGGCTAACTGACTGGAAAAGATCTGCGTTTATACCAATACTAAAGAAAGGTGATCCAACTGACTGTGGAAATTATCGCACAATCGCTCTGATCCCATATGCCAGCAAGATTCTACTGAAGATTATTCAAAAGAGACTACAATCATACCTGGAACAAGAACTACCTGAAGTGCAAGCAGGGTTCAGGAAAGGGCGAGGAACGAGAGACATCATTGTGGATGTGAGATGGATCCTTGAAAAGACTAAAGAATACCAAAAGGATATCTATTTGTGCTTTAAAGATTATAGCAAGGCTTTTGACTGTGTAAACCATGAGAAACTCTGGGCCACATTAAGAAGCATGGGTATACCAGAACACCTGATCGTTCTCTTGCAAAATCTGTACATTGATCAAGAAGCAACAGTTTGAATGGAACAAGGAGAAACAGAATGGTTTAAAATAAGCAAAGGTGTAAGACAAGGCTGCATACTTTCCCCCTACCTGTTTAATTTATATGCAGAACAAATCATCAGAGAAGCAGGATTGTATGAAGACAACAGAGGTGTGAAGATTGGTGGAAGACTCATCAACAACCTTCGCTATGCTGATGATACCACATTACTGGCTGAAAGTGAAGATGATCTGAAACATTTGCTTCTCACAAAGAACATAATCTCAAAATGGGCCTGCACCTTAATGTAAAGAAAACAAAGATCATGACAACTGGCATAATCAACAGGTTCATCGTTGAAGGAGAATAAATTGAAATCGTGAACAACTTTAACCTACTTGGATCAACTATCAATAAAGAATTAACAAGCAGTCAAGAAATCAGACGACGCATTGCTCTTGGCAGAATGGCTATGAAAGACCTAGATAAGATTCTCTCTCCATACAAAGATTCAACTTGTTCAAGCCATGGTATTTTCAATAACATCATATGGATGTGAAAGTTGGACAGTGAAAAAGATAGACAGGAAGAAAATTGATGCCTTTGAATTATGGTGCTGGCGGCGCACACTGTGTATACCATGGACTGCCCGAAGAACAAACCAGTCGGTACTAGAGGAGATCAAACCTAAGCTTTCTTTAGAAGCTCAGATGACAAGACTTCGACTTTCATACTTTGGACACATCATGCGAAGAGAGAGATCATTAGAGAAAGACATCATGCTTGGCAAGATAGAAGGTCAGTGCAAAAGAGGAAGGCCAGCAATGAGATGGATCGATACAATAACAGCAGCTACGGGTACCAGTCTGTCAACAATGAGCCGCCTGACTCAAGACCGAACACAATTTAGAATAGCTATCCAGAGGGTCGCCATGAGTCGACTCCGACTCGACGGCACTTAACAACAACAACAACCACGGAGTGGAGGAGTGGCCTAGTGGTTGGGGCAAGGTACTTCAGGCTGGAAGGTCGGGGGATCAAATCCCACTAGAGGACAGCAACCTTGGGCCGGAAGGTCAGGGGTTCAAATCCCACTAGAGGACAGCAACCTTGGGCAAGCCACTTAACCCTCCACAGCCCATGTTCCCTGTAAATAGTTATCTCCAAGTTATAATGCCCTGTTCAATGTAATTTCAATTTGTTCAATGTAAACCGTACTGATGCAGAATAGCGCAGTATATAAGAGAATATAAATAAATAAAATAAAATAAATAAATAACATGAGCTTGGGCCTCTCCTTTCCCATGACAATTTAGTACCTGGTAATAAGCAAAGAGCCACACTGATCTAGTATAATAAGAACTGTATCCAAAGCTGCCTCGATTTCCTCACCGCCCAGGCCCTCCTGGACCCACTACAATCCGGCTTCCGTCCCCTACACGCCACTGAAACGGCACTCACAAAAGTCACCAATGACCTGTTCCTGGCAAAATCTAAGTGCCTCTAGGTTTGGACAAGTTCCTGGAGGAAAGGTCCATAAACCATTATTAAGAAGTGACCGAAGATATCAATGCTTGACCCAGTACAAGCATTGTGGAACTTGTCTCTTGGGGAAACTGCTAGGTACATATGACCTAGATTGGCCACTGTTGGAAATAGAATACTGGGCTTGATGGACCTTGGTCTGACCCAGTATGGCATACCTTATGTTCTTATGTTCTCTATTCCATCCTCATCCTTCTTGACCTTTCTGCTACTTTTCATACCGTTGACCACAACCTTCTCCTCATCACCCTCTCCTCGCTTGGCTTCAAGGACTCCGTACTATCCTGGTTCTCCTCCTACCTCTCCCATCGCTCATTCAGTGTATGCTCTGGTGGTTCCTCCTCCTCCCCTACCCCACTACATGTACGTGTACCCCAGGGATCTGCCTTAGACACCCTCCTCTTCTCTCTCTATACCCAAGGCCTTGGCGCGCTTATCTCCTCCCATGGCTTTCAGTACCATCTCGATGCCGATGACTCCCAGATCTATCTCGCTACACCTGATATTTCTCCAGCAACCGTGTCCAAGATCTCTTACTGTCTCTCGGACATTGCTGCCTGGAAGTCTCATGGCCGATTGAAACTGAACATGGCCAACACTGAACTCTTTGTCTTTCCACCCAACTCCTCCCCCCCACTTCCCCCTCTCTCAGTCCTTGTGGATGGATGTACTATCCTCCCTGTTCCATCAGCCCGCAATCTAGGGGTTATCTTCGACACCTCTCTCTCCTTCTCCGCTCATATCTAGCTTGTAGCTAAGACCTGCCACTTCTTTCTGTACAACATCACTAAAATCCGTCCCTTCCTCTCTGAACACACTACCAAAACGCTCGTCCACTCCTTGATATCCTCTTGCCTCGATTACTGCAACCTACTCCTCGCTGGTTTCCCCGTGAGCCACCTCCTCCCTCTTCAATCCATACAAAATCACGCTGCTCGACTAATCTTCTGCCAGCCTCGCCATGCCCACATT